>CM060926.1:386170421-387370421 GCA_030737875.1 Allium sativum
ACCTACCGCTCGACCGACCCACCGCTCGACCGACCACTACTCGATCGAACCCACTTTTCCATGCACGTCTGGCCACACTCGCTCAAGCCCAAGTTATCCCCGACTCGGAACATGACGGACCCTATTTCAGATGCTGAACCTAGGTCTGCTCGACCTGGCCCCAAACATGCACGATCGACCACCTATTTCTGACTGACCAAGATACTTGCTCGACCGACCCTTCCTGTCTTATTCCCCAAGAAAACCATATTTTGAGCAACCGACCCCAAACTTGCACCACTCCAATACAACTCCAATTTTGTCCAAAACTTTGTTAATCGATACAATCGATGAAACCAACTCAACTAATAAACCAAATACCACCATAAACATGTCATAAGATTGCTAACAACATGAATATGAAGATTATCACTAAAATGATGTAAATTTCACGACAACTATTATAATGAACATATGATCAAAACGATGGATCTAGTAGACATAAGCATATGAAATGTCATATAAATAACCAGATTAAACTTGCTAAACATGATCATAAGGTGATTCATATGAAAATGGACTTATAATGGTATAGATCTACGGTTAAACACTTGAATATGATGAAAAACATGATCGAACATTTATATACTTCATTGAATCCATGTGAGAGATGTAAAGCACTCACCAATTCTCCCAAACAAGCAAAAATCAATGCAATTAGATTTCGGACAGCAAGCAATTCGAACCAAACCCCTTGATTCGATGAATTCCCGCTTCAATTGGTGTAGATCTAGCCTCCAATGGTGTAGATCTATGATATCCCTCCTTGGATTTTGATTTTTAATGGTGGAAAAGTGTTAGAGGGAGGAGGAAAACAAGGCCACCAAATGAGAGAATAGAGAAACTAAACCATTTATCATACCTTCCACCCCCTACTTATACCATTCCACTAGTCCACCAATGGGCCTCTCCAAATCAGCCTATTATGGCTTAAAAATCTAAACAACCAACTGTTAAACCTTAAAACAGTGATTCCTCCCAAACCGCTGAGCCAAATCTTTAATGTAACCACTCTACGGAAAGGCAAACATTAATTCCTTTCCAATGGCACAGTTTTCACCCTCTGATTCAACCTGAGTCAAAAGTTATACCCTGTACAAGACTAACAAGGGCAAAATGGTCACACAAAAATTGGAAAAAATTATGGACATGTCTCACATCCCCATAAACAACATATTAAATGATTAGAATGATCCAACCCTCAGAGAATAAAATAAAAATATTTTATGAACTTTCGATTAGTAAAATGCAGGCTGTTACATTCTCCCCTCCTCCCCCCCCCCCCCCCCTTTAAGAATTTCGCCCCCGAAATTTCAAGCAAACACAAGCAACCACAATAATTCTGCATGGCTATTATCCACAAGAAGCCAATTCTATCACCCAAACTAGCAACCATCAAGCCATGCATCCATAGCCTTATCCTAGCACGCAGAATTATATCAAAAAACAACAAGATAAAATAATATAATGATGATACGATCTCAAAAGGTCCTACCGGCATAGAGTTCTGGATGATTCGACTTCATGCTCTCTTCCGTCTCCCAGGTACAATTGCCACCATTTTCACTCCATTGTACCTTGACTAGCTTAACCATCTTCCTCCTAAGTTGTTTGGTGTCATTACCCACAACACGAAGTGGCTTATAAGGTTTCACAACTGCATCTCTACTTCTAGGTCTTCGTATTTCTCTGGAGATACTACCACATTCGAATCATGCACGAACTTCCGTAGAAACGACACATGGAATACATTATGCACACTCGACATCTTCTCGAGTAACTCCAATCTATATGCGAGCTTTCCAATTCGCTCGACTATCAGAAATGGTCCAACGAACCTAGGATCTAACTTTCCTTTCTTTCTGAATCGAACCACATGCTTCAATGGTGAAATCTTTACGAAAACCATATTGCCTACGTCGAACTCCAAGTCCTTACGATGCTTACCGGCGTAACTCTTCTGACGATCTTGGGCGGCCTTCATTCATTGTCGAACAATCTCGATACAATCCGAGGTCTCTCTAATCATCACAGGCCCAAGTATCAACCTATCTTCATTTTCTAACCAACATTCTGGAGAATTTCAAAGCCACCCATACAAAGCCTAGTATGGTGCTATCCCAAAGCTAGACTGGTAGCTATTATTATATGCAAACTCAACTAGATGTTGATGGTCTTCCCATGATCCCCTAAAATCCAACACACAAGCTCTTAGGAGATCTTCCAAAACTCGGTTGACCCTCTCGGTTTGACCATCAGTTTGGGGATGGTAAGCCGTACTTAAACACAACTCAGTTCCTAAAGCTTCTTGTAGACTCTTCCAAAATCTACTCGTAAACAATGGATCTCGGTCACTTACTATGCTCTTCGGGATAACATGGAATCGAACTGTCCATTTCACATAAAGCTCAGCCAGTTTCGATGCTATCCTAGTCGACTTGACAAGAATGAACCGTGCACTTTTGGTCAAACGATCCACGATGACCCAAATCCCTTCGTTTTTCTTCCCTTGTTCTAGGTAGTCCATCGATAAAATCCATCGATATTTTCTCCCACTTCCATGTAGGAACTTCTAATGGCTGAAGCAAACCACTCGGCTTCTTCTGTTTAGCTTTCACCAACTGACAGTTCATACACTTAGAAATGAACTTTCCAATATCCCGCTTCATCCCATCCTAGTACTAGATTCGCTTCGTGTCCTAATACATCTTATTGCCACCGGGATGAATAGTCAACTTCGAGTGATGACATTCCCTCAGAACCTCATCTCTCAATCCGTCTATATTTAGAATAACCAATCGCCCTTACTTTCGAAACCAACCTTCTTGGTCGACCTCGAACTCTTCATCTTCTGGTTCCAGTCTCTAGATAATCTCGACAAGCTTTGCATCTTTCTTTTGGCTCTCGCCAATCCTTTCGATGAGAGTAGGTCTTATCGATAAGCTTGCCAACGTTTCAGGTTCCAATTCACATCTTGGCCTAAAATCAAACCCCGCCAAGTACTCGAGGCTCTTCCATTCTGAAAACATCGCTCCCAAACTTGCGTGTCTTCGACTCAACGCATCTGCAACTGCATTACCTTTGCCAGGAGTATAGGCTATATCGAAATTATACGATGGCAGAAACTCTAGCCACCTTTGCTGCCGAAGATTCAAATCCTTTTGGGAGAAAAGATACTTTAACGACTTGTGATCCGTGAACAACTCGAATCGAACTCCCAACAGGTAATGTCTCCACATCTTCAGAGCAAACACAATCGTCGCCAACTCTAAATTATGAGTTGGGTAATTTCTCTCATGCGGCTTCAGCTGTCGACTCGCGTAGGCCACAACCTTATCCTTCTGCATTAACACTGATCCTAGCCCAGTGCCACATGCGTCAGTATATACGACCATCTCTTCATTCCCACTTGGAATGGTCAACACAGGAGCACTCGTTAGTCTTTCTTTTAGGATCCCGAATGCTTGTTCACACTTTCCATCCCATGTGAACACTTGGTTCTTCTTCGTCAATCTGATCAACGGTGCAACTACCTTGGAGAAACCCTTGATAAACTGTCGGTAATAACCAGCCAATCTAAGGAAACTCCGAACATCCATCGCATTCTTAGGCCTATCCCAGTCCTGGATTGCTGCCACTTTAGCGGGGTCAACCGCTATCCCATTTCCAGAAACAACATGGCCTAAGAATCTCACTTCACTCTTCCAGAAGTGACACTTTGGAAACCTAGCTCTCAACTGATGCTTTCGCAAGATTTCCAACACAACCCTCAAGTGCGTCTTGTGTTCTTCCTCATTCTGGTAATAAACCAGAATATCATCCATGAACACAAGCACGAACTTGTTCAACTGATCTCTGAAAATCCTATTCATAAGATCCACAAAATATGCTGGTGCATTAGTCAACCGAATGGCATCACCAACCATTCGAAGAAACCGAATGGTGTCCTAAAAGCAGTCTTTGGCACACTATCCTTTGCCACCCTCAACTGGTGAAATCCGCTTGCCAAATCCATCTGAGAAAACACTTTGGCCTCGTGAAGCTGATCGAACAAGTCATCAATCCTTGGCAACAGATACTTTTTCTTTTTAGCTACCTTGTTCCGCTCATGATAGTCCACACACAATCTTAACGAGCCATCTGCCTTGGTTGCAAACACCACTGGTGCACCCCATTAGGAAATGCTTCTCCGAATGAATCCTTTTCCCAAAAGGTCATGAACATTCACCTCTAACTCTCGTTGTTCCTTAGGTGCCATCCTCCTAAGAGGCATAACGATTGGTCTACCACTATCGACTAAATCGATTTTAAACTCGATATCACGATGCGACGAAAACCCTTTGACCACGTTAAAAACATCCTCATGCTCATTTGTGATCAACACAGATGACAAGTCTTCTTATGGAATCCCAAGCGAATATAGATAGCTCACAAAGACACCCTCTTCGTGCTTACATTTAGTCAACACCTTTCGCCCTTCCACATCCCCGACCCTCACCTCTAGCTTCTCGCAATTCACTCTTGCCGCATACCTCTTGAGCGAATCCATGCCCAAGATGATCCCAAACCCAGCAAAGTTAAGAACAAAGCAACCACACACAAATGAGAAACCATGACTCGAAAACACTAGACCACGGAAAATCATGCAAAGATTGGATGAACCCCCAACTGGATTAGTCACGATCAATGGTTTATCATAAATTTTGGGTTCCAAACTCAAGCGGCGCACAAGCTCATTTCAAATGAATGAATGCGATGCTCCAGTATCTAAAAGCACACGAACTGAAACACCATTAACAGAAAGAGTACCTTGCACAATGACACCCTTTCCCTTTTCCTCTACAGTAGGAGCTCTTGAAGAAGTTGGCACAACTTCCAAAGCATATGCCTTCACAACCTTCTTACCTTTAGCTGATTCTAGACAGTCTTTCTTCTCATGCCCAGGCTTCCTACACTTGAAGCACTTCTTCTCAGCTTTGGGATTCTTGCACTCATTAGCAAAATGGCCTTTCTGCTAATAGTTAAAGCAAACCACCTCACTCTTTGGCTTCTTTTGGTCATCCTTTCCATTCTAATGTTGTTGCTTCCTCTTCTTATTATTACCATCATATTATGGTTTCTGAACTTCTATGGTTGCAGCGACAACATTTGCTTCCTTAGGAAACAAGCTCTCATGACAACTAGCTTTTTCCATAATCTTCTCGAATGAATCGTTAAGATGATCCACCAACGTCCTTCCAATATTGGTATCCAGACCCATAACACACTTCTCGTTCTTCTGATAAGGTGTATCAATGTATGAACGAGCATCTTTGGACAAGGCCTCGAAATCAGAAACATAATCAAGCATAGAACGACCATTCTGTTTCAGTTTCACGAACTTCTTGAACAAAGCTGACTTCTGAGCAGTGGCGATAAACTTTGCTTCAAACTTAGCCTGAAATTGCCCCCATGAAATTTCTTCCTCTGGAGTCTCAAGTATGACTGAATTTCACCATTCATGGCCTTGCCCTGTAGCTGCCTTGATGCAAGCTTTCTCTTGGTTGCACCATCCAAACTCAAGTCTCCAAAGATACGAACACAAGAATCCATCCACCTTTGAACCTCTTCAGCTGGCTCAGATCCTTTGAATAGTTTTCCTCCTAGAGATGTATAATCTTTACATAGCTTCACAAAGTCCACAACTCTAGGAAACTGAATTCTTACGTCTACCATAGCTGCCACTGGAGCGGGGACCCTTCGCATGAATGCCTCCATCATGGCTTCAAACACAGTAGGGTAGTCTTGTTCACCGCCATTTCCCCCTCCAGTATTAGCTCCCCTAGCAGCGTGTCGGGATGGTTGGCTACTCATTCTAAATCTGCAATTTAGAATAACTAGCCACTTCAAGGAAAAATTGCTAAAGGAATTCAATCGCTATTACTATATATGCTAATATATATAGTAAGCATCCAACTGAAATCTACAAGTACGTCTTTCATACGTAACTACGTCTTAGAACTTTGGCTAAAATCGTTAACCAGAACACTGATACCAAATGTGACGACCGCACACAGCCCCCATACTAACAAGAGGAATAATGCGTTGAAAGGTGTGCCAGGAAACTATGGACGATCATCAGAGTAGGTAAACACAAGAGGAACTTGTCGTAAAACTCACAGCGTAAGGATAAAATATAATAGAACATATACAATAGGTAATAGTAGTGAAATATCGTATAGAAAACTTTCACAACATCCTGAAAGATTATCCCAACCTCATAGGAAATATCAAGTATGTACATAAGACCTCACAACAACAATCATAGAGCAACTCAAACAAGGGAAACAAAAATACTATATAGTAGTAAAAGTAATACGCCAGCCTCCTGCTCGCCTTCGTACAGCAGCATCATCCCCACTAATCACTTGTCACCTACTACTTGGTCTGCCCATCCACAACTGGATGAACAACCCAAGGTAATAAGAGGGAAACATAAAACCTTTAGTCAGACAACAGTCTTAGTGAGCGATAAAACAACTATCAAACTTCATCAGTAAAGTATATGAGAATGGATAGATAACATACTAATCTACCTCACAAGAGAAGAACTCAACCTTATCTTCCCCAAATCGGATAGTGATAGCCTTTATAATAAACAATTCAACCATTTATCCATGGAAACCAGAACACCCATTCAATCATAGTAAAGCACTCATAATATCCAGATTATATATATATATGTGTGTATATATATATATATATCATGTAAACCATCCTAATTGAATTCAACGATACGTATGTATGTTCAACCTTTCAACGATACGTATGTATGTTCAACCTTGATAACTAGGCCTTTCAACGATACCCAGGGTACTCGACCTACAACCGGTCTTTTAGGTGCCCTTATCATACCCCTGCTTTGAGCTTGCTACAACTTACGACAATGATAATCTCTCGGCCTTCTCATCTCTTAGTCATCCAACTCGATGACTTTTCATAGCCCAAGCAACCTTCTCGAGCAACCATTATCCATCAACTCATGACCTTCTAGTTGTCACCTCATTCGCTGTTCTACACCGATCAATGAATACCTTTCAACACTTCGAACCTTCCTACTTGAATTTACTTCGAAGTCACACCATCACCGAACCAATTACATCACTGTGTTGCGGCTAGGGTCGGGGGGTTACCCCGAATTTTTTTCCAGGCCCTTTGGCTCAAATCTGGATCGTAACCGAGATTTTTTTTTAGAAATGACCTTGTTATGCAGGACCGACCCCACTTGGTGCGACTGACCCAAGCCTTGCACAACCAAGCTATGATTGACCACACTTCGTGTTCGACCCGCACTGCTCGACCGGCCCTGTGTTACTGCTTCGACCGACCGCTACTCGACCGAATCTATAGCTCAACCGACCCACTGCTCGACCAAACACTATTCGACCGAACCCACTTTTCCATGCATGTCCGGCCAGGCTCGCTTGAGCCCAAGCTATGCCCGACCCGAAACATGACCGACCTTGTTTCATATGCTCAACCCAGGTCTGCTCAACCCGGCCCCAAACACGCACGATAGACCACCTTTTTTTGGCCGACCAGGACACTTGCTAGATCGACCCTTCCTGTCTTGTTCCCCAAGAAAACCATATTTGGAGCGACTGACCCAAAGCCTGCACCACTCCAATGCAACTCTAATTTTAACTAAAACTTCGCCAATCGATACAATCTACGAAACCAACTCAACCAATTCACCAAATACCACCATAAACATGTCATAAGATTGCTAACAACATGAATATGATGATTATCACTAAAATGATGTAAATTTCACCACAACCATTAAAATGAACATTTGATCAGAACAATGGATCTAATAGACATAAGCATATGAAATATCATATAAATAACCGGCTTAAACTTGCTAAATAGGAACATAAGGTGATTCATATGAAAATGGACTTATAATGGTATAGATCTAAGGTTAAACACTTGAATATGATGAAAAACATGATCAAACATTCATATACTTCATTGAATCCATGTAAGAGATATAAATCACTCACCAATTCTCCTAAATAAGCAAAAATCAACGCAATAAGATTCCGGGCAGCAAGCAATTCGAACCAAACCCCATGATATGATGAATTCCCGCTTCAATTGATTTAGATCTAGCCTCCAATGGTGTACATCTATGATTTTCCTCCTTGGAATTTGATTTTTAATGGTGGAAAAGTGTTAGAGGAAGAAGGAACACAAGGCCACCAAATGAGAGAACAGAGAAACTAAACCATTTCTCATACCCCCACCCCCTACTTATACCCTTCCACTAGCCCACCAATGGGCCTCTCCAAATCATCCCATTATGGCTTAAAAATCTGAACAGCCATATATTAAACCATAAAACTTTGATTCCTCCTAAACCGCTAAGCCAAATCTTTAATGTAACCAATCTATGGAAAGTCAAACATCAGTTCCTTTCCAATGGCACAGTTCTCACCCTCTGATTCGACCTGAGTCAAAAGTTATACCCTATACAATATTGATAGGGCCAAAATGGTCACAAACAAAATTGGTAAAAATTATGGACATGTCTCACATCCCCATAAACAACATATTAAAAGATGAGAATGATCCAAGCCTCAGGAAATAAAATAAAAATATTTTACGATCTTCTGATTCGTAAAATGCGGGCTGTTACAAAGACAATGTATAAATGAACAAACTCATTGACCAAAATATCTAGGACGACAAGCAGCTTAGTGGTATACATAAGGAAGCCAGGTTCACAAAAACCAGTGGGAAGACACACACATTTATATTTATATATATATATATATATATATATATATATATACATGTTCGTATACACACACACACACACACACACACACATATATATATATATATATATATATATATATATATGCATATAAACATGCAGCAGTGAATCATATACAGCCAAGTCAGACCTGCTTATGTGCAAATGCATGTGGCAAATGCACAAGTCCACATGAAAAACAAGGCTCACTACATGAAACAACAATGAAAAAGTGAAGCAGGAAAGTGAAAGTCTAATGAATTATGGAGCTTAAGTTACAATGACCTAATACAAACACATTACACAAGTTTCACATTACGAAAGCATACAAGACATAACCACATAGGATAAAGCATGCATGAACCATATATGAAGTTGCAAATGAATACCACACCCCCTCCCCGCCCCACACCCACACCCCCCCACACACATACATATACATATACATACATATATATATATATATATATATATATATATATATGTATATATAAAAACATGGTACAACATCAAACAAAGAAGGTCAAGAAATTTCAAGTGGTACATCAAACAATACTGGAAAACACATAATGTATATGTGTGTGCATAAGTGTATACACACACACATACAATGCAACAGGTGAATCTACCAAGTATACTGTCAACAAGTTTGTGCAACAAGTTAAGGATTCCAAAGCTATAAACAGTAGAAAGATTCAATCTGCATGGACTACGTGGAAAGAATCAATGGGGCAAATAATTTTCTCGACAAAATGCATGTGATATACAAGGAATCAATTCATTTTGTGTATGTTGGAATGTGTCAAATTTGGAAATTGAACATTAATATCAATTAATCAAATTTACAGAGGAGCATAAAAACATGTCCACATTCATCACTTATTTCAGGCATGTGTACATCAGTGTATCAAAGAACATATTAGGCAAGAAAACAGTTTTACTTGTTTCCAAAAATTCGAACAATCAACATAGGATTCAAAGCTGAAAGTATCAAGCACAATTTTTGGAGCATGGAAATTCGCAGGGAATTTTTTAGGGCAAGAAATCATTTCAAATTGTTTCCTGAAATCAGCGTTTCAAACTCGACAAGAATCATTTCCACTAATTCCAAAAATTTCAGAAACCATTCAACATTCACATCATTTTTAATCAAGGCAACAAAGGGGGAACACACAACAAATCTGGCCAAGTCATTGAGGAAATCAGAGAAAAATATAAGGGTTCCTATACCCTATTTAACACCGATTCATCATCGACATTTTGAGTTTCAAAAACAACAAGCCACAAATTTGAGAGCAAAAATCAAATCAGAAATACTCACAACTGTTTTCGATCGAAATCCCAAACCAGAGAATGAAGGAGCATCAAGAAATCAAAGCCATCAGAGACTAATTCAAATTAGAAGTCACGATTCGATTTGGGTTGCAAAGAACCCTAATTTAGTTTTGCCGCCATCAAATATAAAGAGGAAGCTTTATTTTAAAGCTAAAATAAGGAGAACAATGGGGCCGGTTTCTTTTTACATAGAAGGTTTTTTGTTCATTTGTTTTTATTTTCTTTTTATAACCGATTCACGGCTTTCTATCTTGTTTGTAAAACTAGGGTTTTCTAGCTATATGATTTATAGTTGTGGTTTACAAATTACAGATCTGTAATTCGGAAAAAAATCTGATCTTGGGTGTAAAGATCAGTGCATGGTTTTGAGCATAGGATTAGAATAGGAGAAGGTTTTGCAAGTTTACAAGGTTTTTTAAGCAGGATCTATTTAAATACCTAGTAGAAATCTTGGGAATGCAGTAGTAGGTATGGTTTGTCGAAGATCGGTAAAATCTATGTCATTTTAATTCTGCATTTATTTTCTCTGTTGTAATCTGTGTATTGTAATCTGTGCTATGATAATTTGACTATCTCATAAAAATCCAATAAACCCTATTCACCCCCTCTAGGGTTAATCTAGATCCAACAAACACTATGCCAAAACAAGGGATTCCAAATGAATATAAGCATTGCTAATAATTTCAGTGACACTTATACATGTCACTATAGGGGCATTGGCAATCATTTACAACACTTATATTGGTCACTAAATTCCATCTTCTAATGGTTATAAGCATCTGCAAATATTCATTCATAATGCTTATAAGCATTGGTAACATTATATTTGCAATGCTTGTAAGCATTGCTAACATCATATCTGCAACACTTATAATCATTGCTAACATTATATTCGCAACCCTTATATCCTTAACTCAACAATATTCTAATAAAATGTTGGTAATATCCACATTGCAACATGTATATCATTTATGAAATTCCTGGTACAAACAGATAAAAGTTACAGTAATAAAATTGTAATATAAATGTTACTAATATATATTTTCTATCATCAATAACATTTACGGTAACAAATATGGCATACAAGATAATATAAGCTCTATTTAATCTGCGTTTAGTTATGATATTATCTCAACATAGCAACATGTTACAAATTGTAACAACCCATCCGGAATGAGCCTAAATTTCGAACCAGAAAAGGCCCATCAAAACTTAGAGACATTATAAACGGGTCGTTGGTTCCTATAAAGATTACATTTGAACAGATAATAATAACATATACTTCGAACGGAATTCTCAAACAACGGAAAGAGAAATTATAATACTCAAATAAGATGTACCATTTATTAAAAATATCAGAAATACAACAGTCACAATTACATCTGTTCAGCGGGTACATGAAATAGTTCATTACCACAAAATTCCAAAACAAGTAAAACAATAACTACTAATAACAGCATAATAACTTCGTCTTCTACATCAACTTCAATCGTGACTTCGTCCATGGCTTTTACCTCATCCATTGACCTATAAGATAAGTTAAGGAGAGGGGTTAGAACATAAAGTTCTGTGTGACTGAAAATGGTGTTACTTAATATCCATACCCTGTATTTTTAGCAGGTTACATATGTCAAGGTATGTCTACGCAGCACACAATAAACACCAAGTATCTAAACAATGGGGTGGATATCCAAGTCAATCACCATTAGTGTTTTTAGGGTAAAGACCCAACGAGGTGGCATTCTCGGTCACTTATGGCCCTGTTAAAGGTGGATTCTATGATATCTTATAACCCTAGGCGGACCCCTAGCCCTTCTTAGACCCCGTCCTAGTATGTTAACGTTCTTAAATCTATACTCTCATTTGTAATATGAGAAGTAGTATTGCGAACGTTACTACTTAACAGATATTACCCTGTAGGGCACCTATGTCACTTAAAACTTCCCTTGGACAGTTGGTGAGTATGCAATGGCCACATATATTTCAATTACCGATCTTTCCCTAGTTGAATCCTTACAAGCTTCTAGAGGAAGTGGACATCCTCGTGAAGTACTGTACTCCATTACCGTTTTATGCCTAACCACTTTTAGAGAAGGAAGACCCAAAGGCCTACTTCAAATCTAATAAAGGTGGGTCCTATGACTTTGGTTTCTCTTCAAGGAATAAACCTTCAGAAGGATCCTAGTCCTAACCACTTAAGACCCAAACCAGATAAAAATTGAGTCGTCTACTTAAGACCTTCTCAAGGTATAGAAAATCTGCCTATTTTCACACAAAAGACTTATATATACACACACACAAACACACACTAGACCTCTCACATTAAACCGTATACCTGTAGATGCTGGATATGCCGGTCGGTTCCGGGCTGACTTCTACTACAAGTTAGTCTAACCTTGTGTCTAGTGCATTAAGTTTTTGAATGGCCCATGGAACCTAGACATCTCACATTAGTTGGGCCTACTTGTGGTTGTTGGATTTGCTGGTCGGTTCCGGGAAGGCTTCTACCACAAATGGCAACTAACCTCATGTCTATATGTCACTATATATATATATATATATATATATATATATATATATATATATATATATATAAAGCCATTCTATATATGCACACATAAGCAAACAAATATATATATTATGGGGACATTTCAAATTCGAATTCTAACCTAATCGCATCTATTATGCTAATATAACGTTAATTATGTTGATTACATTTATATAAATATTATAATAACGTCTGAAATAACGTAATATTCGTATAAATGATGGTACGTTCTAACGAGCTAGCAATTGTCAATTTCTCCAATTGAAGGTATACAAGTTAGGTTTTCCATACGTTTACCGCTACAACATAGGCATGATGGCATAAGGACAGGATAACAAATAGTAGTGGATGGAAAATATACATACATACAATTTCAACTTGCATCCTAGACTTGCAGAAATGATTTCAATACTGAATTAAAAATAGAGTATTACATACACTTACACTTGTATGTTTATAATTCTTAATTCACCTAATTCACCCCTTTCTGGCGTTATGTACATAAAAATGTTTACATTTGACCTTTTTCAAATATGAAAGCATTTGGTTTCAAAATAGGATCCAAACCCAAATCAAATCATGAAACAATCAAATCTAAACCTTTTTAGGTTACAATCAAATGATAAATAAAGATGAATTACATAAAATAGAAATAATAGTAGCAACACACCTTTTTATCTTTAATCCAATATTAAAACCATAAATCCACAAAACCTAAATAATCATGACAATTCATACGTAATTACAAGATAGAGGATTTGGGGGGTTTTAGTGTTTATATTATCGAATTTGCAAATCCTCCTAGGCATATCTTTCAACATGGTAATCGAATATGCCTTAAGTAAATAACATTCCACTCATAAATCTAGGCAGAATAGAGAGAAATCTGTAGTAGATCTAGATCTGCGCTAATTCTTTGCATTTAAATGTGCTCCAACAATCCTCCTAATATTATATATAAGTATTAGAATCTTATATATACATATTTATACCAAATTCCATAGTTTATTCTAAAAACCTATATGAATTAGAATAGAAAGGAAATAAGAATTTAGATTGGAGAATTAGAAGAAATCCTTATTCTTTATTTTCTTTGGAGTTCACCAAAGGCAAAGAGGCAGCATGAAGGCATGGATAGAGAGTGATCAGGGTTTTCATAGTGTGATATGAGGGGATATATATTGTTTCCCGTGTGAACATAGACCATTAGATTACTTAGAATTAATCCAAGCTTTTTATTTTTATATATATCCTCTTAGAAAAACCCTAATCAGTTAGATTTATTGGGCTATCCAGTTGTCGAGCGGTCGACCCTAGCGGTCGACACCCCTTAAGGGGGGCGGTTGACTCCTTTGGGGCTGGAACGCCCAATAAGGCTGCATTGATGAGTTGTTTATTTTAATTAATACGTTCTTGTATCTCTTAATCTTATTCCATATATACAATATACTTTGTTCCCATGATCTTATCTTTATTTCAAAATTCAAATCTCCCTCTTTATTTTGAATTTATCTTGGACACACACATATATATTATCCATTTAATTATATATATTCTACGTTTACTGTCCAAATTCATTTGTTCATAACTTCTTCATACAATTGACCGTTTTCATCATATTATATATGAAAACAATTCAAAATTTCGCCACGAATCCAAATAAAAGAATTTCGCAGCCAAATTCCTAAAGCTGCAAAATCTCATTTTCCACCATATTATTTAATTGCTTATTTTTAATTATTGATTATTAAAACTTATGAATTTTATGGGTTGTTACATTCTCCCCCCTCCCCTGCTGTAAAATAGATTTCGCCCCGAAATCTGTTTAAGGGGAGAAAAATACAACTTGCTCGAAATATCCATGTTGTACAACCATGTTATTTGTTATTCATCCATGAACATCTATGACTCGCAGTGATTATGGACTGTAGACCCACTAAGTGAGCTCCCTAGCATGTAGGTTTAATACATGATGTAATATGTATGCAAACAACCTAAATATGCATATATTTCTATATGAGTGCTCGGTGCAATGGTGTTGCATCCATTTCCTTACATCCAATCTAGAAATCACGATGCATCCATAAACGTTATTTTGAGGAAAAATTACCCGTGAAAAGCACTAGGTGGGTCTGTCTCATCTTGTCCTCGGTCTCCCATGTGCTTTCCACAGGTTCATTTCCCCATTATACTCGAACAAGCCAAACAATTTTGTTGCGGAGTCTCTTGATTTCGTGCTCTACAATTCTTGCAGTGACATGGGGAACCCTGGACTCCAACTCGAGTCTTTCCATGTCCCCAATTTCGTCAAGCTCGAGTTTGGTAGCAGAATCATGAAGGCATTTTGTCAGCTGAGATACATGAAAAACATTATGGATTCCCAATAGACACTTTGGGATATCCACTCGATAAGCCAAAGATCCTATCTTCTCGTTGATACAAAAAGGCCCAATAAATCTGGGAGCCAACTTCCCAGTCTTCCCAGACCGAACAGTCTTCTTAAGAGGTGATACTTTTACGAATACTAAGTCTCCAATATTAAACTCAAGTTCCCTCCTTCGCTTATCAGCATACGATTTCCGATGGTCTTGGGCTGCCTTCATCCTCTACCTAATCAAAGATATCTTCACCATGGAATCACGGACGAAGTTTGGTCCGAGTATAACCTTGTCAGTGGTTTCTTACCAATAAGTTGGCGATACGCATGGCCTCCAGTAAAGCACTTCAAAAAGGGCTATACCAATCGTCGTTTGAAAACTATTATTATAAATGAACTCCACAAGCAGTAGGTGCTTCTCCCAAACTCCTCCAAAGTCGATGATGCAAGCTCTGAGCAAGTATTCTAAGATTGTGTTTACTCTTTCTGTTTGTCCGTCGGTCTGCGGATGATAAGTTATGCTTAAGTTACGGGTCGCTCCCAATGTTGCTTGTAGGCTTCTCCAAAATTCACTCGTGAATAAGGGGTCTCTGTCACTCACGATGCTCGATGGAATACCATGTAATCTAATTATCTCTTTAACATATAATTGGGCTAACGAGGCGGCAGCCTTGTCTTCTTGATTGGCATGAAATGGGTGCTTTTGGTTAAACGATCTACCACAACCCAAATGGCTTCACTATCCTTTTGGCTTCTAGGAAGTCCATCTACGAAGTCCATGGAAATATGTTCCCACTTCCACGTGAGGACCTCTAAAGGTAACAATAATCCTCCGGGCTTCCCTTTCTCCACTTTTACTTTTGGCACGTTAAACATTTGGCCACGAATTCAGCTACATCTCTCTTCATTCCTTCCGAATGGAGATACCTCTTCATATCTTTGTACACTTGATCCCCATCAGTATGTATGATTAATTTTGACCTATGATACTCTTCTAGAATTTCTTTCCTCAACATTTCATTTTTAGGGACGTAAAGTCATCTGTCCCAAAGTAAATTCCCATCATCGCTGATCGAATACCTAACCGAATAAGGAAAGGTCTCTTTCTTTCCCACTTTTTCCTTTATGCTTCTTAATTCCTCGTCAAGGCCTTGCCCAATTTGGATCCTCTCTCTTAGGGTAGGTCTAGTTACCAATACCCAAAGAAAACCATTAGAAGTGGCTGGTAAGGGTTGAAAATTAAAGTTAGTGAGGAACTCTAATTGTTTCCATTCTAGGATTGCATTCAAGGTCGCTTGTTTCCTACTTAAAGTATCCACCACAACATTCCCCTTCCCTAGGGTTTACTGTATTGTAAAGTCAAATGAGGCAATATATTCCATCCATCTTTGTTGTCTCATGTTTAGGTCACGTTGAGAAAATAAATAATATAGGGATTTATAGTTAGTAAAGAGTTCAATTTTCCCCCTAAAAGATAATGCCTCCTCATCATAAGGGCGAACAGTACTGCGGCTAACTCAAGATCATGAACTATGTATCTCTTCTCTGGATCCTTGAGTTGTCTACTAGCATAGGCAACTACTTTTCCTTCTTGCATAAGGACTTCTCCTAAACTGGTCCTACATGCGTCAGTGTAAACGGTGAACAATTCTGAACTATCGGGTATAATTAAGATAGGTGCGCTAGTTAATACTTCCTTTAATTTCTTAAAGCCTATATCACATTTATCACTCCAAGCAAACACCAATTTCTTTTTCATTAATTGGGTTAAAGGTGTAGCATTCTTGGCAAAGTCTTTAATGATTTTTCTATAATATTCAGAATCCAAGGAAGCTTCTCACTTCTGTAGCATTCTGGGGTATCCTCCATTCCTTGATTGCCTCGATGTTTGCGGGGTCTACGGCCAAGCCTTCACTTGACAGAATATGTCCTAAAAATCTTACATCTTCCGTCTAGAAATGGCACTTCGAGAATTTTTCTTTTAGTTGGTTCTTTCTTAATATTCCTAATACTTGTCTCAAGTGTTTTTCATGCTCTTCATGATCTTTTGAAAATATAAGATATCATCTACGAAGACTATCGCAATTTTATTTAGAATACCCCTAAACACTCTACTAATGAGGTCAACAAAGAAGGAGGGTACATTCGTTAATCCAAGGGGCATAACTTCCAATTGGAATAATCCGTATGGCATCCTGAACGTAGTTTTGTCCTTGCTGTCCTCCGCAATTCTTAACTGGTGAAATCCAGTAGCAAGGTCTAGTTGGGAAAATACTCGGGCTCCTCCCAAGTGGTCAAAAAGTTCATCAATTCAAGGTAAAGGGTACCTATTCTTTTTGGTCAATTTATTGAGTTCTCTATAGTCCACACAAAGTCTCAAAGATCCATATGCTTTGGTGGCAAATACAACAGGTGCACCCCATTCTGAGGTACTTCGACGAATGAAACTTTTTACGACAATTTTGAAATTTGCTTATCTAACTCCCTCCTTTCCTTAGGCGTCATGTGCCTCAAGGGTAGTGCTACAGGTCTAGCGCCATTCTCTAAGTCAATACGAAAAGAGATTTCTCTATAGGGCAGAAATCCCGTGATTTTCTCAAAGACATCCAACAACTCGCAAACTATAGGGACCGAAGATGGTCCTTCAATCTAGGAGATAAGGAATATAATAAGGATTTATCCTTGTTTATAACATTACAAGGAATACTTAGGCTGCATTCTTCTCGGCTCCTAAAACAAACGAGTCTCTTATCGCAATCTAGGACGACCCCATAAAACGATAGCCAGTCCATACCTAGGATAAGGTCATATCCCATAAAATCCAATGCATATGCTTCGCAATGGAACTCAACATTGTCGACCACCAATACTAGGTATTTGCATAACAGTTCAAGATACTTAGATCCTACGATAGGGTTGGCCACCTCTATTGGACTATTCAAGATAGATATGGAAATGTTCAACAGATTTACTAATCACTTGAAGATAAAAGAATGGGTCGCTCTGGAATCGAACAAGGTGTATACTGAATTTATTAAAACAGAGGTTATGCCTTTAAGTGTGGGCTGCTCTTGGTCTCTAGGGGGTAGGTTTTGAATTGGTGCTGCCTCTATTGCATAGTTCTGGCTACTCCTGACTACTTTAGGCTTTGGGTAGTCCTTGGACATGTGTCCTTCTTCATGGCAGTTGTGACACTTTCCCTTTAACTCCTTTTTTGCTAATGAGGTCCTACAATATTTTTCCTTATGGCCTTTGCAGTTACACCTCGTACAAGTATTTTCTTCCTTTTTGAATTTGTTCTCCTTCTTATTTTTCCACCATTCCTTCTTCTTGTTCTTGCTGGAGTTTTCTCCTTTCGCTTCTACTTTGTCCTCCTTTGCGCTTTCATCCATGCATAGGGTAGCTATATCAACTAGAGTTTCAAAAGTTGCCCCAAACGTTACTTGGGTTAATAGGGTTTCCTTCAATGGAGAGTTCAGTCCTTTAACAAATCTCAGGGGTTTGTTCATGGGGGTGTCTACCAATCCTCTTCCAAACTTACATAATTAGATAAATTTGGATATGTATTCTTGTGAGCTTAAGCTTCCTTGCTTGGGGTGGATGAATTTCTCTAGCTGGATAGTCATTTCTGCCCTTGGCAAAAAAATTTCTTCGAAACGGCGGCCCTCGTTTTCCATAGATATTAAGTTCCACCATTCAAGGGCCTCATCCTTCAAATGTCAGGCCGCAGTTCTCCTCTTCCCCTTATCAGGACAGCCAGTAGCTTCGAAAATTCTTTCACGGTCCATTAGCCAAGATTGGGCATTAGTAAATCTTTCTTTCCCAGAAAATGATTTCCCTCCAAGATTTGTAAAGGTCTTATAGTAGCGCGAAAAGTCATAGGCTACCTCAGCGGCAGGAGCTGTAGGAGCCGCTGGGGCAGGATTAACAACAGGGACCTGTTCAACGGTACAGAGATACTGTTGAAACCATTCTGGGAAGTAGCGGGGTTTTGCCTGGTTACCCTGCTCAGTTGGATTTTCATCCATTCAATTATATGGAAAGAAAAGGAAGAATTCTTTGGTGGATACTCCTAAGATAGCATTTAAGCTAAAAAGGGAAGAAAAGCGATAAAAATGCCTAGTATAAATGTGTATGCTTATCGGAGTGTGTGTGTATATGGTTTGAATTTTTTTTCAATATACAAATACGTCTCTTATACGTATAATTCCATTATAATCATGTAACCTATGCTCTGATACCAAATGTAAAAACCCACCCAGAATGGCTCTAAGTTCTGATGGGCCTTTTCTAGATCGAAATTTAGGCCCATTCCGGGTAGGTTGATACACAAATCAACAAAAAGAAGAAAAATACGTATTCGTGACAACAAAATAGTATGAACTAACAAAAAAAGCCAATACATATGCAAATTATAATCAAATAGATATCAAGAAACAATATCCAATTCCATAGTAATAACAATATAGAATTAACAAAAAGCAAGATGTGTTTCGTATTTGAAGTCTACAAACACTGAATATGAAACTCCATCCATATAATGAACCATACATATAAGAATTTGCTTCATGCATGCATTTAATTAAATATCATCAATTAGGTTTTCAAATAGTTCTAATATATCATGTACTTATAATCAACGCTGCATCTATAAGAAAAATAATAATTAATTCACCCAAAAAAAATATCATTGTTTTGTAAGTGACATATAGCTCAGTTCCGAACCTGAGCTAAGCTCAATTCCAAACTAAGCTATGCTCAGCTTCAGAACTGGGCTATCTTAGCTCAGTTCCGGATCTGATCTTAGCTAAGTTTCCGAATTGAGGTAAGATCAGTTTGGTAACCGAGCTGAAAGTCTGTTCGGTAACTATGCTAAGCTCAATTCTGAAATTGAGCCTAGCTCAGTTCCAAAACTTAGCATACCTTAATTGGAGAACCGAGCTCAGCTTCGGACTGAACTTAGCTCAGTTCGGTAACTAAGCTTTACTCAGTTCCGTAGCTGAGCTACAAGCCAGTTATAAACCGAGCCTAGCTCAGTTAGATTAGCTCAGTTATGAAAATGAGCCTAGCTCAGTCTCGACACCTTCAAAACTATAAGATTCAAGGAGACTAAAGGACATTAGTCATTTTGAATGAAATATGACAAGCACTAATGACCAATGTGTATTAACCTATTAAAAGATAATTGATTTTGAAGGATAAGGCACTACAACAAATATGTCTATTCACAGCATTGAAAAAAACGCTGTTATAGCCTTTAACAACGTTTTGATGAATGCTGTTTAACAACATGTTGTTATAGGTCTTGGATATATCACAATACAATCAAAAACGCTGTAGAAAATTGACATATTACAGCGTTTCAAATGGTGTTGTCCTTATGTTTTGTACAGCGTTTTATATTGTTTTAGAAATGTTGTTATCTTCCCTTTTCTATAGCGTTTAACCACGTATCACAGCATTTCTGGAAGTTTACATGTTCTTTACTATCACAACATTTTGCCACATATCACAGCATTTCTGGAAGTTTGCACATGTTCTTTACTATCACAGCGTTTTGCCACATATCACAGCGTTTTTTTGCATCTACCACATCATTTACATTGTAATAACCCGGAAAATACGAGCCAATTTAAAAATTTTAAATTGGTCATTTCAAAGGAATTTGAACAATTGAAATAGAATATTTCAATAAAATAGTGAATTAGAAATAGTGAGTCAGTTTGAAAATTTGAATTCAAACTTTGACTGTGCAAGGTGGAAAATATAACGGATTTTAGGGAAACCAAAAATATCTAAATCTTCTTATCAATACCTTTCTAACGAATCTGAAAAATCGAAGTTTCATAACAGGAATCAAAAGTTATGGCCGAATGAATTTTCATAATGGTCGCTATATAGAATATATAGCCCTGGAAAATTGATATTTTGCAAACGACCTCGGAATTCGACGAAACCACTTTTGTTGGGTCCGGGATGTTAAACTATTGCTAGGTTTCAAATTTCATAATTTTTGAAGCTAATATGTGAGCGTGGCAAAAGAAAATGTGTTTGGTCAATTTCTGTTAAATTGGATCGACCAGAAAATGGCCATTTTTCAAATGATCTCAGAATTCGACGAAACTAGTTTTGTTGGGACCATAGCGTCAAAACATAACTAGATTTATTTTTCTGGAATTTTTCGAATCAGTTTGTGGCCCTGGCAAATTGAAATGTACGTTCAGAGTTAAGAATTAAATGTTTTATACTTTAATTTGAAAAGTAACTGACTGTAACAGTCGAATTGGCATACGAAACATATCCTATTGTGTCCGGGATGGGGAATTTAGCTAGGGGCGACAGTCGTTGGGTTTGAAAAGGAGTTCGTTTGAGAAAACACTATTTAAAAATTTATTAAAACCATCGACCAATCATATTTCTCCATTCATTTTTTTTTTTAAAAACCCCAGAACCAACGGCGAAACCCGCTCCCCCCTTCCAGGCCCGATCGCCGCCACTACCGCCGCTTCCAGCCTCCGCCACCACCGCCGCTCGACGCGCCTTCGCCTCCCCTTCAAATCCGACCCCACCACGACCCCGACCAACCCCTCCTCCGCCTGAATCGAGCCCAGAAAGCCCCGACCTTCCCAGCGCCACTACCGACGATCCCGACCACCGAACGCCACCAAACCACCACCGACAGGAAGCCCTCTCTTCCCTCTTCCACGTCCAACCCGCCGATCATCCCCTCGTGCCTCGATTCTCGCGAAAACCGTAAACCTAGTTTTGAACCATCGTGAAAGGTGAGTTCTTTTTTATGTTTACACTTTGAAAAAACATATCTTTTTGATGTGTTAACGAAATTCGATTAAACAGGAAATACCACGACCACTAGGAAGCTCTCTACCCAATAGAAGAAGCCGCGGATTTTTCTGGCATCGTATCTATTTTTAGCGAAGCAACAAACCAAGGTGAGAAATCTAAATTAAATAAATTTGAATGGAAAATGTCGTGTATAAATTATATTAGCGAAATATAAATTACACACGTGTTGTATACCTCATGTACATGCGTAGTGTAAGCTATATGAGCGAAGTATGAATTATACATGCATAGAATAATTGATATATGTGTTGAAATGCAAGTGAAATATAGCAATTATATATATATATATATATATATATATATATATATATACTCCCCTCGTCCACAAACCATGGACGATATTTATTGTTGTGAATTGGTGTGAAATATTGGATGAAAAATACGAATGGTTGAATAATTGTTTGTGGTTGATATTGTTTGGTTGTGGTTGAAAAATACCCATTGGTGATTGAAATGAATTGGAAATATTTGTGGAAATAAAAATAAACATGCCGCCTGCGTGCGAATTAGATGCATGAATCCCCATTGTCAAAAACCGCGAGGTTTTAAGGTAGAGCGAGGAGCCGTACTAGGGACGGTGCCGGTTTTAACTACCATGCCGTTATGCTGTCGAAATTTTGAATAATCTTTGTGTGTTAGATTTATTTTCATATGATTATCTTCATGCATTGAAATTAAAGCCATGTGTTGAAACTATATCCATGTGTGGAAATGTTTGTGTGTTGAAAAGTGATGTGTGAAAATTAAATTCATTTGTGAATGAATGAAGTGTTTAAACAATAAAAATCACATTTTTATAATATATATGAAGTATGAAAAATATTCGCCTTACATATAAATAGTTTCAACAATAAAAATTCCATCTTTCTAATATGAACAACATAAATAAAATATCCATGTGTGGAAATGCTCATGTGTTGAGAAGGGTGTGTAGTGGAAAAGTTCATGTGTTGAATAAAAAGATCGAACAATAAAAATTACATTTTTATTGAAACTATGAAGTGTTGAAAACATCCATTTGTCGAATAAATATTTTAAATGATAAAAATATCAGTTTTATCATATATGTGATACGCTAGAGATATGCGGACGTTGAAATAAATATTTGTGAAGAAATATTATTTTTAACATGCATAGGAACTAAATAAAATAGTCATGTGTTGAAATCTATTTTAGTTCGCCAAAATTATCATCTTTGAAATGTGAAGTGTTAAAAATAGCCACTTGTTTAGATAAATGTGCATGAGTTGAAATATACATTAATTAGCTAATGATATGATTTTAGCCTATGCATGCAACGTTAGAATGAATGGTGTTTTTAAACCAAAGTAAATCGAATACGAAATTGAATGGAAAATGATAAGTGATAAAAATTGTATATATGTACATGCATATTTATTGAACACGTTATAGCAAAGGGGCTAGAGAAGAGGAATAAAATTTTGTGCCCGACAAATAGGTACACATTTACTGTTTTGTTTGGGTGATGATTTTATGAGCCTGTTGGCTAGCCGCTTGGCTTTTTCTTTTTCTTTTTGACATGAGACGCCCGTGTGGCTATTTGGGAATTTTCCCAGCCCCTCCCGTACAAAGGAGGTTATGGCGAAATTTTCCAAAATTTAAAGGCGTTAGTGAAATAATTAAAGTGAAAACGATATAGGAATTTTTGAATGAACTATATTTATATAAATATATAAATATAAATAAAATTTAAACGAAACGTGGCCGTGTAGTTCGTGTTTTGAAACCGTGATTTCAAATGACTAGTGCGGGAAATCCGACCATTGGATTTTCCCAAAACCTCAACCGTTGGGTTCGCCTTGGAAATATCTTTCCAACGGCATCAACTTTGTGAAGATCCGACGGCTGGATTGTCTGGAATGTTTAATTCAAATCTGAAGAAAAACGGCGCCTGAAACAATTATATATATATATATATATATATATATATATATAATTAAATTAAATCGAATAACGACGCTGCAGTCTGTAAATTGAAGCCGTAATTTCAAATGGCTAGTGTGGAAGATCCGACCGTTGGATTTTCCCAAAACTAAAACCGTTGGATTCGTTTTGAAATGACCTTCCTAATGATATAAAATTTGTGAAGATCCAACGGTTAGATTTTCAGATATGTGTAAAACAAAATTAGTGAAAAGCAGCGCCAGTGCATCGATACGACCTGAAAAGTCGTTTAATTAAATTTAGCCGTTTTAAATTAAATAAAAATAGCGATATATCGTTATAAAATACTATAGACAATATAGAGTGAAAATAATCCCATTTTGTTGTGATTGCTTGATGTGTGATGGTTGAATGTATTTAACATGAAAATTATAACTAAAGAACTGAAATGTGAATGTTGAATAGTCCAACCATGTGAATAACTGATTTGAAAATCTAAATATATGTGGGTTATTTGAAAAGGCCGAGTTTATCTCATTTCAAATAATCGATCGACGTTGAGAAATCGAAGAGTGGAAGAAGGTTGAAGACCGACGATCTTCACATTGGATGGATGGGCGCTACTGATGCTCGTGATTGGAGTAGCTACCATGAAGGAACTTAAGTAGTAGCCGTCCAAACATACGTTTGATTGTACGGATATGCGAGGAATTGGTGCCTCCGGTTTCGTTCAGACCCAGAACGGACTTGTAAATGGACTGTGTGTCTGACATTGGATTTTGTTCAGTGCTGATTGATCTCTGTTAAATATATATCTGTTTGGCGGCGGAGAATTTATTCTCTTGCTTAACGCCCTTCTCTGAGACGTATGAGCTCAGAGGTTATGTATTGACAGAAATCAGTCGCATGGAGTGGATTGCCTGTGTGGCACGCCTAAGTGGCATATGATCAAGGCTTCTGTTGCAAAGCAAAGTCTTGTGGTTGATGATCAAAGCATGGTCTGTGTGACGTAGCTTTGTGTATAACGTGAATTCGCGAGCCTCACACCCCGGTATGAGTCAAAAACGGGAGAAGGACCCAAGAAGTGCACGACGTTTCTTTCTAGCTATGGTGGTGTCAGTGACCTCCCAGCCCTGACATTTATATCTACTTTTCACCTGTGTGGTTGTTGGAATTCGAGGCGCCTCGATTATAGGTCTGTAAGGACCGGGAAACGTGTGTTCAGGAATAACTAATCCTCAAAAGTAAGAGAGGACCGGCCTCGGAGGATCCAGGGGATTGTTGTGTGTGGTCCCGAGGCATTTGCTAGAGTGTCTCGAACAGAGAGGAGCTTGCCCCTTGCCTCGACTCATGAAGGAATCCAATTTCCAATACGAAACATGTGGACGTGATTGTATTACTAGTATGGCGACATAGTAGATGGTAGCTATGCCGCCTAGGATTGATATTTATGATTGAATTTGCTTTTCAAACATATATGCACTAGTAATAATATTAAACACCTTTGTTTTATACGTATGAAGCATTTTTGGCCGTTATAAGGTAAAACTCTATCCTCCGGCTTGCGTTGCATTGTGTGATGGGACCTGAGTCATATAATGGCTTCATTTCATAAAAAGCGTTGCGATGATTTAATCATTTACTTTATTTCACGCACTAGCACTCATTGGAGTAAACCCGTTCCGCGAAAGTGGCGTGGTCCTTTGATTTGCCTTATTATTGTTGTTAATAAGTTAAGTAGATTTCTCATACCAGTCCCATGACTGACTCGTAGTTTGTTTCACCTTGCAAACTCGGGTGCCCTCATTTTCACACGGGCAGCCTAGTTATAGGTTTCTAACGCACCTTTTGGCTCATGGCGAGGCTTGACTACACCGTGCTGACTTGGATTTTCTCCGCCATTATTGTACCTATATTATGATTCCGCCATCGGCGATGTAGACTGATATTTATTTTGTGTACTCTTTATGTATGATTCCGCCTCAGGCGATGGTGACTGACTATGTATCATTATGCACTAAGTTGTATCATGTACTGTGCTTCTCTGATGTGATGATATCTATATGATTCCGCTGTCATATGAGTGTAAATTATTCTATTTCTGTTTATGCTATTATCTGTAATCTGCTAATGATGATTAATGTGTTATATTCCAATGATTATCCTTAACACCGTGTCACGGGGTTTTGGGATCGTCACAATTTACATATGGTAGTATCAAAATATTCATGCACAACAATATCAACATGTAAATATATATCAACCAAGTAATTATATAACACAATATTCATACACAAAGACATCATCAATAAACAAACTTTGCATAATTTCCATAAAAAACAACACCATAAACTAAATTTACACAATATCTATAAATAAAACAAAATTTCGATAAAACAAGTTTGCGCTTAATACCAACAAAATGGACTTCTAAAAGTTACCGCTTTCTCTGTAATCGGATATCACAAGCGGTCTTATTGTTGAGGGATCTTTAGAAGCGTCTAATGATATTCTAATTATTGCTGAATGCACAACGATGCCCATCTCCAATACCTATACACATGTGTTTATGTTAGCATTTGGTTATGCTTACACATTAACAAGAAGACAATGCTTGATAACAAGAAAAAGAATACAAGGAGAAAGTTAAAGGTAACAACATAGCATATTCGGTAATATTTTATAATAGTTAGTTAATTTTTATAATGCTTAGTTAATTTTTAATTATTGTTATTATTATTATAGAATACTTTGTTAAATTTTATAAATTACTTCGTTTTTATAAAATTAGTAAACTTAGTTAAAATTTTATACTATTTAGTTAATTTTAATAATACATAGTTAATTTTTAATTATTGCTATAATTATTATAGAATATTTGGTAATATTTTATATTTTTATATACTTAGTTAACTTTTATAAACTAAACTTCTAAATATTTATAAAATTAGTAAACTTAGTTAATTTTTATAATACTTAGTTAACTTTTTAATACTTAGATAATTTTTAATTCATGCTATTATTATTATAGAATACTTGGTAATATTTTTTATTTTTATATACTTAGTTAACTTTTATAAATTAAACTTCTTAATTTTTATAAAATTGTTAAACTTAGTTATTTTTTTATAATAGTTAATTAATTTTTATAATACTTAGTTCATTTTTATAAGTTTATTTAATTTTTTATAAATCTTAGTTAATTTACTACTATTATAAATCTTATTGTTATTATTATTACAGAAGTTAATTCACCTCAGTTTGTTGATTTAACTTAATAGTTCGTTGAATTTTATTGTTATTTTCATTTGGTGTCCAATACCTATACACATATTCATTTTAGCATTTGGTCATGCTTACACATTAACAATAAAACAATGCTCGACAACAAGAAAAAAGAATACAAGAAGGAGCAAGTTGAAGATAACAACAAAGCATACATAGTGATATTTTATAATAGTTAGTTAATTTTTATAATGCTTAGTTAATTTTTAATTATTGCTATTATTATAGTATACTTGGTAATATTTTAATTTTTTATATACTTAGTTAACTTTTATAAACTAAACTTCTTAATTTTTATAAAATTAGTAAACTTAGTCAATTTTATAATACTTGGTTAATTTTTAATTATTGTTATTATTATTATAAAATACTTGGTAATATTTTATATTTTTATATGCTTAGTTAACTTTTATAAACTAAACTTCTTAATTTTTATACAATTAGTAAACTTAGTTAATTTTTTTATAATAGTTAGTTAACTTTTATAAACTAAACTTTTTAATTATTATTATTATAGAAGGTTTAGTTATGTTTTGTATTTTTATGTACTTCGTTAATGTTTATAAACTAAACTTGTTAATTTTTATAAAAATTAATTAACCTACTTGTTAATTATTATAGAAGTTTAGTAGCAATTTCAGATGTTTAAACCTATTTTCAGACATCTGACCTGGTTCAAATGTTTGAAAATAGGTTTCAGACGTCTGAAATGGATTTTGGCCAACACCCTAAGACCATTTCAAACGTCTGAAATTATTTTCAGATGTCAGATAATGTTCTCGGGCATCTTTATAATAGTAAGTCAAGATGCACAAGGAATTGGATGTATCATAATGCCGACATTGGATGAGTTTAGCGATGGGAAAAATATGTACCTCAAGTTATGAAGCAAATGTTGAAACGAAAAATCATGTTGAAACGAAAAATATGCAACTCTTTGCGTTCATTAATGTCTGAAATCATGTTGAAAAGAAAAATCAGAAATGCTATAGGGTATCTAACAGTTATTCCACAAGAGTTCCACACATACCGAGGTGTGATCATACCAGAAACTGCAAAATTGGTGAGTAATAGCAGGATTACAAGCAAGTCAAAATGATTGACACATTAAATAGGTTACATAAAAGGGAAAAAAATAACAACCAGAAAGAACAAAGGTAACAACCACAAGGGTATTATTGAGGTTTATTAAAGATTACCTTCAGATCAGAATCTATGCAAGAAGCATTTTCATTTATCTTGATGATATTCTCTGCATTATCTTCTTTAATCGCGTGCCTTTCTAAGAACCAGGGTGGAATCTCACCTTACTTCTTCAGGCATTTTGGTGAGGCGCCTTGTATGCTGATTCATCATTACCCATGTACTGCACGAACCACGAGCATGTTCATTCATTATTTTTATTTTGTTGCTTAATCTGGCAAACCTTTTTATTAACTATGATTAGCACATAGTTTGACTTACCTTGTTGCTCATGCATATATTTGTCTGTTGAGATGGCTTCGAATAAACTGATCTCGTTTCATTCCTTTTTTTGTAATGCTCCTACCTGTTATCAATTTCTAATATCTCTCCTCTAGTAACCTTAAAATTTGAAAGAAAAAATTGTTTAATTTATTTTTCAGTTACTAAAGCAAATGTTACTTTTTAGCAGCATGAAAAGCGAAAAAAAACTGAAGCCTAGCTAAATCAACATAAATTTAGAAGACCAACTAAACTTTTGTTTTGGATGAAATGTCCATGGAGACACACTCAAAAAGTAAAAAGTTGTTTCAACCTTCATATATGATATATTGGCAATAGTTTTCTGCTATAAACAAGAACTAGTGGACAAAATTATTGCCTTCTGATCAAGTTAGCTGGCAATGCTTCCATGTCAAACGGCCACTACTATCGGTAAGCACAAGAACTGAGCTCAACCGAGTACTTTCCTAAAAAAAAATTACATATTGGTCTTTGAAATATATGATAAGATATTCACATTGTATGAATTTCAACATTACCTAAGACTATGGCCAGGTCCACAAGTGAACTTACTGACATTCACATTAGAGCAACCATTTGAAATTGTTATGCGATCATCTCTTGTATATGTGTATGATACATATACAAGCTCTTATATTATTTGCAGATAAAGTGCTATATACACTAATTAAAAAAACGATTTTGCTGCAAATCTATAATTAATATGAATCTAGTACCTGCTCCAATGGTGCATGACCGAATTTGAACATCGCTTGATTCCTTCACCATGATGCCATCGGCGTTCAAACTATTTCCTGGAGCCTTAATAGTAAGGCCATATGTATCTACATTTTGTATAAAGAGATAAAAAGATTATGGTACTCACATAAGGAGCTCCTTTGCATTTTTGTAAACAAAAAGAAAACAGGAAAATCATTTTATGTTGTATTAAGTTTGCGGACTAAGAGTTAGGGAACAATCATTGAATGCTGCAAGATAAGAATGGACTATAACGGTATTACAACCAGTATTCCACATTGAGCCACAATTTCGGATCAATTTTTGGATCAAATAATATAATATGATAGTAAAATGTTGTAAGTGTTCAACCTCTTTCAACTTGATAGGGCTTCTGTTGTTGCCATGCTTGAGACTAGACTGCCTACTTCTATCATTTCCTATGGTTCTTTCATTTCCTTTGGTCATTTCATTGATGTTTCTTTCATTTCATATGGTTCTTTCATTTATTGATATCTTCTTGAACGCCGCCTTCATCTGATATTTGCTTGAACATAAAATTTTGACAACAGAACTTATGAAGCATAAATAAAACAATGTACATGTCTAGTATCGAAGAGCACCACTAGGGTTGTAAGTGAAAAATAATAATGGTACACATACAAAAACATGTAGTATTAAAATCAAAGTTCTATGTATTGCCAGCAACCACTGTTGGCATGATGTTCGATTGCACAATAGAAGTGGATTCGACACTTAGGCATATTATAACCAGGTTTAAAAAATATAAGTTCTGCAAATTTAAGTCCTCTATAGTTTTTCTATGACTACATAATTTTTAAAAGCAGGAAAGCTAAATACTGATTGTTATTTTTAAATTTACAACAGATGCAATCAACAGAGTCAACACCATATCAGTATTTATCTAAAAAAGAAAAGGAAAGAAAAAGATAAAGAAAGATGATGTGTGAACCATATATCTTTATAGTGACATCCTCTGCGCCATCAGCCACTATTATTCTAATAGGTGGGGCTTCTTTATCAGAATTCATGTAACATTCTTGGACCGCTCGAAGATAATTCTTAACCCACTCAAATATCATAAGATGCAAGTGCGAAGGAACATAACTGTTTTTAAAATTATAAATCAACCTTAATAGTTTTTGAAGTTATTTACCGTACTTTTATAATGTCGATACAGTAGCCAAAGTTTATAATTGACAGTAAAATAAAAGAATAATAACGGAAAGGTAAAAGTTAGATCCTCATATATGGTAACTTCTGGAGCACACCCATATTCTCTTAAGCATATACCTTGAGCATCTTCACTGGCATGTTGAATAAAAAACGGAGTAATTCCATTAGTATACATAAAAGGAATAATATGGACCTTGGACATATTGATCTTTTAAAAGCAAAGGGTCAAACATGGGGTCATATGATCTAAAAGACTGCATGAATTAATATACAGTGATATTTTGTTTAAAGGAATAATGATCAAATAACAAGTACACATTAGCTCGGCTTATGATCTAAAAGACTGCATGAATGTTCACCGTTCACCAATGATAACTTCTCCGCTTTTTCCATGGCTCCAAGACGCAGAGCGCAGTACGTTTTAGGTGGACCATAGAAATGCGGAAAGAAGTTGACTTCATCGCCTTTTTCATAGATTAATCCCTCTCCAAGCGGCATGAATAGCAACTGAAATTGATGTATAAAAAAGGTAAACATGAAATAATGCTGAACAAATAAAATAAGGTCCAGCAATTAGTATTTGCTTAATTTGATTTAGGAGATTTTGCACAAAGATTCTAGTGTACAAGTGTACTCGGATTTCAACATGTATCATCAGATAAGATTACAGAAGGGATGCATAAAACTCATTAAACAACTCTCACACATATATCCTAAGAAACTAGAGACAAAACTGAGCAAACAAACTTAGTTTGGAATTGAGGGAATGCTCAGTTTCTAACTATGCTTGCCACAGTATAGAAGCTAAGCTTGCATCACTTTCTTGACTGGGCAAAAATGCTCAGTTTGAAACTAAGGGAATGCTCACTTTATAACAGAGCTTTCCTTGGTTTATCAACCGAGCATGTTAACTCAATTTAAAACTGAGTGCATCACAATTTTCTTGACTGGATATCACATGTTCCAAGAGTAAATTCACAAGGAAGGCCAATAGAAATGCTTTCAAATGAACTAAATCTAAAATAACTTTCAAATGTCCCTTTTCTGGGTTATGAATACAAACAAATTCTGAATTTTTTGGTTATTCTCATGTACTCTTGCGATACCAGATTAGTTGAACAAAAATAAACGAAGCAAAATGAATGAAATGTACCAAGTAAGATACACCTCCTTTTAATACCAAGGAATTCACCATCGCATTTCAACATTATAGCAAAACCTTCATTTCTAGTAATCATATTTGTTTTCATCAGTAGCCAAATAAATTACAGGATTACATTAAATAACAGGAAGTATAAGGGAAACGTAAAACTCATAAGGATATGTACACGTTCATTTGCTTTTTCATTGGCATAAATAAGGAATCTGAGGCACTCATAAGGAATCAAAGGCTTCCCGGTTCTATTTCAGGTCGGTTTCATCAATGGGAATTCCTACAAAACTACTGTCAATTAAAAATGCTTAGTCTACAGCCATACGTATGTGAAAACCTCAAACCCCTGTGCCATGGAAGCAAGGATAATCATTGGAATATAACACATTAATCAACATTAGCAGATTACAGAAAATAGTATAAACATGAAATAGAATAATTTACATCAATATGACAACGGAATCATAAAATGTAATAAACATCAGAGTTGCGCAGTTACAGGATACAACTTAGTGCATAAAAGAAATGACCAGTCTACATCAAGATCAACGGTACATATACATCAGATAATACATAATAGAGATTACCAGTCTACATCACGACCAGCGGTACATATACATAAGATCATACAGGCGGTAATGTCGATAGTCCAAAATACAGATAAAAGCTAGTCTTCGCCATCAGCCAAAAGCGCACTCCAAGCTATAGTGCTAAGCCGAAATAAATCCTGCTAACTATTACTTGGCTTCCCATGTAAAAATAAGGAAAACGAGTTTGCAAGTGAAACAAACTACGAGTCAGTCATGGGAGTGGTATGGGAAATCTACTTAATTCATTTAATAATAAGACTAATCACAGGGCCACACCACTAACGCGGAACGGGTTTAATCCATTGGATTGCCAGTGCATAAAACAAGTATTAAACAACACAATGCTTTTTACAAAAATGAAGCCACTATAAGACTCAGGTCCCATCGCACAATGCAACGCAAGCCGAAGGATAGAGTTTTACCTTATAATAGCCAAAATATGCTTGATACATATTAAACAAAACCATTTGATATTAATACTAGTACATATATGTTTTAAAAAAAAATTCAATCATAATGTATCAATCATAGATGGCATGGGTACTATATATCATGTCACCATATATAGGTTTACAATCAAAACCGAAATGTTGTATTGGAAATTGGATTCCATCACGAGTCGAGGCAACGGATGTACTCATCATCGGCTTTGAGACACTTTAGCAAATGCCTCAGGATTCCCCGCAGAGAACCTTTGGGTCCTCCAAGGCATGTCCTCTTTGCGTTTGAGGATTGGCAATTCCTGAACACACGTTTCCCGGTCCTATTGGACCTATCCATCGGCCCGTAGTGACCGATATAATTGAGGCGCCTCGCAATCCACTATCCACATAAGTAAAAATAAATAAATGTCTGGGCTCCATATCATGACACCACCCATAGCTAGAAAGAAATGTCATGTCTCCTTGGGTCCTTTATCCCGTTTTTGATTCATACCGGGTGTGAGGCTCGTGAATTAACACTATACAAAAAGTTATGCTATTTAAAGCCGTGCTTTGATCATCAACCACAAGACTTTGCTTTTCAACAAAAGGCTTGATCATTTGCATCTCAACATGCCACATTGACATTCCACACCATGTGACTGATGTCTATCGATATATAACCTCTAAGCTCGTACGTCTTAGAGAAGAGTGTTAAGCAAGAGAATAAATTCTCCGCCACCAAACATATATATATATTTAATAGAGATCAATCAACACAGAATGAAATCCAATGTCAGACACACATCCATTCTAGGTCTAAACGGAACCGGAGGCACCTTATTCCTCGTTCCATATGTCCAATATGGAAGAGAGGCCCTCGCACATCCAGACAATCAACAAGTACGTCCATACCACTACCACTGTAACCTCATCAAGGGAGCTACCCATCTCTAAGGCATCAATAGTAATCCACACGATGTGAAGATCACCGGTCTTGCAACATCTTCGTATCTTCGACTTTTAACCGTCGATCAATTATTTGAAATAAGAATTAACTCGGTCTTTTCAAATATTTCACGTATACATATAACTCAAATCAATTCTTTCCATGGTTAAATTATTTGACATTCACGTTTCAGTGCATTAATATAATTTTCATGTCAAATACATGTAACCATCAAAATATCCGATAAACCAAATAAAATCAGTTTATTTTCATTCCAAATCGTTTATTATATTTTAAAATGATTTATCGCTATTTTTATTTAGCCCATTTTAATTAAATGACGCTTCAGGTTATTATGCGGCCCTGGCACTGTTTTTCTTCAGATTTGAATTACACATTTCTCAAAATATAACCGTTGGATCATAACAAATTTTATATCGTTAGAAAGATCTTTTCAAACCGGACTCAACGGTTTCAGTTTCTGGAAAATCCGACGGCCGGTTCTCTCGGTATAATCGTTTAAAGTTATGATTTCAAAACGCGAACTGTAGCTGTGCGATTCATTTTATTTTAATTTATATTTATATATATATATAATTCTTTCGACGATTTCCAAACTGTTTTCACTTCAAAATTTTGGCTAACGCCTTTAAATTTTGGAAAAATTTTCCATTGCCTCCATCGTACGGGGAGGGGTTTGGAAATTTATTGGGCTGTATTAGGCACCCAATAAATCCAGAATAAGCATACACAATTTTTAGTGACTAATCTAAGCCCAACGGATAGTGTAAAAATCATATCTCAAGAGAATAAATTCTCGTCACCTTGTCCAGTGTTGGAAAATAAATAATTCATGTGTCGCATCTAATAACTAGAGAGACGTGATTATTGTCAACTCCATACCCGTGTGGGGTTTTTATTAAATCTGACAATTTACCGTTATATTTTATTTAGTCCAAATCAGTTCTCAGTTCAACCTGTAATTCAGTCATCGCCATACAAGCCTCTTGCTTGAATGGTAATTCCAACCTCGTCACATAAGCTCCAAGTGCTTTTGTGGTATATGATAGAGTATGTTATCCTCGAGTAGTTCAAAATTAATTGTTGATATCCTATGGCGACGTTTATAATCTCACACAGAACAACTAGCACACCGCATCCAATGGCATTCACAGGAGTTTATATAATAAATAAAATTGTGCAGCCAACTCATTAAGGTTTACCTATTTGTCGGGCACGCAAATAAATTCTCTACTCAACAGCCAATCCATTTACATGTTTAGTATATGTATATATATGCATATCTAAGCTGAAAATAATATTTTTAGCAAACAAATATTTATTTTCATACATGACAATTTTATTCACTTCAATAACATGTTGAAAATAATATTTTTAACTAACGAATATTTATTTCAACACATGGTTATTTTTAACACTTCATACATATGATAAAAATGATATTTTTGGCGAACAACAATATATTTCAACACATGATTATTTTTAACACTTCATACACATGATAAAAATAATACTTTTATCATTCAAAGAATTTATTCAACACATGAATATTTTTAAAGGTCCATACATACAATAAAAATGATATTTTTATTGTTCCAAGAATTTATTCAACACGTGAATATTTTTATTACTTCACATACATGATAAAAATGATATTTTTATCGTTCCAAGAATTTATTCAACACATGAATATTTTTAATGGTTCATACATACAATAAAAATGATATTTTTATTGTTCCAAGAATTTATTCAACACACGAATATTTTTATTACTTCACATACATGATAAAAATGATACTTTTATCGTTCCAAGAATTTATTCAATACATGAATATTTTTATTACTTCGCATACATGGCAAAAATGATATTTTTATCGCTCAAGGAATTTATTCAATACATGAATATTTTTAGTGGTTCATACATACAATAAAAATGTGATTTTTATTGTTCAAAGAATTTATTCAACACATGAATATTTTTAGTGGTTCATACATACAATAAAAATGTGATTTTTATTGTTCAAATAATGTATTCAACACATGAATATTTCAGAAAATTTTCGCATTATAGCGGCAAGGTATTTAGCACCGGCACTGTGTCCAGCATGACTCCTCCGCTATCCTAGGCCTTGCAGCATTACAATAATTTCATTTCAATGATTTCCACAATACCATTCATTTCCACAACACAATGAATTTACCCCAAACACAACCAATTTTTTTGCAACAACAATCAATCATTCACAACCACAATCAATTTAAATCGTACATGGTCTGTGGACGAGGGAAGTATACATACATACATACATATATATAAACATATTTATTTCCATTTCAATTTCATTCAACGCATATATGATTTATACAATTTATGTATAATTTATACATTGCTTATATATTTTATACAACGTTTATATATAACATATACAACGCTCATATAATTTACACATCGCTTATATAATTTATACAACGCGTATCCATTCCAATTTGAATTTAGAAATCTCACCTTCGGTTCCACTCCTTCGTAATTCGTAGCAAGCTCTAAAATTCTCCCCGTCTCTTCTAGAAAGTAGCGTACGATGTCACGAGCCCAATGTCTCTTGTTTCACTCGATTACGACAACATACGAAAAAGATATGATTTTTATTCTATAATCTAACTTTACAACGCTTTAAAGTGTTGTAAACCCTTTAAAATTATAAAAGCCGTTACCTTTCTAAATCGTTCAAAACTAGGTATGATCTTTGCGCTCAAACTGTGAAGCTAGGCCAAGATCAGGTTGCACCACGTCGAAGAGGGAGGAGAGGTGCGCCTAGGGGTAGTGGTCACATCGAGATCGACGCCAGTATGGAGGCACAACGATAATTTAAACCGCGCGACTTTGAGGGCTTGGATCTCGAGAAATACAGAACAATGGAGGGTGAAGTTTATGTGGATTTGAAGAGGGGACTAAACTCTACAAAATCCTCTAAAGTATCATCTAATTTTATTGCGTGGATTAGTAGAGACTGAGGAGAGAAGAAAGGAGCATCAGTCGTCGTTCGTTATAAGGGTTACGGTTTTTTTTCCTGGAACGAGAAAAGTGAGTGGAAAATTCCTATTGGTCGACATATATATTTAAATTATTTTTAATTTATTTAATTCAAAATCCCCATTTCTCCATCCAAACTCCAAATCAAACCCAAAGACTATCGCCCCTAGCTAAATAGCCCAATTTCGAACACAATGGAATATGTTTCATAAGCCCATTTGACTGTTTCAGTTAGTTATTCTCAAAATTAAAATATGAAACATTCAATATTAGATTGAACATACATTTTAATTTACCAGGGCTACATACCAATTTCAAAAATTCCCGAAAAATAAATCTAGCTATGTTTGGACGGTACGGTCCCAACGAAACTGATTTCATCGAATTTGGAGACCGTTTGAAAATGGCTTTTTTCTGGTCGATCCAATTTGCACTATATTTGCAAAACATGTTTTCCTTTGCCATGCTCATATATTAATTCCAAAAATAATGGAATTTTAAACCTTGCAATAAATTGACATTCCGGATTCAACCAAAGTGGTTTCGTCGAAAACGGAGGTCGTTTGCCAAATGCCTATTTTTAAGGGCTTTGTTATTATTTAAAAATCCAATTTTTATATTCTGATGTATTTTCTGCCAAAATTAATCTAAAGAAAATTTTTAAATTAGTTCTGATTTTCCGGGTTGTTACAATGTAAATCAAGCAGGACTGTTTTTGTGTGATTCAATCAGTATTTGAAACCTAATACATCAAATATTAATTTAAAACAACTCAAGTCTATAAATTGAAATGATTGACACACTTATAATGATATGTTAAAACCTCTTTGTGCTCCCACAGCTACCAAAATGCACAACATATTGATATATCATATACCGTGTATAAGCTATGCATTTTATCTTAAAAAAAAGAAGCAGAAAAATAAGATTGTATTACCTCTTCAACAAGCAGAGTTCTTATGATCCCTGGAGCGACACGGTTGGTTCTAATGTTATCTTTATCCCATTTGCAAGCCTAACTCCTCGTCAGTTGATCTATCCCACCTTTGGTCGTGGAATAAGCCGTCAGTCTTGGAAGAGAAACCTGCCCACAAATCGATGAACAATGAATTCGATCGGGCAAGATACTTTCGCTTTTTTGAACTCAACTAAAAACTAGGGTTAAGAAAAAAATCACCAGTTTCGACGAGTTTTGGGGGTTCCGACGCTCGTAAAAAGGCGGAGATGCATAACTGAAATCAGAAGCAAAGGATGAAGGAAGATGTGGGATTCAGAGAAGGCGAATTGAAATTAAAATTGACAGGAGAATTAATGAAGAAGAAAATGGATTGGTGACTGAAAGTTGTATAGGGAAACAGGAGAAAATTAACGAAGAGGAAAATTAATGCGACCGAAATTAGTAGGAGTGGAGGGAAGTGAAAAATTTTCCTGCTTTAATTTATCTCAACATTTCAACATTAAAACCACGTATTAATGGTTGATTTTTACAACAAGGAGAAGAAATCGTTGTCTTTTGGTATTGTTGATAACCTATTTTCTTCTAGTGAGGTGAATAGATACTAAACAAATCATTTAAGCTACGGTGGCCTAGCCCTACGCTTTAAATATAGGTATTATTTACAAATTTCAACTTGTTCGGTTGTATACAACATTCCTTGCTCAGAAAATAAAAAGCAGTATCAGCGCATAAATTTTAACACCAACATACACTATTTTATGGTTGTGTTTAATGTACACAGCTTTACAATTTTAAATTTATCCAAAACATTAGATCATTGAGTGTCTAACATGTATTACCGAAAGGTAAGAAAATGCTTCACATAAGAAATTGATTAATATTTGGTCATGCATCAAGAATTTAAATATCAATGACACTATCTCATTATTTAAAAAAATTCAGCATATTTGCATTAATTTGGTATATATATTTCAGAACACACAACAGGAGGCGGGACTGCAAACCAACATTAGACAGAGTTCAAGTAGGTTGTAATGACCTGAATTTTTGACCATTCAAATCGACAATAATTCACACATGCCAACCCAAATGGATCTCCAATGAAGGCAGTTATTGGGAAAACTAAAAGAAAGGAAAGAAGAAGAAAGAACAATAACGGAATTTCACAGTGGAAGGACAACGTATAATAAATAATTAACAGTTCAAAAGCAGTTAAAATATATACATAAGACTATAATATACAGTGATTATCAGAGTTACACAGAAATATATACAAGAAAATAGTGGAACAAAGTGTAGTGGGAAATACATATATAATGGATATATATATATATAACAAATCTTCGTATTCATCCTCCAAGGCAATGTAGCCTTCGCTAATTGCAACTCGTATCTGACCCGTGCGTGTTGCATAAAAAGAAACACAACAAACACTCGGATTAGTACTAAATCATTCCCATATTCGTCAAATTAAAAAATAAAATAACATTAGTGTCAACGGTGCAGTAATCAAAAGAAAAATTGTGGGAAATTCACCGGACCACGCCGCTAACGTGGAACGGGTTTACTCCATGTGAATTTCGGTGCATAGAAATTCGTTATGACTTTTGGAAAATGAAGCTATCATAAGCTCGTCCCACATCACAAAATGCAAGCGCACACCAAATGGGCGAGTTTTGTCTTATGATAACAAAAAATGCTTTCATATGTGAAAATCCACTTTTAATACTATTATTAGTGCATAGTGTTGAAACCATTTCATAAATAAATATATTAATCTTAGCAAGCACAGTGACTATGCCCACATACATAGTTTACAAACAAATCAAACAGTTTGTATTGGTTATTGGTTTCCAACATGATGGTTCCTGACACGAAAGATCATTGGAGAACACGAAGCTAAGTATCTCTCGATTAACATCTAGATAACGGACAATGAATACATAGTGCAAAGTATATATCCCAGTTAACATCTAGACATCGGGCACCGTATATACTTTATTTCCTCATGTTTCGTGGTGAATCTACCGCCACAACTTTCGATTTTCACTAGAGATTATGTATACGACCTAGCTGCCAGTTTACCATCAATCCAGGGTGTGAGGTTCAACGATGTCACGATATACACAAAGCTACGCTTTAGTAAGCCATGCTTTGATCATCACTAGTTCATTTCATAACTTGAGTACGCCATATTGACAATTCACGACGTGTCACTGATTGCTATCAATACATAACCTCTAAGTTCATATGTCTTAGAGACGAGAATAATTTATTGCCACAAATTCGATATATATTAACAAAGACCAGTGCTACGCAGTAAATTTCACTGTCAAACAGACAATCCATACAAGTCCATTCTGGGTCCGAACGGAACAACAATCCAAAAATCTCTGAATATATTCAGATTTCATGCCACTTATAACCTCGTATCGGGTGATCAACCCAAATGAGACATAGGCATTCAATCCAAACAATTCAAATATTTTCGGTCTTCACTTATCGATTTCCAAGTCGTCAATTTCATTATAACATCGTATTATCACTTAGAATGGTTTTCAGAACATTCGATCCTGGTCTTTCCAAGTAATAAGCGCATTTTTGAATCAATAGTTATGGATCATTTCGGATTTCCCATTTAAATCGCCTTCAAAATTGTTGTTGATTCGATTATAATCAAGGTTGAATTGTATTCCAATTTCCATAAAAACCCGTTATAGCTTTAACCCCATTCGTGAAATTCAATATTCATTTTTCAGCTTTATATTCCAAACCAATTTATATTCAAAACATAATATAGTTCATATCGAGATATCCTAATCACTTAAAACTCGATTTATATTCAAAATAAAGTGAAATTTTGTTTCAAAATATCATAATAATTTCATAATCGATTCATATTCAAAATAGAATAAAATCCCATATCAATATCATGATAGTTTCAAAATCGGATTGTATTCAAAATAGAATATTCTTTCAAATCATAATATCATAGTCCTTTCTAAATCGATTCATATCCGAATGACATTTTTTTAGGTCTCAATTTGAATCAATAGATTCATCGAGAATAATTTCAATTTAGGAGGAATTTATAAAATCTTTAATAGCCTGGAAATAGATAATTATATATAAAATCTTTTTTATGAAAATACATATATATATTAAAATAATTAAGGTAAAAATAGAAAATTTTAAATCATTATGTATATACATATACTAAATGCTTTACTAAAATAATCTTTAAATAACAAATAATATAATATGCTTTATTTCAAATTATAAGTGTGTGTGTATATATATAATGCTTAACTAAAATAATCTTTAAATGTTAAATAATATAATATGCTTTATTTCAGAATATAGGAGTATATATAATGCTTTACTAAATAATATTTATATAATAAATATAATATGATATAATTTATTTCAAGACTGATGGTATATATATACATAGCTAACTAATTTTAAAAATATAATGTTTTCTTTCTTTCAAATTCAACAACTTGAAATTTAACCCAGCTTCGATACAGTTTATTTCATTCCCATATCCCGATTACAAACAGCATTCAAATTTGACCTTTCAAATAAAAGGGCTTTTAAATTCGTATTCAATCCAAATCTCCAACAGCTCCAAGTATCTTCGTATACTTTTATTTTTTAAAAAATTAAATTTAAAGAGAATTACCTAATTTAACTTTAAAAATTTGAGAAATCAAAATCATATTTAAATCCCATTTCCAAATCCACATTTTATTTGGAATAATTGTTTTAACAAATTCAATGAACATTCCGGTGTCGATATCAATGTAGTAACCAATTCAAATCAAAACGTCCATCATAACCATGTCATCCAAATGTAATTATTATCTCATTTCCCTTGTTAACAAAGGTAAGTAAATTTTTACTAGAAATTTAATTTAATTAAATAACAAGTTATTGAGTTCAATTTGTACATCAACACACTTGCATGTCAAATTTTAAGCAACCAATCAACATCAATTACAACCATACAACCAACTTATTTCATAATTTAATTTAATAAATATGAGAATAATTCAGTTAATTATGAGTGAAAAATTCATTTACCTTTGGGTCTTTTAGTTGATCGAACGTCCAACTAAAGGCCAAAAATTTACAGTCTCCAAAGGCTGCCAAATTAGTGCCAGAACGTCCGCAATTTCACCATGATCCCAACGCAACAAACCGCGCTCGAATCCGACCTCGTGTGCAATAGTTATTAAGGTTAGAAGTTATACGATGTATATATATAATTTAAACAAGAGATAAAATATTAATAAAAAATACCACGTCAGCCCACTTTAGTTCTCCCGCTCTATCACCATTCGCGTGAACAGTAACCATGGAAAGAACCCATTGCGCTCCAACTTTGACCGGTCATTGCCACCGACTCCGGCCACCATATGATGACCTACCACTTCCTATCGGAAGCTCCGACCCAGCCGCACCTTCCCAAGGCATCGCCACCAGCTCCGGTCGACCGGAGCTTTGCCCACCACCAGATCTAGTTTCGAAAAAATGAGCCTTCCACTATAAAATTCCGGCGAACTACTTGACTATAAATCAGACAAACACCAGCATTGCATTCGTATGGACCTTCTCTACAGTACCTAGAAGTCCGGTTCATCGATTGTCATTTAAATCAGAAACGCCCAATTTTCATGTTAGGGTTCCGCGATTTAGAGGTTTGACTATTGATTTCTAGCAAACCCTAGCATTGGATGTCGAAATAAATCATACTAGAAGCTTCGTATTGTCGAGAGCTTCGAATCGATATATAATTTTCTAGGTTTTGAGGAGATCTGAATCTGAAGTTTGAGTTTTTTTTATTTAATCTAGGTTTGAAATATTTATTTCAGCCATTTAAGGAAAATTTGATGGAGAAAATCATACGTATAGTGGAATGGGCCGATGGAGTGGAAATGAATTATATATATATATATATATATATATATATATATATATGTATATGTATATGTATATATATATAAGGTCCAATACAAGAAACAAACAATTATCATATTACAATGATTCCTTTCACGTTTTATTCCGCACAATCAACTAACAAGTTCGATTGTAACGAAATTTGACATTCTACTATAATTCACCGTTCCATATCCGATAGAACTATTTCCGTCGAATTCCGAGACAGTCGCCAAAACAGCTAAATTTCACGGTTAATTTATTAATAAAATATTCAATTATTCGTTTAACCGTTTTAATTCAATTTAAATATTTATTAAATTCCATTTCAATCCAATTTCAACCGAAATAAATTTTATAAATCGATTTCACAAATTTTAAGTTTCCAACTTTGATTATTTCGAATTTTAAATTTGAATTGCAATTATAGATGGATGAACTCAATTTATCTTCAATTATTCTAATATTAATTCAAAATTTCACCATTTACCAAATTAAATTTGAATTCCAATTATAAATTAAACAACTCAAATTTACTTAGTCATCTAAATATTAAATTCCAAACTACACATTTCTAAATATAAACTAAATTTAAATTCCATTTGTACTCAATCCAAACAATCATTATCATTGTAATCAACAAATTTTGATTTTTAACCAATATTAATAAATTTATTTATTTTAAATTTAAATATATTGAAAATTATGGGGCGTTACGTTCTCCCCCACTCAAATCTTTTCGTCCTCGAAAAGGGAACAAAATAAGGTATTGAGCACACACACACACACATATATATATATATATATATATATATATATATATATTCAAATCCATAACTTATTAAGTAGTATTCATAAAGTAAGTTATCGAGTTATAAAATCTCATAAATTTTCTAACTCCTTTAATCACAGAAAATCTCATAAATATATAAACGCAAATATACATCCCATCACACGACGAGGCATCCCAAACAATGGGGAAAACTATATATATATATATATGTATATATATATATATATATATATATGTATGTATGTATGTATATATATAACCATAACACTACATAACGCAAATAGGTACCTACTTTAGCGTTATTTGCACGTTTATTTATTTAGCAATTTAGCATTTTGTGCAAATTGTGCTCCAAAGCGTAGCGCAAATTCCTTACACCTGCTACATACTCAAATATACATAAGGATCAAATATATATACAATAAATAGCAAATGTACATATGTTAATCGTTTCAACTGCAAAACCATAATGCTAGCGATAGGTCAGCGAACAAATCGAAGTTTGTCACAATTTAAATGATGGAATTTTCCCGAAGCATGTAGGCAAAAGTTGTTGCCTTCGTTTCAGGCTTTTCGAATTGCCTAGATTTGTCGAACTTGGATAATCCACTTAAAATTTACAATCATTTTAACGAAAGCGAACGCTTCAGTCCAAACGAATAAAATGCAAGATGAATTTTTCAACCCAGTTTTCAACCTCTTAAACATTAAAATTTTACCAAGAATATTGAAGAAAAGTTTTAGTTTAGATTCCGAGGCTTTCCGAATCATATAAACAAATCGAAATCCGACGATACGTTAGAAAGTTATGGTCAAAACAATATTGATATATACTTCGGGTTTTCATTTTCTGTGCATAGAATTATGACTAACACTTGGATTTCAACCTATTAAACATGAAAATTTGACAAGGCCCTATTAACAAGATCTTTAGTTCAGTTTCTAAGTTTTCAAAAAAGTCCGGAATCATCGGATTCCGATCATCCATTCAAAAGTTATAACTATTTTGGTTCAATTCATGTTGCATATTGTAATGACCCGGATTTTTAGTGACTTTGGTTATCGACATAAACACGATGTCGATAACCAAAACATCGAAGAAAACCAATCATTAGTGAAAGAAATTAGAGGGTGAGGAAAGATAAGATAGAAAATTATAATAGAAGAAGAAGAAGAACACAACATCAGAGTAACACGAATCTCACAGCGGAACGAATAAATATATTTCATAACATAACTTTGAAATACAAATCTGTACTTGAATATACATATCATTATCAAAGTACAGCACTTACAACACAGCGGAAATAACTATAGCTATATGATCCTGAAGCCTCCTGCTCCTAGCTCTTCCAGTATATATGTAAATCCCGACTACTTGACTGCCCGTACAAATTTAGGCACCCAAGAGTTTAGGGAAAAAACAAAATAAACTCCGGGTCAGTCATGGGACTGGTATGAGTAAAACAGTTTAAAAATAGTTCGAAAAAGTAAATGATATCTCATAAGACCACGCCGCATAACGGAACGGGTTTATCCCTTATGAGAATCCAAAATAACTTTATATCAAAAACCTTTTGATATTATAATAATGCCTATCAATCACAGTATATATAATTATCTAGCAGAAACGCTTTCATCTCACGTCCTACATATATAGTATACAATCAAAACTGCAAGAACGTATTGGGTAATGGATTTCCAACTATGACAAGGTATGGAACCACCTTTCGCTAGTGTACCTCTAGAGAGGAATACACTGGGTTCAACAAGAACATCTTGCAACCCGGCCACACATGACCGACAACTCATTTCGCTTGAGTGTATCGAATGTATATCACCAACGGTTGGGATCAGCAACCGTTTCCTGAATGGGACAGCATCAATAATAGATTTTAGAAGTAAATGAAACTCTAGATCAGGTGATTATACACCCTACTTCGATGCGACCGACTTAGCCATGCTGCCTGCCCGATTTCTGTCATTTACCGGATGTGAGGCTAGAAACTACGCTTTATCATCACACCAGATTCACTTTGAATGCCACATCGTCAAATCCATCAAATCACCGATTGACGTCCTCAACCATACATTATGTGTTAGCTAAAAGAAGTTTCCTTCTCCGCTTCCACTCTTGGTACGGTTGGAGAAATCAATATACGTGATCGTCTGGAAATACTCTGTCAGACATCCGTCCATACAAGTCATCCAGGAACAGGATGGACCGAAGGCACTATTCTGTAAACAGGATAGCCCTTGCATAACTCCGCCTTTAATTTCCTTTGGCATATATGATTCGCAGCGCTTATGCCAATACAGAGGGGTTCTTTGGATAATAATCCAACCGGTCTCTCCATATTAACAACGTTAAAATGGTCAAAACTTTGATAGTCTGTGATTTAACTATCGAAGAAAAATAGGTGTGCAAACAACGATATTATTTCCAAATGGAAATTTATATCGATCAAACATCATTCAACATTTATCTCTTTATTTCATTAATTTACTTATCTCCTGTTTCCCTATATTCAATATTTCTTATTTTCTAAATTTGGAAAATATACGTTATTAACAAATGGAAAACATTTCCATTTCTTATTTTCTTTATTAGAAAACATTTCTGGTTTCTTATTTGGAAAACATTTCCAAAGCTTCTTCATTGGACTTAGACAGATGTTTAAACAAACATCGCTATGCCAACTCAAACCATTTCCTTTACTGCCAAACCTTAACTATTCCTTAGTTAAAAACGAAGCCAATCAAGTTGGGGTAGAACTACCTCTCAGACCTTAACTGAACAACATTTCTAACTTTGAAATAGGAAAAGTTCACTTTATATTCCTTTTACTAACTTCCTTACTTAACCCTCCTTCGAATAGCAATATTCGATTGACTCTTTTCACTTAACTCTATTCGATTAACCCTTATCAATTAACTCTATTGGACTAACACTATTGGATTAACTCTATTTGACTAACGCTATTGATTTACTCATTTCACTTACTCCTTTCGAATAAACTATATTCGATAACTCCTTTTACTTTCTTCGAATAAATTATATTCGATTAACTCATTTGCTTATATTCGAATAACTATATTCGATTAACTCATTTTACTTTCTATTCGAATAAACTATATTTTATTAACTCCTTTGCTTTAACTCTAATTGATTAAACTAACATCGATTAACTCCTTTGCTTTAACTCTAATCGATTAAACTAACATCGATTAACTCCTTTGCTTTAACTCTAATCGATTAAACTATTCATTTATAAAGATTTACTTTTAGTAACGGTTCTTCACTTTACAAATGATTTCCTTTTATTCTAACTTACCCTTTTGATTTTATAAATATTTCTTTTATAAAAATCCTTTCCCTTTTCTATATAAAATCCATCGATTTTATATAAATAATTCATTTTCAAAATACACTTTGAAAAACCCCATTTCCCATATCCAATATTTCTTATGGTATTTAACATACCATATAACAACGATAAATATAGTCCAACACACATAATCAACAACAGATTATATATCACATCATATATCACAATATATGAATCACGGTAAAATAAATGTTGAGGAATCCAGTTGGATTCCTCCAACCTGTTTCCCTGCATTACAGATGTTAAACAATATAGATAACATCACTTTTCAGTTCCATATGATATATTCTGTTAAACAGAATCAATATAGAAAATTTAACTAATTGACTAGCAGTTCAATCAAATAATCAACACACAGTCAACCAGCCAATATCTAACAGTTCTAAAAATACAACATGAAATTATAAACTGTTCAGAGTTAGTGAGATTTGCTCACATTTCGCGTTAACCGTTAAATAACGGTTTGCGTTATTTGATTCAGTCAGACAATTTATTTCGCCATAAATTGTAACGAGCCCCATCTCACTCCCAGTCAGTTCCACGGTGTAGCCGCCGTCCATATGATCCCAACGGATCGAACCGTTCGTGATTCTGACAATGTATGTATGAGATATGAAATTTATAAGTTTGTACATTTTTTTGTAAATTCAATAAAACTATATGTATACACACAGTTTATTAAATTTAAACATTATCGGGCCTCACCGTTAACCTTTCGGTCCATCACTCTAATGCTTCCATCCATAAGAAAAACGTGCTGCACCCTTTTTAAATCCGCCCATAAACACTTCATCGCTTCCTTCATGAAAACACACTCTGGGTCTCACGGAAATTACTCAGCCCAGTACCCCTCTTAGAACCCAAACCCGCTACTACCTTACAAACGTACACAACTGGGCGTGAAAACCCCCACATTGAACAGTAGTCGCATGCCATGCTACTTCAATTATTGTCACCATCCTCATAAACACTTCATCACTTCACAGTCATAGGAAAACAGAAAATACCTTTGTTCCTTTCTTCCTTGGTCACGAGATAACCCGTACATAGCTCCTGGAATCCGCTCACTGACATGTACCTGGTCCAAGTTTCCGCAAGCTTCCCTCCATTCTATAACAGCGAACCAACGTCCCCCTTTCCATGCCAAGCGCTCAACCAAACCCACTGTCCAGCATAAGCAGCTCCTTTCCGCCCTTTACTAGCGCATGAAACATACTCACGTACTCATCCCCGAGCCCTTCACGCTCATGCCATCCACGCTCTCCATTTGTCAACTGCCAGCTTCACACTTGCCTCCACGTCCAAGCACTTCGGCACTCCACCATCTCAACGCATAAGTCCCCTCCCCTGTTATCACACTCATCCACCCCATCTCCCTTTTAATACGTGAGCTTCTGTCACCCTTCAGAACGCGGTTCTAGGCCATCGACCAAAGAACCATCGTTAGTTTTGGGTTTCCGGATCCACCAGAAATGCAGGCGAGCTCCAGTTGCACGAAACAAATGGGAAAGCGGAACTCCTTCTCTCGTTTTTATCTTGTTTGATGAAGCGGATTCTCGTTTTAGAGATAATTGAGGCGGCGGGTTTTGTCATTACGCTGAGGAGCGAAAGTGATTAGGTTAAGGGGATTAAAGTGATTTTATAGGCAAATAAATTAGATATTTTCCTAACTCCTTTGGCTTGCTGTATCGTTTGCGTCCAAGAAAAGTGAGTGGGGGTTTTGGGGTGCACGTATCGATTTTTGGTTTTATGTTTTAAAAACTTTGTTTTACCCTGTTACGTAAAGTTATACTTACGTACGGACAGAAATAAAAATACCGTTGTGATCAGCGATACCCCACGATCCAAAAAATGTAATAACGTCGGTAGGTTAACTCATATTGTGAAACCCAAAAATGTTGATTACAGGGTGTAAAACACTCCAAATAAAAAGTTGCCTATTTAATTAATTAAAAATTACAGAAAAAATCTAAAAATTAAATTATCATTACGTCTCAAAAGAATCCTGTCTAAATTCGATACCAATATCTCATTATATTGAAAACTCTTTTATAACGTAAATAAAGCGTTACAATTTCTAAAGGAATTCCATAGCGACTTTTCTAAAATTTGATTTGGACATAAATCAAAATCTACACGACGAAATCTCGATTTTTCTCTTCCACTAGAAAGATATACTCCACCGGCTCCACACGTTTCTTGTTTCATAGAAATCCGGCTTAAAACGAACCCTGTATATTCAGTTGAAGTTCAAATCGCCAAATAGCGAACTGCCGCATCGTTACGCGCTCTATTTTAATTATATTATAATTCTACATTCAAACTGACGTCGATTGAATATATTCGTCAATATAATTCAACTCTAAGCTGAATTAAATCTAAGGGACGACCCCGTTCACAAAATATTGTGATTTCCAATATTTTTGATTATTTCTGAATTAAATATATTATTTAATTATTTAATTTAATTAAATATTCACCATTATTAAATTCCACGACCATTAAATTCACTATATCACCTATTTATATAATTAAATAAATTAATTATAATACCTCTGCTAATGCGGGTCATTACACATATTTCATAATATACAAATTTACATTACATTTAATTTTTCTACGTTCAAATTCTCCAATTCCAACTCTTAGCACAACTTAACCATTTAAAATTTATTATCACTCCACCATGTTCATATTATGGTTTACCTTCTATTAGTTAAATATATCCCAATTTACCTCATCCATATTAAATTGGATGTTGTTCCATTTATTCATATTTGATTGGCCATTCATTGAAATTAATTTTGGTTTTCATTTATTCTAATTATTTATGTTCAATACTCACCTCATTGGTTCTAAATTGACCAATTTAAAGTTTTATCGAGTATACTTCTGTTCATTCTAATTCATTTAAATTAATTAAATCCACTAAGATCCAAATTTTTCCATATTCTCATTTAATCAATTTGAACTTTAGATTTAAATTTCCTATATCCTTATTTCATATTTCCAATCCCTAATTTATTTCATTTCATTGTTCTATTTAGTTGAATTCTGAATCTGTAATCATGAATTTATGCTAATTATTGTTACTAAGATAACCCGTTCCATTTTCTCCAACACCATCGACTTTATTAAATTTTCCTAACTTAGCCTTTGTCCCGCTCAACGCCCATAACTTAATGAGTTTAAATTTTCATTCCCCATTCATTTCCTAATTACTTTCCAAACTTAAAGTTCTAGTGATACCAGTTCTCTTTTAATTCAATTCACTTTACACGACTAAACTAAATTTCCATTTCACATCTTGATTTAGTTTTAGTTCTTAACTGAAATTTTGATAAACAGAGAACTTAAATATTCTGATTCTAGGTTTATTTTGATTTGAAACTTGAACAATCTATACTTATACCATTATACATAGAGAATTATACCATAAAAATTTAATCCAAGATCCTTTATCAAAACAAATTATAAAATCACTAAATGGTCTCCCGTACTCAGACTCTTCAAAATAAATGTCGGTAATGTGTGCACTCATTACCGAAGTTATTCTAAAGTCCAAGAAGGGATTCCGCACTTATTTCGTTTAAAATCCTTGGAAACTATTTCTTATAATACGATATTATTTTAAAAAATTTGGTAAATCTATTTTCAAAAGCACCAAAATCATGTTCTCAAGTTAATTTCCATTTTATTTGCAAAATATATTCTATAACCAATTATATTTAATAAATTTCATTTTCAATTTTTTTTCTAAACCATTTAATTTTTCCATTAGATTTATTATTTAGTCAACCATAATTGATAATAACTTAATATTAATGCCAACTAACAACAAATGCATATACACTTGAAACTCATAATATATTTGATATATTTAAAATATAATCCAAAACAATATTAAGTCAATCCATTATATTCGATTATATAGAAATTCCTATCAATACCACGGCGTCCCATATACCGACCAGAATATATAAATATTCAATGGAACAAATCAACACAATATAAAACCATTTTATATCAAGCAACAAGTACGCTCTCTCATATATCACTCAAAATCATTCTAGGACATTACTAACCCTATCTCTAATGAGTTAATTCCCAAACAGAGCCAATGTTATCGCTAACCAGATCTCTAATACCAACTGTAACGACCTGGATTTCGGACCATTCAAATCGACAATAATCCACACATGTCGACCCAAATGAATCTCCAATGCAGGCAGTTATTGGGGAAAAATAAAAAAAAGGAAAGAAGAAGAAAGAACAATAATAGAATCTTACAGTGGAAGGACAACATATAATAAATAATTAAAGGTTCAAAAGCAGTTAAAATATATACATGAGACTGTAATATACAATGATTATCAGAGTTACACATACACAAACATATATAGAAGAAAACAGCGGAACAAAGTGCAGTGGGAAATACATATATATAATGGATATATGTACACCAAATCTTCATCTTCATCCTCCAAGGCAAAGTAGCCTTCGCTAATTGCAACTCGTATATGACCCCAGCGTGTTGCATAAAAAGAAACACAACAAATACTCGGATCGGAACTAAATCATTCTCATATTAGTCAAATTAAAATATGAAATAACATGAGTATCAGTGGTGCAATAATCAAAAGAAAAGTTGTGAGAAATTCATCGGACCACGCCGCTATTGCAGAACGGGTTTACTCTATGTGAATTTCGGTGCATAGAAATTCGTTATGACTTTTGGAAAATGAAGCTGTCATAAGCTCATCCCACATCACACAATGCAAGCGCACACCAAATGGGCGAGTTTTGTCTTATGATAACCAAAAATGCTTTCATACGTGATCCACTTCTAATACTATTATTAGTGCGTAGTGTTGAAACTATTTCGTAAATAAAGATATTAATCTTAGCAAGCATAGAGACTATGCCCACATACATAGTTTACAAATAAATCGAACAATTCATATTGATTATTGGTTTTCCAACATGATGGTTCCTGACACGAAAGATCATTGGAGGACATGAAGCTAAGTATCTCCCGGTTAACATCTAGACAATGGACATCAAATAAATAGCGCGAAATATATATCCCTATTAAAATCCAGACATCGGACATTGTATATACTTTATTTCCATGTTTCAACGTAGATATACTACCGCAACTTTCGATTTTCACAATAGATTATGTATACCACCTAACCGCCAGTTTACCATCAATTCGGGGTGTGAGGTTCGACAATGTCACGATATACATAAAGCTACGCTTTAGTAAGCCAAGCTTTGATCATCACTAGTTCATTTCATAACTCGAGTACGCCACATTGACAATTCACAACACGTCATTGATTTCTATCAATACATAACCTCTAAGTTCATATGTCTTAGATTCGAGAATGATTTATTGCCACAAATTTGATATATATTAACATAGATCAGTGCTACGCAGTACATTTCATTGTCAGACACACAATCCATACAAGGCCGTTGTGGGTCTGAACGGAACAACAATCTGAAAATCTCTAAATATAATTAGATTTCATGCCACTTATAACCTCGTATCGGGTGATTGGCTCAAACAAAACATCAACATTCAATCCAAACAATTCAAAGATTTTCAGTCTACACTTATCGATTTCCAAGTCGTCGGTTTCTTCATATTGTCTTATTATCACTTGGAATCGTTTTCGAAACATTCGATCCCGGTCTTTTCAAGTAATAAGCGCATTTTTAAATCAATAGTTATGGATCATTTCTGGTTTCCCATTTAAATCACCTTTAAAATTGCTATTGATTCAATTATAATCAAGATTGGATTGTATTCCAGTTTCCATAAACCCCGTTATCGCTTTAACCCCTTTCGTGAAATTCAATATTCATTTTCCAACTTTATATTCCAAACCAGTTTATATTCAAAATTGAATATTCTTTCAAATCATAATATCATAGTCCTTTCAAAATCGATTTATATTCAAAGGAGAATATTTTTTTTCAAATCTCAATTTGAATCGATGTTTCATTGAGAACAATTTCAATTTAGAAGTATTCACAAAATCTTTAATAACCCGAAAATAGATAATTATAAATAAAATTCTTTTTATGAAAAATACATATGTATACATATATTTTAAAATAATTAAAGTAAAAATATAAAAAATTTAATCACTATATATATACACAAATATTAAATGCTTTACTAAAATAATCTTTAAATAACAAATAATATAATATGCTTTATTTCAAATTATAAGTATATATATAATGCTTAACTAAAATAATCTTTAAATATTAAATAATATAAAATGCTTTATTTCAAAATATAGATATATATATATAATTCTCTACTAAATAATCTTTATATAATAAATATAATATATTTTATTTCAAAACTGCGGGTATATATACATAGCTAACTAATTTTAAAAACATAATGGTTTCTTTCTTCCAAATTCAACAGCTTGAGATTTAATCCAGCTTTGATACAGTTTATTTCATTCCCATATCCTGATTTAAAACAATATTCAGATTTGACCATTCAAATAAAATGGCTTTTAAATTCGTATTCAATCCAAATCTCGAACAGTTCTAAATATCTTCGAATACTTTTATTTTTTTAAAATTAAATTTAAAGAGAATGACCAAATTTAGCTTTAAAAATTTTGAGAAATCAAAATCGTATTTAAATCCCATTTCCAAATTCACAATTTATTTGAAATAACTATTTTAACAAATTCAATGAACATTCCGGTGTCGATAGCAATGTAGCAACCAATTCAAATTAAAACATCCATCATAACCATGCCATCCAAATGGTAATTATTATCTCGTTTCACTAGTTAACAAAGGTGTAACGACCCGTATTTTGGCCGTCAAATATTTAATTTAATTTATTATTTTAAATTATATTTGGAATATTAATGAATTTTAATATTTAATTCATTATTAAAAACGATATTTGAACATTAAATTTATATCTAATATAAATCGAGCTTGAAATGGCGTTGTAGTTCGTAATATGGAATTTTTAACTTTAATTGAATATACATGATCCGATATAAGTCGGATTTCTATGAAACAAGAAACGTTGGAACCGTGTGTATTATAATTTTCATATGAAAAAGAAAAATCCAGATTTCATGTTGTAATTTATTAGTTATGGCCAAATAAATTTTGAAAATAGTCGCTATTGGAAATCGTTATTAAAATATACGAGTTAAAATAGTCGTTTTGCAAACGGACTCAGATTTCGACGAAACCAGTTTCATTAGAATCGTATCGTTAAATTATTGTACGCTGGTGAATGGCATGGCAAACCGATGGCGTATGTGACCACGGTAGCCATAAACGACCGTTCAATTTCTATAGCGCGTAATTAATTTATAAAGGGTTATTTGGGGTGTAACTTGAACAAACGATCGAATTAAGCCACGAAACTACTTCCATTGAGTTTGTATCGTTGATTAGAGTCAGGATAGGTATATATTTTGTTATTTTTGGAAACCGGCTAAATTGGTGTCCAAATTGGCATTGCGGTGCGCGTAAAAATAGCCTACCGGGGAAATAGTCTCAGAGTGCGACGAAACTAGTGCCGTTGGGTTCGTATTGATTTATTATGTAAGATTCAAAGTTTCAAGTTGATTAGATTTATCTAGTGATCGTGAAAATTTTAAGCGCATGTTTATTTCTGGTTTAATAAAGGAAATTTTTTCAAACGACCTCGGATTTTGACGAAACTTGTCCCATTAGGTCCGGAATACTTTTTTATGTTATGATTAGCTTTTTTATCAGTAAACAAAAATCAATTGTGGATAGTTTTACGTGTTACTTTAGCGCGAAGTTTCGTTAGGTTTTAATAATATTAAAATTTCCATCCCATGTTCTTATATAAAGCCTTTTTCCACTGTTAACTTCCTTGCGTCCAAAATATTTTCTCATTTTCTTTAATTTCCTTGCATCCCAATCCATCCTCAGAACCGTGTATGGCACGTTTTTGAAAATCACACCCAACATGTACAGCTAATCTATAATTGACTGCAAACCTATACTAGAGGACTTGGCCTCCACGTTGTTCTTTCTATAAAGTGACCTCACTGATGTTCTTTTCTTCCATCTTCCCAGTAATGGTGAAAATTGTCTTCCGCAAACAAATAAATTCAAACAATTCTTATATAATCTCTTAAATCGGGAGATAAATACCAACGGCTTCTCCTTGCTTTCCCCTACGAACAAGTATTAATTTGCAGAAGTTCCAAACAGTATTGGTTGAGTTCCTTTCAATGGCCGTAGCCTGTCGGCTTTTCTCATAGACCACGAGCCGATTCAAACTGTGAACCTTATATTTGGGAAGAGAAGATCGCTAACAGCAGTTTCCGAAGTTTTGCAAATTCCTGGGAATTATTTTGTTGTGGGTTTTGGGGTCTACTGCTGTCAGAAAGCAGCAATTGGAAGGGATGTATTTGGATCAATGCAAGGGCAGGGAGGGGTGCATCCACCGGTGAGCTCAGACGAGGCTCCGACTATCTGAGGAGGAGGGTGTGGTGGCAATAGGTATGAAGAGAAGAGGACCGGTGGCTTTGTTTTTTGAAAATAACGGAGTAACGGCAGCCTCTGAAATGGAGGAAACTGGAGAAGCTAAAATGCATTGAGGGAGGAAGATATTGAGTGGTGGACTGACATTTTTTAAGTGGGCTTTAGGCCATCGTTATATTCAGCAAAAAGAAAAAAAAGAAAGGAAAGAAGAATGCCATCCACATCCTTTGTGTTTTGGACTAACGAAGTGTTAATTCAGAAGTAAGGGATTGGAAAGGGCATCGGCCAGTGCTTTCTTGACTAAACGCAACGTAATTAGGGTAGAAGTAGTAAAAGAAGAAATCAAAAGTAGGGCACAGCAACGTGGTGTGGTGGCTGTTGGTTTGGGCTAGCTGATGGGTTTCACATGCTGAAAACAACGATGAAGGATAACAAAGGAAATATGTTAGCCGTAAATTTCATAGAACCCAGTACTTTAGTTATAACCATTTAATTAGGAAAAGATTAAATTTATATCAATCAAAAATTATAATTTATGAAGGAAAATATTTCACGGTTTGGTTAATGAAGGGGGTGACCGAAGTTCATGATGGTCGGGGTAGGAACGGTCAGCCTTCAGGTGACAAAGGCAGCGTTCAACATAAATGTGGACGTGCTTTCAGCAGCATGGTTATTCGGAAGGGAAGGAGTGGGCCAGTGCGTTGGCTCTTGTGTTCGAACAGCAGGTGGAAATGTTGAAGAATGAAGAACAGTGCGCGCGTGGTAAAGGGATGATGAACAATGTACGTATGTCTTGCCTAATCCACCTTTAACCTGCCTAATCCTTTAATGTTACGTAAACCTGTCAAGTTGTGCTAATTATTAGACTATAACGTGACCACCTGGAATCATTAATTTATGCCAAATCCAGTCTCCAATTTACACAAGTTAAAAGTTAGAAATGATATATATTTGTAGTGTTATTAACATACAGCGTAAGAAAAGAGGCTTAACAGTTAACATTTACATAACGTTACGTGCACATGCTACAGCATACCAAATTAAGATTTTATATACAATGGAAATTAGAGAAGATATATTATTATATTTTTAATAACATTATTTAAATAGGCAAATAACGTATAAATTTATAATCGTGTTATAACAGCAACAGAAGTGGATAAACAAATGACGTCGGATTGGTATCGGCAAGCGCAAAACAATGGAGCTGGTTTGAGCAAAAGTTGAAAGCAGCTGGAATTAGTTAAATTGAACGCTAGTTTAATTTGACTAAAATGAACTGTTTTGGCAACAACCGAATCAAGGTGAGTTAAATTCACTTAGTTTTCCCATTTATATTTTATATAAATTGGGTTTTTATTTTGTGTGCTCTGTTTGTTGATGGTTGACTGTTTGCTAATTATACATTTATTTGTTGATTTAACTGATGAAATTAAACCATCGTTTAATTTCAGTGAAATACTAAATCGTTACTTTAACGATTGGTTCCAATAAAGGTAACTTACCTTGTTGGTCACATTTATAAAATAAACATGTTTACTGGTTTGAATTATTTGATCTGTTTGAATTGTTTGATCTGTTTGAATTGGATTATCTGGTTTGTGATAACCATTTTGTCTACAGGGAAGAACAGGTTGGAGGGATCCAACGAGATTCCTCAAATATATTATTTATTTTCATATTATCATATATGAACTGTCAGGATTGGCTTATTGATTTTAGTAGTGATCATTGACTGAAAAGTTAAAATGTGTTGTGTTTTAACCAATGGGCTATATTGGTTGAGTAATCGGCAGTAAATGGCCTAAAAGTAAATCGTTTTGTTTATATTGATTCACCGTCAGGTGAGTCGATAGAACTAAAGTTATAAAATTTATTTTATAACTAAAGATAGATTTTGGAAATATATATATTTTGAATAAAAGCTTATTTAAAAGGAAATAAATATTTATGTTTATAATTAAGGGTAAATTGATTTTATAAAGTCAAAACTGATGTTAATCAGATTTGTAAATGTGGGAATAAGGAAATTTACCTAACGGTTAAAGTGAAGAATTATTTTGTTAAGAAATAATTAAATGGAATTATTTAAATTAATTATATTATTAATTAATTTAAAGTGAGAACTAATTGGAATCGGTTATCGAAGTAATCGAGTTTTGAGTTAACAAAATCAACCGTTTTAACTGGAGATGATTATTAAATTGTTTGTTTTGAATTAATCCAATAAAATAGTTTAATGAATATTGTTTAGATTATAATAAGATTTTAAAAAAGGGATTTGCTGTTTATTTTAATTAATAAAGAAATTAACTACTAATGTAGTTAATGGTTGAGATAAATTATTATTTCAATTAATAATAATTTAGAGAATTACTTTTTAATTGAAATTCATTTAAAAGGTAATCGAAGTTAGAATAAATCCAATTGATAGGTGAAAGGATTTTATGAACAAGTTTTATTTTAAAACCTGAGTTTTATAAATGATAAAGAGGATTTTAAGAAAACAGGACAGCTTAAAATAAATGTTACTTAATTAATTGAATTAAGTAAAAGGAGATTTAGGATAAAAGGGTTATATAATAAACCAAAGTTATAAAAGGGGTTTGAGGTATTATATCGTTAATTCTAAATTTAACGTTACTTAAGAAGATGGGATTAAGTACAATTGGAATTGAAATAAGGATTCCATGTAGGAAATGATGAAATAAAATTGAAAAGAAATTTGAAAAGGTGAATTTGGATAAAGAAGGAGGGGTCATAAGGTTATATAACCAAATCTGTTGTTTTAAATGAAATAGTTTAAAAAGGGAAATGTTAAAAAGTGGTGTTTTATAAAGAAGTGCTAATTATTGAATTAAGAAAGATGGTTATATCCGAGAAAGAGAATTTCAAAATAAGAAGAAGGGTTTTGAAATCGTATTTTTGAATATAATAGTAAAAAGGGAATTTGATTTTGAGATTGGAATGAAGTATTGGTTTTGGATTACAACTTATATTTATCTTAAGGTATGAACGTTGTTGATCAGGGTCTGAGAGGTAACAAAAATACCCCAACTTGAACGACTTCGGGATTATCTGAGGATGATATAAGTTGTAATGGCAAAAGAGATTAATAAAGTCTATTATTTCATTATAGAAATAATAACACAGCATTAGTAATGAGGATTTGGAAAATATATAGTGAGAATTCCAAAGTAAAAAGGGAAATAAAAAGGGATTGTGTAATGGTATCTTCGAATTAGAAAGGAGACGTAAAGTTGAGTTTTATTCTATAAAATAAGCGTTGGTTATGGTTTTCAAGTAATGAAATAGAAGATATTTCGTAATGTTATTTTACAAGAAATAAGTTGAAATGATTTCCAAATATTATATAATAATATGGCTAATGTTTTGTAAGTTAAATGTGAAACTGGATATGATAAAGGATTAACCTAAGTAATGAATTGGTTTAAAGAAGAATCTCATGTTAAATAATGAAGCGAGGAAACTATATTTTTAGTATTGAAAGATTTAAGAGTTTTAAATTTACATCTGTTTTAAATTAAAAGGCCAAGTGATGCTGAATACTGAAACAGTGAACTCACTGGATTGTCATGATTGAAACACTGTTTATTTTGATAGTTAAATCACCGACTATCAAACCTGTCCAACACAATTGTTGGTACGGAAAGACCGGGATCGAATTTATATTCGAAAACCATTCCGACCAACAAATACGTGAAGATATCAGAAGACAGTCGAGATGGAGCATTGAAGACCGTGGATTTTCATAAGTGGAAGAATTACTAATAATCTCTGGTTTAGCGGTCAGAGATAAACTGTGGTTCTGTCGTGATTGAAATTGTTAGGACCCAAATTTTTTTTGATCTATTTTAAATATTTAATGTGGTTTTTAAATATTGAGTTGATAAAATTAATGGATTTTATATCTAGTTGTCGATTTACCAATCGATATACGATTTATTTCAAATTTATATAATTATCGTAATATGGAAATGAATTTAATTGAATTCAAAAAATTTTAAAAACAGAATCAAAAACAATTCAGATGATCAGTATATTCTATTTGAATATAGACGATGATAATAATAATTTATTATCAAAGAATTTATTTGTGTTGAATTTAAATTATTTTATGTCAATTTAATATGGTTATTTTATATGTACGTTCAGATTAAATTTTATAGTCTATTCTGTCGAGTCCAGAATAGTGTAATTATGTTGAAACGTCAGTCGGTAGGTTTAAATAGCGGTTCGTGATGACGAGCTATGAACCCCGATATATTTTTAGTGGATAGAACTAAAATTAAATCGATATCGTTTTAAAAAGGATAAAAATCTCTTTAAGTCAAATCAAATTAAATTAAACTATATTTAAAATCAAAATTAAATCTTTTTAAATAGATTTGCAATGTACCTACCCTACCCTAAAATACACAGCCTACCTTATATTCACATGCCTACTCTGTGATGCCCAAGTTCCTTTTCTCCTATAAAACCATACCTCGCATTCAATTTCTTCCATCATCTGAAACCGAAAATGAATCCCAAGTCATCTTCGTTTCTTCTTTTTTAGTAAACCCAAATCCCTTAATTTAAAATCGAATACTCAATTAAATCCGAAATTTCTGGGTTCGTCGGAGAGGTATGATCGAGAGTTTTGCTTGGTTGCCCTTGGTTTTTGGTCCGATGTTCCTTGCTGAAGCTCGATTTTGGGGCTTTGGTCATCGTTCGAAACTGGAGCGAGGTGGTAGGGGTATCGCGATTCATTTTGGAGAACTGTCGACATCGTAGAAGGCGGCGTTGGATGCTTCAAAAGGTACGGATGTAACATCAAAATGATGATTGGGTAGGGAGGCACAACGTGCACCTAGGAGGAAGCGATATTCGGTTTTCGTAAATCTGGAAATGGGATAAACTGATCGCGCTTTTCTCGAGTTGTGCATTGGAGCGTCAGAAGTCGCGATGTATCATTGAAGGTGTTCGATTCCGTCATTGCGAGATAGAATTCACGTTCGATGATGTTGAAGGTTTCATGATTCTTGCAATAGAGTATTTGAACAGAGTTTGTTAAGGAATTTCAGCAGTGAAGTTCATGGGTGCAATTTCAGTTTAAACGAGGTTGAATCAAAGTTCGGCATTTGGAAAGAAGGTATGCAGTTTGTAATTTTGGTGGAATGTGATCGGTTATTGGCTGACTAGATGAACATGATTGGATGTGAGGCATTTCAGTGAGGAGTTGAGGAAATTTTGGGCTGTTAAAATTGATCGATGATGGACTGAGGTAAACTAGGGCTTGTAGTGCTCAGAAGAAGCTTTTCTGAGTTTTGTTTCAAGGGTTAGGCGAGATATTGCAGTAGCAATAAGGTACATATATTTTTTTAACAAAATTTAAATTATATAGAGTAAGTTATTTATTTAGTAAGTTAAATTAAATATCATTGATCGTTAAATAAAATTAAATGATCGTAGGCAAGGATACATCGAACGGAACCATTTGTGTAGAGTTGAAGCCGCGGAAAATGACGAAAAGAAATTGGTACAAGTACAAATAAAAAAAATCAAGGTGAGTAAATCTCACTCAAAGTTTTATTTTTAATCGTTAAAAATAATTTCTTGGTTGCTTGGATGCTTGCATGAATTACTGTGGTCATATATATTAGTTATTTAGGCTTGGTGGTTGTCACTATTATATATATATAAATATATATATATATATATATATTAGATATTTCCCGCAATACTATTAGCGGATGCCTGCAGTATCATTAGCGGATGACCCTACGCCCACGTACATAAGTGGATCCCCTTTTATACCGCGATATCCTGCCTTGAAGCAGGATTGGTATTATTTTTGTTGACTAACATCTGTGGATGCAGGTAAAACAGGTTGGAGGGATCTAACTGGATTCCTCAAATTTATTTACCGTTGTTTAATATTTATATATGTATGTGATGTGTGAATTGAATGGATGATTTGTGTGTTATATATTAGAATATAACTTGCCCTAGATATTTATATTTAAAATATCATAAAAGGGATTTTTGGGTTTTAAAAGGGAAATTTTATTTTTGATATAGAAATGAAATTTTGAATGAGATGTGGAATATTAACTTGTTTTTAATAATACAAACAAGTAACTGAAATTATAAACGATGTTTTCTAATGGAAAGGAAAATCATTATGTTGTTTTAGATTCAAACATGAAGTTTAAAAGGAAAATTTGTTTTCCAAAGTGGAAATTGGATTTCAAAGAGAATTTGAAATCGAAAACTTGTTTTAATATTTAAAACAAGAAGTGTTATTTATAAACAAGGTTTATAAATAGAAAGAAATATTATCATTTGATAATATTAAATTTCAAATTTAAGTATGAATTTAAAATGGAAAACTTTATTTTTCAAAATGGAAATTAGATTTCAAATGGACTTTGAAATCGGAAGCTTGTTTTAAATACTCAAAGCAAGAAGCGAAATTTATAAATATCATAGGAGAAAAATATTGTTGTTGGATAACTTGAAATTTTAATTCAAGTATGAACTTTAAAAGCTGATTATGAAATCGTTTCAAGAAGAGACGATGGAAATTTATTCCAACGTTCGGAATGTAAACTGGATTTAAATATATCCACGTGGAATTATGATTTGAATTCAGCGATGTCGAATTCATAGAAATAAAATTATTCTTTTCAGAAAAGATATTGAAATTGTATAAAATTAAATGTAATATGAAATGGGTTATAGGTTTATATGCATATGTATATATGTATATATGATAATAATAAATATAATGAGAATCGAATTCAAGTGGAAGTTGTTTTAATAAATAAAATAAGGGGGTTAATTTATAAATAAAGTTTATAAATGTGTGGAAGAAATTTTCATCAGATAATTTAGAAAAATGAATTTTTTTCAAAGTGGATATGGCTTATGATACCATAATTGAATAGACTAGAAGCTGAGATTTTATTGAGTGTTGGTATTACAAGCTGTTATCTATTTCAAGATAAGAACGTTGTCGGTCAAGGTCTGAGAGGTAAATAAAATACCCCAACTTGAACGACTTCACTATTATCAAGGGATGATATTAGTTTGCAATGAAAACGGATATTGAATAAATCGATTTTTTTTCATAAAGGAATTTATAATTGGAATTCGATTATATCGAATTTTATAAATAATTTAACTCCAAGTGGATTTGAAATGAATATAGAATTGGAGTTTGAATAAATTCATAGCCGAGTTATGAATGTGAAAGTAAATAATCGACAAGTTTGAATGATCATAATTGTTAAGTCAAATTTGGATAACGGGTTTGAATTATTTTAAATACTGAAATGGAGTTGAAATTTATTTATGAACAAAGTTTTAAATGTTTATATTAAATTTAATTAAAACGAACTGGCCGCACCACGGTAGTTCGTAAATTGGTGATTCGAACTTCAATTGAGTATATAGAACTCAATATAAGTTGGAATTCGATGAAACAAGAAACGCCCGGACCTATTAAATGATATTTTTCAAATGAAAGAGAAAAACCTTGATTTCGTCATATAGATTTTGAGTTATGTCAAAATCAAATTTTCAGAAAAACAGCGCCATAATCATTTTAAACCATAATGGTTTATTAAATAAAATAAATGGATGTTGAGTGAATAAAAATCCGAATTTCGAATAGTAAAAAATCCATATTTTGAGTTATAAATTAAATATAAACTCAAGTGGAGTAGACGAAGTGATTTTTGGGATAAAAGATCGTGTTTTTAAGGATCGAATGAAATTAACTAATTTCTTTGAAATTAGTTATTATAGTTTTGGCCGAATTTAACTTTATTAAAGTGATTTAAATTTGTTATTTGAATTGGGAAAGCTGAATATGAAACTTGAATCAAATTTTGGAATTTGACATTTGGATGGAATTCAACTTATATATATAAGCGAATGGAAGTATATTTAAATGGGAGAGTTTCAAACTGAATGTGGATTAAGTAAAAAGGGGTAAATTGGAAATAAAACGTTAACGAGGATGCGATTAAAATCTTAAAGCGTTGGATTGATCGTAAATTGTGAATGGTGGAGTAAATTGTAAGACAGGTATGGGATGAAGAGTATGAAGGTTATAATTTAAGCGCCCGACAAAAAAGTATATGTTTAAATTTCCATATGAGGTTTTATGCGCCGAATCGGCAAGCCCCTTGGCTTTTTGATTTTCTTTTTGAATGGAAAGGGCCTAGAGAGGCGAGTTGAGGTTTGAACTATTTGCCGGTACAAAGGAGGTTATGGCGAATTTTTCCGGAAATTTAAGGAGTTAGAATATTTTTAAGAAGTTTTGATAATAGAAATCGATATAATGATATTTATAGAATTTGCTAAGAAAATGAATTAAAAATGAAATATTAGAAAGGGCCAGTGATTGTGAAATTGTTTGATGGATGTTTATTTTTCCTTTGATAGTTAAAACACCGGCTATCAACGATTTTTACCATCGTTGTCGATACGGAGAGACCGGTTGGATTTAAAATCCGAAAACCACTCCGTATAGGCATAGGCATTGCGAATTAGATTATGCTGAAGATAATCGAAGACGGAATGAAATTCAAAGAGCTATTATGTTTGTCCTGTCCCAGGACAACTTGTATGGACGAATGTCTGATAGAGTACTCCTAACAGTCACATAAGACGATCTTTTCAAGGTATTACGTCTGGTGGCGGAGGAATTCGTTTCTCTTAGCTTTTATTCCCGTAATATTTTTGGGAAGATCAACTAGTGATTTGACGGGTTTGACGATGTGGCATTCAAAGTGTATGGTGGCCAGATGTCCTAAAAGTTAGACGTAGCCTCAAGCCTCACAACCGGGAAATGAAAAAAATCGGGCAGGCAACATGGCTATGTGGGTCGCTCCCATTAGGGTGTATAATCATCTATCTAGAGAAATTCCTTTTACTTCTTTAATCTATCTCGATGCTGTCCCTTTTCGGGAAACGGTGGTTTGGGCCCAACCGTTGGTGATATACATTCGATACACTCAAGCGAAATGAGTGGTCGGTCATGTGTGGGCTGGGTTGCAAGACGTTCTTGTTGAACCCAGTGTATTCGCCTCACCCTATCGGCAGGTGGTCCCATACCTTGTCATAGTGAAAATCCAATCTCCAATAAGCGCCCTGCGGTTTTTGATTTTATACTATATATATAGAGCGTGAGATGCAAGCGTTCTATTATTTGGTTATTTAGTTGATTAGAAGTTATTATAATATCACTGGATTTTGATATCAAAAATGTTTGGATTATAGTAAGGTAAAAACCGTCCATGTTTATGTGTGGACTGGTCTTACTATTATCCTTTTCTTTCAAAAGATTTTTTAAGTTAAACCATATGATTGAAGTTTATCACACCAGTCCAATGACTGACCAAAAGTTTATTTTTTTTTTCCTTAACTCTTGGGTGCCCAAATTTGTACGGGCAGTCAAGTGTTTCAGGCTTTTACAGATACACTTGGAGGAGTTGGAAGCAGGAGGCTTCACCGCTAGTTATTTTAGAGTTTTTTCCGCTGTATCAAATATTGTATTGTGCTCTGATGATGGTATGTATGTATGAGACAAAATTTTGTATTTCAAAGCTTATGATATATATAATATACTTTATTCGTTCCGCTGTGAGATTCTGTATTGTTATTTCTGTTCTTCTTCTATCTTTTCTATTTTCTTTAACCCTAATGACTCGTATTTCTGTATTATTTGAGTTGTACGTGTGTTGTATTAGTCAGCTCAGATAGTATGGATTTGTGGGCCACTACAGTTGGTATCAGAGTTGGTTGCTTAATTGGTACGGATGATAGGGTGTTCTCGCTTCGCGTTAGGTGGCGAACGGGAGACTCTTACCCCTACATCTCCCGACAATGTGGGTTGGTCGAGTCGCGAGGCTGGCCGTAAAAGCAGTTCTGAGGTACCAGTGTAAGCCATAGGGGGAGGTTAGCCCTCTGCCTTGGGGGATGAGGGATGGTTGAAAAGCCAACCAAATTCCCGGGTCACTACAGTTGGCATCAAAGCTTAGGTTTAGTGAACACCTAGGCTTTGGTGGGGGTTTACTCATTAGAGATAGGGTCAGTAGTACCCTAGAATGAGTTTAGTGTATATATGAGAGAGCGTATTTGTACGTCGATATAAAAATTGTTTTATATTGTGTTGGCTTGTTTGTTGAATGGTTTATAAATTTTGGTCGAATCGTGGGACGCCACGACGTCGATAGGAGTTTCTAAACACTTGGACAGAAGAATCGATACAATATTGTTTTAAATCGGGTAAATGAAATAATTTTGCCCAAAAAATTTATTTTGCTATAAAAATAAATAATTTTCTAGAATTATTTATATATGGATGAGTTGATGGCTATAACTAGATTATACATTTGAAATGGTTATATATAAAATCAAACAGAACTTGTATATGAATAATATATACAAATGAGATGAAATTAAATTGTATTAAAATCAGAATTTGAAATTTGAATCCTGGGTGTTTGGAAAGATATTTTCTAAAGCATATTAGAATAATTTAGCATTATTTTGGGAAGGATTTTGGATAAAAATCGTTTTGAATGGGTTTTGAAAGTGATAAAGCACTAAACTCACTTCAGTGGCTGGAAATAATTCTGATGATGACTGCAACATCAACAGTGTTCATTTTCGAGTTTTTAAGTGTTGGATTGCTACCTTAGAAAAGTTTTGATGGAAATTTGTTTGAAAGAAACAAGTTGGTTTGAAAAATTCAAATGTTTTGAATTTAAAATAGAAATAAATATATGTATATATATTTATGGGATTTCAAAAGGATTTGAAATGAAAACCCAGGATTTAGAATTTTGGAATTTAAAATTTAACTTAAGCAAGTTAAAATGAATTGAAAGAGATAAATTGATTTAAAATCAATTTGAATGAATTTAAATTCATATGAATGGAATATGAATTGAATGTGAACATATTGATTGTAAATCATTCAGATTAAATGAATGAAACCCAAAGTTTTGGAAGAACTAAAATTGCAGAAATATGAAATGTTGAATTTCATATAAGTAGGTTTTGAAAAGTAAAAGTGTTTGTAGCATTTTTCCTAGCTTAGTAATTTCAGGGACGAAATTCTTTTAAGGGGGAAGGAATGTAACGACCCGAATTTTTTATCGATCTATTTTAAATATTTAATGTGGTTTTTAAATATTGAGTTGATAAAATTAATGGATTTTATATTTAGTTGTCGATTTACCAATCGATATACGATTTATTTCAAATTTATATAATTATCGTAATACGGAAATGAATTTAATTGAATTCAAAAATATAAAAAAAATGAATCAAAAACAATTCAGATGATCAGTATATTCTATTTGAATATAGACTATGATAATACTAATTTATTATGAAAGAATTTATTTATGTTGAATTTAAATTATTTTATATCAATTTAATATGGTTATTTTATATGTACGTTCAAATTAAATTTTATAGTCTATTCTGTTGAGTCCAGAATAGTGTAATTACGTTGAAACGTCGGTCGGTAGGTTTAAATAGCGGTTCGTGATATTGAGTTATGAACCAGATATATTTTTAGTGGATAGAACTGAAATTAAATCGATATCGTTTTAAAAAGGATAAAAATCTCTTTAAGTCAAATCAAATTAAAATAAATTATATTTAAAAACAAAATCAAATCTTTTTAAATAGATTTGCTATGTACCTACCCTACCCTAAAATACACAGCCTACCTTATATTCACATGCCTACTCCGTGATGCCCAAGTTCCTTTTCTCCTATAAAACCAGACCTCGCCTTCAATTTCTTCCATCATCTGAAATCCGAAATAAATCCCAAGTCCTCTTCGTTTCTTCTTTCTTAGTAAACTCAAATCCATTAATTTAAAATCGAATACTCAATTAAATCCGAAATTTCTGGGTTTGTCGGAGAGGTATAATCGAGAGTTTTTCTGGGATGCTCTTGGTTTTTGGTCCGATGTTCCTTGTTGAAGCTCGATTTTGGGGCTTTGGTCATCGTTCGAAACTGGTGCGAGATGGTAGGGGTATCGCGATCCATTTTCGAGAACTGTCGACATCGTAGAAGGCGGCGTTGGATGCTTCAAAGGGTACGGATGTAACATCGAAATGATGATTGGGTAGGGAGGCACAACGCATACCTCGGAGGAAGCGATATTCGATTTTCGTAAATCTGGAAATGGGGTAAACTGATCGCGCTTTTCTCGAGTTGTGCGTTGGTGCGTCAGAAGTCGTGATGTATTATTGAAGGAGTTCGATTCCGTTATTGCGAGCTAGAATTCGCGTTCGATGATGTTGAAGGTTTCATGATTCTTGCAGTAGAGTATTTGGACTGAGTTTGTTAAGGAATTTCAGCAGTGAAGTTCATGGGTGCAATTTCAGTTTAAACGAGGTTGAATCAAAGTTCGGCATTTGGAAAGAAGGTACGCAGTTTGTAATTTTGGTGGAATGTGATTGGTTATTGGCTGACTGGATTCACATGATTGGATGTGAGGCATTTCAGTGAGGAGTTTAGGAAATTTTGGGCTATTAAAATTGATTGATGATGGACCGAGGTAAACTAGGGCTTGTAGCGCTCGAAAGTAGCTTTTCTGAGTTTTGTTTCAAGGGTTAGGCAAAATATTGCAGTAGCAATAAGGAACATATTTTTTTTTAACAAAATTTAAATTACGTAGAGTAATTTATTTATTTAGTAAGTTAAATTAAATATCATTGATCTTGATCGTTAAATAAAATTAAATGATCGTAGGCAAGGATACATCGAACGGAACCATTTGTGTAGAGTTGAAGCCGTGGAAAATGACAAAAAGAAATTGGTACAAGTAAAAATAAAAAAGAATCAAGGTGAGTAAATCTCACTCAAAGTTTTATTTTTAATCGTTAAAAATAATTTCTTGGTTGCTTGGATGCTTGCATGAATTATTGAATTACTGTGGTCATATATATTAGTTATTTAGGCTTGGTGGTTTTTGAAAAAAAAAATTTATTTAGGCTTGGTGGTTGTCACTATTATATATATATATATATATATATATATATATATTGGATATTTCCCGCAATACTATTAGCAGATGCCCGCAGTATCATTAGCGGATGACCTTACGCCCACGTACATTAGTGGATCCCCTTTTATACTGCGATATCCTACCTTGAAGCAGGATTGGTATTATTTTTGTTGACTAACATCTGTGGATGCAGGTAAAACAGGTTGGAGGGATCCAACTGGATTCCTCAAATTTATTTACCGTTATTTACATATTTATATATGTATGTGATGTGTGAATTGAATGGATGATTTGTGTGTTAGATATTAGAATATCACTGGCCCTAGATATTTATATTTAAAATATCATAAAAGGGATTTTTGGGTTTTAAAAGGGAAATTTTATTTTTGAAATAGAAATGAAATATTGAATGAGATGTGGAATATTAACTTGTTTTTAATAATAAAAACAAGTAACTGAAATTATAAACGATGTTTTCTAATGGAAAGGAAAATCATTATTTTGTTTTAAATTCAAATATGAAGTTTAAAAGGAAAATTTGTTTTCCAAAGTGGAAATTGGATTTCAAAGAGAATTTGAAATCGAAAACTTGTTTTAATATTTAAAACAAGAAGTGTTATTTATAAACAAGGTTTATAAATAGAAAGAAATATTATCATTTGATAATATTAAATTTCAAATTTAAGTATGAATTTATAATGGAAAACTTTATTTTTCAAAATGGAAATTAGATTTCAAATGGACTTTGAAATCGGGAGCTTGTTTTAAATACTCAAAGAAAGAAGCGAAATTTATAAATGATATTTGTAAATAGGAGAAAAATATTGTTGTTGGATAACTTGAAATTTTAATTCAAGTATGAACTTTAAAAGGTGATTTTGAAGTCGTTTCAAGAAGAGACGATGGAAATTTATTCCGACGTTCGGAATGTAAACTGGATTTAAATATATCCACGTGGAATTATGATTTGAATTCAGCGATGTCGAATTCATAGAAATAAAATTATTCTTTTCAGAAAAGATATTGAAATTGTATAAAATTAAATGTAATAAGAAATGGGTTATAGGTTTATATGCATATGCATATATGTGTGTATATATAAATATATGATAATAATAAATATAATGAGAATCTAATTCAAGTGGAAGTTGTTTTAATAAACAAAATAAGGGGGTTAACTTATAAACAAAGTTTATTAATGTGAGGAAGAAATTTTCATCAGATAATTTAGAAAAATGAATTTTTTTCAAAGTGGATATGACTTATGATACCATATTTGAATAGACTATAAGCTGAGATTTTATTGAGTGTTAGTATTACAAGCTGTTATCTATTTCAAGATAAGAACGTTGTCGGTCAAGGTCTGAGAGGTAAATAAAATACCCCAACTTGAACGACTTCACTATTATCAAGGGATGATATTAGTTTGTAATGAAAATGGATATTGAATAAATCAATTTTTTTCCATAAAGGAATTTATAATTGGAATTAGATTCTATCGAATTTTAAAAATAATTTAACTCCAAGTGGATTTGAAATGAATATAGAATTGGAGTTTGAATAAATTCATCGCCGAGTTATGAACGTGAAAGTAAATAATCGACAAGTTTGAATGATCAGAATTGTTAAGTCAAATTTGGATAACGGGTTTGAATTATTTTAAATACTGAAATGGAGTTGAAATTTATTTATAAACAAAGTTTTAAACGTTTATATTAAATTTAATTAAAACGAACTGGTCGCAGCGCGGTAGTTCATAAATTGGCGATTCGAATTTCAATTCAGTATATAGTACTCAATATAAGTCGGAATTCGATGAAACATGAAACGCCCGGACCTATTAAATGATATTTTTCAAAAGAAAGAGAAAAATCTTGATTTCGTCATATAGATTTTGAGTTATGTCAAAATCAAATTTTCAGAAAAACAGCGCTATAATCATTTTAAACCATAACGGTTTATTAAATAAAATAAATGGATGCTAAGTGAATAAAAATCTGAATTTCCAATAGTAAAAATCCAGATTTTGAGTTATAAATTAAATATAAACTCAAGTGGAGTAGACGAAGTGATTTTTGGGATAAAAGATCGGATTTTTAAGGATCGAATGAAATTAACTAATTTCTTTGAAATTAGTTACTATAGTTTTGGCCGAATTTAATTTTATTAAAGTGATTTAAATTTGTTTTTTGAATTAGGAAAGCTGAATATGAAACTTGAATCAAATTTTGGAATTTGACATTTGGATGGAATTCAACTTATATATATATATATAAGTGAATGGAAGTATATTTAAACGGGAGAGGTTCAAACTGAATGTGGATTAAGTAAAAAGGGGTAAATTGGAAATAAAGCATTAAAGAGGATGCGATTAAAATCTTAAAGCGTAGGATTGATCGTAAATTGTGAATGGTTGAGTAAATTGTAAGACAGGTATGGGATGAAGAGTATGAAGAGGGTATGAAGGTTATAATTTAAGCGCCCGACAAAAAGGTACATTTTTAAATTTCCATATGAGGTTTTATGCGCCGAATCGGCAAGCCGCTTGGCTTTTTGATTTTCTTTTTGAATGGAAAGGGCCTAGAGAGGCGAGTTGAGGTTTGAACTATTTGCTGGTACAAAGGAGGTTATGGCGAATTTTTCCGGAAATTTAAGGAGTTAGAATATTCTTAAAAAGTTTTGATAATAGAAATCGATATAACGATATTTATAGAATTTGCTAAGAAAATGAATTAAAAATGAAATATTAGAAAGGGCCAGTGATTGTGAAATTGTTTGATGGATGTTTATTTTTCCTTTGATAGTTAAAACACCGGCTATCAAAGATTTTTACCATCGTTGTCGATACGGAGAGACCGGTTGGATTTAAAATCCGAAAACCACTCCGTATAGGCATAAGCATTGCGAATTAGATTATGCTGAAGATAATCGAAGACGGAATGAAATTCAAAGAGCTATTATGTTTGTCTAGTCCCAGGACAACTTGTATGGATGAATGTCTGACAGAGTACTCCTAACAGTCACATAAGACGATCTTTTCAAGGTATTACGCCTGGTGGCGGAGGAATTCGTTTCTCTTAGCTTTTATTCCCGTAATATTTTTGGGAAGATCAACTAGTGATTTGACGGGTTTGATGATGTGACATTCAAAGTGTATGTTGGCTAGATGTTCTAAAAGCTAGACGTAGCCTCAAGCCTCATAACCGGGAAATGACAAAAATCGGTCAGACAGCATGGCTATGTGGGTCGCTCCCATTAGGGTGTATAATCACCTATCTAGAGAAATTCCTTTTACTTATTTAATCTATTTCGATGCTGTCCCTTTTCGAGAAACGGTGGTTTGAGCCCAACCGTTGGTGATATACATTCGATACACTCAAGCGAAATGAGTGGTTGGTCATGTGTGGGCTGGGTTGCAAGACGTTCTTATTGAACCCAGTGTATTCGCCTCTAGAGATACCCTATCGGCAGGTGGTCCCATACCTTGTCATAGTGAGAATCCAATCTCCAATAAGCGCCCTGCAGTTTTTGATTTTATACTATATATGTAGAGCATGAGATGCAAGCATTCTACTATTTGGTTATCTATTTGATTAGACATTATTATAATATCACTGGATTTTGATATCAAAAATGTTTGGATTATAGTAAGGTAAAAACCGTCCGTGTTTATGTGTGGACTGGTCTTACTATTATCCTTTTCTTTCAAAAGATTTTTGAAGTTAAACCATATGATTGAAGTTTACTCACACCAGTCCCATGACTGACCCAGAGTTTATTTCGTTTTGTTTTGTTTTTCCTAAACTCTTGGGTGCCCAAATTTGTATGGGGCAGTCAAGTGTTTCAGGCTTTTATAGATACACTTGGAGGAGTTAGAAGCAGAAGGCTTCACCGCTAGTTATTTTAGAGTTATTTCCGATGTATCAAATATTGTATTTTGCTCTGATGATGGTATGTATGTATGAGACAAAATTTTGTATTTCAAAGCTTATGATATATAATATAGTTTATTCGTTCCGCTGTGAGATTCTGTATTGTTATTTCTGTTCTTCTTTTATCTTTTCTATTTTCTTTAACCCTAATGACTCGTATTTCTGTATTATTTGAGTTGTACGTGTGTTGTATTAGTCAGCTCAGATAGTATGGATTTGCGGGCCACTATAGAAATCTACGGGTTTCAAGGACTTCTCGCTACTGATCCATGGGGTGATTCCTATATGAGATGCAGTAGGAGAGTGCCTTTGGTTCATCCTGTTCCTGGATGACTTGTATGGACGAATGTCTGACAGAGTATTTCCAAAAAGAATCGCGTACGTTGATTTCTTAAAATGTGCCATAGTTGGTTAGCTCCCAACTAGAGTATTTTTGTAGATGTCAATTAGTGATATCTAGTGGATTTGACGATGTGGCATTCAAAGGGAATGGCGATCAGATGTTTCAAAGTAATTTCTGGCCTCAACCCTCACAACCGGTAAATGACAAAAATCGGGCAGGCAGCATGGCTATGTGGGTCGCTCCCATTAGGGTGTATAATCACCTATCTAGAGAAAATTTTATTTGTTTCATTAATCTATTTCAATGCTGTCCCTTTTCGGGAAACGGTGGGTCACACCCAACCATTGGTGATATATATTCGATACACTCAAGCGAAATGAGTGGTCGGTCATGTGTGGGTCGGGTTGCAAGACGTTCTTGTTGAACCCAGTGTATTCGCCTCTAGAGATACACTATCGGAAGGTGGTCCCATACCTTGTCATAGTCGGAATCCAATCTCCAATAAGCGCCCGCGGTTTTGATTGTGTACTATATATGTGGAGCGTGAGATGCAAGCGTTCTACTAGATTGTTATTTACTTATATCTAGACATTATTATAATATCAGACAAGATATTGATTTCAAAATTGTTCTGGGTTATTGTAAGGTAAAAATCGTCCGTGTTTATGTGTGGATTTGGTCTTACGATTATCCTTTTCTTTCGAAAGGATTTTAACTTAAAAATCAAGTTGTGTAATACCTTAATACTGTGCGAGTTTTTTTCTCACTCTGGTTCACCAGACTGACCCGGTGTTTTGTAAATGCTCGGGTTAGCCCAGGGTGTACAGGTTCAGGTTATTGAATGCTGTGAAGTCCAGAGACGAGCTGGAGATGTTCAGACGTATGATATTATATAGCTACTATTCCGCTGTGTGTTCTATATGGGAACTGTTTATTATAACTGCCCCGTTATGAGATGTACTCTGATATTGTAAGTATTTTTAAAGCTCTCAATAAAGTTATTTCTGTATCATATTTTGTTCCGCTGCGATGTGAGACTCTGTGTTGTGTTGTTTCTTCTTCTTCTATTCTAATATTTCTTTCTTTCTTATCTCACCCTCTAATTTCTTTCTAATAACATTCTAGTGTTTTCGGTGTTTGGGAGGTCGGCATGAGTTATGGTAAAGATATTTATGTCGATTTTCAGGGCCGAAAATCTTTGGGTTGTTACAGTGGTATCAGAGCTATTGGTTTAGTGATAGCCTTGGCTCTGTGGCGTAACTCGATAGAGATGGGGTTAGTAATACCCTAGATTGAGTTTGAGTATATATATGAGAGCGCGTATTTGTAATTTGATATAAAATTATTTTTGAAATTATTTTTGGCCAATTTATTTTATAATAAAAGTACTGATTTCCTCAATTTATTATAACATGGGCAATCATTTAGATAATGTTGTTTTGAATGATATATTAGATTGTGTTGTTGATTGCTTGAATATAAATCTGAAAATGATTGACTTGGTTGAAACCAATACGAAATAAATAAGTTGTATAAATCAATCCAGATTCATAAACCTGAATGGATAATTAAAGAAATAAATGAAGTAATTACAAATAATTATAATCTCATCTGGGTTAGATTGTGTGCAGAACTGCTTGGAACATATGATATGGATATTTGAACCTAATTGATGTTGTTTTGGGGACTACTGACATTTATTTGAGTTGAGAACAGGTGCAGAAGTGCCAATTCAGTTTTAAAATCCATCCAAGAGAAAATTCTGGAGTTAATTGAATCCAGTTTGAATAGAGCTGCATAATAACTAAGCAAGCTCGAATATAAAATATTGCTTACCACATAATAACGCTCGCAAAAAGGTACGCCTATGTAGAATATGAAATTTTGGTTTTTATTTTGGTTTTGAATTTGGTTTTTGATTTTTCCGACCCTGTTGGTCGATGTATATATATTTCTTGAACCTGCGATATCGCAGATGTCCTCCGTACAGGGGAGACTCTGCCAAAAAATTCCAAAATTTAAGGTGTTAGAAGATTTTTGGAAAATTCTTTTATTTGAATTAAATTGGTTTTAAAACCAATTAGAGTAGTCTTGGAAATAAAAATCGAGTTTTAAATTTATTATTTTTATGAAGATAATAGGTTTGTAACGTTCTTTCATACCTTAGCAATTTCGAGGACGAAATTATTTTAATGAGGGAAGAATGTAACGACCCGTATTTTGGCCGTCAAATATTTAATTTAATTTATTATTTTAAATATTATATTTGGAATATTAATGAATTTTAATATTTAATTCGTTATTAAAAACGATATTTGAACGTTAAATTTATATTTAATATAAATCGAGCTCGAAATGGCACTGCAGTTCGTAATATTGAATTTTTTGAAAGTTTCGATAGACGACTTTAGGCAGGATCAGTAATATGGATATGCGGAATATATGATATATACTAAGAAAGATCTCACAGTAGCAATATCACAGATAAGTAAATGGTAAATGCAGTAAAAATGGAAAAATCACACCAGGGATTTTTATACTGGTTCGGAGCACCGTCCTACGTCCAGTCCCAGACCTCTCTCTGGACTTCTACTAATCAACAACCTCGCTTCACCCGGAGGAATAGGTTCGCAACACCCGAGCAGCCGAATGGGATTTCACGCCTCTAACAACACGAGGACTTCAACACTTGCCTGATCACACACAGGACTTCAACACTTGCCTGATCACACACAGGACTTCAACAACTTGCCTCTTACAACACCGAGGACTTCAAACAAGATATAAAATTGTAGTTTGACAATGTGTGTTCTTAATAACACGAATTTGACAATTCTTGTACAACCTTCCTATAATCTTATCCTCAAATACGATTTTGATATTATGAAGATTTGGAAGATGATATCGTTGTTTGAATCTAAATAATAATATATAGATTCAAGGATTCAAATAACGATATATGAGAATAGTGAGCTTTTGAATGCTTTTAAAGAGTAAGAATGAAATCAGCACTTAGATAGCAAGAATAGAAAGAATTGTTGTTATTAAAATGATGATTTCATGATGCTTTTATAGAGGATGGAGAGATGTAATCATTGGTGAAGAGAAACCATGAAAAGAGATGATTTTTGGCCAAGAGAAAGGATCATAACCTTTGATGAAATAGGGTGTCTATTCGAAAATATGGCTTCAGTTCATAGACCAGTCGACTGGTAAAAAATGACCAGTAGACTGGTGTTTGAATATATGTACGTTATATATATGTGTGCATGTTCATTGTGCATTCTGCACAGAAACGGTCGACCGCCTATATATGAACTGGTTGACTGGTTTCTGTTAGCATGCGCAATGAATGTGCATACATGTATAAACATATATATATTCAAACCATATAGGAATATGATTATTTGACGATAGATTTTAACATATTTAACTACACTCATGCTCTAAATAATCAACCTATACCATCGAATATCTTCTTTTTGTCGATCTTTGAATTTCTCCTTATCATTGATCAAAACGCCTTGAATTCCTTGATTCAACATTCTCCCCCTTTTTGATTGATGACAATATAGATCTGAAAGAGTTTGTTACTCCCCCTGAATGTATACTCCCCCTGAAATACATACTTAAGAAATATCTGCAAAACACAATGTTAGTAACATTTTCTCCCCCTTTGTCATCGACAAAAAGGAGTAGAGATTACACAAGTTATAAATAACACGATAAGCATTTAGCATATTATACAACCCAAGCATACCAAAAGCAAGTCAAGTAGCAAATGTTTTAAGACGTACACACCCAAAATAAATACGATACAATTTACATACAAGTACCATTTAAGTTTTTGCAAAATAAAACATAAAGCATATATGAATGATAACAAACTAGTGCGATGGAGAATCGGATTCCGTAGATTCAGAATGAATCACTATCCTTCCACCTCCTTCCTTGTCCCCTTCATCTTGAACGTCGTCTTCGTTGTCGTCGTCATCTTCTTCCTCCTCGGTCTCGTGAGATCCACGACCATGTACAGTATTAGTTCCTGAACTTGCGCCTTCTTCAGATGATGACCATGTAAATGTTGGTGGCATGGGCATTTTCCCAGATCTTGTATTTGAGTGGAAGAAGAGGTCGATACACATGAAATTTCTTCCCAAATAGTACCGAAGAAAGACTTAAGCTTGGAGAACCATTTATCGAGCTTTGTGTCTAAACCGTCGAGTTTTGTGTCGGTTCGTTTAAGTCTAGCTTCTAAAAGAAATTGGTTTCGTGCAATTTGTGCAAGTGAGTCCTTAGTTGACGAAGAGGGTTCAAGGAGTTTAACTTCCTCCGGTTTAGGCTTGGGAGTAGTAGGAGGAGCGATTTCTGAAGGACCTTGATGTTGGTATTGATCAAACGGAATGATATTAATACAAGGGTCAGGAAGCTTCATCCTTTTTCGGGTTGCTTTGTCGATGCACTTTGGCTTGGAGATTTTAGAAACACAAGACGGGACTCCACAATTGATTAAAAGCCGCATTACATATTCATTGTAAAATATATGTGGCCTTTTGCGATCATTAACAAGCAAAATCTCGTCGAAGATCATGTTTATCCAATTTATTTCAATATCTCCATAAATCGCATACAAAGCCTTGTAATTTTCTTTGTAAACGGCATCAAAGTTTCCAACCCTCGGCAATAAAGAATGGATGAGGGTATGATGAATAACATGAGCCGTAGGACGCAAGTTAATCACCTTGGTACTAATTTTATGATCCTCGATGAACTGATGACTAATTCTATCACGAGTATGAACGGTGCAAAAGTCAGAAGAAAATTCTCTTTCGCTAGTTGGTGAACCGAGTACCATAGCCATTCGTTCCTTGGAAAAGAAAATATGATGACCACAAACAACGGACCAAAGGCAATCCGCTGCATTTTCTGGCTTGAATTTTTGTAGGTTAAGGTTGGCATAGAACAATTTAATCATAATATGATTAATTTCTACATTGTTCTCATCAAAAGTAAGTAGAGATTTTATACGAGCCTTAACCAATTGTTCTTCAACATCATATAGGATAAAAGCATTGAGATTTATGAAAGAACCTTCATGGATTGTAAAATCCTTCATGGCATTCCATCGTCTCACAGCAATAGGATCCATGAGCCATTGTTTTATGTTGGAATCTATTGGTTGGAGAGAAGTGGAGGATGATTTCTTTTGTTTCTTCTAAGGTGGTGCCATTGAATTTGAAGAAATTAACAAGGAATTTTTGGATTTCTAAGAGTTTGAGAAGAGGGAAGTATAAAAACAAAGTGAAGGGATGTATAGGAGATGAATCGACGTATCGATTGGGGGCAAAAACTCTGGAAAACCCGTGACCGGTCGACCGGTTTTTATGGACCAGTCGACTGGTTACTGGGTAAATATGTTCCAGAGAAGTTTGCCAGTCGACCGGTGGATTTTAAACGGTCGACTGGTTCCTGGAGGAAATTAATTCCAGAGGACTTTACCGGTCGACCGGTGGAAATAAAAACGGTCGACTGGTAAGCATTTGAGATGAAAAATTTCTAGAGAGTTGAACGGTCGACTGGTATTTTTAGACGGTCGACCGTTTCAAGTATATGATCATTTCCAGAGATAAAAACGGTCGACTGGTCCAAAAATACGGTCGACCGTTCGACTTAAAAATTGTTTTTCTGGTTTGAAAAGATTATATACCGTCATATAACTTGAAATTTATTCTAACTCAAAATGAATTTGAATGAAGAACGTGAAAACAAATACAACAATAAAAAATTATTTTGCAATACGAAAACAACATAACTTAATGAAAGGTAGATGACTTGTCTTCGGATATTTCATGAATATTCGAAACTCTCGGCTTCCATGGCGACCAATTTTCTCTTGATCCTTCATTTCTCGCATAATTATGGTCCCATGAGTTAGGACTTCGAGATGTAGACGGAGGGTGTGGCATTGGTTCATGTACCCCATGTCTATCCGTGCTACAGAAAAATGACGCCATTCGTTCTAAGAGAGTTAAACGATCAGATGTGAGATTTTGTTCATAATGCAGTTGACGCTGGAGATCCAACTGATGTATCTGGTAGTGACGAATTTCATTGATCTTCTCTCTCGTACCCGGAGAACAAAATAGTGCTTTCTTAGCTCGTTTGGATTTGGGTGTATGTCTAGGAATATGCGAACATTCCGGTCTACTCTTTGGTGTTTCCGGAGAGTAGTACTCCTTCGGTTCGGAGCTAGTGACCGAGATGTGAGACCGTTGAGCACATTCATCACATATGTGTGCCATAAGAGTATATGGACTTGTGTATGAATGTTAAAACTAGACACTAAGAAAGTGATGCAGAAAACAATTAGGAGGAGTATGTATTTATAGCTTTTACGAAGTAGGAAGTAATGGATGGAAAGCATTCAGAGAATATGAACCACTTAAAGTTTGTAAAGCTCAAAATGAATTGCTAATAATAGTAAAAGACTATTAATTAGCTAAGTTAAAAAACAAATGAATGTACCGGTTAGAGAAGAACTCAATAGTGTATATATATATTATTATAAACCAAGTTCGTTTCTAGAAATCAAGCCGAGCTCTCTACGTAAAGAGATAAAACTAGATTCGAGTAGAGGCTTGGTAAAAATGTCTGCTAATTGGTTGTCAGTCTGGACATATTCGAGATATATTATTCCTTTTTCAATATTATCTCTTTAGAAATGATGTCGAATATCAATGTGCTTTGTTTGGGAATGATTGACTGGGTTTTTTGATAAATTGATTGCGCTTGTGTTATCACAATATATGATGGACTTTGATAAATGAATATCGAAATCTCGAAGTGTTTGTTGCATATATAAAACTTGAGTACAAGATAGAGCAGCTGATATGTATTCAGCTTCACATGTTGAGAGCGAAACGCAATTTTGTTTCTTACTAAACCAAGAGACAAGTGATTTTCCAATAAAATGGCATGTACCACTTGTACTCTTTCTATCCGTGCGAGAGCCACCGAAATCAGCATCGCTATATGATACTAATTCAAATGGACAATATTTCGGGTAGAAAAGACCAAAGTCTTTGGTGTTATTAAGATATCGTATTATTCGTTTTACAGCTCATAAATGTGATTCTTTAGGATTATTGGGTAGTCCTTTAACTAGATCATTCTTGGCTAGCTTGTCAATAGTTCTGAAGTTTATGTGACGGAAACGTTTGTGCCATAGCCATGGATCATTATCATTTGCTACAAGACACATATCTGAATTATGATTGGAATTCATATTCAGAATATATATGTTTCTATCTCTATATCCTTCAAAAGCTATATTTCGATTTTTATCTAAAATACTACATTTATTGTCCGAAAAAGAAATGATAAAACCTTTGTCGCACAATTGACTGATACTTAGTAAATTATGTTTCAAATTCCTAACTAGCATGACATTAGTAATAAGAGGTAAGTTTGATGTACCGTAATTGCTCACATCACCTTTGCCGATGATATAGCCTTTTGAATTATCTCCAAAAGTGACTGAGCCACCATCCGAATAAGTTATTTTTGTTAATAAGCTCTTGTCTCCAGTCATATGCTTCGAGAAACCACTGTCTAGTATCCACTTTCCTCTTTTCTTAAGTGGGACCTACAAAAAATAAAATTAAGTTCATGGTACCCACCTTTTATAGGGTCCTAAGAGTTAGGTCTTAGGAGTCCAAACCCATACGGGTCTGGTATCCCCTTTATATATATAATTTGGATTATGATGCACAAAACTCAAAAAAATTTGAATGCACTTGTTCCTAATCAAATTGTTATTTGTTTTAGGAACCCATATTTTTATAAATTTGACATTCTTCTTTTGAAATTTCACAATCGGTTTTGGTTTGGAATATAATAAACTAAGATTTTTCTTAGCTTTAGTTTCTCGTACTTCCTTATTTTTCCCTTTTATTTTACCAAGATGTTTCTTGATAACTTGTTTCTTATATCCCAAACCTTGTTTATTTGTAGCAGTTTGTGAACTTTCAATAATTTTTGTCAAATTTTCTCGACCTTTGTTAAAGTTAGAAATATTTTGAGTAATGTCGTCTAACTTTGATTGTAAACTAACCTTTTCAAGGTCTAACATCTTGACTTTTGCCTTAAGCTCATGATTTTCGGTAGTTAGAGCATCATTTTTCTCTTTTTGAGTTTCAATTTCTTGACTCAAAAGAGATAGTTGAGAATCAATATTAGATGATGATTCTTGAGCTTTTTCAAGTTCCTCCTCTAATATTTTCTTCTCATCTTTTAACATATCTCGTTCAAATTCTGCTCTACTTAAATCAGCTTGAGCTTGCTTGCATTGTCGTTTTACATCTTTAAATTTATACATTAACTCAGAATTTATATCTAGAACTTCTTTAAAAGTTGGAATTTGTACCTCATCTTCTTTAGCCATAAAGCATACATTAGCTTGTCCATTATCTGAGTCACTTTCACTATCAGATGAAGATGAGTCTGAATCATCCCATGTCACTGAGAATGCCCGTTTCTTTGACTTGTCCTTTCTGTGTTTGAACTTGTCATTTTCTGTCTTCTTCTTTTGTTCTGGACAATCCATTTGCATGTGTCCCTTCTTATGATAGTTGAAGCATTCTACATTTGATGATGATGGCTTATTTGATCCGAACTTCTTTCTGTTGTATCGACTAGCTTTTCGTTGCTTTAAGAATTTTTTGAATCCTTTTGCAATGAATGCTAGATCCTCATCTTCGGAATCTGAGACGTCTTCATCTTTCTCAACATGAAAAGCTACATTTTTCTTTTCTTCTTTTTGTTCTTTTCGTGCCTGCAAGTTAGCTTCATAGGACATAAGATTTCCTATCAATTCATCTGGCTTCATGGTGGAAAGATCATTAGCTTCCTCTATTGCTAATACTTTTCCTTCCCGTTCATTAGTCAGTGAATGTAGGACTGTTGAAACTACATCAAAATCAGAATATTTTTGTCCTAAACCGATAAGAGCATGATGAATGGTTTGAAACCTTGAATACATCTCATTGATTGTTTCATTCAGCTTCATTTTGAAATTTTAAAATTGACTTTTCAACAAAGCTATTTTTGCTTTTTTAACCTTGTTAGTACCTTCATGAGTGTTTTTTAGCGTTTGCCAATTTGATATGCAGAGGTACAGATACAAACACGGTTATATTCGTTTTGATCTAATGCACAAAACAACATATTTATTGCTTTTGCATTTACAGTAGCTGCGGCTTTTTCAGCAGTTGTCCATTCTGCATACTCAATTGTTGGATTGACTATTTCTTTCTGAGTAGCATTCCAAGCATCATAACTTGTTGATTGCATATAAAAAGCCATACGTGTTGCCCAATAGCTATAGTTTAGGCCATTAAAGAAAGGAGGTCTTTGTGTTGACTGACCTTCTGTGTAAGTGGTGTTACTAGTGCTTGCGTTATTTGCCATATTACTAGAATATATCAAATAACCGTGTTACGGTTATGAGATAACCTGCTCTGATACCAATTGAAAGTGTCGATAGACGACTTTAGGCAGGATCAGTAATATGGATATGTGGAATATATGATATATACTAAGAAAGATCTCATAGTAGCAATATCACAAATAAGTAAATGGTAAATGCAGTAAAAATGGAAAAATCACACCAGGGATTTTTATATTGGTTCGGAGCACCGCCCTACGTCCAGTCCCAGACCTCTCTCTGGGTTTTACTAATCAACAACCTCGCTTCACCCGGAGGAACAGGTTCACAACACCCGAGCAGCCGAACGAGATTTCACGCCTCTAACAACACGAGGACTTCAACACTTACCTGATCACACACAGGACTTCAACACTTGCCTGATCACACACAGGACTTCAACAACTCGCCTCTTACAACACCGAGGACTTCAAACAAGATATAAAATTGTAGTTTGACAATGTGTGTTCTTAATAACACGAATTTGTCAATTCTTGTACAACCTTCCTATAATCTTATCCTCAAATACGATTTTGAAATTATGAAGATTTCGAAGATGATATCGTTGTTTGAATCTAAATGATAATATATAGATTCAAGGATTCAAATAACGATATATGAGAATAGTGAGCTTTTGAATGCTTTTAAAGAGTAAGAATGAAATCAGCACTTAGATAGAAAGAATTGTTGTTATTAAAATGATGATTTCATGATGCTTTTATAGAGGATGGAGAGATGTTATCATTGGTGAAGAGAAACCATGAAAAGATATGATTTTTGGCCAAGAGAAAGGATCATAACCTTTGATGAAATAGGGTGTCTATTCGAAAAGATGGCTTCAGTTCGTAGACCAGTCGACTGGTAAAAAATGACCAGTAGACTGGTGTTTGAATATATGTACGTTATATATATGTGTGCACGTTCATTGTGCATTTTGCACAGAAACGGTCGATCGCCTATATATGAATCGGTCGACCGGTTTCTGTTAGTATGCACAATGAATGTGCATACATGTATAAACATATATATATCTATTCAAACCATATAGGAATATGATTATTTGTGGATAGATTTTAACATATTTAACTACACTCGTACTCTAAATAATCAACCTATACCATCGAATATCTTCTTTTTGTCGATCTTTGAATTTCTCCTTGTCATTGATCAAAACGCCTTGAATTCCTTGACTCAACATTTTTAACTTTAATTGAATGTACATGATCCGATATAAGTCGGATTTCTGTGAAACAAGAAACATTGGAACCGTGTTGATTATAATTTTCATATGAAAAAGAAAAATCCAGATTTCGTGTTGTAATTTGTTAGTTATGGCCAAATCAAAATTTGAAAATAGTCGCTATTGGAAATCGTTATTAAAATATACGCGTTAAAATAGCCGTTTTGCAAACAGACTCATATTTCGACGAAACCAGTTTCATTAGAATCGTATCGTTAAATTATTGTACGGTGGTGAATGGTGTGGCAAACCGATGGCGTATGTGACCAGACCACGGCAGTCATAAACAACCGTTCAATTTCTATAGCGCGTAATTAATTTATAAAGGGTTATTTGGGGTGTAACTTGAATAGACGATCGAATTAAGCCACGAAACCACTTCCATTGAATTCGTATCGTCGATTAGAGTCAGGATAGGTATATAGTTTTTTATTTTTAGTGACCGGCTAAATTGGTGTCCAAATTGGCATTGCGGTGCGCGTAAAAATAGCCTACCGGGGAAACAGTTTCAGAATGCGACGAAACTAGTGCCGTTGGGTTCGTATTGATTTATTATGTAGGATTTCAAAGTTTCAAGTTGATTAGATTTTTCTAGTGATCGTGAAAATTTTAAACGCATGTTTATTTCTGGTTTTATAAAGGAAATTTTTCCAAATGACCTCGGATTTCGACGAAACTTGTCCCATTGGGTCCGGAAAACTTTTTTATACTAAGATTGGCTTTTTTATCAGTAAACAGAAATAAATTGTGTATAGTTTTACGTGTTACTTTAGCGCGAAGTTTCGTTAGGTTTTAATAATATTAAAATTTCAATCCCATGTTCTTATATAAAGCCTTTTTCCAATGTTAACTTCCTTGCATCCAAAATATTTTCTCATTTTCTTTAATTTCCTTGCATCCCAATCCAACCTCAGAACCGTGCACGGCACGTTTTCGAAAATCACACCCAACATGTACAGCTAATCTATAATTGAATGCAAAACTATACTAGAGAACTTGGCCTCCAAGTTGTTCTATCTATAAAGTGACCTCACTGATGTTCTTTTCTTCCATCTTCCCGTAATGGTGAAAACTGTCTTCCGCAAACAAATGAATTCAAACAATTTGTATATAATCTCTTAAATCAGGAGATAAATACCAATGGCTTCTCCTTGCTTTCCCCTACGAACAAGTATTAGTTTGCAGAAGTTCCAAACAGTATTGGTTGGGTTCCTTTCAATGGCCGTAGCCTGCCGGCTTTTCTCATAGACCACGAGCCGATTCAAACTGTGAACCTTATATTTGGGAAGAGCAGATCGCTAACAGTAGTTTCCGAAGTTTTCAAATTCCTGGGAATTATTTTGTCGGGGGTTTTGGGGTCTACTGCTGTCAGAAAGCAGCAATTGAAAGGGATGTATTTGGATCAAAGCAAGGGCAGGGAGGGGTGCATCCACCGGTGAGCTCAGACGAGGCTCCGATGATCTGCGGAGGAGGGTGTGGTGGCAATAGGTGTGAAGAGAAGAGGACCGGTGGCTTGGTTTTTCGAAAATAATGGAGTTACAGCAGTCGCTGAAATGGAGGAAACTGGAGAAGCTGAAATGCGTGGAGGGAGGAAGATATTGAGAGGTGGGATGACATTCCGTACGTAGGCTCTGGACCATCGTTATATTCATCAAAAAGAAAAAAAAAGAAAGGAAAGAAGAATGCCGTCCACGTCCTTTGTGTTTTGGACCAACGAAGAGTTAATTCGGAAGTAAGGGATTGGAAAGGGCATCGGCTAGTGCTTTCTTGACTACATGCAACGTATTTAGGGTAGAAGCAGTAAAAGAAGAAAGCAAAAGTAGGGCACAACAACGTGGTGCGGTGGCTGTTGGATTGGGCCAGCTGATGTGTTTCACATGCTGAGAACAACGATGAAGGATAATGTAATGACCCACATTCTACGCATCATAGGATCGTGGAATATTTATTTCTTTCACATATGAAGTCGTATGGTCATGTAACTTTGGGAGACGACTATTGGGGTCATTTCCCAAGTTCATGATTTTTGTCAATTTTTAAATGACCATTTTACCCCTAGTTGGCACTGTTTTGGCCATAACTTTTGACTAGAAGGAAATTTTGACCTGAAACCACTTCCATTGGCTTCGGATGATGGTTTACAATTCCGTAGAGTGGTCACATTAGCCAAACGGACTCACCGTTTGGGAGATATGGCTGAAACAAGTTTCAGATGTTGAAAAACAGCTTAGTTGGGCTTAACCGGGTAATTAGCAGCTAGGCTCAATGGGGGATTTCGGGATTAGGGTTACGAGGAGGCTGAAATCAGTTAGAGAATGATCTTATCCTCATTTTCCAGCCGCCACTTTCATCCTTGAACCCTAACAATGGCCTCCAACATCTAGAAACATCCCCAAATCACTTTCTAATCAAGTTTTGGCTTAATCTACATCATATCAAAGAGAATTAGCACTAAGGCAAGGTTAGAGCTGCTGTTAGACATCAGTATTCACGCCAAACAGAGATTCATTTCAGATTTGGTATTTTATTTGTGGCCAAAGTGAGTGATTTGCATAGTTTTGCACTAATTACTGTTAATCAAGGGTAATTAGTGAGGATTAGCGAATTTATACACTAATAAATTCTGGAAAAATATCCATAAATTCGAAAATAATATTTTATGCCTCTGGGAGAAATTTGGTTTAATTTGATTAAGTTTTGTTAACCCTATGATTAGTTTTGCTTAAACATGCTTAAGGGGAAATATGGGGTTTTTGGGTATGTTTGATCCATTTTACATGGTATGATTGTTGTTTGGTGTTTGAGGTCACTCCTACTTGTTGTTATGACTGTATGGTACGCTTTATGATTGATTAGAATAGTTGGAATGGTCGAAAACGTCGTCGAATGGCGTAAAACACTTGCTGGAAAAGTTTCAGAAAACAGTGCAGGTTTCGGATTGGATCGGAGGAATGGGCTCGGACCGGATAGAGGACTGGGCAAGGGACCACCGAACCGAACCGATGACTTGACACAAGGACGAGAAGGAAGGCCACAATGGTTGAACTGGGATCGGATCGGACTAAGGAAAGGGGATCGGATCAGGCTAAGGAAGAAGGGACCAGATCAACTCGAAGGAAAGTAAGGGAGATCGAATCGGATTAGAATAGGGAACGGGACCGGACGAGGCAAGAGGAGCTGGAGCACGAACTGGATGGGAGATGTCAACCCGACCCGACCCGAAGTGGGACACCCGACCCGAACCGATGCAACGTTGTGAACCCGACCCGAACCGATGCACCATGGAGAGGTTTGAGAGACCCGACCCGACCCGACCCGGAGTGCTTGGGGAGAAGGATCCGAACCGATGGAAGGAAGACATCTAATATGAACCAATGGGGAAATGTCATTCGTTCCGATCCGAAGAAGCTTGGCATGAATTGATGGAGGACACTAAAGACCGAACCGAACCGATGGCTAGGAGGAGATCCAAACCGATCCGGTGAAGACTAAAGACCCGAGATGCAAAGGTAGTCCAAATGGAAGTTAGAGCTCAGGATCCAGTTGGGAACCAATGAGTTCACTTCATGGTTGGGCTTTGCTGCGGGACGTGTGCAAAGGGGTTGTCGGTATTCATAACTTTGGTTCACCACTGAGAGATAGATGGTGGGCTTGTAGTGATAGTTACACGGGATTGGATTCCGTCATGGCCCAAAGTATTAGGTGACCAAAGTAGTGGATATCGTATGCTTTACGCACTGAGTGAGGGATGTGAGGATGATTTCTATGCTTGATTGTTTGACACCACTATGACATGCACACCCTCACCCCCGTTATCTTTACACCATTTGAAATGGCACCTTAGAGTGTTGTACCGCATGTAGTGCTAACTCTTTGGTTGCAGGTCCAGGTTCAGGTATGTTTTAGTCTACCTGTTATTGTTCTGTTTAGATGCTTATCGCTCATACCAGGCTTTATGTCTGACCCAGAGTTTTATGTCTCCTCTTATTACTCTGGGTGCTCTCACGAGCAGACTAGAGACATGTTAGCTGGTGATGCGCGAGTAGCTGATTCAGAGGCAAGCAGGAGGCTTCCACGTATGATATATAGATATTCTCCCTGTGTCGTTGGCGGTCGCTACTTGGGCATTAGTAGTGTACCTCCTTTATCTCGCTTTTGCTTTTTTAGACAGTTTGAAAAGTTGTAATAATGTTAGCTTTGGATCATAAGCTGTATTTGGATTTCCACTGCTATGTTAGTTTGTTTTCAGCTTATGCACCGTCTCACCTGTTTTATGTCAAGTATGTTGTTATTATATTTTATCTTATGCGCTGTGAGACATTCTACAGGTTCCTTGATTAGCTCATTCTCTTCTTTCTTTTCTTTTGATGACCGTTCCGTGCTAACTGGACATGTGTACAGCGCAATTTTGAAGTAAATGTCGGTTGGTGCGGGGCGGGCCGTCACATTTGGTATCAGAGCTCTAGGTTGCGTAGTTAACCTAGGGAAAGACACTAGGGAGAGATATTACGTATATGAGAGAGCGTATTTGTGATTACTTTGGTTTTCAAAATCTATATATATACTATTATTAGTATAGCTAAGGATGAAGTCGTATTGCACTAGCACCACTATGGGGTTGTTAATCATTTTCTCTTTACAGATTGAACGATGAGTAGAGACACCAGGGGTGCTGGTAGAGGGACAAACCATGGGAATGCTCCTGACATGAGAACAATGTTCACCAACTTCATTAGGGAGATGCTTAGGGATGTTCAAGGGGCAGTTCCCAATCCCGGAAATGGTGGTGGCCCAGTAGTGCAGGCGCCTAGGGTCGATTTCGCCAAGTTGTGCAAGGATTACACTAACCTTGGTGGGAAGCCGTTCCACGGGACGGAGTCGGCCACAGATGTTCAGGATTGGTTGGATAGCTGTGATCGTATCTTCGACGACTTGGGTATCGAGGATGCAATGAAAAGAAGGCTAGTGTCTCGTCAACTGCAAGGGCGAGCGATGAGTTGGTGGAATGCCATTAGGACAGCTACTCCAGAAGATCAAGTTACTTGGAATCAGTTTAAGACTTGCTTTTGTGATAAGTTTATTCCAGCTGCTCATAAATCAGAATTGTTCAGGAAGTTCTTGTAGCTTAAGCAGAATGGTAGAGCAGTCTCGGAGTATATCGCTGAATTCGACACTTTATCGAAATATGGATGGTCCCTTATCGATACAGTCGAAAAGAAGAACGAGAAGTTCATAACTTGCTTGGATGGGTACTTGGAGGAAAGACTTATAAACCATATCGATGAGACGTTCGAGTCTATTGTAGGAAAGGCATTAAGGTCAGAGAGCCTTTTCCCTAAGTCGAAGACTGAGGTTGCTACGGCATCTGCAGAGGAGCCAAAGCCGCAAGCAGGCGGTGAAGGCAAGAAGAATTCCCAGAACAAGTGGAAGCAGAACCCGACCAAGGATGGTCATAATAAGAAAAATAAGAAAGATGGTGAATGCTTTAGTTGTGGAAAGAAGGGCCACTATGCTAGAGATTGTCGAGAAAAGCCTGGGGAAAGGAAGTGCTTTAACTGCAGCCAGGCGGGACATCACAAGGATGATTGCCCACAACTTCCTAGGGAGAAGTAGATTGTGAAAGCGCATGCTATCAACGTTGTTCCTTCTTCGTCGAATGCCCCAACTGCGGCGCAAAAGGAAAAAGGTGTCGTTATTCGAGGTATGCTTTCTATTTAAGATGTTTTGATCGGGTTTTGTTTGACAAACCTGAGTTAGTCGATAGACCTTTAGTAGTGACGAACCCGATTGGTGGTTCGACTAGTTTTGGCATGATTTGTTGCAATGTGGTCTTATCGAGTCATGGATGTATGTCTGTTGTGATTGCTTTGTTTTGGGATTTACTGCGTTTAGCATTATTTTGGGGAGTCGATCTACTCCAAAGGAATAGGGTGGTATTAGGTACCTACCTAGTGATGGCGATAGTAACTGGAGTTAAGGAAGCTAAGAGGTTATCGTTGTAATAAGTTCTAGTTGTCTCTAGGAGGCAAATGAGTACTCCAGTGCTAGATTGTTTTGCTAGTATCACCTCACGTGGATTGTCCGAACTCGGAGGAGATGTTCCTTGGGTGCTTGTCTGATACTGGTTTAGGCCTTTGGGGCTTGTGCTTGGGGAATGTCGATTTCGACTAGGATGGTTTGCATGAGGGGTAAATAGTTGTTGTGATTTTTCATTGGATGATATCTTGGTTTACTCGAGGAGTGATGGGCAGACGGAACATGATGGGACTGTTCAATGGTATAGATTGCCCATAATTAGACTCGATAGGGTTATGAGATTGCTCGAGTGGGACTCGAGAAAGATGCAAAGTAATGGATTGTTTAGGACCCTATGTTGATGTTCTCTATTGGATAGTAGAACTTTGAAGGAATAGGATGTGTTCGTTGATCATGGAAGATACAACGAAGATTAGGGCGATTCAAGTTGGACTTGAACTCGTAAAACAAAATGGGTGTTCGTTGATCTTAGAGATGCAACGAATAGGGAGACGACTCACGTTGGACTAGAGTTTGTCACTAATGAATACTCAAGACTGGGTCTGAGTTATAGATTGACTCGAGTTGGACTCGAGAAGGCGGCAAGGAATTTGATTCGGCTAGAGTTGGACTCGAGAGGGCAGCAAGAAAATGGATAGACTTTGGTTGGATTCAAGTATTTTAGGCGGACTAAAAGCAGGGGTATCTGGGGACGCCCGTTACCCTGGATCCGTTGGACGTGATCTAGTTATCCTTGGAGGATAAACGTACGTTGGACGTACGGTAGTCCGTAGGGAGGCGGGGCTTCCATTGGCCTAGGATTGGTTGGACCAGTCAAGTAGGCATCGGTGTATGTATGGAGGCTGGGCTTCCATTAGTTATTGATGATGGTTGGACCAGACATACTAGAATCGACATATTGGGATTGGTTAGACCAATCATGTAGGTGTCGATGTGTTTATGAATTTATCAGGTGATAGGTAGGACTTGTTTGATGGATGTTATGGTTGCTATGTTGTTCCTATTTTTCTTCCCTTGAGTAGACTATCACCTGTAGGGTTCCAGCGATGGGGAACAAAGTGATTGCAGTAGGACTATGAGCCAGTGCAGTAGAGTCGTCATGACTCGAGGGGCAAAGTGGACATAGTAAAGGATTAGTAAGGCTATGAGTCAGTGCAGTGGAGTTGTTATGACTTCATGGGGCAGAGTGGACATAGCAAAGGACTAGTGGCTATGGATCAGTGCAGTGGAGTCACCATGACTCCATGGGGGCAGAGTGATCATAGTAAAGGGTTTGGGTACGGTAATAGTTGCATTGAGTAGGAGACATGCCAGTTTAGGGGTTATGATTCTAGGATAGAAGCAACTAGAGTATTTCACAGGATATGATTTCAGACCCAAAAGTGAATTGGATTCAGAAACACTAGTAAGCTTGACGATTAGATTGATTTTGATTGAGTGAATTGTTTCCAGTTAGAAGGGCAATCCTAATCTATTGGAAACCATCTCTAGGGTAGAGATGGGTATCGATGGAAAGAGAATGATCAAGTAAGGATTTGATCGAGAAGGGTGGCTTCGAAAGAATAAGGGACTAGTTGTACCCAACGTAGATGGACTGAGAGATGTAATTCTTAGAGCATATCATCACTCGAAATTGACTATGAATCCCGGTGGTAACAAAATGTATTGAGACATGGATTAGACCAACTACTGGGAAAGGATAAAGAAAGACGTTGGGAAGTTTATGTCCAAATGCATAAATTGCCAGTTAGTTAAAGCTGAGCAAAAAGAATCCTAGTGGTTTGTCACAACCGTTGGAAACAAGTCTCAATGGATTTCATTGATGGTTTACCAAGGACTAGGTCAGGTCATGATGGTATTTGAGTGAATTGTATATTAGAGAATGAAGGCTACCCAAGATAGGCAAAAGACTTATCTCCATAAGTGACGAAGAGATTTGGAATTCTTCGTTAACGACTTGGTGTTCGTCAAAGATCTCTCCATTGAGAATGTGATTCGGATTGGTCGGAGAGGTAAGTTAGCACCAAGATTTGTTGGCCCATTCCCAGTCCTTGAGCAAGTTGGGAATTTGGCGTATGAAATAGAGCTACCTGACAAGATGGCTGGAGTTCACAACGTATTTCATGTTTCCCAGTTAAGGAAGTTTGTACAAGACCCTAATATGACTATTTCACCAGATCAGTTGGATGATATCGAAGTTGAACCCGAGGCGGTTGCGAACCGCAAGTCTATACGAATTGTTGGGAACGATACGAAGCAGCTTCGAAGGAAGGCGGTGAAACTAGTCAAAGTCCAGTGGGGTGAGAATGAAAAAGACTGTACTTGGGAAATAGAGGAGGATATAAGGAAGAAGTATCCAGAACTCTTTGCCTAGTAAGGATTTAGTAGTGATAGTTTCTTCCCTTGTTAGTAAACCGCATGCTAGGATAGACTTGTTTTGCATGTTGATTGTTGTTTTATGGTTGATAGGCATGCGGGACCCTTTGTGTGTTTTGGTTAGGGAATTTCGGGGGCGAAATTTCTTAGGGGGGGAGAGTGTAACGACCCGCATTCTACGCATCATAGGATCGTGGAATATTTATTTCTTTCACATATGAAGTTGTACGGTCATGTAACTTTGGGAGACGACTATTGAGGTCATTTCCCAAGTTCATGATTTTTGTCAATTTTTAAATGACCATTTTACCCCTAGTTGGCACTGTTTTGGCCATAACTTTTGACTGGAAGGGAATTTTGACCTGAAATCACTTCCATTGGCTTCGGATGATGGTTTACAATTCCGTAGAGTGGTCACATTAGCCAAACGGACTCAACGTTTGGGAGATATGGCTGAAACAAGTTTCAGATGGTGAAAAACAGCTTAATTGGGCTTAACCGGGTAATTAGCAGCTAGGCTCAATGGGGGATTTCGGGATTAGGGTTACGAGGAGGCTGAAATCAGTTAGAGAATGATCTTATCCTCATTTTCCAGCCGCCACTTTCATCCTTGAACCCTAACAATGGCCTCCAACATCTAGAAACATCCCCAAATCACTTTCTAATCAAGTTTTGGCTTAATCTACATCAAATCAAAGAGAATTAGCACTAAGGCAAGGTTAGAGCTGCTGTTAGACATCAGTATTCACGCCAAACAGAGATTCATTTCAGATTTGGTATTTTATTTGTAGCCAAGGTGAGTGATTTGCATAGTTTTGCACTAATTACTGTTAATCAAGGGTAATTAGTGAGGATTAGCGAATTTATACACTAATAAATTCTGGAAAAATATCCATAAATTCGAAAATAATATTTTATGCCTCTGGGAGAAATTTGGTTTAATTTGATTAAGTTTTGTTAACCCTATGATTAGTTTTGCTTAAACATGCTTAAGGGGAAATATGGGGTTTTTGGGTATGTTTGATCCATTTTACATGGTATGATTGTTGTTTGGTGTTTGAGGTCACTCCTACTTGTTGTTATGACTGTATGGTATGCTTTATGATTGATTAGAATAGTTGGAATGGTCGAAAACGTCGTCGAACGGCGTAAAACACTTGCTGGAAAAATTTCAGAAAACAGTGCAGGTTTCGGATCGGATCGGAGGAATGGGCTCGGACCGGATAGAGGACTGGGCAAGGGACCACCGAACCGATGACTTGACACAAGGACGAGAAGGAAGGCCACAATGGTTGAACTGGGATCGGATCGGACTAAGGAAAGGGGATCGGATCAGGCTCAGGAAGAAGGGACCAGATCAACTCGAAGGAAAGTAAGGGATATCGAATCGGATCGGATTAGAATAGGGAACGGGACCGGACGAGGCAAGAGGAGCTGGAGCACGAACTGGATGGGAGATGTCAACCCGACCCAACCTAAAGTGGGACACCCTACCCGAACCGATACAACGTTGTGAACCCGACCCGAACCGATGCACCATGGAGAGGTTTGAGAGACCCGACCCGACCCGGAGTGCTTGGGGAGAAGGATCCGAACCGATGGAAGGAAGACATCCAATCTGAACCAATGGAGAAATGTCATTTGTTCTGATCCGAAGAAGCTTGGCATGAATTGATGGAGGACACTGAAGACCGAACCGAACCGATGGCTAGGAGGAGATCCGAACCGATCCGGTGAAGACTAAAGACCCGAGATGCAAAGGTAGTCCAAATTGAAGTTAGAGCTCAGGATCCAGTTGGGAACCAATGAGTTCACTTCATTGGTTGGGCTTTGCTGCGGGACGTGTGCAAAGGGGTTGTCGGTATTCATAACTTTGGTTCACCACTGAGAGATGGATGGTGGGCTTGTAGTGATAGTTACACGGGATTGGATTCCGTCATGGCCCAAAGTATTAGGTGACCAAAGTAGTGGATATCATATGCTTTACGCACTGAGTGAGGGATGTGAGAATGATTGCTATGCTTGATTGTTTGACACCACTATGACATGCACACCCCCACCCCCGTTATCTTTACACCATTTGAAATGGCACCTTAGAGTGTTGTACAGTATGTAGTGCTAACTCTTTGGTTGCAGGTCCAGGTTCAGGTATGTTTTAGTCTACCTGTTATTGTTCTGTTTAGATGCTTATCGCTCATACCAGGCTTTATGTCTGACCCAGAGTTTTATGTCTCCTCTTATTACTCTGGGTACTCACACGAGCAAACTAGAGACAGGTTAGCTGGTGATGCGCGAGTAGCTGATTCGGAGGCGAGCAGGAGGCTTCCACGTATGATATATAGATATTCTCCCTGTGTCGTTGGCGGTCGCTACTTGGGCATTAGTAGTGTACCTCCTTTATCTTGGTTTTGTTTTTTGAGACAGTTTGAAAAGTTGTAATAATGTTAGCTTTGGATCATAAGTTGTACTTGGATTTCCGATGCTATGTTAGTTTGTTTTCAGCTTATGCACCGTCTCACCTGTTTTATGTCAAGTATGTTGTTATTATATTTTATCCTATGCGCTGTGAGACATTCTACAGGTTCCTTGATTAGCTCATTCTCTTATTTCTTTTCTTTTGATGACCGTTCCGGCTAATTGGACATGTGTACAACGCACTTTTGGAGTAAATGTCGGTTGGTGCGGGGCGGGCCGTCACAGATAACAAAGGAAATATGTCAGCCGTAAATTTCATAAAACCCAGTACTTTATTTATAACCGTTTAATTAGGAAAAGATTAAATTTATATCAATAAAAAATTATAACTTATGAAGGAAAATATTTCACGGTTTGGTTAATGAAGGGGGTGACCGAAGTTCATGATGGTCGGGGTAGGAACGGTCAGCATTCAGGTGACAAAGGCAGTGTTCAACATAAATGTAGACGTGCTTTCAGTAGCATGGTTATTCGGAATGGAAGGAGTGGGCCGGTGCGTTGGCCCTTGTGTTCGAACAGCAGGTGGAAATGTTGAAGAATGAAAAACAGTGCGCGTGTGGCAAATGGATGATGGACAGTGTACGTATGTCTTGCCTAATCCACCTTTAACCTGCCTAATCCTTTAATGTTACGTAAACCTGTCAAGTTGTGCTAATTATTAGACTATAACGTGACCACCTGGAATCATTAATGCCAAATCCAGTCTCCAATTTACACAAGTTAAAAGTTAGAAATGATATATATTTGTAATGTTATTAACATACAACGTAAGAAAAGAGGCTTAGCAGTTAACATTTACATAACGTTACGTGCACATGCTACAGCATACCAAATTAAGATTTTATATGCAACGGAAATTAGAGAAAATATATTATTATATTTTAATAACATTATTTAAATAGGCAAATAACGTATAAATTTATAATCGTGTTATAACAGCAACAGAAGTGGATAAACAAATGACGTCGGATTGGTATCGGCAAGCGCAAAACAACGGAGCTGGTTTGAGCAAAAGTTGAAAGCAACTGGAATTAGTTAAATTGAAGGCTAGTTAAATTTAACTAAAATGAACTGTTTTGGCAACAACCGAAGCAAGGTGAGTTAAACTCACTCAGTTTTCCCATTTATATTTTATATAAATTGGGTTTTTATTTTGTGTGCTCTGTTTGCTGATGGTTGACTGTTTGCTAATTATACATTTATTTGTTGATTTAACTGATGAAATTAAACCGTCGTTTAATTTCAGTGAAATGCTAAATCATTACTTTAACGATTGGTTCCAATAAAGGTAACTTACCTTGTTGGTCACGTTTATAAAATAAACGTGTTTAATGGTTTGAATTGTTTGATCTGTTTGAATTGGATGATCTAGTTTGTGATAACCGTTTTGTATACAGAGAAGAACAGGTTAGAAGGATCCAACGGGATTCCTCAAATATATTATTTATTTTCATATTATCATATATGAACTATCATGATTAGCTTATTGATTTTAGTAGTGATCATTGACTGAAAAGTTAACATGTGTTGTGTTTTAACCAATGGGCTATATTGGTTGAGTAATCGGCAGTAAATGGCCTAAAAGTAAATCGTTTTGTTTATATTGATTCACCGTCAGGTGAGTCGATAAAACTGAAGTTATAAATTTTATTTTATAACTAAAGATAGATTTTGGAAATATATATATTTTGAATAAAAGCTTATTTAAAAGGAAATAAATATTTATGTTTATAATTAAGGGTAAATTGATTTTATAAAGTCAAAACTGATGTTAATCAGATTTGTAAATGTGGGAATAAGGAAATTTAGCTAATGGTTAAAGTGAAGAATTATTTTGTTAAGATATAATTAAATGGAATTATTTAAATTAATTATATTATTAATTAATTTAAAGTGAGAACTAATTGGAATCGGTTATCGAAGTAATCGAGTTTTGAGTTTACAAAATCAACCGTTTTAACTGGAGATGATTATTAAATTGTTTGTTTTGAATTAATCCAATAAAATATTTTAATGAATATTGTTTAGATTATAATAAGATTTTTAAAAAGGGATTTACTGTTTATTTTAATTAATAAAGAAATTAACTACTAATGTAGTTAATGGTTAAGATAAATTATTATTTCAATTAATAATAATTTAGAGAATTACTTTTTGATTGAAGTTCATTTAAAAGGTAATCGAAGTTAGAAGAAATCCAATTTATAGGTGAAAGGAGTTTATGAACATGTTTTATTTTTAAACCTGAGTTTTATAAATGATAAAGAGGATTTTAAGCAAACAGGACAGCTTAAAATAAATGTTACTTAATTAATTGAATTAATTAAAGGAGATTTAGGATAGAAGGGTTATATAATAAACCAAAGTTATAAAAGGGGTTTGAGGTATTATATCGTTAATTCTAAATTTAACGTTACTTAAGAAGATGGGATTAAGTACAATTGGAATTGAAATAAGGATTCCAAGCAGGAAATGATGAAATAAAATTGAAAAGAGATTTGAAAATGTGAATTTGGATAAAGAAGGTGGGGTCATAAGGTTATATAACCAAATCTGTGTTTTAAATGAAATAGTTTAAAAAGGAAAATGTTAAAAAGTGGTGTTTTATAAAGAAGTGCTAATTATTGAATTAAGAAAGATGGTTATATCCGAGAAAGAGAATTTCAAAATAAGAAGAAGGGTTTTGAAATCGTACTTTTGAATATAATAGTAAAAAGGGAATTTGATTTTGAGATTGGAATGAAGTATTGGTTTTGTATTACAACTTATTTGTCTTAAGGTACGAACGTTGTTGATCAAGGTATGAGAGGTAACTAAAATACCCCAACTTGAACGACTTCGGGATTATCTGAGGATGATATAAGTTGTAATGGCAAAAGAGATTAATAAAGTCTATTATTTCATTACAGAAATAATAACATAGCATTAGTAATGAAGATTTGGAAAATATATAGTGAGAATTCCAAAGTAAAAGGGAAATAAAAAGGGATTGTGTAACGGTATCTTCGAATTAGAAAGGAGACGTAAAGTTGAGTTTTATTCTATAAAATAAGCGTTGGTTATTGTTTTCAAGTAGTGAAATAGAAGATATTTCGTAATGTTATTTTATGAGAAATAAGTTGGAATGATTTCCAAATATTATATAATAATATGGCTAATCTTTTGAAAGTTAAATGTGAAACTGGATATGATAAAGGATTATCCTAAGTAATGAATTGGTTTAAAGAAGAATCTCATGTTAAATAATGAAGCGAGGAAACTATATTTTTAGTATTGAAAGAATTAAGAGTTTTAAATTTACATCTGTTTTAAATTAAAAGGCCAAGTGATGCTGAATACTGAACCAGTGAACTCACTGGATTGTCATGATTGAAACACTGTTTATTTTGATAGTTAAATCACCGACTATCAAATCTGTCCAACATGATTGTTGGTACAGAAAGACCAGGATCGAATTTATATTCGAAAACCATTCCGAACAACAAATACGTGAAGATATCAAAAGATGATCGAGATGGAACATTGAAGACCGTGGATTTTCATAAGCGGAAGAATTACTAATAATCTCTGGTTTAGCGGTCAGAGATAAATTGTGGTTCCATCGTGATTGAAATCTAAGTGATGCAATGACTTCTCGCTACTGATCCATGGGGTGATTCCTATATGAGATGCAGTAGGAGAGTTCCTTTGGTTCATCCTGTTCCTGGATGACTTGTATGGACGAATGTCTGACAGAGTATTTCCAGAAAGAATCGCGTACGTTGATTTTTTCAAACGTGCCATAGTTGGTTAGCTCCCAACTAGAGTATTTTTGTAGACGTAAATTAGCGATATCTAGTGGATTTGACGATGTGGCATTCAAAGGGAATAGCGATCAGATGTTTCAAAGTAAATTCTGGCCTCAAGCCTCACAACCGGTAAATGAAAAAAATCGGGCAGGCAGCATGGCTATGTGGGTGGCTCCCATTAGGGTGTATAATCACCTATCTAGAGAAAATCTTATTTGTTTCATTAATCTATTTAGATGCTGTCCCTTTTTGGGAAACGGTGGGTCGCACCCAACCGTTGGTGATATATGTTCGATAAACACAAGCGAAATGAGTGGTCGGTCATGTGTGGGCCGGGTTGCAAGACGTTCTTGTTGAACCCAGTGTATTCGCCTCTAGAGATACACTATCGTAAGGTGGTCCCATACCTTGTCATAGTCGGAATCCAATCTCCAATAAGCGCCCGCTGTTTTGATTGTATACTATATATGTGGAGCGAGAGATGCAAGCGTTCTACTAGATTGTAATTTACTTGTATCTAGACATTATTATAATATCAGACAAGATATTGATTTCAAAATTGTTTTAGGTTATTGTAAGGTAAAAATCGTCTGTGTTTATGTGTGGATTTGGTCTTACGATTATCCTTTTCTTTCGAAAAGATTTTAACTTAAAAATCAAGTTGTGTGATACCTTAATACTGTGCGAGTTTTTTTCTCACTCTGGTTCACCAGACTGACCCCGTGTTTTGTAAATGCTCGGGTTAGCCCGGGGTGTACAGGTTCAGGTTATCGAATGTTATGAAGTCCAGAGACGAGCTGGAGATGTTCAGACGTATGATATTATATAGCTACTATTCCGCTGTGTGTTGTATATGGGAACTAGTTATTATAACTGCCCCGTTATGAGATGTACTCTAATGTTGTAAGTATTTTTAAAGCTCTCAATAAAGTTATTTCTGTATTATATTTTGTTCCGCTGCGATGTAGGACTCTGTGTTGTGTTGTTTCTTCTTCTTCTATTCTAATATTTCTTACTTATCTCACCCTATAATTTCTTTCTAATAACGTTCCAGTGTTTTCGGTGTTTGGGAGGTCGGCATGAGTTATGGTAAAGGTATTTATTTTGATTTTCAGGGCCGAAAATCTTTGGGTTGTTACAGTGGTATCAGTGTTATTGGTTTAGTGATAACCTTGGCTCTGTGGCGTAACTCGATAGAGATGGGGTTAGTAATACCCTAGATTGAGTTTGTGTATATATATATATGAGAGCGCGTATTTGTAATTTGATATAAAATTATTTTTGAAATTATTTTTGGCCGCTTTATTTTATAATAAAAGTACTGATTTCCTCAATTTATTATAATATGGGCAATCATTTAGATAATGTTGATTTGAATGATATATTGGATTGTGTTGTTGATTGCTTGATTATAAATCTGAAAATGATTGATTTGGTTGAAACCAATACGAAATAAATAAGTTGTATAAATCAATCCAGATTCATTAACCTGAATGGATAATTAAAGAAATAAATGAAGTAATTACAAATAATTATAATCTCATGTGGGTTAGATTGTGTGCAGAACTGCTTGGATCGTATGATATGGATATTTGAACCTAATTAATGTTGTTTTGGGGACTAATGACATTTATTTGAGTTGAGAACATGTGCAGAAGTGCCACCAAATCAGTTTTAAAATCCATCCAAGAGAAAATTCTGGAGTTAATTGAATCCAGTTTGAATAGAGCTGCATAATAACTAAGCAAGCTCGAATATAAAATATTGCTTACCACATAATAACGCTCGCAAAAAGGTACGTCTATGCAGAATATGAAATTTTGGTTTTTATTTGGGTTTTGAATTTGGTTTTTGATTTTTCCGGCCCTGTTGGTCGATGTATATATATATTTCTTGAACCTGCGATATTGCAGATGTCCTTCGTACAGGGGAAACTCTACCAAATTTTTTCCAAAATTTAAGGTGTTAAGAATATTTTAGAAGATTTTTGGAAAATTCTTTTATTTGAATTAAATTGGTTTTAAAACCAATTAGAGTAGTCTTGGAAATAAAAATCGAGTTTTAAATTTATTATTTTTATGAAGATAATAGGTTTGTAACGTTCTTTCTTACCTTAGCAATTTCGAGGACGAAATTATTTTAAGGGGGGAAGAATGTAACGACCCGTATTTTGGCCGTCAAATATTTAATTTAATTTATTATTTTAAATATTATATTTGGAATAATAATGAATTTTAATATTTAATTCGTTATTTAAAACGATATTTGAACGTTAAATTCATATTTGAACGTTAAAAGGTCAGTAAATTTTTACTAGAAATTTAATTTAATTAAATAACTAGTTATCGAGTTCAATTTGCACATCAACACACTTGCATGTCAAATTTTAACCAACCAATCAACAATCAATTACAACCATACAACCAACTTATTTCATAATTTAATTTAATAAATACGGGAATAATTCGGTTTATTTTGAGTGGGAAATTCACTCACCTTTGGGTCTTTAGTTGATCGAACATCTAACCAAAAGCCAAAAATTTACAGTCTCCAAAGGCAGCCAAATCAGTGCCACAACGTCTGCAATTTCACCATGATCCCGACGCAACAAACCGTGCTTGAATCCGACTTCGTATGCAATAGTTATTAAGGGTAGAAGTTATAATATATATATATATATATATATATATACAATTTAAATAAGATATTAAATAATAATAAAAAATACCACGTCAGCCCACTTTAGTTCTCCCGCTCCATCACCATTCGCGTGAACAGTAACTGCGGAAAGAACCCATTGCGCCTCCACCTTTGACCGGTCATTGCCACCGACTCCGGCCACCGGATGATGACTCACCGCCTCCTATTGGAAGCTCCAATCCAGCCGCACCTTCCCAAGGCGTCACCACCGCCTCCGGTCGACCGGAGCTCTGCCCACTGCCGGAGCTAGTTTCGGAAAAATGAGCCTTCCACCACAAAATTCCGGCGAGCTACTTGACTATAAATTAGACGAACACTACCGCTGCACTCGTATGGACCTTCTCTACAATACCCAGAAGCCCGATTCTTCAATTGACACTTAAATCAAAAACGCCCAATTTTCATGTTAGGGTTCCGCGATTTGGAGGTTTGACCATCGATTTCTGGCAAATCCAAGCACTGCATGTTGAAATAAATCGTACCAGAAGCTTCGTATCATCGAGAGCCTCGAATCGAAATATAATTTGCTAGTTTTTGAGGAGAATTAAATATGAAGTTTGAATTTTTTTTATTTGAACTAGGGTTTGAAATTTTAATTTTAACCATTTGAGGAAATTTTGATGGAGAAAATCATATGTATAATGCAATGGGCCGATGGAGTGGAAATGAATTTTATATATATATATATATATATATATAGAAGGTCCAATACGAGAAACAAACAATTATCATATTACATTGATTCCTTTCGCGTTTTATTCCGTACGATCAACTGACAAGTTCGATTGTAACGAAATTTGACATTCTACAATAATTCACCGTTCCGGACCCGATGGAACTGTTTTCATTGAATTCCGAGTCAATCGCCAAAACAACTAAATTTCATAGTTAATTTATTAATAAAATATTCAACTATTCATTTAACTATTTTAATTCGATTTAAATATTTATTAAATTCCATTTCAATCCAATTTCAACCTAAATAAATTTTATAAACGATTTCACAAATTTTAAGTTTCAACTTTGATTATTTTGAATTTTAAATCTGAATTGCAATTATAGATGGATGAACTCAATTTATCTTCAGTTATTCTAATATTAATTCAAAATTTCACCATATACCAAATTAAATTTGAATTCCAATTATAAATTAAACAACTCAAATTTACTTAGTCGTTTAAATATTAAATTCCGAACTACACATTTCTAAATATAAACTAAATTTAAAATCCATTTATATTCAAACAATCATTATCATCATAATCAACAAATTTTGATTTTTAACCAATATTATACAATTTATTTATTTATTTTAAATTTAAATATATGGAAAATTATGGGGCGTTACATAGGTGAAGGTTTAACATAAAGAGTATTTATTATCATTGGACAAATATGTGATAGTATTACAAAGCATATTTTGGTAATTTATTGATGTTATATGCAAGTAAATGAGATAAATTTCATTAGCAAATAAACGTCAATAATTAGTTGTTATGGACATGTGAAAGGAAATTACAAAGGAAAAGAATTGAATAATATTACTAAATATTCCCTTTTGTCGATAAATCCCAAAATGAACAAAACGAAATGGAAAGGTACACAGTTAATGAGTGGTACTAAATAAAAAGTTCACAACTTTTACTGTACGAAATACATATTTTAATGTATGACATAGTATTTATGTTTATTTGTTTATAGTTTTGTGTGTATATATAAACAAAGCAAATATGGAATGTATTTGCAATGAAAAAAATGGACTATTATACTGGAAAACAGTTTGCTTATCATTTTTTGTAAATAATCACAATTACCAATAACGATCAACGATTGCATTCTAATGAAAATAATGTTCACATTTAGCACCTACCACGTTAACAACACAAACTATAAGTGTAACACCCCGCCTCCGCTAGGGTCACTCACAAAGGAATGCACTAGCTTTAGAGGGGCATTATTGGTAAACATGCACAGAAATATCACAAGACAGAACATATAAAATAGCGGAAATAAAATCAAACTTTCATAACATGAATAAATAAGGTCTAAAGCCTTTTACATCAGAGTACATCAAAACCTGTCTTGCAATAATAAAGAAGCATAAAGACTTTTTTCATAAATTATTCCCTAAGTGAAAACAGTAAAGTAGCCATAGCCAAGAAAAGTCCAAGCCATCCATGATGACCTTCAAGCAGAAGAAGTCCGGACTAAACAACATTATTTCCTCCCTGTAACCTGGGGGGAAACGGAAGAAAAGAGGCAAAACAAAACGGGTCAGTCAAAAAGACTGAGTAAGCCCTATCTACTATTAGCATAAAAACTAGTAAAGTTAACTGACATGAGAAACTGAGATGAACATAAGCATGATAACAAGATAGATAAGCTAAATCAAAATAACAGGATGAACTACTGAACTCAGATAAACTAAGGTGTCATGATAAATTACGATGTCAAGATAAAACAAGGTATCACATCGTCAGGTTTCTATCAAGTATAATATCCCCAAGATATCTATCACGTATAACGTCCCATGATATCTATCCTGTATTTTAGCTCTGCACCTACCGTACTAGTATCCCCACCGTGTCATGTGTTAACCAAGAATGACCCTCACTCAAAAGTCGTGTAATGGTCCATGTCAACCTAATATATCGCATATATAGGTTACTCAACTCGTATGTTTTATTCCATGTAAATGTTCAGTCCCTTACCGTAGACCATACGGGCTTTCCCATGAGATTCTATATTACTTTAACATAGTTCCATGATCCTTAAGATCGGTTTGGAATGTTACCCTAAACCTAGCTAGGGTCTTCCAACATGAATTATCGTTTGTACAACTAGGACTTATGCTACCTAGGGCTACTAGGGATTATGCTTACCTATTGCACGTTTTCGTATCTCAGTTTGGGTTCAACTACCTAGGGCCACTAGGGATTACGCTAACCGTCAACCGCGCCCTTTTTCCCACGCATATATCGTGAATCGTTTTTCCATGACTGTATGCACATGTATCACATCGTGCCATCCGAGTCCTGTCATAGGGCAAATCAAGAAGTACAGGACTCGGTCGGGAGCTTTAGATTTATCTGCCGATGCAGATGCTAAGGTCTGTTTTTCCTATACGTGGCTATGGTCCCACGATACCACTCCCTCAACTAGTGAAAGACAAGACAGGATAATTCCTGTATGAGAACACAACACTGGCCAACCCACATCCAAGCCTTACCGCACCCATAATTAGATAGCAATTATGGCCTTTTGGGTGTTCTCTGCCTTTCCGTACGTACACGCTTGACCAAGGATGGTAGGTAGCCTGACGAAATGCTATCTAGGGTACGACCGTGTATCGTCGACTATCCCCTATCCATCCCCGTCTTTAGGTCGCTCGTATAGCAACCAAGGCATACTCTTGGTTCTTCTAACGCAGACCTTAACCTCTCATGAGCCTAGTATAATCACCTGTCAGCTCATAGAGGGATACCAAGAATACCCTCACGTTCCCCGAAGCCGCTGCTTCGTTACCCAGTTCGCTGGAGCCTTTATCTAAATCAGATACTTGCTCCTACTCGTATACTTAAACGATGACCTACCGTATCAGGTTACTCATCTATTTATGAACTGGTCTAAATTTCCTTGACTAAGAATCATTACTTAGTTATTCTTCAACTAAGGTTTACCGCTTAGCCTTATTCCCGTTATCCTTGTTAACTACGGTTATCCACCTAATCCTCATAACTAGGGTTTACATAATGGATTAAGTGTCACTTAAGTTCATGACTTAACCCGTCTACAAATCATGTCAAAATTGGCTAAGTATCCAAGTTCAAGACTTAACCCTACAAACCATGCTCAAGTTGGTTAAGTATATTAAGCAATTCACGACTTAACCTCGTCCAATTATCATTCTAGATTGGTTAAGTATATATTAACTTGACCCTATCAATTTACTTAGTCAAATCGGTCAAGTGTATTCAAGCGATTCGTGACTTAGCCTTATCATGTTTTCACGTTGTATTGGCTAAGTATTGGTTAACTTAACCACAATAAATTAACGAGTTAGATTGGTTAAGTATAGGTCACTTAACCACATCAATTCATCATGTTTAGATTAGTTAAGTGTTTAACTTAACCCCATTAAACTACCAAGTGGGATTAATTAAGTCTAGGCTAACTTAACCCCATCCGATTTCCATGTTTAGACTAGTTGAGTCTAATCTTAACCCCATCCGTTAACCGTATTTTTCGGTTAAGCGTCATTAAGAAAACTTACTTAACCTTACCAAGTTATCGCGTTGGATTGATTAAGTGTTGGTTAACTTAACCCCGTCCACTAGTCATATAAAAATGGTTAAGTGCATTAAGCAAATCAAGTTACTTAACCTACCCAACCTTGTCATGTTTTGTTAAGTATCATTAGCCTAATCAAATTACTTAACCCATTTGTCCATGTCATATTTGGTTAAGAGTCATTAATCAAATTAACTTAACCTATCATGTGCATTAATTACTTAATGCACCTTCACCTCTCACATTAGACTTTGTTGTGGTTACTAGTTAAGCCGATCGGTTCCGGGTAGCTTTACACCACAACTTGGTCTAACCTCGGGTTCAATCACAACGTGGCCAACTTCTCACATTGGGTCCTATTGTTTGCAACTACTAGTCAGGCCGATCGGTTCCGGGTAGTTTTACGTTGCAAACTCAACCCAACCTCGAGTTGGCCACACTTATATTATCTAAGTGTCATGTCCATTATGTTTCCAACACATATTACAAGTTTTCAAGCAATTGGGTAGACCTAACTTAATAGGTAAATTCCCAATGGGTAGACCTAACTTAATAGGTAAATTCCCAAGCTTATGTTTTCGAGCATACTTACATGTCAACTTCCATGTTATATTTCAAGTCATGTTTTCAAGTATAAACACATGTCATATTTAACGTTACATGTTGTCATGTTTATACCCATTTACCCAAATCATGTTCATGTCATTATGTTTTCCCATAATGTGACCCCAACGCTTTTAAACTCGCATAATGGATTCAAAGAAGGAACTTGTCAAAGGCATGACAAAAGGGGGTATAAAGCCACTAGTTGAACATGGTGGCAAATGAGACATAATGTGTTCATTAACTTGCATGTTACATTCTTAAGCCTCAAAAACATGCATAACGTTCAAACTTGGCAAATAAGCGAATCATGATGATAAATGACATAGAAAGATGGCTAGAAGTTCGCATATGACATTACATGCAAGCTATCATAAGGGGTATGATAGTTCTCATGTTGCCAAAATGCAACATTTAACATAAAGGCCAAAGCTTTATGACCACAAGATCAAGATGAAGACTTCATAAACTTGCATGACATGATAGCATGTATTATACTCAATGATCAAACCCAAACTTGCACATGAACATTTAACTTCATAGTTAATATCTAAGAGTAGGGAAAGGGCTTACATTGCTATGAAGGCACAAAAGATATGACAAAGCCCTTATGCAATCAAACAGACCCAAAATGCAAGCTCTAACATAAAAACCTGTGACACCCCGTATTTTTACATTTTAAAAGTAAGAAATTTACATACGTATACGATGATACGCAAAGCATATAAACCAGTGAAGCATGAAGATAAAAGATATTCTGTTTATACTTCTAGAATTAAGGTAAACGGGATTCACCATTGCGTTCATCTCGGAAAAATACGCGAAATAGAGTCCGAGTTTTCGAGAATCGGAGTCCGTATGACCCGTTAAAGGCCCAAAGAAGATTTCTGGAAATTTGAACTTCGGAAATAGCTTTGAAAATCAGATCTGGGGCTAGGCGGGAAGTTTCCCCGCCTAGGCCACGTCGACAGGGCTGTCGACAGGCCTGTCGACTTGGGCCCAGACCAAGTCGACAGCCCTGTCGACTTGCCTGTCGACAGGGGGTGGCCGGGGCAAGTTGCCTGGCGCACCTGTTTGTCTCACCTGGTCTTGTTCTTGGGCTGGTTCTGGAAGCTTCCGAGATCTGATGGTCCTAATCTATCCTAGATCTAATCCTATGGTCTAAAACACACCCTAATCTCTATAAAAACACCCCTAAGGCTACCCTAAACCCTCATAACTCACCCTCTCCACGAAGTGCTGCCCAAATGCCAAGTGATCATGGCCTCCATCCCCTTTTCCTAAAGCCTAAGCACTCAAATCGGGTTCAAATCAAGTGGTGCAAGCTAGCTACACCAAATGGAAGGAAGATCAACGTTGCTATGCGAGTTCCATGACGATTCTTCAACAAAGGAGGCACCTTTCTTAGCCAAGATGATTCATGCTTCTTTCCCTAGGCCTAACTATGTAAGTTCTAGCTACTTTTAGATGAAAACGGTAGTTTTGATAATGACATGGGATAAAAAGAGGCTAAACATGATTATGTAAACCTATATGAACCTTACCATGCCTCTTGTGTTCATATTTATGATCTTAGGCCATGTGAGTGACTTAATCATGCTTCTCGTGCTATGCATAACCTAGTTTAACTTGCAAGTTTGGATCTTTATGCATGAAATGCTAGCATGAACCTTTAGGAACCATTTTTGCTTGTGAAACATTGGCTAAGACTAGATTTTGGGGCTTATGCATGTTTATGAACCCAAACCCCTAATGTTAACATGCAAGTTTGTGGCCGAATCCTTTATGACATTATGCATACTTATGGCCAATTTCCTTTTTTTTCATGTTATGCATGTGGAAGCCAAGCCCTTCTTGGCATCATGCATGTTTTGAGACCAATATGTGACATAGTGTCTTTACTATGTTGACTCGCTTTACTTGCGTTGGGAAAACACGATCTTTGGGTAGTTAGATAAACATGAACATGTCGCAAAATCTTAACTTGAATATGACATGTGTTTATACTTGAAAACATGACTTGAAATATAACATGGAAGTTGACATGTAAGTATGCATAAAAACAGAAGCTTGGGAATTTACCTATTAAGTTAGGTCTACCCATTGGGAATTTACCTATTAAGTTAGGGTTACCCAATTGCTTGGAAACTTGAATATGAACATGACACTAGACTAAACATGAAAGTGGCCAACTCGAGGTTGGGTTGAGTTTGCAACGTAAAACTACCCGGAACCGACTGGCCTAACTAGTAGTTGCAAACAATAGGACCCAATGTGAGAAGTTGGTCATGTGTGCTCGAACCCGAGGTTAGACCAAGTTGTGGTGTAAAGCTACCCGGAACCGACCGGCTTAACTAGTAACCACAACAAAGTCTAATGTGAGAGGTGAAGGTGCATTAAGTAATTAATGCCACATAATAGGGTTAAGACAAGTTGATTAATGACTCTTAACCAAATATGACATGGACAAGTGGGTTAAGTAATTTGATTAGGCTAATTATACTTAACAAAACATGACAGGGTTGGGTAGGTTAAGTAACTTGATTTGCCTAACGACACTTGACCATTTTTATACGACGAGGGGACGGGATTAAGTTAACCAACACTTAATCAATCCAACACGATAACTTGATAAGGTTAAGTAAATTTTCTTAGTAACACTTAACCGTTTAATACAGTTAATGGATGGGGTTAAGTCAACTCAGACCTAACTAATCTAAACATGGTAATTGGACGGGGTTAAGTTAATTTACACTTAACTAATCCAACTCGTTAGTTTGATGTGGTTAAGTGACCTATACTTAACCAATCTAACGTGAAAACATGATAAGGCTAAGTCACGAATCACTTGAATACGCTTGACCGATTTGACTCGGTAATTTGACAAGGTCAAGTTAATTTATATAATTAACCAATCTAAAATGATAATTAGACGAGGTTAAGTTATGGATTACTTAATATACTTAGCCAACTTGACACATGGTTTGTAGGGTTAAGTCTTGGACTTGGATACTTAGCCAATTTTGACATGGTTTGTAGACGGGCTAAGTTATGAACTTAAGTGACACTTAACCCATTAGATAAACCCTAATTCGGGGGATTAGGTAAATAACCATAGTTAACAAGGATTATGGAAATAAGGCTAAGTGGTAAACCTTAGTTAAGGGAAACTAAGTAATAATTCTTAGTCAAGGAAATTTGGACCATTTCTTAGATAGATCAGTAACCCGATACGTTAGGTCAACGTTTAAGTATGCGTGTAGGAGCAGGCTATCTGATTTAGATAAAGGCTCCAACGAACTGGGTAACGAAGCAGCGGCTTCGGGGAACGTGAGGATATTCTTGGGATCCCTCTGTGAGCTGCCAGGTCATTATACTAGGCTCACGAGAGGTTGAGGTCTGCGGTAGAAGAACCAAGAATATGCCTTGGTTGCTATGCGAGCGACCTAAAGACTGGGGTGGATAGCAGTGAGTCGACGAATACATAAGGTGCCCGAGATAGCAAGTTCGTCGATCATCTACCATCTTGAGTCAAGCGTGTACGTACGGAAAGGCAGGGAACACCCAACAGACCATAATTGCTATCTAATTATGGGTGAGGTAGGCCGTAGGATGTGGGCTGGCCGGAGTGTAGTTCTCATGCAAGATTTTCTCTTGTGTTGCCTTTCGCTAGTTGAGAGAGGGGTCTCGTGGGACCATAGCCACGTGTAGAAAAGCAGACCTTAGCATCTGCATCGGCAGATAAATTGAAAGCTCCCGACCGAGTCCTGTACTTCTTGGTTAGCCCTGTGACAGGACTCGGGTAGCACATAGTGATACATGTGCATACAGTCATAGAAAAACGATTGACGATGAATGCGTGGGAAAAAGGGCGTGGTTGAGGGTTAGCATAATCCCTAGTATCCCTAGGTGGTTGAACCCAAACCGAAATACGAAAACGTGAGATAGGTAAGCATAATCCCTAGCGGTCCTAGGTGGCGTAAGTCCTAGTTGTACAAACAATGATTCATGTTGAAAGACCTTAGTTAAAGATAGGGTGACAGTCCAAAACGATCTTAAGGGTCATAGATCTACGTTAAAGTGGCATCTCATGGGAAAGCCCGTACGGTGTACGGCAAGGGACTGAACATATACATGGAAGGAAACATACGAGTTTAGAGACTTACATATTATATATGTTAGGTTAACATGGACCATTACACGAACTGTTGAGTAAGGGTTATTCATGGTTAACACATGTATGGGGGAAGATACTAGTACGGTAGATGCAGAGTATATACAGATAGAACTCGGGGATGTTAGACTTGAGGGATACCTTGGAATGTTATACTTGATGGAAACCTGACGATGTAATACCTTGTTTTACTTTGACATCGTAATATATCATGACACCTGGGTTTATCTGGGTACGGTAATCCATCCTATTATCCTGGCTTAGTATCTATCTTGTCATCATCACCATGTTTACTTTCAGTTTATGCATGTCATGTCACCTTTATCTGTTTTTATGCTGGGAGTAGATAGGACTTACCAGTCTTTATGACTGACCCCGTTTTTCTTTCGCTTCTTGTCTTCCGTTCCCCCCCCCCCCCCAGGTTACAGGGAGGAAATACTGTTGTTTAGTTCAGACTTCTTCCGCTTGAAGGTCATCTTGGATGGCTTGGACTTTTCTTGGCTATGGCTGCTTTACTGTTTTACTTGGGGAATATTTTATGAAAAGGTTTTTATTATGCTTCATTACCATTGCAAGACAGGTTTTGATGTACTCTGATGAAAAAGGCTTTAGACCTTGTTTATTAATGTTATGAAAGATTGATTTTACTTCCGCCATTTTATATGTTCTGTCTTGTGATATTTCTGTGCATGTTTACCAATAATGCCCCTCTAAAGCTAGTGCATTCCTTTGCGAGTGACCCTAGCGGAGGTGGGGTGTTACATTTGGTATCAGAGCAGAAGGTTACCAGACTGGGCAAAAGATTAGAAACAACCTTCTGAATTTTTTTTTTGAAAAACCATTTACAAAGAAGCATTTTTCAAGAAAAACTTTGTTTTAAAAGTTATTCCCCAAAAGCCATTAGCAATGTCCTTGTTTTATTAGTTGAATCCTCTTTTCCCTTCTCTCTCCCATCGATAGTCACGTTGGCTTTGGTTACAAGTAGTTTTTGAGTTAGAAAAGTGTTTTCTTTATGATGGGGGAATAGTTCTCGAGAAAATGGAGTTGAGTTAGGAGGAAGTAAGGTAATGGAAGGATGGCAGGGCAAGTAAAGAAAAAAATAAAAAGAGGGCCAGTCGACAGGCCTGTCGACAGGGCTGTCGACAGGGCTGTCGACACGAGGCGCCTGCAGATCAAAAAAAAATATAAGCCCGAAGGCCGAGAGCTTCAGCTCATAACCCCAATCCTCTTCTCCTCCCCTCCCAGCCACCAAAACCGAAAAATTCACCAATTCCACCACCTCCCATCACCTCGTTTCTCCACTGTTCTTCATAAAATTAATCTTAAATCGAAGCTAGAGACCCTCTCCATCCGGATCTATAGTTCCCCTCTTCCAATTCGTGTTTAAATCACCATGGCCAATCAACCCAATCCCTACGAGCTTTACCCTCAATTAACCGCGCAAGAGGTCGAGTGGTGTGACGAGCAACCAGGGATAATTGAGCACTACATGCAGCTTGCCAGTAGGAATTTGCTTTTAGGCCGACCAGTGAGGTTTGCGGATTTTGTGGGAACCGCCGTGGAAAGTTTGTTTGCTAATGCGGGTTTTATTCATATTCTGGATACGCACACAGCTGAGAGGAGAGGCTACAAGCGTATGGTAAGACTTTTTGATGCTCGTTTGCAAATTGATGTGGATGATAACGGGTTAATAACCTATAGTTCATGGGTTAAGGGTACCCATATATTTATGAATGAGATCCAATTTGGGGAAATTTTGAATATCCGGGGTACGGGACTCGATATAAATGATCTTGAGATGGATGATTTGAATGTGTGGGGTAGGATCTTTTTTAATGGACTTGATGGGCAATGGGATAGTACACGTTTGCGCCCGCTAGCTAGGTTTGTGATCAGAATATTGCAATATAATATTGCGGGGCAGAATCATGGGTTTGATAGAGTCCCAGTAGTTGTTAAGGCCGCTACTTATGCTATTTTTGGGGGCATACAAATAAACTGGGCAAGAACCATCTTACAGCAGTACCAGATCTTTAGGGGAGCAAGGCACTCCAATATTTGTTTTGGGAACTTATGGACCATAGTTTTTCGCTGGTTTGGGGTGGATTTGCATGATGAGGATTATCTGACACTTTCTAACCATTCCTCTGTTATCATCACTGAAGCTGCACTAGGGAGGATGAGTATAAATATGCACGAACTCCAAGAGGAGCCACAGCCTATGGAGCAAGAGGGGTTAGATGAGGGAGAGGGTGAGGGTGACGAGGAAGAGGAGCAAGAGGAGGAGCCATATGATGGTCAGTTTGGACACTTTGAGGACCACCATCAGGCACTACAGCATGATGGTGAGCAGGCTGGGGATGGAGCCTGGGCTCATCAGGGCCCAGCACAGGGGGCTCCGGATACAGGTGCCTGGGATCCATGGGCTACTAGGGATCCAGACTGGAGGACTGAGCTGAGGTATGTTTCACAGCAGCAGGCTCGCTTGATGAGGAGCCACCAGGACATTATGAGGTCACAACAGCATACGCTGGAGTCACAGGTAGCCATGGCTCAGGCACAGCAGCAGATGCTTCAGGATATGAGTTCCTCTTATGATCAGTTGGGGACTGGGATACAGGACCTACAGTTAGAACTTAGGCAAGGGAACCGACGACATGAAGAAAGGCTTGATAGCTTAGACGAGCTCATCCGTAGCTATTTCCATCAGGGTTGACTTCTATCAGTTACCCGTAGGATAGTATTTTATTTCAGTATTGTTTAGCTGTTCTTTTTGTTGTCTAGTTGTAACGATGTACTGAAACTATCTTTATAAAGTTTGTACGTTATTTGTTTATGCAATTTGTTGTGTCTAAGGTAATTATGAAATATTGCACGATAATGTCTGATAACGAAGAACAATGAAAACAACAAAACGGGATATCTCTCCGTTACATAAAAATTTAGAAAGTTAGATTTTTCTAAATTAATAATGGATGGTAGGATCTTGGATGCTCAAATTGGATGAACTTCACTCTTATTTTATAAGGGTGTGGGAAAACTTGGATGAAATTACTTTTTCAAATTTTTGCATTCATATAGAACTGCAAGTATATTTAGGATGAGAGCATCATGGTTTGAAAAAGAAATTTTTAAGAAATTGCATTCATGTAGGTGGTACCACAAGTTAGGCATACATATTTTTCTACAATGTGATTCACTTTTGCACATGTGCACAGGTTTGCAACAATTGGCTGAACACTTCTGGATGCTAATATGGGGACATAAATCCTACTACTATTGAATTTCGGGGACGAAATTCCTTAAGGGTGGGAGAATGTGACACCCCGTATTTTTACATTTTAAAAGTAAGAAATTTACATACGTATACGATGATACGCAAAGCATATAAACCAGTGAAGCATGAAGATAAAAGATATTCTGTTTATACTTCTAGAATTAAGGTAAACGGGATTCACCATTGCGTTCGTCTCAGAAAAATACGCGAAATAGAGTCCGAGTTTTCGAGAATCGGAGTCCGTATGACCCGTTAAAGGCCCAAAGAAGATTTCTGGAAATTTGAACTTCGGAAATAGCTTTGAAAATCAGATCTAGGGCTAGGCGGGAAGTTTCCCCGCCTAGGCCACGTCAACAGGGCTGTCGACAGGCCTGTCGACTTGGGCCCAGACCAAGTCGACAGCCCTGTCGACTTGCCTGTCGACAGGGGGTGGCCGGGGCAAGTTGCCTGGCGCACCTGTTTGTCTCACCTGGTCTTGTTCTTGGGCTGGTTCTGGAAGCTTCCGAGATCTGATGGTCCTAATCTATCCTAGATCTAATCCTATGGTCTAAAACACACCCTAATCTCTATAAAAACACCCCTAAGGCTACCCTAAACCCTCATAACTCACCCTCTCCACGAAGTGCTGCCCAAATGCCAAGTGATCATGGCCTCCATCCCCTTTTCCTAAAGCCTAAGCACTCAAATCGGGTTCAAATCAAGTGGTGCAAGCTAGCTACACCAAATGGAAGGAAGATCAACGTTGCTATGCGAGTTCCATGACGATTCTTCAACAAAGGAGGCACCTTTCTTAGCCAAGATGATTCATGCTTCTTTCCCTAGGCCTAACTATGTAAGTTCTAGCTACTTTTAGATGAAAACGGTAGTTTTGATAATGACATGGGATAAAAAGAGGCTAAACATGATTATGTAAACCTATATGAACCTTACCATGCCTCTTGTGTTCATATTTATGATCTTAGGCCATGTGAGTGACTTAATCATGCTTCTCGTGCTATGCATAACCTAGTTTAACTTGCAAGTTTGGATCTTTATGCATGAAATGCTAGCATGAACCTTTAGGAACCATTTTTGCTTGTGAAACATTGGCTAAGACTAGATTTTGGGGCTTATGCATGTTTATGAACCCAAACCCCTAATGTTAACATGCAAGGTTGTGGCCGAATCCTTTATGACATTATGCATACTTATGGCCAATTTCCTTTTTTTTCATGTTATGCATGTGGAAGCCAAGCCCTTCTTGGCATCATGCATGTTTTGAGACCAATATGTGACATAGTGTCTTTACTATGTTGACTCGCTTTACTTGCGTTGGGAAAACACGATCTTTGGGTAGTTAGATAAACATGAACATGTCGCAAAATCTTAACTTGAATATGACATGTGTTTATACTTGAAAACATGACTTGAAATATAACATGGAAGTTGACATGTAAGTATGCATAAAAATATAAGCTTGGGAATTTACCTATTAAGTTAGGTCTACCCATTGGGAATTTACCTATTAAGTTAGGCCTACCCAATTGCTTGGAAACTTGAATATGAACATGACACTAGACTAAACATGAAAGTGGCCAACTCGAGGTTGGGTTGAGTTTGCAACGTAAAACTACCCGGAACCGACCGGCCTAACTAGTAGTTGCAAACAATAGGACCCAATGTGAGAAGTTGGTCATGTGTGCTCGAACCCGAGGTTAGACCAAGTTGTGGTGTAAAGCTACCCGGAACCGACCGGCTTAACTAGTAACCACAACAAAGTCTAATGTGAGAGGTGAAGGTGCATTAAGTAATTAATGCCACATAATAGGGTTAAAACAAGTTGATTAATGACTCTTAACCAAATATGACATGGACAAGTGGGTTAAGTAATTTGATTAGGCTAATTATACTTAACAAAACATGACAGGGTTGGGTAGGTTAAGTAACTTGATTTGCCTAATGACACTTGACCATTTTTATACGACGAGGGGACGGGATTAAGTTAACCAACACTTAATCAATCCAACACGATAACTTGATAAGGTTAAGTAAATTTTCTTAGTAACACTTAACCGTTTAATACAGTTAATGGATGGGGTTAAGTCAACTCAGACCTAACTAATCTAAACATGGTAATTGGACGGGGTTAAGTTAATTTACACTTAACTAATCCAACTCGTTAGTTTGATGTGGTTAAGTGACCTATACTTAACCAATCTAACATGAAAACATGATTAGGCTAAGTCACGAATCACTTGAATACGCTTGACCGATTTGACTCGTTAATTTGACAAGGTCAAGTTAATTTATATAATTAACCAATCTAAAATGATAATTAGACGAGGTTAAGTTATGGATTACTTAATATACTTAGCCAACTTGACACATGGTTTGTAGGGTTAAGTCTTGGACTTGGATACTTAGCCAATTTTGACATGGTTTGTAGACGGGCTAAGTTATGAACTTAAGTGACACTTAACCCATTAGATAAACCCTAATTCGGGGGATTAGGTAAATAACCATAGTTAACAAGGATTATGGAAATAAGGCTAAGTGGTAAACCTTAGTTAAGGGAAACTAAGTAATAATTCTTAGTCAAGGAAATTTGGACCATTTCTTAGATAGATCAGTAACCCGATACGTTAGGTCAACGTTTAAGTATGCGTGTAGGAGCAGGCTATCTGATTTAGATAAAGGCTCCAACGAACTGGGTAACGAAGCAGCGGCTTCGGGGAACGTGAGGATATTCTTGGGATCCCTCTATGAGCTGCCAGGTCATTATACTAGGCTCACGAGAGGTTGAGGTCTGCGGTAGAAGAACCAAGAATATGCCTTGGTTGCTATGCGAGCGACCTAAAGACTGGGGTGGATAGCAGTGAGTCGACGAATACATAAGGTGCCCGAGATAGCAAGTTCGTCGATCATCTACCATCTTGAGTCAAGCGTGTACGTACGGAAAGGCAGGGAACACCCAACAGACCATAATTGCTATCTAATTATGGGTGAGGTAGGCCGTAGGATGTGGGCTGGCCGGAGTGTAGTTCTCATGCAAGATTTTCTCTTGTGTTGCCTTTCGCTAGTTGAGAGAGGGGTCTCGTGGGACCATAGCCACGTGTAGAAAAGCAGACCTTAGCATCTGCATCGGCAGATAAATTGAAAGCTCCCGACCGAGTCCTGTACTTCTTGGTTAGCCCTGTGACAGGACTCGGGTAGCACATAGTGATACATGTGCATACAGTCATAGAAAAACGATTGACGATGAATGCGTGGGAAAAAGGGCGTGGTTGAGGGTTAGCATAATCCCTAGTATCCCTAGGTGGTTGAACCCAAATCGAAATACGAAAACGTGAGATAGGTAAGCATAATCCCTAGCGGTCCTAGGTGGCGTAAGTCCTAGTTGTACAAACAATGATTCATGTTGAAAGACCTTAGTTAAAGATAGGGTGACAGTCCAAAACGATCTTAAGGGTCATAGAACTACGTTAAAGTGGAATCTCATGGGAAAGCCCGTACGGTGTACGGCAAGGGACTGAACATATACATGGAAGGAAACATACGAGTTTAGAGACTTACATATTCTATATGTTAGGTTAACATGGACCATTACACGAACTGTTGAGTAAGGGTTATTCATGGTTAACACATGTACGGGGGAAGATACTAGTACGGTAGATGCAGAGTATATACAGATAGAACTCGGGGATGTTAGACTTGAGGGATACCTTGGAATGTTATACTTGATGGAAACCTGACGATGTAATACCTTGTTTTACTTTGACATCGTAATTTATCATGACACCTTGGTTTATCTGGGTACGGTAATCCATCCTATTATCCTGGCTTAGTATCTATCTTGTCATCATCACCATGTTTACTTTCAGTTTATGCATGTCATGTCACCTTTATCTGTTTTTATGCTGGGAGTAGATAGGACTTACCAGTCTTTATGACTGACCCCGTTTTTCTTTCGCTTCTTGTCTTCCGTTTCCCCCCCCCCCTAGGTTACAGGGAGGAAATACTGTTGTTTAGTTCAGACTTCTTCCGCTTGAAGGTCATCTTGGATGGCTTGGACTTTTCTTGGCTATGGCTGCTTTACTGTTTTACTTGGGGAATATTTTATGAAAAGGTTTTTATTATGCTTCTTTACCATTGCAAGACAGGTTTTGATGTACTCTGATGAAAAAGGCTTTAGACCTTGTTTATTAATGTTATGAAAGATTGATTTTACTTCCGCCATTTTATATGTTCTGTCTTGTGATATTTCTGTGCATGTTTACCAATAATGCCCCTCTAAAGCTAGTGCATTCCTTTGTGAGTGACCCTAGCGGAGGTGGGGTGTTACAAAACCCTTGAGCCAAAATGATCAAAACCCTTGCTTTATGATGCAAAGATAGAAACTTGACTTGAATGCAAGCTAATGACACTCATACAAGCTTGAAAACACTTGTATGCATGGAAAATCTCTCATAGAAACAATTTAGAAATTTTATGAAGAGAGTGGAGGCCATGAGAGGTAAAATTTTGCCATAGTTTAGTTGTATGAATGAATAATGATGATTTAGGGTTAGGTTAGGGTCTTATTTATAGATTAGGCAAGTGTTTTAGGCCATAGGATTAAACCCTAGTTGCAATCTCAGCCCTTAAAACCGAATCTGGCCCCCAAACTCAACACAAACCCAAAATGGTGCACCAGGCAGAACTGCCCGGCTGGACCAAGTCGACAGCCAAGTCGACAGGGATGTCGACTTGGGTCCAACCAAGTCGACTCCCAAGTCGACAGGGCTGTCGACTTGGGTGCTCTGGCGGAAATTTTCCCGCCTGACCCAAACTGGCCCAAATTTTCAAATTCAAACTTGAATTTGAAATCTGTTTTTACTTTGAAATTTTCTGAAAACTTCGTTGGGCCTTAATCGGGTCATACGGACTCCGATTTTCGAAAACTCGGACTCTATTTCGCGTATTTTTCCGAGACGAATGCAATGGCATAGCCCGTTTTACTTGATTCAGAATTTAAAAATGAAATTCTGCCTTGATTCTCGTTTTAACATGTTATCGAAAAATACGGGTTGTTACATTCTCCCCACCTTTTAGGATTTCGTCCCCGAAATCTCCAAGTTAGGAAGAACATATCCTACCATCCATCATCCATCTACTCAAAACATCATCCACAAGCAACCATTGTCCTTAGATGATTTCTAATGCTGTATGAATATATGCAAAACGTGTGTGTATATGCACTTATCTAATTTAAATGATCAGGCCTGAGTGATCTAATGCAAAATATGTATAGTGCCATGAATCCAACATGTATGCAAATAATCCTAGTCATATAGATACTATATGCGTGCACAATCATTCATTCATATGCAACAACCGCATGATAATACATTCAATTTCATCCATAAACAAGTATAAATACTCGTGCATATGCAATATGAAATGTGACCGAGTCGAGCTAGTATCTAATGTGTATTCGCGCATCCATGAGCAACCACTTGCAACCATTTGCAACCATATCAATCATAACATGTTTCAAATACATGTTTACATCCAAAGGGTTCTACCTAGGATTCCCTGAAACAGGGTCGAGAAGATAAACAAGACAAAACTCCTTACGGGGTTTGTAACAGAAAATAGGACCGAGAGGATATTCACAAAAGATAGCCTACAAGCAAGCTCTACAGGAAAACAGGGATCAAGGATATACTCACAAAAAGAGATATCATGCGCGTATCTAGTCTTTGACCTCAATGTCGTATTTCCTTGAGCTTAATTCCATTGTGCCTTGACCGTCTTTTAACTTCGCGATTTCATAGCTTCTTATTTCCTGTTTCCATAACGTGAGCTGGAACTCATTTCTTCGTCGCCTCTCGTTCCACTTGCACTTATCCTTTTCCTAGAATACTTGGCGCAAACATGACTGCGTACTCATGATCTCATGCAAGCTTTCCAAAATTCACTAGTGAGTCTTGGATCTCGTTTATATACTATAAGGTATTCCATGTAGAAGAACTTTCTCTTGAAAGTAAACAGATGTCAACCAGGTTATCATGCGCACTTACTAGGATGACCTCTATAACCCATGCATAAAGGAAGTAAACCATCCATCTTATTGGCGAACACCACTCGATCGGGCTTCAAATTTCCAATAAAGGCATCAAGGGATTCTAAGTAACTAGTCATGACAGAACCTCAAAAAGGTTACACGATACTTCGAGGGTATTACCAAAGCTAGTCGAAAGGTCTAACTACCCTCCTATCAAAAACCGAGAGTGGCACCCCCTACTGGATAACCACTTCATCCCTAGAATCCATCCATAGCTTATAAATATAAGCATTATTTCCGAACTCAACACTTGGCATATACATTCTCAAATCCAAACAGGTCATGTATAAATGGACTGATTCTCCAATAGGACTTTGAGACAAAAATGGGATCCTCTATTACGCTAGTACTTAAGGTGCAGAGACTCAACTACCGAAGCGGACTTAAATGATGCGGGGATCAAAACAAAGTCTTGGTGGGATGGTAGAAAAGAATAACTAGATCTTCAACAAGGATGTTATCCCCCTACTCAGGTACTCTAGTGAGGGTATACAATTGTCTTCACGATGATCTTGTCCTTGTCCCACAATACTTAACTATCCGTCCCGTTTCACCATACCAAAGATACTTTTTCGTTATGGGTTGAGCCATACCAACAAGTTGCTCATCCTTAAGCTCGTATCCTTTATCCTCTTTCTCACTATCCTTTCTTATAACGCGGCCACTGGTCTCTCGAGAACCACCTCCATCGCATGGAAAGCACTTTCGTAGATAGAAAAGACTAGTCGCAGTTAAAACCACTGTGACTACAGATGGAGGAAAGAAAGGAGAAGAGATTCAATTAAGGAATCAAGGATAGTGCTAATGGCCTTTGGGGAATAGCCTTTTTCTTTTAAAAGAAAATTTTCTTGAAAAATGCTTCTTTGTAAATGATTTTCAAATAGTTTTCAGAAGGTCTTTAAAAACTTTTGCCCAGTCTGGTAACCTTCTGCTCTGATACCACGTGTAACACCCCGCCTCCGCTAGGGTCACTCGCAAAGGAATGCACTAGCTTTAGAGGGGCATTATTGGTAAACATGCACAGAAATATCACAAGACAGAACATATAAAATAGCGGAAGTAAAATCAAACTTTCATAACATGAATAAATAAGGTCTAAAGCCTTTTACATCAGAGTACATCAAAACCTGTCTTGCAATAATAAAGAAGCATAAAGACTTTTTTCATAAATTATTCCCCAAGTGAAAACAGTAAAGTAGCCATAGCCAAGAAAAGTCCAAGCCATCCATGATGACCTTCAAGCAGAAGAAGTCCGGACTAAACAACAGTATTTCCTCCCTGTAACCTGGGGGGAAACGGAAGAAAAGAGGCGAAACAAAACAGGTCAGACAAAAAGACTGAGTAAGCCCTATCTACTATTATCATAAAAATTAGTAAAGTTAACTGACATGAGAAACTGAGATGAACATAAGCATGATAACAAGATAGATAAGCTAAATCAAAATAACAGGATGAACTACTGAACTCAGATAAACTAAGGTGTCATGATAAATTACGATGTTAAGATAAAACAAGGTATCACATCGTCAGGTTTCTATCAAGTATAATATCCCCAAGATATCTATCACGTATAACGTCCCATGATATCTATCCTGTATTTTAGCTCTGCACCTACCGTACTAGTATCCCCACCGTGTCATGTGTTAACCAAGAATGACCCTCACTCAAAAGTCGTGTAATGGTCCATGTCAACCTAATATATCGCATATATAGGTTACTCAACTCGTATGTTTTATTCCATGTAAATGTTCAGTCCCTTGCCGTAGACCATACGGGCTTTCCCATGAGATTCTATATTACTTTAACATAGTTCCATGATCCTTAAGATCGGTTTGGACTGTTACCCTAAACCTAGCTAGGGTCTTCCAACATGAATTATCGTTTGTACAACTAGGACTTATGCTACCTAGGGCTACTAGGGATTATGCTTACCTATTGCACGTTTTCGTATCTCGGTTTGGGTTCAACCACCTAGGGCCACTAGGGATTACGCTAACCGTCAACCGCGCCCTTTTTCCCATGCATATATCGTGAATCGTTTTTCCATGACTGTATGCACATGTATCACATCGTGCCATCTGAGTCCTGTCACAGGGCAAATCAAGAAGTACAGGACTCGGTCGGGAGCTTTAGATTTATCTGCCGATGCAGATGCTAAGGTCTGTTTTTCCTATACGTGGCTATGGTCCCACGAGACCACTCCCTCAACTAGTGAAAGACAAGACAGGATAAATCCTGTATGAGAACACAACACTGGCCAACCCACATCCAAGCCTTACCGCACCCATAATTAGATAGCAATTATGGTCTTTTGGGTGTTCTCTGCCTTTTCGTACGTACACGCTTGACCAAGGATGGTAGGTAGCCTGACGAAATGCTATCTAGGGTACGACCGTGTATCGTCGACTATCCCTTATCCATCCCCGTCTTTAGGTCGCTCGTATAGCAACCAAGGCATACTCTTGGTTCTTCTAACGCAGACCTTAACCTCTCATGAGCCTAGTATAATCACCTGGCGCTCATAGAGGGATACCAAGAATACCCTCACGTTCCCCGAAGCCGCTGCTTCGTTACCCAGTTCGCTGGAGCCTTTATCTAAATCAGATACTTGCTCCTACTCGTATACTTAAACGATGACCTACCGTATCAGGTTACTCATCTATTTATGAACTGGTCTAAATTTCCTTGACTAAGAATCATTACTTAGTTATTCTTCAACTAAGGTTTACCGCTTAGCCTTATTCCCGTTATCCTTGTTAACTACGGTTATCCACCTAATCCTCAGAACTAGGGTTTACATAATGGATTAAGTGTCACTTAAGTTCATGACTTAACCCGTCTACAAATCATGTCAAAATTGGCTAAGTATCCAAGTTCAAGACTTAACCCTACAAACCATGCTCAAGTTGGTTAAGTATATTAAGCAATTCACGACTTAACCTCGTCCAATTATCATTCTAGATTGGTTAAGTATATATTAACTTGACCCTATCAATTTACTTAGTCAAATCGGTCAAGTGTATTCAAGCGATTCGTGACTTAGCCTTATCATGTTTTCACGTTATATTGGTTAAGTATTGGTTAACTTAACCACAATAAATTAACGAGTTAGATTGGTTAAGTATAGGTCACTTAACCACATCAATTCATCATGTTTAGATTAGTTAAGTGTTTAACTTAACCCCATTAAACTACCAAGTGGGATTAATTAAGTCTAGACTAACTTAACTCCATCTGATTTCCATGTTTAGACTAGTTGAGTCTAATCTTAACCCCATCCGTTAACCGTATTTTTCGGTTAAGTGTCATTAAGAAAACTTACTTAACCTTACCAAGTTATCGCGTTGGATTGATTAAGTGTTGGTTAGCTTAACCCCGTCCACTAGTCATATAAAAATGGTTAAGTGTCATTAGGCAAATCAAGTTACTTAACCTACCCAACCTTGTCATGTTTTGTTAAGTATCATTAGCCTAATCAAATTACTTAACCCATTTGTCCATGTCATATTTGGTTAAGAGTCATTAATCAAATTAACTTAACCCTATCATGTGGCATTAATTACTTAATGCACCTTCACCTCTCACATTAGACTTTGTTGTGGTTACTAGTTAAGCCGGTCGGTTCCGGGTAGCTTTACACCACAACTTGGTCTAACCTCGGGTTCAAGCACAACATGGCCAACTTCTCACATTGGGTCCTATTGTTTGCAACTACTAGTTAGGCCGGTCGGTTCCGGGTAGTTTTACGTTGCAAACTCAACCCAACCTCGAGTTGGCCACACTTATATTATCTAAGTGTCATGTCCATTATGTTTCCAACACATATTAAAAGTTTTCAAGCAATTGGGTAGACCTAACTTAATAGGTAAATTCCCAATGGGTAGACCTAACTTAATAGGTAAATTCCCAAGCTTATGTTTTCGAGCATACTTACATGTCAACTTCCATGTTATATTTCAAGTCATGTTTTCAAGTATAAACACATGTCATATTTAACGTTACATGTTGTCATGTTTATACCCATTTACCCAAATCATGTTCATGTCATTATGTTTTCCCATAATGTGACCCCAACGCTTTTAAACTCGCATAATGGATTCAAAGAAGGAACTTGTCAAAGGCATGACAAAAGGGGGTATAAAGCCACTAGTTGAACATGGTGGCAAATGAGACATAATGTGTTCATTAACTTGCATGTTACATTCTTAAGCCTCAAAAACATGCATAACGTTCAAACTTGGCAAATAAGCGAATCATGATGATAAATGACATAGAAAGATGGCTAGAAGTTCGCATATGACATTACATGCAAGCTATCATAAGGGGTATGATAGTTCTCATGTTGCCAAAATGCAACATTTAACATAAAGGCCAAAGCTTTATGACCACAAGATCAAGATGAAGACTTCATAAACTTGCATGACATGATAGCATGTATTATACTCAATGATCAAACCCAAACTTGCACATGAACATTTAACTTCATAGTTAATATCTAAGAGTAGGGAAAGGGCTTACATTGCTATGAAGGCACAAAAGATATGACAAAGCCCTTATGCAATCAAATAGACCCAAAATGCAAGCTCTAACATAAAAACCCTTGAGCCAAAATGATCAAAACCCTTGCTTTATGATGCAAAGATAGAAACTTGGCTTGAATGCAAGCTAATGACACTCATACAAGCTTGAAAACACTTGTATGCATGGAAAATCTCTCATAGAAACAATTTAGAAATTTTATGAAGAGAGTGGAGGCCATGAGAGGTAAAATTTTGCCATAGTTTAGTTGTATTAATGAATAATGATGATTTAGGGTTAGGGTCTTATTTATAGATTAGGCAAGTGTTTTAGGCCATAGGATTAAACCTTAGTTGCAATCTCAGCCCTTAAAACCGAATCTGGCCCCCAAACTCTACACAAACCCAAAATGGTGCACCAGGCAGAACTGCCCGGCTGGACCAAGTCGACAGGGCTGTCGACTTGGGTCCAACCAAGTCGACTCCCAAGTCGACAGGGCTGTCGACTTGGGTGCTCTGGCGGGAATTTTCCCGCCTGACCCAAACTGGCCCAAATTTTCAAATTCAAACTTGAATTTGAAATCTGTTTTTACTTTGAAATTTTCTGAAAACTTCGTTGGGCCTTAATCGGGTCATACGGACTCCGATTTTCGAAAACTCGGACTCTATTTCGCGTATTTTTCCGAGACGAACGCAATGGCATAGCCCGTTTTACTTGATTCATAATTTAAAAATGAAATTCTGCCTTGATTCTCGTTTTAACATGTTATCGAAAAATACGGGTTGTTACAATAAGAAAGAAAAACCATTAATTATTAGCTTTTATTTCTTTTATGAACATAATAATAAAATGATACAAAAAAGAGTAAACTTCAGAAAAAGAAAAAAATGCAACAACCATTTTTGGATGAACTTATAGTTTTATCAGTAAATAATCTTTGGTGCAAAACAAAAAATGGACTATTTGCATAATAAAATGCCAAAACGAGTCCAAATGGAAAAAAAATCCATTTCCTGAGAACACTTCAATAATAAGAATGTTTTGTAACTTGAAACAACAAATGAGAGTCATTGAGATGCAAGGTCAGTCAGCTATGCAACATTTGTTCAAGTTGGTAATTGAGTCTCATTACGTTCATGGCTCCATCTATTAGCACCCTATAATTTGCTCTTTCCACCTTGGTAATTTTAAAAAAACAATTTTTACTTCAGTTTTTTCTTTTTTTCACGCTGGTTATTCCTAAACTACCCGTGTTCTTACATTATTTGTGTTTCTTTTCTTACCTTTTACTTCATTTTAGCGTTTTTCGTTTCTCCATCAAAACCATAACAACTTTACAATCGACAATCTGCAATGAAAAAAAGGCAAACAATAGGGAAACAAATATGTGAAAAGAAGATCAAAACATTGGCATCATAATGATTTTTAATCTGTTTTCTCATTTTGGTCAAAGTTAGTAAATGATTTTATTGAGTTACATTCAAGGACTGGGTTGATTAAATCAACTCGACCTCAAAATGTTGATCGATTTCAATCAACGTCATAGTGGTCAACAATTAAAATTATTAATTACATTTAATGAAATACATAATTAATTGTTTAAGGGTAAAATTGGAATTATTAATTTAATATTTTGAATGGCAAAGAGCAATTAGTGGGGTGCTAATAAACACAGTCAAATAGTATAGGGGGTATATTTCATAAGGTATGAAGAGTAATACTGATATCAGTTTTTAGTGAAATATAGTTTTTATCAAAAATAACATTAAAAATAGCATTTATATAAGAAACACTATTGTCTTCTATTGGTGACATTTAGGTTATGTTTAAATGCTATTGCTTTTCTTTTTAGTACCATTAAATGCTATTATTTTGCTTTTGGTAGCATTCTAAAGGCTATCCGGAGTTAGTATATATGTGTGTATATATATATATATATATATATTACACATAACTTTTACTAAATTTATTTCATATATATAACCTGCTTACTGTATCTTCTAGTATTTTATTTAGTAACATAATAAAATGATTATTTATTTTAAGAAACCTTAGTGGTAACTTGTTGGTTTTTTCCTAAGGGTGCACTAAGTAAATTCTAGAATAGAGAATTAGGAACTTTGAATATATGCATTTGAATGCCTTCTAGTTTTTTATTTTGAATTTGTGTTTCTTTTTACCAATCTCTATATATATTTATATCAAAACAGTATTCATTATTAGAAAAATAATCTATATAATTGTCAATATTTTCTATTTATTTATTGAGAATTTCTCCATGTTTTTCTCAAAACTATTTAAAGGTTATGTCGCTTATTGGTTTTGTTTCTTTTGAACTATTTATTATAAAGTTTCGATTAATACTGTTTATGGCATACATTAGATCAATTTCAAGACCATCTATTATGTCTATTAGTTTTTTTTTAGTGTATTTACTTTTGAAAATAGTTGCTATTTCATACTGTTGGTTTTCATTTAATTTCATATTTTTCATTATGTGGAATAGTTTTGATAAAAACTTTTCTTCTGGATGTTATTCTAATATTTCCATTTATTTTTCTTTGAGAGAATTTAATAATTGTTTGGGTTTTTGTAGAAAACTTCTTTATAGTAAACTATAGTTGTTTTTTATTTTACTTTTTGGGAAACAATCAAAGATTTAGGGATTAATCATATAATTTCTTATAGTAATAAGGTCATGTCTGGTTATTTCGTCTTCCGAAATGTTTACTTAAATCTTTGATATTTTGTACTTAAATAAAACCTGTTTTAAAAGTTACATTTCTTATTACCAGAATATCTTTTTTTTAACCGGTAAAAATCCTCGTCTTGTTACTCTTATCTTACCTTTTTCCCCTAACGGTTTTTATTTATGTGGGTACTTTCTCAAATTTAAACGAGCTTATGATTTTTGGATTAATTGTTCAGAGAGATATATAATCTCAATATCTGGTGTCAAAGTAATGGTATTCATAAACAGATAGTATTCAAGCACATATATCTTAGGATATAAGTAATTTAGTAAGAAAAAATTTAAATAGAATACTCTTACATCGCTATAGAATTTTTATCCTTTCTTCCCTTAGCTTTGATCAGAAGGTTTAGTTGCCGAACATTGAACAAAACTCAAACGCCATTAAAAGGAAAAGCTTGGCTGGAGAAATATTATTATTACAAACTTGGTGGTGGTTTACAATGAGATTTCGATATGCCTTCTGAACGCTTTTCATACATTTTTATTGCCTTTATCCAACCTTCTTTTACCGGAACATACGGATTACACTTTCCCACTTTCATACTGACAAAGGGAATATTAAAAAGTACAATAATTTACATAGGCTTACAAAGCCAAGCTTACAGAGAGATTTATTAACGACTAGCTTACAATATTTCTGAATCTTTTGGTTTGTGCGTACTTTATAGCTTGTATAGTACAATAATTCTTCTTTATTTAGTGGCCAACTCATTCACATGGTAGGTAGCTGGTTCATGTCATATCTGTAAAGGCCCGGAAAATTTGACGCTCGGATTTTCAACAATAAGACATAATCCTGTATTACTTGCCAAAAATCCAAATATCGAAAACCCAGACTGTTAATAGAAAGAAGTTAGAGGATGAGAAAAGAAAGAAAGAAATATTATAATAGTAGAAAAAGAAGATCATCAGAATCTCATAGCGGAATGAATAAAATATAATATCAAATGCTTTATACAAAAACTATATATTACAACATCAGAGTATACATACATTTCAATATCACACAGCGGAATAACAAGTACCAGAAAATATGGATATACCTCTCGACTTCAGCTCCTCTTCTGAAACTCCAAGCAAAACCTAACCTGATAATATACTGGGTCTAACCCAAGCATATTTGAAGCAAAGCAAAATTCACCCAATCAGTCTGGAATACTTTCAGTGGTACATTCATAGCACAACAACTTGTTTAACTTTGAAAATCCTTCTGAAAGAAAAGGATAATAGTAAGACTGACCCACACATAAACACAGACGGTTTTTACCTTACTATCACCCAAAACATTTTTGATATATCAAAATCCGGTGATATTATAATAGTGTCTATCAAACTACAAATAAATAACCATCTAGCAGAACGCCTACATCTCACGCTTTACATATTTATTATAAAATCAAAAACCTCAAGGTGCTTATTCGATATTGGATTCCAACTATGACAAGGTATGGGACCACCTTCAATCAGTGTACTCTAGAGGGGATACACTGGAGTTCAACAAGAACATCATGCAATCCGGTCACACATGACCGATCTCCCATTTAGCTTGAGTGTATCGAATATATTGTCACCTTATGACTTTTTATTGCATGCCTGCCGGAATTCTTGGTAGATGCAGAATCGAAAGAATAACAATTAATGAAATTTCTTTAGATGGTGAAAATATACCCAGCTTGGGAATGACCCACCTAGCCATGCTGCCTGCCCGATTTTTGTCATTTCCCGGTTGTGAGGCTTGAGGTCACGTTTCCCATTTTAGAGAACATCTCATCATCATTTACTTTGAATGCCACATTGTCAGATCTGTCAAATCACAAATTGACGTCCACAAATATACTTTGGGTGCTAAGCAAGAGAATTTCTCCATCACCAAACTTGGTATATTTGTCAAAATCAACAAAACGTGATTCTCAAGAAATACTCTGTCAGACATTCGTCCATACAAGTCATCCAGGAACAAAATGAACCGAAGGCACCCTCCTACTGCATCCTTATATAGGAATCACCCCAAGGATCAGTAGCGAGTAGTCCTTGCAATTCGTAAAATCCAATCACGACAGAATCACAGTGTATCTCTTTTATGGGAGCTACCTAGATATTATAAGTAGTTCTTCCGTTTCATGAAGATTTATGGTCTTTAATGCTCCATCATCATTTGCTGCAAGTTTATTTTATATGCAATGTTGGATCGAAGTGGTTTTGGGTCTAGTTCCCATCCTGGTCTCTTCGAAACAACACGTCAAAAGGTCCAATATTGTATTTATTGATATTCGGGTTTTTAACTATCAATTCACACAATACGGTTAACTATATTGGCGGCCCTAATTCATTTATTAAAACTATTTTATTGATCCTTAGAAATCGTTTTCATATTCTTATTTCAAATCGCATGTTTCTCGTTACATTGAAAGCAATAACATATCCTTAATTACCCAACTCCGTTTCATTTCTTTATCTTAAAAACATCACTATATATTTGCCAAACCACTTACATTACCTTTGCCTTGCAAAAATCACCATATATTCTTAACTCCAGGTAAAAATAGATTCACGATTCAAACTTGAATTAACCCATGTAAAATTATACATGTTTTTATTAAAATCCACTATTTCTAAATAACATTTCAAAACCTTGTCAGTAACGTTGCAATATTTCTCTTGCAGAAACAATAATTTTTTTTAACACTCATGCCGTTTCAAACAAATATCATCCCTTGATAATAGTGAAGCCGTTCAAGTTGGGGTATTTTAATTACCTATCAAACCTTGACCAACAGTGTTCTTATCTCATAATGGATAAAAGTTTGAAACACGGCCCTATAATTCCACTTACTGTCAAATCAATTTACCATTATATTCAGAACATGGTTTAAACAACCATTTCTATCATTTGGCATATTTATTCTCAATTTAAATCCCTTTTACTTTTTAATAAAGCAAACCTACTAATTGCAATACTCTTTTGCCTTTAGCCCTTTTTAGCATAACTCAATAATATTGGATTTGTTTTGAAATCCATCCACCAAGTCTTTTATACAAATCCTTTTAGTATCTTAATTTAAACTTAGCTTGGGTTTATTATTACAAATCTATTTACCTGATCTTTTACCAAAATTCATTAAACCTCTTATTTTTTTCATAATTGCAAATAACCGTTTACTTAATACAAAGGCTTATTTAAAAAGCATCGCCTGAGTTTAAAACCCTTCATGAACTTCGTTTGCAAAACATAAATCTACTTGTATAATTCCTTATATCGATCCATTAATCATCTTCCTTTTCAATTTACCAACATTTTACTTAATTTAATAATTAAGTAACACAAATCTTATTAAAATCTTTGCATAAACTTAGATTTTATTGTCAAATCCTTTACGACAGTCCATTTCACATCCTTATATTTTTAAAAATCTCTTTTCGATATACTTAAATCAATTAATAAGTTATACTTATTGCAAACGACATATTCGCTTCACCCCCTGGTCTACAAGTTTTAGTATACGTCCATTAACTTAATTTCAATTAGCTCCATTCAAAACTCCACTACTTAATCGACTTCCCATTTTACACCGAAAACAACTTTAATTGTTTTTAATTAAAATAATAATCAATTTCATTATTAACTAAAGAAAAATATAGTTCACTTCATTTAAAATAGACTATCTAATCGCTTACCGACACTATTAAATGATAAACACTTCATAAATGATTTATCAATCGATAAGCAACTGTAACAACCCGAAAATTTGGGCCAGTTTAAAATTTTTATTTTGGCAATTTTAGAGAATTTTGAAACATTTAAAATGAGTTATTTTAAATAATATCGACGAGAAATTTATTTTGAATAGAATTCGAACGTATATATTTATTCGTCGTGAGAATATAAATAATTATTTATAATTATAATAGAATTGAAAATGGCGCGGTAGTTCGATAATTCGATTTCAAACTTCAATTGAATGTACCTGGTACAAAACAATCCGGATTTTAGTGAAACCAAAAACATTAGGATCTATTTGATGATATCTTTCCAACGAATCTGAAAAATCGAAATTTCATAGCGGGAATCAAAAGATATGTCCAGTTGAAAATTCTGAATAGTCGCTATGGAATTCAGGCCCTTAAAAATGGAAATTTTGCAAACGACCTCGGATTTCGATGAAACCACTTTTATTGGATCCGTGATGTCAAGTTATTGTTAGATTCCAATTTTCATAATTTTTCGAATTAGTATGTGACCCCGGTAAATTGAAATGTGCGTTTAAATTGAATATATAAAGATTTATATTTTAAATTTGACAGAAACTGATTGAAACAATTGAATTGGGTTACGAAACATATCCCAATGTGTTCGGAATGGGGGTAGTTAACTAGGGGCGATAGTCGTTGGGTTTGATTTGGAGTTCGTGGCGTTAAACAAGTAAAAGTAAGAATATAATAATATTTAAATATAATATATATAACTCTTCACATAAAAAAACCCTTAACTTCCTCTTCTAAACGTTCAGCCGCCGTTTTCATTCCACCGAGGGCTAAAATACACCGAAAAAGAAGCAATAAAATCTTCCAATCCTCGCAATAATTTCTGAAATATTCGAAGGGGAAATTGTTTATCAACTCAAGAGCTTTGAATCCCTAATGGTTTGAAGTTCTCTCGTCGCTGGAGGAGTTCGATTTTTGCCCTCAAAGGGCGTGCGTTTCGAGGGCTATTTGGGGCATATGGGAGTGTCGCATGGAGGGCTGTTCAGGGTGGTGGTTGCGCCGTGGCGGCGGTCAGCACGTAGTTTCTGATCGAGCTCTCGGGCTTTGTGGAAGGCGCGGTGGAGGAGGGATCGTGGTGAGCATGGTTGAGCGGTTTCCAGAGGTGTTAAACGGAGAAGAGGGAGAACAGTAGCGGCCTTACGATTTTGGATGGACGGCCCAGAGTTTTGCAACGTGATTAAAGGGTAATCTCTTTGTTTAAACGTGGTTATACATTAATTAGTTAATTGAATTGATTATGTATAATAACATTGTTTTAGAAATGATTATAAAAGAAAAAATTATACATTGTTCTTGAAAATAAAATATTCATTGTTTTTGAAAATAAACTTTTACATTGTTTTTAGAAATAGAAATATATGATTTTTATATATATGTAGCTAAATTAAAATATGGTTTTTATTATAAATATTATTGTAATAAAAAGGTAACTTTTATATAAAATACCATAGGATAAAATACGATTTTTAAATATAAATTAGCATTGTAAAAAAATATTACTTTTATATGAAATAGTTTTAGCTTAAAAACATGACTTTTATATAAAGAATGTAGATTTAAAAACGTGATTTTCAAAATGAATAGAATTTATATAAACATGGTTTTAGAAATGAGATTAAAGTAAACAAGATCATATTTTTAAAGTAAGCAAGATTTGATTTTCAAAGTGAACAGGATTTGATTTCTAAAATAAAAAGATTTGACTTTTAGAAATGAAAAGAATATATTTTTATATATAAAAGATTATATTTTTATAATAGAAAAGGTTATATTTTTAAATAGAAAGAGATCATATTTTTATATAGAAAATGACAATCCAAGAATATAATTTTTATTATGAAGTTAGTTTTTAAAATAGGATCTTTGTTTATATATGTTGTTTTGAAAATGAAAATGAAAATAATACGATTTGTATGTATTTAGATTTGAAATAAAAATACGATCTATACGTATCGAGATTTAGAAGAAAAATATGATTTTTATTTATTAGAATGAAGTGATAGAAATATAATTTTTATATATGTAGTGGCTGCGGACAAGGAAAGTGACAAAAGGCGAAAACGGCGAAGATTTCTACATAAGAAAGTCGTGGCGTTTGGTTTAGCAATTCGGTGAGAACTCCTCACTTTTATTTTAAATTTCTAGTTAATATATATACTAGGATGCAGACGGTGCTTAGCAGCACCCGACACCCGTCGTTCACAGACCATGGACGGCTTGTTTGTTAGATTGATGTTGTTGTGAAAATTTGATTGTGTGATGTGGAATGAAATAAAATATTTTATAGTGGAAAATATTCTATAGTTTAAAATATAATTTTTAACGTGTATATAAAATGAAATATATATTTATAAACAAATTGAACGATTTGTTTATATACACACATTTGACTGATATTGATTGGGACGATAAATTTTACACATCGCCCAACTGCACAAATAAAATCTGTGTTTGATTGTTGAAACCCCACACGGGTGTTGGGATGATAATTGGCGTACACTGATCCCAATAAATTAATTGTATGTTGATCGATTGATCGACAGACTGTGTAAGCGTTAATTATATATATTTAATGCTTATGCAGATGTGTGGTGCACTTTGGATGATGGTTAATTATTTATTGTTGCTATTATATACATGTGTTGTATGGAATCCATATAATTAACATTATATGGTAATTGATTGGGCCTCATTCCAATTGTGAAAATAAAGAATATTTTAAAATAAAGATTAACGTGTTGACAGTACTCATTCGTTGAGATTAGTCATGTGGTGAAAGAAATATAAATTCATGTGTTGAATAGAAAATGAATATTCATTTGTTGAATAGAATAACGAAGTTATTGAATAATATAAAGCCGTGTTGATTAGAGATGCGCTATTTTGACGCGAACGATATTGATATCGATTATATTCGTTTTTAAAATGAATATGAATTCGAATAGAATTGAATAGAAATTGAATTCGAATAGAATTGAATAGAAATAGAATTGAATAGAAAATGAATAGAAATAGAATTGAATAGAAATAGAATTGAATAGAAAATGAATAGAATTGAATAGAAAATGAATAGAAATAGAATTGAATAGAATATGAATTCGAAAAGAATTGAATGAATATGAATTCGAATAGAATTGAATAGAAAATGAATTCGAATAGAATTGAATAGAATATGAATTCGAATAGAATATGAATTCGAATAGAATTGAATGAATATAAATTCGAATAGAATTGAATGAATATGAATTCGAATAGAATTGAATAGAAAATGAATTCGAATAGAATTGAATAGAAAATGAATTCGAATAGAATTGAATAGAAATTGAATTCGAATAGAATTGAGTAGAAATTGAATTCGATTTGAATTGAATATAAAGTGAATTCGAATTGAATTGAAAACGAATCAAACTGAATTGAAAACGAATCGAATTGAAAACGAGTTGAATTGAAATTGAATAAAAACGAATTGAATTGAAATTGAATATAAAACGAATTGAATTGAAAATGAAATTAAAACGAATTGAATTGAAATTGAATAGAATCGAATTTGAATTGAAATCAATTTGAAATGAATTTAAAACGAATTTATATTGGAAAAATTCAATTTTGATTTGAATCTGAAATGAAGTTGAAATCATTTTGAAACGAATTTAAAACGATTTATAAAATTCGTTTTAAATAGAAATCGACAAAGTATATATTATATATAATATATATATAATATAATGGCCTGAATAGAACGCGCCGCGCCGCGGTAGTTCGTGAATTTTGACCATTGACTTCGAACGGACATTACGGGAAATCCGACCGTCGGATTCTCCTAAAACCGGAACCGTTGGGTTCGTATCGAAAAGAGCTGTCCAGTGAATATTAGAAATTTGAAATCTAATGGTTGGATTTGGGATTATATCCAAATTAATTTCAGAAAAGGTCGCTGTAAGTGTAGTTCGATGGCCGTAGATGGAAATCGACTGTACGGCCCTTGATAAAATCACTAAAAATATCTATAATTTATGTAAAATCATAAGAAATGATTTGGGAAAAACTGGGATGAAAAACTCCATATTTGAAAAGATAAAAATAGATTTTTATCGAAATGAACTAGTTTTGAGCTAGAATTAAAAATCAATTTATTTTTAAAATAAATAAATTGAATTTGAAATGAGTTTTAAATAACCAGAATTTCTAATATATTTAATTGGAATTGAAATAGAATGTGATTTGGGTTTATCGTGAACTGTGTTTTAAATGACATTAGTACTTTAACCCAGTAAGTGAAGTTATAATGAATCTTAATTAGATTGAAATATGAATTGATAATTTAAATTATCAAAATTTTGAAATGATCGAAAGGGGAGTATCACCAGTTTTACTTCTAGCGATAGTTAAATCTTTAATTAGATTTGAACGTGAAATGGTAATTAAATTTACCGATAACACCATGGTGTTAGTTATGGGGTAATAACAGTTTTGCTCCATGGGATGAATAGGTTGGGATTGGGAAATAAAATAAATAATTACTTTGGTGTGGTTCGCTAATCCCGACTAGTTTGGAAAACCATGATATGGTTTGAAATGATATCCAAAGAAAGATTAAAGAATAAATTTAAAAGGATTTATCTTTGATAAAATTAATGGAAACCTTTCCCTAGGAGTGTGAATATCTGAATAGAAGAATATTCTGAATTGGAATGAGGCGTATGTTGTGTTTGTATAACAATTGTTTATTATATACGTGGGTTATTCAGAAAGGCCGGGTCTATACCCATTCTGAATAACCGATTCGACGATAAGTCGAAGAGATTGAAGACGGTGCAAGACTGACGATCTTCACATCGAATGGATGGGTGCTACTGACGCTCACGATGGGAGTAGCTACCTTGAAGGGGGCTGAAGTGGTAGCCGTGCAGACGTGCTTGGAGGTCGACGGATATGCAAGGAAAGTGCCTCCGGTTTCGTTCAGACCCAGAACGGACTTGTAAATGGATGGTGTGTCTGACATTGTATTCCTTTATATTGTATTCGTTGATCTCTGCTAAATATATATCTGTTTGGCGGTGGATAATTTATTCTCTTGCTTAACGCCCTTCTCTGAGACATACGAGCTCAGAGGTTATATATTGGCAGAAATCAGTGGACACGATATGGATTGATAGTGTGGCATGCTGAGATGTAGTGATCCAGACTTTTGTTGAAAAGCAAAGTTTGGTGGATGATGATCAAAGCATAGCTTTAATATAGCACGGCTTTGTGTATAGCGTTGATTCACGAGCCTCACACCCCGGTATGGTGGTAAACTGATGGTTTGATCAGTATGCTTTTTAGTGGATGGGAACCTTCGTGGTGTCGTGGATTCGGTCGACCGAGATTGAGCTTATTGCTCAGAGGGATAGGGTAAGCGGTGCTTTCTCTCGCCGGGACGTAAGCCGCAGTGATACTCGATTTCCCAAAAGTGCGGATGTGCATTACGGTGTTTTCTCTAGCCGAGACTTAAGCCGTTGAGATGGCACTACGCGATCGATCTTTCGAATCAGGAGCCACCATGATGGAAATCCAATTTCCAAATATGACATTTTGCGGTTTTGATTGTAGAGCCTAGTATTGGCGACATGATATATGGTACCCATGCCGTCTATGATTGATATATTTATATTTGAAGTTGTTTCTTCACTTATAGTAATAATATAAGATGAAATTTCGCGTATCAGACATATTTGGCTATTATAAAGGAAAACCCTATCCTCCGGCTTGCGTTGCATTGTGTGATGGGACCTGGGTCTTATAATAGCTTCATGTTCTTTATTTAGCATTGCGCTGTTTGTTTTCCGCACTGGTATTCTTGGGAAGAAACCCGTTCCGTGTTATACGGTGTGGTCTCTTGATTTACCTAACTTTAAAAACAAAGATTAATAACTGTTTTAGTTCTCACACCAGTCACATGACTGACCTGGAGTTTATTGTTTTAACCTAAACTCTGGATGCCCCTATTTTCCACACGGGCAGGTAGTAGTTTTGGTTTTGCAGATTTATATTCACAGGATCCTGTTCTACAGTTGGAACGATATCCGGAAAGCTCTGTATCCGTATATCTCTTCTAGTTGTGTTTTGTATTTTTTTTTCCGCTGCGATGTATTTAAATGTAATTAAAATCTCTGATATTTTTCTGTGTAATATTTATTCATACTCTGTATATTCTTGTATTCTGATGGAATTGTTGTAATATACAATGAAATGTTCTTCTGTCTGCGTTCTATTTTGTCGTGTTCTCAAAACAATCAGGCGTTTCGAAAGGTCTAGATCGGTTTAGCGACTGATTCGGATCGAGCGAAATTCCTTGTTGTCACAGCAACTTTAACTGTCATTAAATGAAAAGAATATTAATATTTAAGAAATATTATTAAAACAAAGAGAATTATTTGTTAAACCATTTTCATTAGATTAATCGTAGGACAATCAATCTTATTAACACTTCTAATTAAACAGTAGACTTTATCAGCCCAAACATCAGTTATTTATTAACTGATTTTAGTTGCTTCTCTTATTAGATTAATATAATTAATCTAATAATATTGGTTAACTATTTTTTCTCAAAACAATAATTTTTAATATTATCCATATGTTCAATTTATTTATAAACATTGAAACATTTATAAATATCGACTATTTTAAAACTACTATTTTAAATAAATAATATATAATTTAAAACTGCACTTCAGTTATAAAAATAAATTTTATAACTTCAATTACATCACTCCGCCTGACGGTGAACTAACGTCCTAAAAATAGCGTTTTAGATCATTTGATGTCAATAACTTGCTCAATACCGTTTATTGATTAAATACATCACATCAGCGTTGAATTTCAATTAAATGTTCAATATATAATCAACCATCAATATTCGATTAAAATATAACGTTGTTTGGGGGTAAACAGTTCATATATATAAACAATATGGGAAGATAAACAACATACAAACTATTTGAGGAATCCGGTCAGATCCCTCCAACCTATTCTTCCCTGCATCACCGATAATAATGTTTAATAATATATGAAACAATATTTAAATCAAAATCATCGAATATGACATATTATAGATGTCAACAACCATTTTAACAACAAAAAGCAACCATGACATTCAACCGTCCAATTAATTATGAATTATAGTAATATGAATTTAGCACATCATAAAATTCCAGAAAAGTGTGAGAGTTAACTCACATTTGTTTTGAAATGACGATTTCAGCGTTGTTTCGTTTAATTTTAAACAATCGTTTGAAATTAAGTGAAATCCTTAATCGCTTCCAAATCCAACCCAATCAACTGGACCGCGTAGTCTTTTCTTTTATGATTCCAACGTCTCTTGTTACGTTGAATTCGGTTGACAACCGAATGAGTTACGATATTAACGGTTTGAATACAGTTTATATAAACATAAGTTGACTAATAATAATATGAATATTTTTTCCATCCTAACTATGGTTATTAAAATAATTAATCACCTTAATTAAAATTTGTAAACCACTTCATCTTCTCAACCGAAGAGCAATCCGCCTATGCACCCTAATATCCCCGTGCATCTACTCCAAACCAGCATGTCCATCATCATTCTATCCATATATTGTATTATTTTTAATAAAAGAACAAGGACCACGAAAATATACACAGTCCACGCAGTACTTCATCTCCCCTTATTCTTTCTCTCCACCATCTCTGCATGTGCACTGCAGTACACCCACTTCCCTCGATCGAACATCTCTCCCCCCTCTCCTTTTATGCTACGCTAAACTAGAGACCGCCGACATTGGTGAACTCCCCTTGGAACTACCGCTACTTCACCCGCCATAGATGACCTCCTCCTCTCAACTCTTCCCTACCGCATTGTTTCAAACCGAACACACTTACTGTTCTTGGATTTAACACCACCCGACGTTAGCTGCTTCTCTACCCACTTTTTTCCTTCACGTGATTTCTTTTCCAGTTTCCTTCATGCCCAGTCACCATCCTCATTTTCTGTACATCACTTCTTCCTAGTTGTATATACTCCCATGCGAGACAAACTACTCCGCCGTGCTTCCTCACTGGCCATGCCACTTCAATGTTTTCCGCATTAAAAACCCGCACAGTCCTCCTCACTACTTCGTCGTTAGTTCTTATAGTTGCTCCTCGAGCACTGCCCCAACCCTTCGATTCACCCAAGAATGATCTAGTTCCCCATAAAACCAGATCTTGCTCATACTGTCCATTAATAGTGCGACAAATTTTTTTAGTTCAACATAAACTAGGACTGCTAGATCTAAGACTGGATTTGCGCGAGTCCAACGGTTTAAAAATCACGTGATTTGGTTTTGTTTAGGATTTTATATTGATTCTTGAACTTTCAAAAGGAGAAAGAAAAAGAAATGTTGTATTTTAAGTGAAGGAAATGTTTTGTGAATGGGAAGGAAACAAGCAGTGGTGATTATATAGGAGAGGGATGAAAGGGATAAATACAAAGTCAGTTCAATTGGTACAGGTAGGAGTGATTTTTTTTTCCGTAGGTCTGCCTTAGGAAAGTGAGGCATGGACATTACGTAAATTGTTAAATCCATCTGATGCTAACTGATTTGATAACACATGTTAGAGGTAAAGATAGTTGCTAGACTTTCTGTAACAACCCGGAATTTCAGAACAAATTTAAAATTTTTATTTTAGTTGTTTTAATAGGTTTTGAATATTTAAAATGACTAATTTTAAATAATAACGACTAAAAATTTATTTGAATCGATTTGAGAATGTATAAATTTATTTTAATTATAAAACAAATCTAAAATGGCGCGATAGTTTGAAAATTCTATTTTAAATTTCAAATAAATGAACAGAATTCAAAATTTCAGTAAAACTAGAAATATTTTAATCTGTTTAACAAATTTTTTTTTCTAACGGATGTGAAAATTTCAGATTTCATTTTATAAATTGAAAGTTATGTCCAGTTTAAAATTCAAAATAGTCGCTATGGAATATATATATATTAATATAATATATAGCCCTTAAAAATAGCCATTTTACAAACGACCTCCATTTTCGATGAAACCACTTCTGCTGGATCCGAAATGTCAAATTATAGCTAAATTCCAATTTTTATAATTTTTGGAATTAGTATGTGAGCACAGTAAATTTAAAACGTGTTTTCAATTTCAGTTTAAGTTAAATCAAACAGTTAAAAAGGCCGTTTTTCAAACGACCTCCAAATTCGACAAAATAAGTTTTGTTGAAACTGTATTCGAAAAACACAGCGAGAATTCCAAATTTTGTAATTTTTGGAGCTAGTATGTGGCCGTGCACAATAAATTATGAATCGATCAGCCATTTAAGCCAGAAACAGATATTTTTGAGCAAAAGGACTCGGAATTCGATGAAACCAATTATTTTGGGACCGTATCGTCAAGACATAGCAGCATGTCAATTTTCTTCGCCAATGGAGTTCGTTTGTGCCCGTGGCATCAATAACTGTTGATCGGGGACAACGTGAACTAGAGAATTAATATAAAATCCTACACCACTACTATATAACATCTTTTCCACTTCCTAAACCCTCATTTATCTTCTTCGTCAAAAATTTCTCAGTAGCCCCTTCGCAAAATTTCAAAAAAGCCCCCGAACACAAAATGATTTATATCTCTCAATCCACAAGCAATTATCTCAAACAGTTTCTGGGCATTGTAGATCATGATGGTCTCTACCTACCACAAAAATTCCAAGACCTATTGTTGCATGGATTGAGAGAAATCGATGATCAACGATCAGAAATGGGTTTTGGTTTTGTGAAATTATGGCCAATTGGTTGCATGTTTGATGGTGGAACCAAAGAGAAACTTGTGGAGAAGAGGAATGGCTACGACTTTGTCTTTGGGTGGATGGTCTGAAAGTGCTCGGGGTGATCAGAAAATTGGGTTCAACATCGAAGATATTCTGGGCTAAGCTCGAAACAATCATCAACGGATTCCGACCAAGATCGTCATCGTGGGGCCAAGGCACCTGAAGGAAGATGGACGGAGGTAGCAAGGCGCGGTCAACCGTGGTGATCCACGTTCAAATGGTGGCCGGACGGCACCGGATTTTAACTCGAAGCAGAATTGGGAAAACTGGCAATTTTGGATTGCTAGCGGTGATCTGAGCCACGCCACTCACGGCGGTGGTGCGCCATGCGTAGTGGAAGTCGGCCAGGTGGTTGGCCGACGATCTAGAGACCTGTGGAGGTGGCAACGACGGGTTGGAGGAGTTGAACTACGGTGGAGGGTTTTTGAATGGTAATTGGAATTTTAATCATTTAATTAATTATTTAAATTATGTATTTAAACTGCAAACATTAATAACTTGTCCATACGAACTCTGATTTGCATGAAACTGGATCCGTTGCGATCCTGGAGTCGAGAGCTTCACAACAAAACTGACTGGGTCAAATTTGGAGCTTTTTTGAATTTGGAGAAAATTTAAACCCAAATGGTACCAAAAACGTCAATTGAAGACTGATGGAGTGGAAACCAAAGGTGAGAGCTCTCTCGCTCAAATCATTTTTGTTACGTCATTATATCCTAGGTTGTAACGAGGCTTAGTAGCTCCTGGCACTACTTTTTGTATAAACCTTGGATGTTTGTGTGATATGTTTGTGTTGTGGAAAAATTGATTGTATTGTGGTATTATTGGATTGATTGATTGTTGTGTATGGCACGAGCCAGTATCAGGAGAGGAATAATGCTAGACATTATTCTAGTTCTAATATCGCGTCGTTATAATGCCGAATTTTTCTGAAACTGAAATGTATAAATTATTTATATAAACGATATATAAAATTTTCATAAAAATAAATTGAAATAAATATTCATTTACAAGTCGGACGACTTGTTTATGTACACCTATTTAACTAATATTGATTGGGACGATAAATTTTACACATCGCCCAATGGCACAAATAATAATCAGTATTTGTTGGTTGGAACCCCACAAGGGTATTGCGATGATATTTGACATACACTAATCCTAATATTTATATGTACGTCAATCAATTGGTTGATAGACTGTAGTAAGCGTTATTTATTTATTTTAATGCTTATACGGTTGTACAATGCACTTTGGGCATTGTTGGATTTTTAACGATAGTTTATCATCATTGTTGAATACCAATGTATGAAATCCATATAACTGAAATTATATGGTAATTGATTGAGTCACATTCTGATTCAGAAATAAAGAATATTTTAAAATAAAGAATATTTTAAAATAACAAACATTTTAAAATAATATTCATTGGAGAATAAAATTATGATTTTGATGTCCGATTTTGGATGGACACAAAAATATTGAAATGTGAAGCCGAGTTATGTTGTTAAACGCCATTTTAACCCGAATGGGTTTATCAATCGATTTTATTCAATTTTAAAGAATACGAAAGAAAAATGGATTTCAAAATCAGATAGTTTGAAGATATTATGTAACGACCCGGATTTCACCCGACCCCAATACGATCGCAAGATCGATCAAGACCGTTCAAAACCCGCGTACGTTAACTTTGGGCATACAACACATCAGAACAACAACACAGACTTTTATAACATCAATAATAAATGTTACATCAGAGTACAGAATATATCAGAGTACATCAATAAATAATACAGCGGAAGATACATTTACAATAAATTAAATACATTGAAGCGGAACTAATCTTAACGAAAGACCATCAATATTCTGGACCCAGCTTCAGACTTCAATCCAGGATCCTGCTTAACTATATCTGCAAAAAGCTACTCGACTGCCCGTGTGGAAAGAGGGCACCCGAGTTTGCAAAGTGAAACAAACTACAGGTCAGTCGTGGGACTGGTGTAAGAATTCTTAACCTAACTTATCTAATAAGTAGGCTAATCACAGGACCACGCCACAAACGCGGAACGGGTTTACTCCATTGGATTGCCAGTGCATAATTAAAGTAAATCGTCAAATAACATAATGCTTTTTAGAAAAAAAAATGAAACCATTATAAGACCCAGGTCCCATCACACAATGCAATGCACACCAGAGGATAGGGTTTTACCTTATAATGGTCAAAAGATGCTTGATACGTAAAAAAAACGATATTATTATTAGTGTGTATATATATCTAAAACATTTCAATATAAATGTATTACTCTTAGACGGCATAGTACCCCATCCTACTATGTCGCCATACTAGTTATACAATCGAAAACGAGATGTTGTATTGGAAATTGGTTTTCTATCATGAAATCGAGGCTAGGGATCATCCTCTTCCGATTCGAGACACTCCAGCAAATGCCTCAGGATCCACCGCAGTGAAACCTTGGATCTTCAGGGTCGGTCCCTACCTAACGGTAGTGGATTGGCAATTCCTGAACACACGTTTCCCGGTCCCTTTGGACCTATAGTATGACCACTTCCGGCCTATAAAAACCCCGAGGTACCTCAATCCAAAATCCACATAAGTAAAATGTCGGGCTGTGTTAAAGCCCAAACACCACTAGCTAGAAAGAAACGTGTGCACTCCCTGCAGTCCTAATCCCATTTTTGACTCATACCGGGGTGTGAGGCTCGCGAATTCACGTTATACACAGAGCTATGCTTAAACAGGCTATGCTTTGATCATCAACCACAATGCCTGCTTTTCAACAAAGCCTTGATCATTTGCATCTTAGCATGCCACATTGTCAGACCCTAACATATTATTGATCATCTACCAATATATATATATAACCTCTAAGCTCATACGTCTTAGAGAAGGGTGATAAGTAAAGAATAAATTCTTCACCACCAAACATAAATATATAATTAGTAGCATTCAATAAATACAGTAGAAAGGAATACAATATCAGACACGCAATCCATTTACAAGTCTGCTCTGGGTCTGAGCGAAACAACGTGTCCGTCGATCTCCAAATACGTTTGGACGATCATTACCAAATACCTTGCCTTAGGATGTACAGTCCCAATTCAAGATACCAGTCATCATCATCCCAACGATGTGAAAACCTTCGGTCTTCAATCACCGTCTTCGTCTTCGACTCTTGATCGTCGTGATGATTATTCAGAATGGGTTAAACCTGGTCTTTCTGAATAACTCGCGTATTTTGGGATTAAAAAGCAAATATTGGAAAATCACACATTTCGTCACATTCCAGCTCAAAATATTCTTTTAATAAGATATTCGATTTAAAAGAGCCTCATTAATTTTATCAAAGATAAACATTTAAAATAAAATCTATAAATCAATTTCCAAAATATGGAATTCCACAGAAATCAAATCAATACATAATCGATATAAATTTCTGTATCAGACTAATAATATAAATGGAATAACGGCAAAGCCTCTTAAATTCCATATATAATATCAGTCTTCTTTTACAGAAGCCCATTCCGATTATTACCAATCGAATTTCCACTTAATTCCTATTATATATATTAAATTGGAAAAAACTTGATTTTAGAAAATGCCTTTTTAAAATCTATAAAATAGATTCATAAGTTCCAAATAATAATTTCAATGTAAATTGGATTAAAGGACAAATGTCGTTTAAAACATCTTCCACGATAAATCCACTTCACATCTCAATTTATTTCATATCACAAAATATAATTGCAAATGCTAGTAATCTTTTAAAACATATTTTAAAATAATCATAAAAATATTCTTTATATAAAGACTCTAAATGAGAAGTATTCTTCGTATTACAAATCTTTATCTTTTACAAATATTCTTTGTTTTAACATATACTTGATTAAAAATATATTTTGAAAATATATAAATACTTTATATAAAAAGGATTTCTAATGTAAAAATATTCCCATTTAAAAGAACATCTAAATCGAACTGCGACTCAAACATTTACCATGTAATTTTGGGTTACATGGATTTCACACACATCATGTATATGACGATAATAATAAAATCATCAAATCATCCATCTACATCCAAAGTGTAAATTCCACTGCGTAAGCGTTAAAATTAAATAATAATGCTCATCGCAGCCTGTCGATCTAACGATCAACATATAAATAAAAATTGGGATTTGTGTATATAAATTTCATCCCAACACCCGTGTGGGGTTTTCAACCAACAAACAAATAATAAATTAATTTGTGTACTTGGGCGATGTGTGAAAAATTATCGTCCCAATCACATACACAAATCAGGTAACTTGTGAATGACAGTGTAATACACAATATATCACACGACGATAAAAATGCCTCTTTTATTTCTATTCTTTTTATCGCATGTAAAATGTCAATAAAAATGTAATCTTTATTTCTATTCTTTTATCGCATCTAAATGGCGATAAAAATATAATCTTTATTTCAATTCCTTTCATTGTAAATAAGTGGGAAGAAGAATATAATCTTTAATTCCATTTGTAATAGGGAATACAAATAATAAATAAAAATTATAACTTTTCATTTCATAATTTATTTGCATTTAGCATTGCAAATGAAAATGTATCTTTTATTCTCATGTTTTAATTGCATTGAGTAATGAAAATAAAAATGTAATATTTAATTTCAAGTTTTATTTACATCAAGAAATGTGAATAGAAGAACAACTCCTTATTTTATGTTTATTTACATCAAGTGAAGTAAATAAATAAATAAAAATGTAACATTGATTTTAATGCTTTGTTCGCATTTAAAACATGCAACAAAAATGTAACCTTTGTCTTTAAATAAATTTGTTTGCATCTAAATTTGCAAACCAAAAATGTAATTCCCATTTTCTTGTTTGTTTGCAACTAAAGTTGCAAAAAAAAATGTAATTTTTATCTTCTTGTTTTATTTGCATGATAGAATGCAAATAAAAATTGTATTTCTATTTTCTACGTCTCGTTTGCATTGTAGCATGCAAACAATTTTTTATTTTTTTTATATTTGTGTTTAAGGACACAAATAAAAGACCGTTTTATTATAAACAATGTTACAATAAAATGTAATCCTACTCAATGCCCAAAAATGTATATTTTGATGTAACTCTTTTTAATGACCAAAAATGTTTATTTTGTTTAACTCTTTTGAATAACCAAAAATGTATGTTTTTGGTTTAATCGTTTTTAATTAACAAAAATGTATATTTTTAATTTACCATGTAATTTCATATTTTATTCACATAGACAAATGTAAATGCTATCATACGATGTAAATTCACCTCTAAATTACATATAAAAATGTATTTTTTATCATACAGTGTAAATTCACATTTTAATTGCATTAAAAATGTAATTTTTATTCTAATATCTAAATTACATGTAAAAATGTAATTTTTATCCTACAATGCACATTCATGCTTTGATTTCATATAAAAATGTCATTTCTATTATGCGATGTAAATTCCTATATAAATTACATAGAAAAATGTAATTTCTATTATGCAATGTAAATCCATGTCTTAATTACAAAGAAAAATGCAATTTTAATCATATGGTACAAATTCCCATTTTCATCACATAGAAAAATGTAATTTTAATCATACAGTAACAATTCACCTTTTCATTACATAGAAAAATGTAATTTTAATTATGAAAAAATTCCTTATTAAAATATATGCTTTTTAATCCACTCTTTTTAATGTAACAGTGCACGTTAAAAATATAATCTTCTTAATCCATTCGTTTTAATGTAAACAAATAAAAAATATATTTTATTTGTTGTTAAAATTCTATTGTAAATAGAAAAATAAAAATAATATTTTATTTGTCGTCCAAATTCTGTTGAAAGATAAACAAATAAAAATAAGATTTTATTTGTTAACCCATTTCTGTTGTAATATAAACAAATAAAAATAATGTTCTATTTGTCGTTCAATTTCTATTGCAAAGCAAATAAATAAAAATAAAGTTTTATTCATTGTTTACATTCTAATGTAAAGTAAACAAAATAAAAATATGTTTTATTCGTTGACCAAATTCTGTTGTTATGTAAACAAATAAAATTAAGATTTTATTTGTTAAACAATCTATGTTGTAATATAAACAAATAAAAAAATGAGATTTTATTCGTCGTCCAATTTGCATTGTAATGTCAACAAATAAAAAAGGAATTTTTTATTTGTCGTTTAATTTTTATTGTAAAATCAACAAATAAAAATAAGTATTTATTCGTTGTTCAAATCTTATAGTAATATTAACAAATAAAAATGAGTTTTTATTTGTCGATCAAATTCTATTGTAATATCAACAAATAAAATAAGCTTTTATTCGTCGTTCAAATTCTTATGGTAATATCAACAAATAAAAATGAGTTTTTATTTGTCGTTTCAATTCTATTGTTCATTTCAGAAAAATAGAAATTATGTTTTAATAACATAAAATAAAATTTTACAACTGGATCTGAAATAAATATGATTTAAAACTGAATTTAGATTAAATCTTCTAAAGGCAAATAAAATTCAATAAAAATATGAAATTTTAATGTGAATCTAGTACAACATGAACAACAAACATATTACAAGCCACAATCAACGATTCATACAATACATAACAATCCAGATCTGAATTAACATCATCACACAATTATTTTAAAGCAAGAAAATAAATTGATAATTAATTAAATAATAAAAATTTGAATTCTCACATTGATTTTTGCTGAAAATTTGACTGTCTCAGAATCAGCTCTGGTCTGCGCCATCGCGAAGATCTCTGAAAGACGAGTCCAACGCAACTGACGGTTCGTCAATCGGACCTCGTATGAAGGAGATATTAATTTTTTAAAGATCGGATAAATTAAATATTAAATTAATAAAAAAAAGAGGACCTCCTTCTCGTTCACGTATTCGGCCGCAACCCATATACCTCCTCCGATCCTTCACGTCGCACCCCCCTACGGTCACCCAGGCGCTGATCAAACACCACCACGCCGTTGCCCTTCGCAGCGCCGACCCCCCACCCCCGAGCCATGGTCAACTCGCACCCCCCTAGGGCCCGCCATACACCAAAAACCGCAACCACTTCAGGCCTAAAATTCGCGAAATCCGTGTACCAAAACTCGATCTTAACCGTATGGATTGAAAGGTCTTGAAATTCTCTTCGATTCGGTATATTGTTATTGATTTTCGTTGAGCGGATCAAAAGTTATTGAGGTTTGAAAATCGGACAATTCTGGCCCTTGAACAGACCTGGCGGCTGGCTATTGAAATTAGGGTTTCAGCCCGAATTTTTTAATAATATTTTAATATTAAATCTCGGAAATCGTGCTTAAAAGGTGGATTTTCGGACTTTCTCTGATTTGGGCATGCTTACTATCGTTCTTAAGGTTTTGACACCTTCTGGACGCAATGGGATCGGTCCCGTGGCCCAATTCCAAAATATGTACGATTTTTATCTAAAATTCCATTAAAAATTAATTAATTAAATATTAACCCTACATTAAAATATGCCGGGGCCACATACGACCTCAGAAAATTCTAAAAAAAATATTTTTAGCTTTCTTATGACGATACGAATCCAACAAAATTATTTTCGTCGAATTCTGAGACTGTTTGAAAAATGGCTATTTTTAAGGCGTTTAAATTTAACTGAAATAGTCAAAACACATTTTCTCTTGCCACGCTCACATATTAATTCGAAAAATTCTGAAAATTGAAACATAGCAATAATTTGACATTCCTATTCCAACAAAAGTGGTTTCGTCGAAAACAGAGGTTGTTTGAAAAATGACTATTTTTAAGGCCAATATATTTAATATTAAAAATACATTTTTAAACAAATAAATACCGAAACTCAAAATATATAAGTGTTTACTGTTTTTCAATGCAGAAACGTCATTCCGAACTCAAAGGAAGTGGTTTCAAGTCGAAATTCCTTCATATGTGAAAAGTAGCCTTTTGGGCCAAATAATATATATATATATATAAATTCTACAGTGACCTTTCTAAAAATTGAATTGGCCATAACTTTTGATTTCCGCTATAAAATTTCAATTTTTCAGATTCGTTAGAAAGATATGGTTAAACAGATTTAAATATTTCTGGTTTCACTCAATTCTGTTTTATTTTGAATCCTGTACATTCGGTTAAAGTTTAAAATCAAATTTTAAAACTACCGCGCCATTTCTAACTCCATTTATATTTAAATTAAATTTATTCGTTCTAACTTCGATAAAATGAATTCTTGCCATTATTATTTATAATAAATTATTTTATAACCTCAAAATTCATTAAAATTTTCTAAAATAAATTTTTTAAATTGGTTCAGAATTTGCGGGTTGTTACAATCTCCCCCACTTAAAATCTTTTCGTCCACGAAAAGGAAATGAAGCTAAAGTTGTTTATTTAACTAATTTAATTTTCGTTCTTTAATTTTTTAATAATTTTATTAGTTGAATACATATTCACACAACACAATCATCAATCAATTAGTTGATTAAATTTTCAAAAACATATAACTTTTATATATTCAAAATCATATTTTCTAAAATCAAATTATATATATAATTACAAGTACGTTAATTATAAACTATTCACTCTAACTCATTCTAGGGCATTACTAATCCCATCTCTAATGAGTATTCTCATTCTAGGATACTGCTGATCCTATCTCTAATGAGTATTCTTATTGGATATTACTAATCCAACCTCTGAGGAGTCTTCTGTTTAGTTCTAACGAGTTGTACCCCAAAGATTTGAGCTAACATGAGCTCCGATACCAGATGTAACGACCCGGATTTCACCCGACCCCAATACGATCGCAAGATCGATCAAGACCATTCAAAACCCGCGTAGGTTAACTTTGGGCATACAACACATCAGAACAACAACACAGACTTTTATAACATCAATAATAAATGTTACATCAGAGTACGGAATATATCAGAGGACATCAATAAAAAATACAGTGGAAGATACATTTGCAATAAATTAAATACATTGCAGCGGAACTAATCTTAGCGGAAGACCATCAATATTCTGGACCTAGCTTCATACTTCAATCCAGGATCCTGCTTAACTATATCTGCAAAAAGCTACTCGACTGCCCGTGTGGAAAGAGGGCACCCGAGTTTGCAAATTGAAACAAACTACAGGTCAGTCGTGGGACTGGTGTGAGAATTATTAACCTAACTTATCTAATAAGTAGGCTAATCACAGGACCACGCCACTAATGTGGAACGGGTTTACTCCATTGGATTGCCAGTGCATAATTAAAGTAAATCATCAAATAACGTAATGCTTTTTAGAAAAAAATGAAACCATTATAAGACCCAGGTCCCATCACACAATGCAACGCACACCAGAGGATAGGGTTTTACCTTATAATGGTCAAAAGATGCTTGATACATAAAAAAAACAATATTATTATTAGTGTATATATATCTAAAACATTTCAATATAAATGTATTAATCTTAGACGGCATAGTACCCCATCCTACTATGTCGCCATACTAGTTATACAATCGAAAACGAGATGTCGTATTGGAAATTGGTTTTCTGTCATGAAATCGAGGCTAGGGATCGTCCTCTTCCGATTCGAGACACTCTAGCAAATGCCTCAGGATCCCCCCAGTGAACCCTTGGATCTTCAGGGCCGGTCCCTACCTAACGGTAGTGGATTGGCAATTCCTGAACACACGTTTCCCGGTCCCTTTGGACCTATAGTATGACCACTTCCGGCCTATAAAAAACCGAGGTACCTCAATCCAAAATCCACATAAGTAAAATGCCGGGCCGTGTTAAAGCCCAAACAAAACTAGCTAGAAAGAAATGTGTGCACTCCCTGCAGTCCTAATCCCGTTTTTGACTCATACCGGGGTGTGAGGCTCGCGAAGTCACGTTATACACAAAGTTATGCCTAAACAGGCTATGCTTTGATCATCAACCACAATGCCTGCTTTTCAACAAAGCCTTGATCATTTGCATCTTAGCATGCCACATTGTCAGACCCTACCATATTATTGATCATCTACCAATATATATATATATATATAACCTCTAAGCTCATACGTCTTAGAGAAGGGTGATAAGTAAAGAATAAATTCTTCACCACCAAACATAAATATATAATCAGTAGCGTTCAACAAATACAGTAGAAAGGAATACAATGTCAGACACGCAATCCATTTACAAGTCCGCTCTGTGTCTGAGCGAAACAACGTGTCCGTCGATCTCCAAATACGTTTGGACGATCATTACCAAATACCTTGCCTTGGGATGTACAGTCCCAATTCAAGATACCAGTCATCATCATCCCAACGATGTGAAAACCTTCGGTCTTCAATCACCGTCTTCGTCTTCGACTCTTGATCGTCGTGATGATTATTCAGAATGGGTTAAACCCGGTCTTTCTAAATAACTCGCGTATTTTGGGATTAAAAAGCAAATATTGGAAAATCACATATTTCGTCACATTCCAACTCAGAATATTCTTTTAATATGATATTCGATTTAAGTGATTCTCATTAATTTTATCAAAGATAAACATTTAAAATAAAATCTATAAATCAATTTCCAAAATATGGAATTCCACAGGAATCAAATCAATACATAATCGATATAAATTTCTGTATCAGACTATAATAACCCAGAAATCTGGGCCAATTTAAAAATTTTATTTTGGCAATTTTAGCGAATTTTGATTATTTAAAATGAATTATTATAAATAATATCAATGAGAAATTTATTTTGAATATAATTCGAACGTATATATTCGTTTGAATCGACGATAGAATATAAATATTTATTTATTTTTATAAAAGGACTTGAAAATGGCGCGGTAGTTCGATAATTCGATTTCAAAATTCAAATGAATGTACAGGATTCAAAATAAACCGGATTTTAGTGAAACCAAAAATATTTGAATCTAATTGAGAATATCTTTCCAATGAATCCGAAAAATCAAAATTTCATAGTGGGGATAAAAAGATATGTCCAGTTGAAAATTCTGAATAGTCGCTATGGAATTCAGGCCCTTAAAAATGGGAATTTTGCAAACGACCTCGGATCTCGACGAAACCACTTTTGTTGGATCTGTGATGTCAAATTATTGCTAGGTTTCAAATTTCATAATTTTTCGATTCAATATGTGAGCGTGACAAAGGAAAACACGTTTGGCCAGTTTCAGTTGATTTTAATCGACTGGAAAATGGCCATTTTTCAAACGGTCTCAGAATTCAACGAAACTAGTTTTGTTAGGACCGTATCGTTAATACGAAGCTAGAAAATATTTTTCTGGAATTTTTCGAGTTAGTATGTGACCCCGGTAAATTGAAATACGCGTTCAAATTCAATATATAGAGTTATATGTTGATTTTGATGAAAAATGATCGTAACGATCGAATTGGCCTTCGTGACATATCCCATTGTTTTCGGAATGGGGGTAATTAGCTAGGGGCGACAGTCGTTGGGTCTCGTTTGGGGGTCGGGATAAAAAGTTACTTTTTTGAATTGAAAATAAAATAAAATAATATATATATATACCCCACCCCTTTCTCTTCAATCCCCAAACCCGTTGACCCCCCCCCCCTTCAGAAAACCCGTCGCCGATTTCCTCCCCCCCCCCCCTCCGCCTGAGAGCGTCGCGACCCCCTCCCCAGTTCCCCTTCCACCGGCGTCCTCTCTCCTCCTCCTCCTCTCCTTCCCCTCCTCCTTTTCAAAACAGCGCCCAAGGATCGAACCCTAGACCCTCGCCCTAGCCTGAAACCGCCACGCCCCACCTCAGCCGTGCCCCCTCCTCCGGTCTCCGCCTTCTCCTTCTTCCCCTCCTCGGTCCGACGCCCTACGACCCCTCCTCCCTCCGGTTTTTCCGTTCAGACCCACCACAACCCAAAACAGCGCCGCCTCCGCCCAAATCAGCCAACACGCCGACGCCAAAGCCCCTAGGCGACCTCCCCGAGCCTCCTCCGTCGACAATGAACGAATGTGAGTTTTTATTTAGTTATTTTTATTTATTTCTCTTTTAAAAATTTGATTTTTATGGCTATAAAGATTAGATTTTTCTAAGGGGAAGGATTGGATTTGTATGAGAGGAAAGATTCGATTCTTATGTGAGGGAAGATTTGATTTCTAATTAATCAAAGATATGATTTTAAATATAATTTTTATTGTATATAGAGAATATAAAAATATAATTTTTATAAAGTAGAAGTATTTAAAAATATGATTTCTTCATGTTAAAAATATATGATCTTTATAATGTAAACATCGTGGCAAAGATGAGATTTTATCATCTTGAAAGCGAAGTAAAATATGATTTTTATATTGTAGAAACAATAAAGATAAGATTTTTGTTTAGCTAGAGTTATAAAAATATAATTTTTGTTAAGGAGAAGATTATATCATTGAAATAGAATAGATTAGATTTTGATTAGCAAGAAGGATCGTATTTTTATATGAATATAGAAAGAGGAAAGATCGAATTTTTATATTATAGAAAGAATAAAAATACAATTTTTATATTATATAGATAGTAAAGATTTGATCTTTATATTAAAAGTATATATAAAATATAATCTACATATAGAATAGAGCGTTATAAAAATGTATATGAAGAGAAATAAAAATATGATTCTTATTTATTGAAATAAAGTGATAAAAATATAATTTTTATTATGAACAGCATAGTAAAGACTACATTAGAATTTCAAAGGAATCCAGATGGTTCAGCAGTTCAATAGCAAAGCACGGTGGAGTGGAACCCTCTGTGAGAACTTCTCACCTTTTAATTTTGTTTTCTAGTTAAAAATATATACTAGGATGCAGACGGTGTTTAGTAGCACCCGACACCCGTCGTCCACAGACCATGGACGGCTTGTATGCTTGTTTGTTTGATTTTGATGTGTAGTTGATTGTGTGATGTGACATGAAATAAAATATTTATATAGTTGAAAATATTTTATAGTTAAAAATAGAATTTTTAATGTGTATATGAAATGAAATAAAAATAAACAAATCGAACGATTTGTTTGTAAACACACATTTGACTGATATTGATTGGGACGATAAATTTTACACATCGCCCAACTGCACAAATAAAATCTGTGTTTGATTGTTTGAAACCCCACACAGGTATTGGGATGATATTTGACGTACACTAATCCCGATTGTTTAGTTGTATGTCGATCGATTGATTGACAGACTGTTATGAGCATTAAATATTTATATTTGATGCTTACACAGTGTAGAATGCACTTTGGATGATGGTTGATTATTCATCGTTGTTATTGTATACATGTGTTGTAGAAAATCCATATAATTAACATTATATGGTAATTGATTGGGCCTCATTCCAGTTTTTGAAATATAAATATTTGAAATAGAAATATTTGAAATAGAATATTTGAAAATAGAAATATATGAAGCCGTGTCGATTAGATTGACGCCATTTTGACGTGAACGATATTTATATCGATTTTATTCATTTTATAATGAATATCGAAAGTGATTTCAAAATCTGATATTTCGTAAAGAATTGAAATTCGAATTTAATTTGAATAGAAATGAATTCGAATTTGAATTGAATAAAAATGAATTCGAATTGAAATTGAATATAAATGAATTCGAATTGAAAATGAATCGAATTGAAAACGAACTGAAATTGAATTAGAAATCAATTTGAATTGAAATCGTTTTGAAAAGAATTTAAAACGAATTATAAAAATACGTTTTGAATTGACATCGATGAAGTATATATTATATATATTATATATATTATATAATGGCCTGAATAGAATGCGCCGCGCCGCGGTAGTTCGCGAATTTCGACCATTGACTTCGAACGGATATTACGGGAGATCCGACCGTCGGATTCTCCTGAAACTGGAACCGTTGGGTTCGTATCGAAAAGAGCTTTCTAACGAATATTAGAAATTAGAAATCTAACGGTTGGATTTGGAATTATGCCCAAATCAAATTTGGAAAAGGTCGCTGTAAGTGCAGTTCGATGGCCGTTGATGGAAATCGACTGTACGAGCCTTGAGAAAATTATTAAAAATAGTAATAATTTGTGTAAAATCATAAGAAATGATTTAGAAAGAATTGGGATGAAAAACTCCATATTTGAAAAGATAAAAATAGGTTTTTATCGAAATGAACTAGTTTTGAACTAGAATAGTAATTTATTTATTTTTAAAATAAATAAATTGGTTTTGAAATGGTTTTGAAAATAACCAGAATTTCCAATAATTGAATTGGAATAGATTTGAATCGAAATTGTCTGCGGAATATTTCGATGTTGGATTTCGTGATGATACAGATATTGTTATGGGAATTTGAAAGATATATTTATACCGTTATTTCCAATACGATATTTGTTAGTCGTAGGGTTTGATATTGAATATAAGCCGATATAATTTCTATTCAGAGCCTTGTATTTAATATCAAATGTTATTTGGGTTTGTCGTGAATGGTGTCTTTATTAACACTGTTCTTAAGCCCAGTTGAGAAAAATATTAGATCTTTTTATTTGGATTTAATGAAGTGTACCAATTAAATAATATTTAAATGGAATTGAATTGGTATTGATTTTTGGGTTTATCATGAACAGTGTTTTAAATGACACTTGTTCTTTAACCCGATAATTAATGAAATGTGATTTTGGGTTGTCGTGAACGGTATCTTCAATAATACTGTTCTTAGACCCAAAGGAGTTAAGAAAATCAGAAACTAACCGGAGATTAGTTAGATTGAATGATTTCTGGGGTATCGATCTGATGTTGGTTTTGGCCTTCGGGGTTAATACTTAGGGAATTGCTCACTTGCTAATTTACGGTTAGGGACTGATTGAAATGTGATGTGATTTTGGGTTTATCGTGAACCGTGTTTTTAAATGACACTGATTCTTTAACCCAGTCACAGATTAAAACTAAGTGGAGTTTTAATGAATCTTTAATTAGATTGAAAGGATTGAGAATGGAGTATCACCAGTTTTGCTCCAGGCGATAGTTAAATCTTTAATTATATTTGAACGTGAAATGGCAATTGAATTTACCGATAACACCGTGGTGTTAGATATGAAGTATAACCAGTTTTACTTCATGAGATGAATAAGTTGGGATTGGGAAATTAAAACAAATGATTACTTCGATAAGGTTCGTTAATCCCGACTAGTTTGAATTGATATTCAAAGAAGATTAAAGAATAAATTTAAAGAATTTATCTTTGATAAAATTAATGGGAACTTTTCCCAAAGTATAGGAATATTTGAATAAAATAATATTCTGAATTGGAATGAGGCGTATGGTGTGTTTGTGTAACACTTATTTATTATATACGCGAGTTATTCAGAAAGACCGGGTTTATCCCATTCTGAATAACTAATTCGACGTGGTGTCGAAGATGAAGACGGTGGTTGAAGACCGGAGGTCTTCACGTCGTTTGGATAATTATTGATGATCTTGATTGGGCCGTACACCCAAGAGGAGAGAATCAGTTGGTGATCATCCAGACGTACTTGGAGATCGATGGATATGCGGGGTACTAGGTGCCTCCGGTTTCGTTCAGACCCAGAACGAACTTGTAAATGGACTGTGTGTCTGACATTGGATTTTAGTCTGTGTGATTGATTTCTATTAAATATATATTTGTTTGGCGGCGGAGAATTTATTCTCTTGCTTAACGCCCTTCTCTGAGACGTACGAGCTCAGGGGTTATATATTGATGGATATCAAACGCATAGAGTGAATTGCCTGTGTGGCATGCCTAAGTGGCAAATAATCAAGGCTTCTGTTGAAAAGCAAAGTCTTATGGTTGATGATCGAAGCACAGCCTTTGTGGCGTAGCTTTGTGTAACGTTTACTTCGTGAGCCTCACACCCCGGTGTGAACCAAAACGGGAGAGGACGTCAGGGAGGGCTTGTGTTTCTTTCTAGCTAGAAGTGGCGTCAGTGGTTTTACACGCCCTGACAAGTTTGACTTATGTGGTTGTTGCTGTTGCGAGGCGCCTCGGTTTGATCGGACGATCCGGGTCCGATGGAGTCATTCGTTGGCTCATTTACGCCCCATAGGGCGGGGAAACGCATGTTCAGGGTTTAAGTTTAATCCACATCGATGGACTGGCCCTGAGGATCCAAGGTTCACTCGAGCTCTGATCCTGAGACACGGGCTAGAGCGTCTCGAATCGGTTGAGGACTATCTTTTGCCTTGGTTCACAGACGGAAATCCAATTTCCAAATACGTGACATTTGCGGTTTTAATTGTAGAACTAGTATGGCGACATGATATATCGTACCTATGCCGTCTATGATTGATACTTATGATTTGAAGTTGTTTTATACACTATGCACTTATAGTAGTAGCAAATGATTTGTTTTAAACGTACTAAGCATGTTTGGCTATTATAAGGGAAAACCCTATCCCCCGGCTTGCGTTGCATTGTGTGATAGGACCTGGGTCTTATAATAGCTTCATTTTTCCAAAAAGCATTGCGTTGTTTTGTTATATGCACTGGTATTCTTGGGAGGAAACCCGTTTCGTGTTATACGGCGTGGTCCCTTGATATATCTGATTTAAAGTAAAGTTTTAAATAACTGTTTTAGTTTTCACACCAGTCCCATGACTGACCTGGAGTTTATTGTTTTAACCTAAACTCTGGGTGCCCTTATTTTTGCACGGGCAGCTAGTAGTTTTGGTTTTGCAGATTTATATTCACAGAATCCTGGTTTACAGCTGGAACGATATCCGGAAATCTTTGTATCCGTATATCTCCTTCAGTTGTGTATTGTATTATTTTCCGCTGCTATGTAATTTATTGTAATCTCTGATATTTATCAAATGTATATTATTTGTTTATACTCTGTATATTCTTGTATTCTGATGAATTGTTGTAATATACAATGAAACGTTCTTCCGTCTGCATTCTGTTGTGGCTTGTTCTCGAACTATCCGCGCTTTCCTCACCGGGGAAGTTACGGGTTTTTACTCAGACTAATAATATAAATGGAATAATGGCAAAGCCTCTTAAATTCCATATATAATATCGGTTTTCTTTTACAGAAGCCCATTCCGATTATTACCAATCGAATTTCCACTTAATTCCTATTATATATATTAAATTGGAAAAAACTTGATTTTAGAAAATGCCTTTTTAAAATCTATAAAATAGATTCATAAGTTCCAAATAATAATTTCAATGTAAATTGGATTAAAGGACAAATGTCGTTTAAAACATCTTCCACGATAAATCCACTTCACATCTCAATTTATTTCATATCACAAAATATAATTGCAAATGCTAGTAATCTTTTAAAAACATATTTTAAAATAATCATAAAAATATTCTTTATATAAAGACTCTAAATGAAAAGTATTCTTCATATTACAAATCTTTATCTTTTACAAATATTCTTTGTTTTAACATATACTTGATTAAAAATATATTTCGAAAATATATAAATTCTTTATATAAAAAGGATTTCTAATGTAAAAATATTCCCATTTAAAAGAACATCTAAATCGAACTGCGACTCAAACATTTACCATGTAATTTTGGGTTACATGGATTTCACACACATCATGTATATGACGATAATAGTAAAATCATCAAATCATCCATCTACATCCAAAGTGTAAATTCCATTGCGTAAGCGTTAAAATTAAATAATAACGCTCATCGCAGCCTGTCGATCTAACGATCAACATACAAATAATAATTGGGATTTGTGTATATAAATTTTATCCCAACACCCGTGTGGGGTTTTCAACCAACAAACAAATAATAAACTAATTTGTGCACTTGGGCGATGTGTGAAAAATTATCGTCCCAATCACATACACAAGTCGGGTAACTTGTGAATGGCAGTGTAATACACAATATATCACACGACGATAAAAATGCCACTTTTATTTCTATTCTTTTTATCGCATGTAAAATGTCAATAAAAATGTAATCTTTATTTCTATTATTTTATCGCATCTAAATGGCGATAAAAATATAATCTTTATTTCAATTCCTTTCATTGTAAATAAGTGGGAAGAAGAATATAATCTTTAATTCCATTTGTAATAGGGAATACAAATAATAAATAAAAATTATAACTTTTCATTTCATAATTTATTTGCATTAAGGATTGCAAATGAAAATGTATCTTTTATTCTCATGTTTTAATTGCATTGAGTAATGCAAATAAAAATGTAATATTTAATTTCAAGTTTTATTTACATCAAGAAATGTAAATAGAAGAACAACTCCTTATTTTATGTTTATTTACTTCAAGTGAAGTAAATAAATAAATAAAAATGTATCATTGATTTTAATGCTTTGTTCGCATTTAAAACATGCAACAAAAATGTAACCTTTGTCTTTAAATAAATTTGTTTGCATCTAAATTTGCAAACCAAAAATGTAATTCTCATTTTCTGGTTCGTTTGCAACTAAAGTTGCAAACAAAAAAAAAGTAATTTTTATCTTCTTGTTTTATTTGCATGATAGAATGCAAATAAAAAATGTATTTCTATTTTCTACATTTCGTTTGCATTGTAGCATGCAAACAATTTTTTTTTATTTGTGTTTAAGAACACAAATAAAAGACCGTTTTATTATAAACATTGTTACAATAAAATGTAATCCTACTCAATGCCCAAAAATGTATATTTTGATGTAACTCTTTTTAATGACCAAAAATGTTTATTTTGTTTAACTCTTTTGAATAACCAAAAATGTATGTTTTTGGTTTAATCGTTTTTAATTAACAAAAATGTATATTTTTAATTTACCATGTAAATTCATATTTTATTTACATAGACAAATGTAAACGCTATCATACGATGTAAATTCACCTCTAAATTACATATAAAAATGTATTTTTTATCATACAGTGTAAATTCACATTTTAATTACATTAAAAATGTAATTTTTATTCTAATATCTAAATTACATGTAAAAATGTAATTTTTATCCTACAATGCACATTCATGCTTTAATTTCATATAAAAATGTCATTTCTATTATGCGATGTAAATCCATGTCTTAATTACAAAGAAAATTGCAATTTTAATCATACGGTACAAATTCCCATTTTCATCACATAGAAAAATGTAATTTTAATCATACAGTAACAGTTCACCCTTTCATTACATAGAAAAATGTAATTTTATTTATGAAACAATTCCTTATTAAAATATATGCTTTTTAATCCACTCTTTTTAATGTAACAGTGCACGTTAAAAATATAATCTTCTTAATCCATTCTTTTTAATGTAAACAAAAAAAAATGTTTTATTCGTTGTTCAAATTCTATTGTAAATAGACAAATAAAAATAATATTTTATTTGTCGTCCAAATTCTGTTGAAAGGTAAACAAATAAAAATAAGATTTTATTTGTTAACCCATTTCTGTTGTAATATAAACAAATAAAAATAATGTTTTGTTTGTCGTTCAATTTCTGTTGCAAAGCAAATAAATAAAAATAAAGTTTTATTCGTTGTTTACATTCTAATGTAAAGTAAACAAAATAATAATATGTTTTATTCGTTGACCAAATTCTGTTGTTATGTAAACAAATAAAATTAAGATTTTATTTGTTAAACAATATATGTTGTAATATAAATAAATTAAAAAAAAATGAGATTTTATTCGTCGTCCAATTTGCATTGTAATGTCAACAAATAAAAAAGGAGTTTGTTTATTTGTCGTTTAATTTTTATTGTAAAATCAACAAATAAAAATAAGTATTTATTTGTTGTTCAAATCTTATAGTAATATTAACAAATAAAAATGAGTTTTTATTTGTCGATCAAATTCTATTGTAATATCAACAAATAAAATAAGCTTTTATTCGTCGTTCAAATTCTTATAGTAATATCAACAAATAAAAATGAGTTTTATTTGTCGTTTCAATTCTATTGTTCATTTCAGAAAAATAGAAATTATGTTTTAATAACATAAAATAAATTTTTACAAATGGATCTGAAATAAATATGATTTAAAACTGAATTTAGATTAAATCTTCTAAAGGCAAATAAAATTCAATAAAATATGAAATTTTAATGCGAATCTAGTACAACATGAACAACAAACATATTACAAGCCACAATCAACGATTCATACAATACATAACAATCCAGATCTGAATTAACATCATCACACAATTATTTTAAAGCAAGAAAATAAATTGATAATTAATTAAATAATAAAAATTTGAATTCTCACATTGATTTTTGCTGAAAATTTGACTGTCTCAGAATCAGCTCTGGTCTGCGCCATCGCGAAGATCTCTGAAAGACGAGTCCAACGCAACTGACGGTTCGTCAATCGGACCTCGTATGAAGGAGATACTGATTTTAAAGATCGGATAAAATAAATATTAAATTAATAAAATAATAAAAAAAGAGGACCTTCTTCTTCTCGTTCACGTATTCGGCCGCAACCCATATACCTCCTCCGATCCTTCACGTCGCACCCCCCTACGGTCACCCAGGCACCGATCAAACACCACCACGTCGTTGCCCTTCGCAGCGCCGACCCCCCCCCCCCCCCCGAGCCATGGTCAACTCGCACCCCCTTAGGGCCCGCCATACACCAAAAACCGCAGCCACTTCAGGCCTAAAATTCGCGAAATCCGTGTACCAAAACTCGATTTTAAGTATGGATTGAAAGGTCTTGAAATTCTCTTCGATTCGGTATATAGTTTGTTGATTTTCGTTGAGCGGATCAAAAGTTATTGAGGTTAGGAAATCGGACAATTCTGGCCCTTGAACAGACCTGGCGGCTGGCCATTGAAATTAGGGTTTTAGCCCGAATTTTTTAATAATATTTTAATATTAAATCTCGAAAATCGTGCTTAAAAGGTAGATTTTCGGACTTTCTCTGATTTGGGCCTGCTTACTGTCGTTCTTAAGGTTTTGACACCTTCTAAACGCCATGGGATAGGTCATGTGGCCCAATTCCGAAGTATGTACGATTTTTATTTAAAATTGCATTAAAAAATTAATTAATTAAATATTGACCGTACATTAAAATATGCCGAGGCCACATACGACCTCAGAAAATTCTAAAAAAAATATTTTTAGCTTTCTTATGACGATACGAATCCAACAAAATTATTTTTGTCAAATTCTGAGACTGTTTGGAAAATGGCTATTTTTAAGGCGTTTAAATTTAACTGAAATAGTCAAAACACATTTTCTCTTGCCACGCTCACATATTAATTCGAAAAATTCTGAAAATTGAAACCTAGCAATAATTTGACATTCCGGTTCCAACGAAAGTGGTTTCGTCGAAAATGAAGGTCGTTTGAAAAATGACTATTTTTAAGGCCAATATATTTAATATTAAAAATACATTTTTAAACAAATAAATACTGAAACTCAAAATATATAAGTGTTTATTGTTTTTCAATGCAGAAACGTCATTCCGAACTCAAAGGAAGTGGTTTCAAGTCGAAATTCCTTCATATGTGAAAAGTAGCCTTTTGGACCATATATAATATGTATATATGTATATAAATAAATTCTACAGTGACCTTTCTAAAAATTGAATTGGCCATAACTTTTGATTTCCGCTATGAAATTTCAATTTTTCAGATTCGTTAGAGAGATATGGTTAAACAGATTTAAATATTTCTAGTTTCACTCAATTCTGTTTTTTTTTTGAATCCTGTACATTCAGTTAAAGTTTAAAATCAAATTTTAAAACTACCGCGCCATTTCTAACTCCATTTATATTTAAATTAAATTTATTCGTTCTAACTTCGATAAAATGAATTCTAGCCATTATTATTTATAATAAATTATATTATAACCTCAAAATTCATTAAAATTTTCTAAAATAAATTTTTTAAATTGGTTCAGAATTTGCGAGTTGTTACAATGGGATTCAAAATAAAACAGAATTGAGTGAAACCAGAAATATTTAAATTAAATTTATTCGTTCTAACTTCGATAAAATGAATTCTAGCCATTATTATTTATAATAAATTATATTATAACCTCAAAATTCATTAAAATTTTCTAAAATAAAAATTTTAAATTGGTTCAGAATTTGCGGGTTGTTACATATTATCATTTTAATATTATAATGATATGGAATATACATTTTTGATTTAAAATTGAAACTGAAGTTGAAATTGTTTTAAAATGAATTTATAAACGATTTAGAAAATACGTTTTAAATGAAAATCGATGATGTATATATTATATATATATAATGGCCTGAATAGAAAGCACCGCGTCGCGACCGTTCGCGAATTTCAATCATTAACTTCAAATTGATATAATGGGAGATCCAACCGTCGGATTCTCCTAAAACCAGAACCGTTGGGTTCGTATCGAAAAGAGCTTTCCAAAGAATATAAGAGATTTGAAATCTAACAGTTAGATTTTGAGATATGTCCAAATCAGATTCAGAAAAGGTCGCTATGGATGCAGTTCGGTGGCCGTTATTGGAAATCGACTGTAAGGGCCTTTATAAAATTATTAAAAATATGGAAAAATTATGTAAAATCATAATAAATGATTTGGAAAGATTTGAGGTGAAAAATTCCATATTTGAAAAGATAAAAGATATTTTTTATCAGAATGAACTACTTATTAACTAGTATAAAAATTCAATGTTTTTAAATAAATAAATTGAACTGTAAATGGTTTTGCAATAACCAGGAATTCCAATGTATGAGTTGGAATGGATTTAAATGGAAATAATCCTCGAAATATTTCGATATTGGATTTTGTGATTATACGGATATTGTTGTAGGAATTTGGAAGATACAGATATCGTTATTCCCAATACGATATCTGTTAGTTTCAGAATTTGATATTGAATATAAGCCTATATAATTTCTATTTGGAGCCTTGTATTTAATATTAAATTGAATTTTGGGTTTGTCGTGAATGGTGTCTTCATTAACACTGTCCTTAAACCCAGTTGAGTAAAGAATAAATCTTTTAAATAAGATTTAGAGAAGTTTACCGATTAATTAATATTTAATTGGAATTGAATTGAAATTGGATTTTTGGGTTTATTGTGAACGGTGTTTTAAGTAACATTTTTTATTAAGATTTAATGGAAATTTTCCAAAGTAAAGTTTTCCAACTTAATATATTAAAATGGAATTGAATGGAATTCGATTTGGTAATAATCAAGATGAGCTTTTGTGAAGGAAGACCGTTACTATATATGGAATTTAAAAAGGCTTTGTCATTATTCCATTTATAGTATTGATTAGATATGGAAATTTATATCGATTATATATTGATCTGTTTTCCGTAAAGATTCCATAGTTGATGGAAGCTGATTTGGGTTTATTGTGAACTGTGTTTCAAATGACATTAGTTCCTTAACCCAGTTAAATATAAGATTAATTTCTTAAATTTGAATAATCATTAAGTAATGATTTTTGAGATTAAAACTGAATTAGAGTTTTAATGAATCTTAAATTAGATTGGAATGAGAATGGGATAATTAAATTTATCGAATTCATAAGATGATCGAGAATGAAGTACTACTAGTTTTACTCCAGGCGATAGTTAAATCTTTAATTAGATTTGAACATGAGATTTTAATTAAATTTACCAATAACAACATGGGTGTTAGATATGGGGTACTACCAGTTTTGCTCCATGGGATGAATAGGTTGGGATTGGGATTAATAAATAAATGATTACTTCGGTATGGCTCGATAATCCCGACTAATTTTATAAACCTTAATTTGGTTTAGAATTTTGGAAAGATAAAATAAAATCTTTTGAAATTGATATCCAAAGGAAGATTAAAGAGAAAATTTAAAAGAATTTATCTTTGATAAAATTAATGGGAACCTTCCCTAAGAACGTGAATATTTGAATAAAAGAATATTCTGAATTGGAATGGGGCGTATGATGTGTTTTTATAGCACTTGGTTATAAGATACGCGAATTATTCGGAAAGACCGGGTTTAATCCATTCTGAATAATTGATACGGCGACTAAATGCCAATGATATGAAGATGGTGGCTGAAGACCGGAGATCTTCACATCGTTTGGATGATTACTGATGTCTTGATTGAGATGTACACCTAAGACAAGGTAATAAGTGGTGATCGTCCATACGTACTTGGAGATTGATCGGATATGCAAGGACATCTCTCCTATGTTGGACATATGGGACGAGGAATAAGGTGCCTCTGGTTTCGTTCAAACCCAGAATGTACTTGCAGACGGATATTGTGTCAGACATTGTATTTCTTTATACTGTATTCATTAATCTCTGCTAAATATATATCTATTTGGTGGTGGAGAATTTATTCTCTTGCTTAACACCCTTCTCTGAGACGTACGAGCTTAGAGGTTATATATTGGGGGAAATCAATGGTACTGTATGGATTGACAGTGTGGCATGCTGAGTTACATAGATCAAAGCTTTTGTTGAAAAGCAAGGCTTTGTGGTTGATGATCAAAGCATAGCTTTAATTAGCATAGCTTTGTGTAGCGTTAATTCGCGAGTTTCACACCCCATGTAGGAACCAAAACCGGGATAGTGACTGCATGGAAATGGACATATGTTAGTTCTAGCTACGAGTAATGTTATGGTATGGAGCCCAGACTGTTTACTTATGTGGATGTTGCATATTATTTGATGGAAAACGAGGTACCTTGGAATTCGAGCCGATTGAAAGGCTCAGATATGATTTGAGTCCCTAGTGGCTCTAGAGTGGTCGAACATACTGACCCATTTTGGAGGTTCGATAGAACCGGCTAACATATAGTTATGATATTTCCAGTCATCGACGGATGACAGGACACGAAGATCCAAGGGTTTCCCGTAGGTGTGATCCTGAGCCATTTGCTAGAATGTCTCGAAATCGGTGAGGATGATCCCTTTCCTCAGTTCATAAATGCAAATCCAATTTTCAATACGCGATTTTGCGGTTTTAGTTGTAAACATATATGGCGATGTAATTTGATACATTTATATTTGAAGTAGATTTCTTCACTTATAGTAATAATAAAAGATGAGATTTCGCGTATCAACCATATTTGGCTATTGTAAGGGAAAACTCTATCCTCGACTGTGTTCATTGTGTGATGGGACCCGAGTCTTATAATAGCTTCATTTTTCTCTTTAACATTGTGTTATTTATTTTTATGCACTGGTATTCATGGGGGATAAAACCCGTTCCGTATTATACGGCATGGTTCCATGATTTACCTAACTTTAAAATAAAGATTAATAACTGTTTTAGTTCTCACACTAGTCCCATGATTGACTCAGAGTTTATTGTTCTACCTAAAGTCTTGGTGCCCATATTTCCATAAGGGCAGCTAGTAGTTTTGTTTTTCGCAGATACTTCTTTTCGCAGGATCCTGGATTACAGCTGGAGCTATATTTGGAAAGCTTTGTATCCGTGTATTTCTTTCAATTGTGGTTGTAGATGATTTCCTCTGTATATTACATTTATGTATATATTTTTCCGCTGTTATGTAATTAAACCTCTGATATTTTTCTGTTGTAAATTATATGAACTCTGAAATATTCTTGTACTCTGATGTAAACTATTATAATAGCAATGAAATGTTCTATTGTTTGTGTTCTAATGAGTCGTGTTCTCAAAGCAATCCGGGCTTTCCCGTAAGGAGAATTTTGGGTCTTTTCACTTTCTATCTATGTGTATGTTTCATTGTAGTAGGAAAATAGTATATAGTTTCCAAGATATGTGCATCGTGTATTATTTTAAGTGTTTGGGTAAGTTTGGTGAAATAAGGGTACATTAGTGTACGCTTCATTTATTTTTACTTAGGACTTAAACATACCAATATTTTATTTTATTTTTATTCATTTGATTTGGCATTATATTTTTACATGGTTATTTTAATTGACCTCTAATTATCGTTGACCATTGTATATTTGTACTGACGTACACGCACTCCAATAGAAATGAAAATGGATACACCGTTATATTTTAACATTCCGGTCCAAATGAAATTTACTTCATTGAAAACGGACTCTGTTTGCACAAATAGCGTATTTTATTCCAATTATTCCTCGAGCATTGCCCCACCCCTTCGATTCACACAAGAATGATCTAGTTCCCCATAAAACCAGATCTTGCTCACGTTGTCCATTAATAGTGCGACAAAAATTTTTTGTTCAACATAAACTAAGACTGCTATATCTAAGCCTGGATTTGCACGAGTCCAACGATTTAAAAATCACGCGATTTGGTTTTGTTTTGGATTTTATATTGATTCTTGAAATTTCAAAAGGAGAAAGAAAAAGAAATGCTATGTTTTTAAGTGAAGGAAAGGTTTTGTGAATAGGAAGGAAACGAGCAGTGGTGATTATATAGGAGAGGGATGAAAGAGATAAATACAACGTCAGTTCAATCGGTATAGGTAGGGGTGATTTTTTTCTTTCGTAGGTCTGCCTTAGGGAAGTGAAACATGGACATTTTGTAAATTGTTAAATCCATTTGATGTTAACTGATTTGATAACACATGTATGAGGGAAAGATAGTTGCTGGACTTTCTGTCTATGTGTATGTTTCATTGTAGTAGGAAAATAGTATACAGTTTCCAAGATATGTGCATCGTGTATTATTTTAAGTGTTTGGGTAAGTTTGGAGAAGTAAGGGTACAGTAGAGTACGCTTCATTTTTTTTTACTCACGACTTAAGCTTAACCATATTTTATTTTATTTTTATTCGTTTAATTTGGCATTATATTTTTACATGGTTATTTTAATAGACCGCTAATTATCGTTGACCATCTTATATTTGAACTGACGTACATGCACTCCAACAAAAATGAAAATGGATACACTGTTATATTTTAACATTCCGATCCAAATGAAATTTATTTCATTGAAAACGGACTCCGTTTGCACAGATAACTTATTTTAATTCCAATTATATTTATTGGTTCACCTTTAAATTTCGTCTACCAATAAAATAACTCTGATTGGCTCCAAATCGGAAATCTAGCAATAATTAATTATACATATTCCAATAGAACTTGTTTCATTGGAAACAGAGGTTGTTTGAATAACAGTTGTTTTTAAAGCTTAAAAATATCAATATAATACATTTTAAATCCAAAACAGCTCAATTTGACGATAATAAATTAATATCATCGTATACATATATTCAATGGAATCTTATACAGCTTCAGGATCAACCAATATAGATTTTAAGACTCAATATTCTGGTTAAAACGATATCCAAATATATAGAAATCCTTTATATTTATTAATTAAACGTTATTATTTATAAACGATTTCCATAGCGACTATTTGAAAATTTAATTTGAATGTATCTTACAATCTACATGACGAAATCTCTAATTTTCTCTTCCATTAGGAAAATATAATCACGTAGATTCAAGCAGTTCTTGTTTTATAGAAATCCGACTTATGTCGGATCCTGTTTATTCAATTAAAGTTCAAAACTCAATATTACGAACTACCGCGTCTTTTTGAGCTCATTATTAATTAATTTATAAATATATATATATATATTCGAACTCTATTTTCTAATAAATAAATTCGATATAAAATCCATTAATATCACCCAATCAATATTTAAAACAGATTTAAATATTCGTAATTAATGTTCAGAAATCTGGGACGTTACATCCTTTCCCCCTTAAAAGAATTTCGTCCCCGAAATTACTAAGGTAGGAAAAATGTCCCAATCACATTTATTTTTCAAAAGTCCAATTAACTAAAAACTTTAGTTCCATTTTTTTAAACTAAACCAATTACTTTTAATCGGAAAACCAATTAATTTATATAAAGATAAATTTCGAAGATTTCCAAAAAGATTTGAATTTTTTCGAACACCTTAAATTTTGGAAATTTTTTGGCACAGTCTTCCCTATACGGAGGGACATCTACAATATTGCAGAAAAATATATATATATACACACACACACACATCAACCCAGACGGTCGAAAAATCAAAAATTAAAACTCAAAACCCAAATCAAAAACCAAAAAATTATATTTTCCGTAGGCGTACCTTTTTGCGAGCGTTATTTGCGATAAGCGATAAGTATACTCGAGCTGGGTCAATTATTATGTAGGCCTGATCAAACTGAATTCAATTAACTGCAGATTCCTCTTGGGCATTTATAAAGATGAGTTATCTCTCCTGCACCTGTTCTCAACTCCAATGAATTTCATTAGTTTTCAAAACAATGTCAGTTTAGTTCAAATATCTATATCATCCATACCAATCAACTCTACACACAATTTAATTCACATGAAATTTCTTAATAACAAATCAATTATGTTCAATTCATTGATTCATTTAGGGCCATTAAACTTTTATTCCAATAAGTTTGACTTCCTTATTTCAGATTGGTTTCAATCAAGTTTAAATCTATATTCATATTCAAATTTATATTTTTGCAATCAACCATTCAATCCAAACATACCATTTAAGTCAACATTTGTAAATCCAATTGCCCATATTATAATAATTTAAGAAAATTACAATGTGTACTGCCTTATAAAATATATTGGGCGAAATAATTTCAAAAATAATTTTATACCAAATTACAAATACGCACACTCATATATACACTCAAACTCAAACACAATCTAGAGCATTACTAACTCCATCTCTATTGAGTTATGCCACCGAGCCAAGGTTATCACTAAACCTTATTCTCTGATACCAACTGTAATGGCCCGGAAAATTTGACGCTCGAATTTTGAACTATAATACATAATCCCGTATTACTTGCCAAAAATCCAAGTATCAAAAACCATGACTGTTAACAGAAAGAAGTTAGAGGATGAGAAAAGAAAGAAGGAAATATTAGAATAGAAGAAAAAGAAGATCATCAGAATCTCACAACGGAACGAATAAAATATAATATCGAATGCTTTATACAAAAACTGTATATTACAACATTAGAGTGCACATACATTTCAATACCGCACACAGCGGAATAACAAGTACCAGAAAATATGGATGTACGTCTCGACCTCAACTCCTCTTCTGAAACTCCAAGGGGATCCTAACCTGATAATATACTCGGTGTGACCCGAGCACATTTGAAGCAAAGAAAAATTCACCCGGATCAGTCTGGAATACTTTCAGTGATACATTCATAGCACAACAACTTGTTTAACTTTGAAAATCCTTTTGAAAGAAAAGGATAATAGTAAGACCAGCCCACACATAAACATGGATGGTTTTTGCCTTACTATAACCCCAAAACATTTTTGATATATCAAAATCCGATGATATTATAATAGTGTCTATCAAATTACAAATAATAACCATCTAGTAGAACGCTTGCATCTCACGCTCTACATATTTATTTTAAAATCGAAAACCGCAAGGAGCTTATTGGATATTGGATTCCAACTACGACAAGGTGTAGGACCCCCTTCCAATCAGTGTACTCAAGAGGGGACACACTGGAGTTCAACGAGAACATCTTGCAACCCGCCACACATGACCGACCACTCATTTAACTTGAGTGTATCGAATATATTGTCACCCTACGGCTTTTTATTGCGCGCCTACCGTAGTTCCCAGGAGATACATAATCGAAAGTATAACAATTGAAGAAATTTCACTAGATGGTGAAAATATACCCTGCTTGGGAATGACCTACCTAGCTATGCTGCCTGCCCAATTTTTTTTCATATCCCAGTTGTGAGGCTTGAGGTCACATTTCCCTTTTTAGAGAATAATTCATCATCATTTACTTTGAATGCCACATTGTCAGATCTGTCAAATAATAAATTGACGTCCACAAATATACTCTGGGTGTTAACCAAGAGAATTTCTCCATCACTAAACTTGGTATATTTGTAAAAATCAACAAAACGTGATTCTCAAGAAATAATCTATCATACATTCGTCCGTACAAGTCATCTAGGAACAGGATGAACCGAAGGCACCCTCCTACTGCATCCTTATATAGGAATCACCCCAAGGATCAATAGCGAGTAGTCCTTGCAATCCGTAAAATCCAATCACGACAGAACCACAGTGAATCTCTTTTATGGGAGCTACCCAGAGATTATAAGTAGTTCTTCCGTTTCATGAAGATTTACAGTCTTCAATGCTCCATCATCGTTTGCTATAACTTAGTTTCGTACGCAACGTTGGATCGAAGTGGTTTTGGGTCTAGTTCTCATCCCGGTCTCTTCGCAACAACACGTCAAAAGGTCCAATAATATATTTATTGATAATCGGGTTTTTAACTATCAATTCACACAATACGGTTAGGTATATTGGCGGCTCTGATTCATTTATTAAAACTATTTTATCGATCCTTAGAAATCGATTTCATATTCTTATTTCAAATCCCATGGTTCTCGTTACGTTGAAAGCAATAACATATCCTTAATTACCCAACTCCATTTCATTTTTTTATCTCAAAAACATCACTATATATTTGCCAAACCTCTTACATTACCTTTGCCTTGCGAAAATCACCATATATTCTTAACTCTAGGTGATAATAGATTCACGATTCAAACATGAATTAACCCATGTTCAATTATGCATGGTTTTACTAAAATCCACCAGTTTTAAATAACATTTCAAAACCTTGTCAATAACGTTGCACTCTTTCTCTTGTAGAAACAATAAAAAAAATCAACACTCCTGCCGTTTCAAACAAATATCATCCCTTGATAATAGTGAAGAAGTTCAAGTTGGGATATTTTAATTACCTCCCAGACCTTGACCAGCAACGTTCTTATCATAGAATAGATAAAAGTTTGAAACACGACCCTATCATTCCATTTACTGTCAAATCAATTTACCTGGCATATTTATTCTCAATTTAAATCCCTTTTACTTTTTAATAAAGTAAACCTACTAATTGCAAAACTCTTTTGCCTAAGAACCCAATAATATTGGATTATTTTCGAAATCCATCCACTAAGTCTTTTATACAAATCCTTTTAGTATCTTAATTTAAACTTAGCTTGGGTTTATTATTACAAATCTATTTACCCGATCTTTTACCAAAATTCACTAAGCCCCATACTTTTTTCATAATTGCAAATAAACTTTTACTTAATCCAAAGGCTTATTTAAAAATCATCGCCTGAGTTTAAACCCCTTCATGAACTTCGTTTGCAAAGCATAAATCTACTTGTATAATTCCTTATATCGATCCACTAATCATCTTCCTTTGAAAATTACTTTTCAATTAACCAACATTTTACTTAATTTAATAATTAAGTAACACAAATCTTATTAAAATCTTTGCATAAACTTGGATTTTATTGTCAAATCTTTTGCGACAATCCATTTCACATCCTTATATTTTTAAAAATCTCTTTTTCAATATACTTAAATCAATTAACAAGTAATACTTATTGGAAATGACATATTCGCTTCACACCCCAGTTTACAAGTTTTAGTATACATCATTATTAACTTAATTTCATTTAGCTCCATTCAAAACTCCATTACTTAATCGACTTCCCTTTTTACAAGGTAAACTACTTTGATTATTATGAATTAAGATAATAATCAATTTCATTATTAACTAAAGTAAAATATAGTTCACTTCATTTAAAATAGACTGGCTAATCGCTTACCAACACTATTAAATGATAAATATTTCATAAATGATTTATCAATCAATAAGCAACTTTAAATATCATTAAATAAAAAAAGAAAATTAATATTTAAGAAATATTATTAAAATAAAGAGTTTGTTAAACAATCTTCATTAGATTAATCGAAAAACTAATTATCAGTTCTAATTAAACAGTTGACTTTATCGACCCAAACATCAGTTATTTATTAACTGATTTTAATTACTCCTCTTATTAGATTAATATAATTAATGTAATAATATTGGTTAACTATTTTTCTCAAAACAATAATTTTTAATATTATCCATATGTTTCAATTTATTTAAAAACATTGAAACCATTTATAAATATTAACTATTTTAAAGCTTCTATTTTAAATAAATAAATATATATATAATTTAAAAACCGCACTTCAGTTATAAAAATAAAATTATAACTTCAATTACGTCAATTCGCCTAACGGTGAATTAACGTCTCAAAACCACTGTTTTAGATCATTTGCTGCCAATAACTTGCTCAATACCGTCTATTGATTAAAAACATCACATCAGCGTTGAATTTCAATTTAACATTCAATATATAATCAACCATCAATATTCGATCAAAATATAACGTTGTTTGGGGTAAACAGTTCATATATATAAACAATATGGGAAGATAAACAACATACAAACTACTTGAGGAATCCAGTCGGATCCCTCCAACCAATTCTTCCCTGCATCACTGATAATAATATTTAATAATATGTGAAACAATATTAAATCAAAATCATCCAATACGACATATTATAGATGTCGATAACCATTTTAACAACAATAAGCAACCATGACATTCAACCATCCAATTAATTATGAATTATAGTAATATGAATTTAGCACCATCATATAGTTCCAGAAAAATGTGAGAGTTAACTCACATTTGTTTTGAAATGACGGTTTCAGCGTTGTTTCGTTTAATTTTAAACAGTCGTTTAAAATTAAGTGAAATCCTCAATCGCTTCTGAATCCAACCCAATCAGCTTGACCGCATATTCTTTGCAACTATGATTCCAACATCTCTTTTAACACTGAATTCGGTTTACAACTGAACATGTTGCGATATTAACAGTTTGAATACAATTTATATAAACATAAGTTGATTAATAATAATATGAATATTTTTTCCATCCTAACTATGGTTATTAAAATAATTGATCACCTTAATTAAAAATTGTAAAACACTTCATCTTCTCAACCAAAGAGCAATCTGCCTGTGCACCCTAATATCCCCATGCATCTACTCCAAACTAGCACACCCATCACCTTTCTATCCATATATTATATTATTTTTAATAAAATCTCAAGGCCTAGGAATATATACACGGTCCACGTAGTACTTCGTCTCTCCTTATTCTTCCTCTCCACCATCTCTGCTTGTGCACTGTAGTACACCCACTTCCCTCGATCGAACATCTCTCCCCCCTCCTTTTATGCTACGGTAAATAAGAGACCACCGACACCAGTGAACTCCTCTGGAACCACCGCTACTTCACCTGCCATAGATGATCTCCTCCTCTTAACTCTTCCCTGTCGTACTATTTGAAACCGAACACACTTCCTATTCTTGGATTTAACACCACCCGACGTCAGCTGCTTCTCCACCCACTTTTTTCCTTCACGTGATTTCTTTTCCAGTTTCCTTCATGCCTAGTCACCGTCCTCATTTTCTGTACATCACTTCTTCCTAGTTGTATATATTCCCATGCGAGACAAACTACTCCATCGTGCTTCCTCATTGGCCATGCCACTTCAATGTTTTGCGCATTAAAAACCCGTACAGTCCTTTCCACTACTTTGCCACTAGCTCCTATAGCTGCTCCTCGAACATTGCCCCACCCCTTCGATTCACACAAGAATGGTCTAGTTCCCCATAAAACCAGATCTTGCTCACATTGTCCATTAATAGTGCGATGAAAATTTTTTGTTCAACATAAACTAAGACTGCTATATCTAAGCCTGGATTTGCACGAGTCCAATAGTTTAAAAATCACGCGATTTGGTTTTGTTTTGGATTTTATATTGATTCTTGAAATTTGAAAAGGAGAAAGAAAAAAAATGCTATGTTTTTAAGTGAAGGAAATGTTTTGTGAATAGGAAGGAAACGAGCAGTGGTGATTATATAGGAGAGGGATGAAAGGGATAAATACAACGTCAGTTCAATTGGTATAGGTAGGTGTGATTTTTTTCTTTCGTGGGTCTGCCTTAGGTAAGTGAGGCATGGACATTTCGTAAATTGTTAAATCCATCTGATGCTAACTGATTTGATAACACATGTAGGAGAGAAAGATAGTTGCTGGACTTTCTGTCTATGTGTATGTTTCATTGTAGTAGCAAAATAGTATATAGTTTCCAAGATATGTGCATCGTGTATTATTTTAAGTGTTTGGGTAAGTTTGGAGAAGTAAGGGTACAGTAGAGTACGCTTCATTTAATTTTTACTCACGACTTAAACATAACCATATTTTATTTTATTTTATTTTTATTAGTTTAATTTGGAATTATATTTTTACATGGTTATTTTAATTGACCGCTAATTATCGTTGACCATCTTATATTTGTACTTACGTACACGCACTCCAACAAAAACGAAAATGGATACACTGTTATATTTTAACATTCTGATCCAAATGAAATTTATTTCGTTGAAAACGGACTTCGTTTGCACAAATAACTTATTTTAATTCCAATTATATTTATTGGTTCACCTTTAAATTTCGTCTGAATAAAATAACTCACTCCAAATCGGAAATCTAGCAATAATTAATTATACGTATTCCAATAAAACTTGTTTCATCGGAAATGCAGGTTATTTGAAAAACATTTATTTTTAAAGCTTAAAATATTGATATAATTTATTTTAATTCCAAAACAGCTCAATTTAACAATAACAAATTAATATCATCGTATACATATATTCAATGGAATCTTATACAGCTTCAGGTTCAACCAAAATAGATTTTAAAACTCAATATTTAGAAATTTGGGACGAAACGATATCCGAATATATAGATATCCTATATATTTATTAGTTAAACGTTATAATTTATAAACGATTTCCATAACGACTATTTGAAAATTTAATTTGAACGTATCTTACGATCTACATGATGAAATCTTGATTTTTCTCTTTTATTAGGAAACTATAATCACATATATTCAAGCGGTTCTTATTTCATAGAAATCCGACTTATATCAGATCATGTATATTCAATTAAAGTTCAAAACTCGATATTACGAACTACCACGTCGTTTTGAGCTTGTTTTAATTAATTTATAAATATATATATATTTGAACTCTATTTTCTAATAAATAAATTCAATATAAAATCCATTAGTATCACCAAATCAATATTTAAAACAGATTTAAATATTCATAATTAATGTTCAAAAATATGGGACGTTACAATATCTTCTTGAATCTTCTAATTGATGTTGATTTATGCTTTATAGGGGTATTTTACTTTATAGATTGTCAAACATTCAGGTCTTTGGTGCTATACTGTGAAGCTCTGTCTTCGTCTTTAATCCTGGGCATCTTCTTATAGTTGGCAATTATATTTGGTTTAGGGTGGTATATATCAAACATCTTAAACCTGGGATTGAATTCCTGTATATTTTTACTGATATATGTCTTAATAACATGAGTTTCATATGCTAAGAGATAATCTCCATTGCCTATCCATCCTTGATGTATTCCAACAATATATGCACGATACCTTTCATAGGCACTTTGTTCAAACATTGTTGTTGTAGAAAAATTGTATGGAATAATTTTTTTATCTCATTCAGATAGTCTAGATCAAAGTTACATGACTTTAACTTTATTATATGTCTAGTAGGATCAAATATATTTTTACCAAAATGGGGGTGGTATAGAAGTGATTTCTAGGTATACTTCTATATCTAGTACTTTTGAGAAATAATCTACAACATTCCCAATAGGCTCAGGTAATTCCGCTTGCATCCATGCATCTAAATATAATTTATGAATAAATCCATAGTTTAGAACAAATTGTGGATCATATGTAACTCCTTCATTTATCAAAATTTATATTGGGACATTTTTATATTTACATATGGATAGGAGGCAATGATTGTACACTTTCAATCAGTCATAAAGTCTGAACAATCTTTATGTTGGTTTGTATAGGATATATTCTTGTTTTTGGCTACTTCCATTTTATCAGAATTCCTTCTATTTGTTTTTCTGAAATAACTGACAAGAATATATAGGCTTTGTTATAATTTGTGATATATAGGTCTATCGGGTGATGGAGAAAATATAGTTGTCTTTGTAGTTGATCTGGAAAGTAGGCTGGTTTTCTTTTAGAGGGTTTTGTGGTTTTAGTGCCAAAATCCGAGGAGGAGTGCCAAGATTTACCCTTTTTTTCTTTCCCTTTCATAGTTATGGCATCAAGTGTGGCTCCTTGTCTGAGACTTAAAGCAGTTTAGAAGAGGATATTTCCTTTTTTATCAGTCTTCCAGAGGATATATTTTGGATTTGTTCTAGAGTCTTTGAAATTATGTAATCTTTTCCAATGACCTTTTCTATTGCCTTTTTAGCAGATTCTTTGTCATAATATCCTTTGAATCCCAAATTTAGTATTTTGTTCTATGTATTTTATCGTGATGCCCATTTCTTCCCACGAAGTATATATTCCTGCATCTGGACCATTAAATAAACAATAGTAGGAGAACATTCTATTTTTAGTTTTTGAGAATATGTCTATCAAGGTAAATAGGATGCTCATTTTTTGCTTATTGTCTTGAGGAGCTGTTGATATATTTCATATGTTATCGAGCACAAGTTATTGGTCTTCTGTCAATGGAGCTTTTGTCATAAATTTGTTTTGTATATATGCCTTTAGAAATTTCTTGTTATTTAGAGAAGTCATTGCTGTATCTGCAGATTTATTGTTTATAAATAGCAATATATATCAATCTTTGTTAGAGATTTTTTTATGGTATCTGGGATATGTACCAGATATTTAGATAAAAATTCTAGAAAGAATATCAGGGAGATGTGTTCCCAAATAATTTTGGTATCACAATTTAATATTATGTGTCCACTACAAGAAATATATTCATTGACAGCGTTGAAAAAACGTTGTTATATAATTTTACAGTGTTTTGAAGAACGCTGTCTAACGACACGCTATTATAGGTCAGGGGGACTACCACAATACTTTGAAAACGCTGTAGAAAAAGGAGATACTACAGCGTTTTAGTTGATGTTGTTGTTACGTTTTGTACAACATTTTAGTAGCGCTGTCATTATGTTTATACAGCGTTTTGTGCTGTTGTGTTTGCATAGCTAACACAAACTATTCCTCCTTCATCACATATATAACAGCGTTTTATATGGGGTAGAAACGTTGTTATCGTCTTCATACCACAGCGTTGCTATGAATATATAACAGCGTTTTAAAACGGTTATAACCGTTGTCATCGTCCACATATTATAGCGTTTTCAACATATATAACAACGTTTTATAACATCAAGAAATGTTATGCCCATCCAAATAGCACAGCTTTTTCCAACATACATTACAACGTTTATTTCTGGCAAGAAAAGCTGCTACTACCTTCATATAACAGCGTTTTTGTAGAGTTGTTGAGATACGTCTATCAGCATTTATCATTTTTACACAATGCAGTTCAAAATCATCACGAAATTCAAACAACACAAAAGAATTAGAATTATAAAACTATATCACATAAGTTATAATAATTCCATATGCCAAATATACAATAGTTGGACATAACATTTTGTAATCGATGTTCCCATCTAGTTTTTACAAAAGATGCTTACTGACAAAAAAGAAAAATATAAATCGTTCAAAGTCTAAGCTTGTGTGCTCCAAAGTTGAATTTCCGTCATGCATCAAACATCAACACCTGATTTGGAAATAAGAAAATACATAACTACTTTTGTTGTATATGTATGACATTGAGAAACTGCGCAATATTTCTTGTGTCAACAAATATGCATACGGCTTAGTACAACCAAATTGCAAGAAAGAGAAATTGTATAAGATCAAAATGTTAGAGCACATCTAGGTCACCGTATCTTCTATTTTTTCCGGTTTTATCTACCTAAACGAAATTTAAATATTAATTCGGTTTTAAGAGGTGAAAAGGGAAATCATGCTTGAAGTAAAAGTCTACCAAAACAATCATAATAAGGAGTATTTCCATCATTCATACTGACAGTGAGTAAAGAGAAGTATAAGTCATTCTTACTTGAAAACGATTCTGAGACGACATTTGGAGAAGACCAAGCTATAGTAGAACCAATTGCATCTTCAATAAACTCAAATTCGGACGTATGTCTCCATAAAGGTGCATTTGCATCTTCAATCAACTTGCATTTAATGTTTGATTTGAAACTAGTGGTCTGTCATGCAATATTTGAAACAGTTTAAATATGTTTTCTACAAAACAGAAGTGATTATAATAATAAAACAGTATCAAGGTATATGCATGTTTTTATAAATTAAATCATAGAGCTAATGAGTGCATAAAGAATTAAGTATACAATTATGCAAGTAATTATTAACTGGTGGTGATCGTGATGCAATTATGCAAATTAAGGGGACGTCTCATAAAAAATTAAAAACCAGACATCTGAATCAATAAACGAGAAGTCTGAAAATTGACAGGGTTAAAATAAAAACATGACAACTAAAATCAGATGTCCGAAAAAATTAGCAGACCTCCGAAAATATACACTGGTTTAAAAATCATTAAACACAGACGTCTGAAACTATTCCCAGACGTCTGAAAACTTCCTCGGGTTGAAAATAACCTAAATCAAACGTCTATTTTTCAAATGTGAAGAATCATTCAGACATCTGGATATGTATTCATTGATTCACCTTTTATGAACAACTCATTTTGATAAGTTCTAGATGAGGAGATACGTGTATATACACATATTGAGTCATTTTTTATGAGCATGGTCCAATTTTTTATGTTTTGGTATAGCCATGATTCATTGATTCACCTTTTGAGCATACCACAACATAGAAACAATGTGTACATGCAGCAGTGTCAAGTCTGTACATGCAGCAGTGTCTAGCTTTAATTTATTCTATCTCTGGATTCATCTTTTGGTTTTGCGAAAAGTGAAGTATGAAACTGTTGTATGTACTCAATCTTTATTTTATCTTTGGGTTTATATGACAACTTGAATTTTATTATGAATTATTTATGTAGTCATTACTCAACAAAGAGTTTATGGGGACCTTTTGCCATTCCTCATTCAACATAAATCTAGCCTGTAATTAAAAAAGGAAAATTTGCATTTAGCCCTCTTCTAAGAACTTATAATGGATATAAATTGCTGGTTTATGCCTCATTTGGGTATAAACTTCAGTTGCCTCCTAAAATTAACTTCAATGGCCAAAAATCAAAATTTTCCTCTGAAATTAACTTCAATGGCGTCCTCTTATTGTCAACCGCCTCGTACTAGTAAGTTTGTCTACCTCTGTTGTATAAAGTTTGGATGTGTATGTTTAAAATTAAACTTGTAATTAAATTTCAAGTTATCCATATTTAGTTGTGTATCTTAACTGATTACAGACTATGAAGCAGACGAAGTGTGACCAAGCTGAAGAATTTACTCGGTGATCCACTAGGCGGTGCATCTTAGCTCACGGACCTATTCGGGCTTTCATGCATTAATAGCTTTATTCAAGAGACAAATGTTGCTTCACTTAACATAATGAAATTTGCAACTACTTGCAGTTCAGCAATTTACTTTGAAGCAACATGTACTATCTTTGAAGTAGACTGTGTAGTGTAGGCAATATATATTTGTGCTGCTGTAGGGAAGTGTTTTCCTGAGGTTATCTCTTTTTCGTTTGTTGCAATGGAAAAACAGATAACCCCATCAAAACATTTCCCATGTACAACAACACAAATATATATTACTTGCACTACGCAGATTGCTTCAAATATAGTAAAGGTTGCTTCAAAATAAATTGCTGAACTGCAAGGAGTTGCAATTCTCATTACGTTAAGTGAAGCAGCATTTGTCACTTGAATAATGTTAATAAGCATGAAATCCCGAATAGGTTCGTGAGCCAAGATGCATCCACCTAGTGGATCACCAAGTAAATTCTTAACCAGAAATTAAGTACGTAAAATCCTTCAACTTGGATATGTTATGTTTGATATGCACCTCGGACACGTTGTTGCTATGTTCGTTATGATATTTGGGTATGTTATTGTTATGTAATTCGGATATGCTATTGTTATGTAATTCGGGTATGTTATTGTGGATGGAAAATATTGTGGATATGGAACTTTAATTATATATGGCTATAGCTCGACAACAAGGAAGACATGCACAGGTGAAATAGGTGTTTCAGACGTTTGGCTATTTTTCCAGATGTCCGAGAGTACAAAAAAAGCAATCTGAATATCAACCAGACGTCTGAAATTATAACCAGACGTCTGGATTTCTCTACGGTCTAATGTAAAACGTCTAAAGATGATTTAAGACGTCTGGATATTTTATCCAGACGTCTGAAAGTGTTCTCTGACTAAAAAAATTATCTGCAGAAGAATACAGACGTCTGATATTTTATCCAGACGTCTGGATTTTTTTGTGAGCTAAAACATTAATCCGGAAGAAGTACTCAGACGTCTGAGTATTTTATCCAGATGGCTTATATATCTATGGGCCTATAATATTATATCTGAATAGATATGCAGACGTCTGATATTAGATCCAGATGTCTGGATTTTTTATTTGGCGTAAAACAATGAGTTAAATAGACATACCAAGATAAAAATCACAAAATATACCTGAATGCAATCCCATAAAATTTCATTCCCTAACATAGCTGGTGATATATTACTCAAGTATTCCTTCGCAATCTTCCCTAACATAGCCAAGATCCTCTACAGCATCATCAATCTCCATATCGGTTTCTTCAAGATTTCCGATATCCATGCTAAATTCCTCAAACGAGTCATCTGTATCTATTTCATGAAAAGTTCTTGACGGTGCCCTCATCACAACATACCAATTAGAATCATCATCTTCCCTTGAATAGAAAATTTTTTTTGCTTGAGATGCAAGGATATACAGATCTTTTCAAAATGAAGCTTGATTTTTTTGTAAATTGACAAGGGTAAATCCATCTTCTACCTTCGCACCATTTCCTAAATTTGTCCAATGACACTTAAAGACAGGAACATAAAAGGCATGATAGTCTAACGAAAATATATCGGTCAACATCCCATAATAAGTAATCATGTCAACCACTTAGGAAATATCTTTTGCGCAAGCCCTACAAATGGTGGTTGCATCATAAATGACTCCACTATTTTGAGTTTTTCTCTCAATATCTTTTGTGTGAAAACGTTCTCCATTGATGATATAACCTGTACAAGACAATACACTACTCCTTGGACCATAGGCAATCCATTTTCACATTGTGTCGTGATCGTTCACATCATAAGGTATCTGTAAATGAAAATATTATTTAGGTTAGATCTCGATAATGAAGCTTTTCAAAATTAATGAGAATATATTTTAAATTTCAACTCACCTTCTTCTTAATCCAATCGACAAAGTTATTTGTGTGGGTTTTCCAAAGTAAGGTCGCATTTTTTTCTATGCGCTTGTTTGAGTGTTGCAACTCCCGAAGATGCAAACTATTTTAAAAGGAAAAAAAACAGATAAGTTGCACTATAAAAATAATTGAACAATAGAACAAAATGCACTAGTCACTTACTCTAAAAATGGGTCCACTATAGCCATATTCATTAGCACAACCAAATGAGCAGCTTGTTTCTCATTCTCGGACAGTGTAATTATTTTGCAAGCTGAAGTTGGTCTTCCTTCAAGTATGACATCATTTTCATAATCTTCATTTCGGACTTCCTTCTCTTCTATTTTCCCTGATTTCTTTAAGAAGTCATTAAAATATTTCATGCACTCCTCTACAAGATAGGATTCTGCAATACATCCGTCAGGTCGTGCATTGTTTCTTACATAATGTTTTAGTGTCTTCATGTATCTTTCAAATGGGTACATCCAACGAAAATGGACCGGACATAATCTGGCTTCTTTTCCAAGATGAACCGTCAAGTGTATCATTATATCAAAGAACGAAGGTGGAAAATATCATTCAAGTTCACATAAAATTAGAATAATATCATCATCAAGATGTTGTAGTTTTTCTCTATCAAGAACACGTTGGCATAATTTATGAAAGAACAAACATAAACGAATTATTGCTTCCCTTGGCTTCTTCGGTAACAATCCTCTTATTGCAACCGGCAACAACTGTTGCATTAGGACATAATAGTCGTGTGACTTCAAACCACTAATTTTAAAATCCTCCAACGATATAGAGCTCTTGAAATTCGAGCAATACCCATCATGTCCCTTAAAATCATACAGTCTTTTACAATTTTTTTTTTTTTCAGATTTTGGACAATGTAAGGGCAGGTGGAAGATATGTTTTTGTTCCACGAGATTGTGCATAAAGGCCACGTCGAATTCCCCACTCTTCTAAATCTTTTCTACAATTAATTCCATCTTTCGATTTGTTATCATGCAGCATCGTGCTTATTACGCTTTCACTAACATTTTTTTCTACACGCATTACCTCTAAATTATGACGCATTGGCAGTTCCTACAAAAATCAACAATGTTAAATTTCATTACTAAAGAACTGTATTATTGATCAATGAAAAATAAAAAACTAACCTCCCAATATGGTAAATCAAAGAAGATTGATCGTTTTTTCCACCTTGATAGCTCTATATTCACAAGATCACCATCTTCACCTTTATTTATTTTTTTTATTATTATTTTTTCTCTTCCTGCTCTCCTGCTTAATTTGTTTCTTCTTACCCTTCCCATTCTTGCTATTATTATTATTTACATTTTTGCTTTCTTTCCCAAAATTATTCGGAAAGTTTTTCAAAATAGCAGAGATGTTTCTTCCAGTCAAAACTCTAGGACTACGACCAGTTTCTATAGTATTATCAAACCCGGTTTTTTTATTTCTCAATGAATCTGAAAGTGGTAAAAATCTCCTATGACCCATATAACCGCTCTTCCGACTATGTTTCAACCATCGATGGTGAGTATTGGTACTGCATAATGGACAACCATTTTTACCTTTTACACAACATCCAGCAAGATTTCCATATGCTGGAAAGTCATTTATCGTCCATAGTAAAATCGCTCTCATGTTAAAAAGCGATCTACTAAAGGCATCATAAGTTTGAACTCCATTACTCCACAAATGTTGCAAGTCTTCAATTAATGGCTCCAAATATACATCAATATCATTTCCTAGTTGCTTTGGACCAGGAATCAACAATGTTAAGATGATATTTTCTATTTTCATGCATAACATTAGTAAGAGGTTGTATGTCACAAGCATCACAGGCCAACAACTATATTTGGAACTAATTGTCATAAAAGGAGTAGCAAGACCAAGTCTAATATTGCGTGGATCAGCTGCAAACGATTCCCATTTCTCATCTACTACATTCCATGTTATTGGATCCACAGGATGGCGCATTTTCCCATCATTTCTTTTATTACTAAAATGCCATCTTAAATCTTCTGTCGTATTTTGAGATCTAAACATTCTTCTAAATCTAGGAATGATTGGAAAATATCTCAAAACTTTAATCGGAATGCCATGCATAATTTCATTGGTACGTTCATTCTTCTTCCATCTTGACACACCACATTTAGGACAACTTTCCAAATATTTGTACTCTCTTCTAAAAAGGCAACAATCATTTTGACAAGCACAAATTTTTTTCAAAACCCATATCGAATATTTTGAGAAACTTTTTTACCTCATATAATGTTTTCGAAAGTACATTATTTTTTGGCAACAACAATTGTTGCACATTTAGAAGTTTATCGAAGCCAGTATCAGACAAACCAGTCTCACATTTAAGATTATACAAGGCGAGGATGGAAGATAATTTTGTTTGATCGCAGGATACAGCGGGGCTTTTGCTTCTTTGAAGTTCCTTAACAAATCATTCTCTCGTTTTTGTGCGCTATCTTCATCTTTATCATCATCGAAAAAAGTATAATTGATGAAATCTTTATTTTCATAATCGGTAGCTTCAAATAAATCATGTATGTCATCGGACTTAACATCTGTGCTTATATTTATGTGCTCACTGTGACAATACCACATACTTTTCTTATATACAGGATCCATTCCTTTTATAATCAGATGCTCAACTACCACCTTCTCATATTGATGACTAAGATTTCGACACTTTACGCAAGGACATAGAATTTTTCCTACATTTCTAGAATTTTTCATAGCGGTATCCACAAACTTCCGAGCTCCTTGCTTATACTCACTACAAGTTCTTTGAAAAAAAATTATCTTTTAGCTTTCGTCAAAATATAGGATATGATTTTCAAACTACATTTATGTTGAGAATTATGTAGTTACCTGTGTAGATTCACCCAATTTTTATCCATCATCGTCTACTACATAAGCAAACAAATTTCTAAAATTTGAAGTAATATCTATTGTTGAGTACAATCAAATTAACAAAACTACTAAAATAAAACAGTGATACTAAATGAGACACAGCAACTTATAAACTGCTCATAATGCAGTCAACATTTTCAGCAAGCATACCAAATGTTAGAAAAAACTGAACATCGGCTAATCAATGAAAAAGATAAATTAATCAAGGCAACGCTTATAGAAACTTAAGGATGACGAAGACTGAACAAGATCTATGGGTCCGACCTCCACTGGAATGGAAATTCCTCCACTGGAACCGATTGCCTTCCCTTATGACAACCGAGAGACCTCGAGCAACATTGCAATGTGACTGGAGATTCGAGAGTGAGACGGAGACCAGGCGGATGACGAAAATTGGATGGAAAATTTGTAATTGAGAATTTAAAATTTTAGGGAAATATTAAGGATTCACGGCCGATTTTAGTAATAGTGGAGAGAAGTGAAAATTCATTCCCGCTTAAATTTATCTCAACGTTTTAAGATAAAACCAACGTACTCCTACTTGATTTCAACAGCAAGGAGACCAAAACGCTGTGAGTTGCAATTGTAGATAACTCCTTTTCTTGTAGTGATCACAATTTTACCCATCTATTGTTTATGATAGAATTTTCTTTTATTTTATCAACGTATTTTACTATGGCTTCACAATCAATTCTGATTGTAATTTCTTTATGAGATATTTATGAATAAATGAAACACTTCAATGCAATATATTATAGCTAGTATTTCATAATCTAAGGACATCATATATCCTTTTTCTTTATAAGTACCCGAAGTATATCTGCATTTTTTTTTTTTTTTGTAGATTTAAGGTCATACCTGTTGGTTTTTGAATATAAGATACCTCCCCATACATGAGATGATCCATCTGTTTCTATTATTAAATATTCTGATTTAAGTGGTAATGCTAATGGTTTTAAATTTTTATTAGTTCTTTAATTTTTTTGAACTTGTTTTATATCTTCTTCGTTGAATTCTCTTTTTTCCTTTGGGCTTGCTTTGTTATATAAAGGTCTTGTGTATTTTGACAAATTTTGTAAAAACGGTCTGGCATAATTTACTAATCTAATAAAAAAATTGTAATTGTTTTAATTTTTCTATTTTACCTGGGAATTATAGTATTTTTCTTGATATATGAGGTTGTAATTCTATTTGTCCTTTTCCTATTTTTACTCCTAAAAAAATCTAATATGTTTTTGAGCAGTTCTATTTTTTTTAAATATAATTAAGCCATGTGTTTCAAATATTCTTAATATGGTATATAAATGCGAGATGTGTTCTTTCTTAGTTTTAGAGAAAACAAGAACATCAACTATATAAATACAAGTAATTTATTGCAATGTCTAAATATGTTATCCATTTTTCTCTGGAATATTTGTGGAGCATTCTTTAATCCAAGTGGCATTACTAGCCATTCATAGTGTCCTTTGCTACATCTGAATGCAGTCCGAGTAGATTCTATGTGCATTTGTACTTGTCAGAATCCATATTTTAGGTCAAATTTAGAAAACTAATAATTATCTTGGATTTTATTAATTAAAATGTCTTTATCTAGTATACAATAACCATATTCATTTGTATTATCATTTAGTCTAGTATAGTCCATTACCATTCTAGATTGTCCACTTTTTCTTTCAGATTCTTTCTGAACTATAAATGATGTTGTTTTATATCTTGAATCTGTTTTTCTTATTATTCCTAATTTATTTAGTATTTGTATATGCATTTTGAATTCCTCTATCATCCAATTGTCATATTTGGGTAATCTATTTTTATTGTTAGATTTGAGTTGATTATATCAAGTTTACAGTAAATTAAGTCTTTTTCCCACTATTTTAAGGGTTTATCTCCTATTATTTCTATTTTTTCTAACTTGCTGATTATTTGGTCAATGTCATCAGTTCTTAGTAAAATTTTACTTAATTTGTTTGGATTTATTAGTTATAAAGTAAATTATGTATTTTCATACTAATCATATGCATTTAACTCGAAATCATCATTTAATTCAAAATCATCTTCATATTCATTTTTGTCTAATTTAGCAAGATCTTCTTGTAGTTCATATAGTATTTTTTGTTTTTTGCATTGTCGTGGGTTGTCACAAGTATAATGATTTTTCTTTCTATCCACTACTCTTCTTAAGCATATACTCTGATATAATTGGTGCTAATGTAGTTTTTTAAAATATTTGTAAATAATCTTTATTAAAAGAGAATTTTCCATTATCGTTTAATAAAAGATCTAATCCAACTATCAAACTTATATTTCCTAAGTTTAATTATGTTACCTATAGTTGTTTTAAGGGGTAATGCTGAGACTAGTCATTACATGTGGTACTAAATCTTATTTGTATGTTTTTTACAATATCTGTTACAATGCTTGTTGTTCCATCAAATTGTATACTTTGTTTCGGTTTATCAGCTTTAGAAACTAAATAATGTGGTATTAATCTTGAATATATTGTGGAGCTTGTAGTGCGTGTATCTATAAACACTAATAATTATATTTCTATTCCTTGTATATTTAACAAGGTTAGAACTCTCGGTTCTCTTATGTTTTCAGTATTACATAATAAAGGTATTTTAACTAGTTTATCTAAGTTAGTTAGGTTATTGTCAACAAGCTCTTTTAGGCTTTCAATATTACATATTACAGGTATATCCAAATTATTTAAACTATTGTCAATAATAGATAAAGAATTACTTGTAGTAACTATTTCTTTTCCTTTTCTTGTTTGTTTTATTTATTGTAAATTTATCTTGAATTCATTTGATTCTAGTTCTAAATTATTAATTCTTTCTTATAGAATTTTTAATCTATCTTCATTAATTTTGTTTTTGTCTATAAATTCTATTTTCTTTTCATTTGGTATATATAGTTAGTTTAAAATGTTTTTCTGCACAAACGTAACATATTTCTATGGTGCATATTTTGCATTTAAACCTTTTATCAAATGTAGGGTACCAAGGACAAAAATAGCATTTAGTAGTATATGTTCCCATCTTATATTTAAAGTTATGTTCGCAATCATCTCCATTTACAAGTTTAGCAGTTGGTCAAAATAATCTAGCTGGTTTGTTTGATTTTTTTGTTAGTTCTTCTATTAATGAATAATCTGAATTTGAAGGTAATTCTTGTTCCTTTAATCCTTCTAGTGATATTATGGAATATATTGTAGAGGTTTTTGAAACACCCCAAGTTATTTCTGTTAAGTCTTCTTTTACTTAATTAACTAAGTTTGATTCTTTGGTAAATAGATTATGTCTTTTAGGACAAGCAGAAGAAAGATGTTCTTTCTCATTACATGCAAAACATGTAATCGTATTTGTATCTGTTTTTCTAGGATTATATTTTCTAACATGTTTTTTTATTTAGATATGGTTTCTTAGCCATTGATTTTCTTAAGTAATATTTCTTTGTATATTGTTACTTTGGTTTATGTTTTCCGACTATAGGATTTCTAGAGCCATATTGTTAGGGTGTATATATTTATGAGCAGAATCCATTATTCTTTTGTTTTAGTTCTCTTTGTATTTGGATATATGTACATTTTCTCTTTAATTCAGAAATAATATGGGTTATTCTTATTCCTATATTATCGTATGTCTTAAGAACTCTAGGATACATTTCATTCCATGAATTGTGTATTTCTTTACGTAAATCTTCTAGTAATTTGGAAAATAACCTATCTCCTATTTATTTATAATAATAGTTTCCAGAGGCTGTTGCATAATATAGAAATTCATTTAAGAATTTTATTATATGTTTCCAATCTAGTAATTGTATTTGATCTAAATCTCTCATAGATTCTTATTGTCTTAAAGTTAATCCTGTATTTACTTCTCTTCCCATTATTATTCTATGAATTAAATATGCAAAATTGTAAATATTTCCACCTTGGGCTACCAAAGAGGCTACTTCATCTGGAAAATTTGATTTATATGTTTCCAACATTCCTTTAGCAACATCACCTAAATAGTTTTCTGCAATTCTTACCATTTCTTCTCCTGAATGTATATTTGGGTGTACAGCAGATAGTCTCTAGCTATTGTAGTAGTCCATTGTTCTAGGTATGTAACTAATAGTTGTGGATGACATTTAGTGACATTAAGTATTATAGAATTTGTTCCATAAAAGGTTATTTCTGTTGGTAGTCTTTTTCCAGTTGTTTTTAAATTTTATTTTCATTTGTGTAGGGATTTACATTTGTTCTAGGAGGATGTCCTAATCTATAGGTCATTTCTTCTAGTGATCTTTGGGGATAAGTTATTGTACTACTTTATTCTTAGGCTTCCATTAAGTCCATTTGTTAAGAATATTTATGTAAATATCTACGTCATAGGCAGGATAAGGATAATGCTGACTCATACATTCGCAGGATATGGATCATGCTGACTCATACATTCGCAGGATATGGATCATGCTGACTCATACACTTAATGCTTTCCTCTTATATTATTTTTCCTTTATATATTATTAAAGAGAAATTGTTATTGCTTGTTTTAACCACATGTACTCCATCTATATAAAGCACTGTAATGTAAATCAATGGATCAAGGAATAAGACTACAAAATTTCATATTTTATACAATCTCTTATATTATAAAAAATTCTATCATGGTATCAAAGCCAAGTTAAAAAGGAGGGGAGAAAATGAAAAAAAAAACGTTTTTCTTTCAATTTTTTTCCGTTTGCCCTTGTTATTGTTCAAGTCTTAGTTGCCTGCTGTAACAACCCGTATTTTTGAATAACATGTTATAACATAAATGGAGGCAGAATTAAACTGTAAAATCTGAATCAAGGGAAACGGGCTATGCCATTGCGTTCGTCTCGGAAAAATACGCGAAATAGAGTCCGAGTTTTCGAAAATCGGAGTCCGTATGACCAAGATATGGCCTCGCGAAGTTTCACGAAAAATTCCCAAATTAAAGTATACTTAATTAAGTGAAATGGGTTGCGCAGAGAAATATATATATATATATATATTGATATATATATATATATATATATATAATTGAAAATTAAATAAATAAATATGCAAAAATGTTCAAAACAGCGAATTGGGAGAGGGGAATAACCGAACCGGCCGATTTTTGAGGTCGACCCGAGCCCGCTGGGTCGACTAGGGGTTAATCCACGGTGTTTGGCTGTCAACCCATGGGCCGATTCGCTCAAATGCAGATTTTGCATTTGAATGGTTCTCATGGTTCATCTTTAATCTAAAGGCTCTAGATGGTTCCTACACTTAACTTCTTCCCCAAGACATGCTTTGATGGCTTGGATTGAATCTAGGTTTAATCCTATGGCCTAAAACACTTGCCTAATCTATAAATAAGACCCTAACCTACCCTAAATCATCATTATTCATTCATACAACTAAACTATGGCAAAATCAATCCTCTCATGGCCTCCACTCTCTTCATAAAATTCCTAAATAAATTCCTAAGTGATTTTCCATGCATACAAGTGTTTTCAAACTTGTATGAGCATCATTAGCTTGCATTCAAGTCAAGTTTATATATTTGCATCATAAAGAAAGAGTCTTGATCATTTTGGCTCAAGGGTTTTGCTTGCATTTTGGGTTTAATTGATTTCATAAGGGCTTTGTCATATTTTTGTGACTTCTTAAGCATTGTAAGCCCTATTCTACTTTCATACTTAAACTCTAAAGTTAAATGTATGATATGCAAGTTTATCATGTTGTGATATGCAAGTTTATATGCAAGTTTATCATGTTGTGATATGCAAGTTTATATGCAAGTTTATCATGTTGTGATATGCAAGTTTATATGCAAGTATGCCAAGTTATGTTATGCAAGTTTGGGTTGAACATTTTGTTCATGCTATCATGTTATGCAAGCTTATTTTGGGTTTATGAACATAAAGCTTAAAGCTTTATGCCAAAGGTTGCATTTTAGCAACATGTAAGTTATCATATCTCTTATGATAACTTGCATGTGAGGCTAAATGCGAACTTATGGCCATCTCTACATGTCATTTAGCACCATGTATCACCAATATGCTAAGTTTGGTTTTATGCATGCTTTTGAGGCCTAAAAATGTAATATGCAAGTGTATGAACATATGAACATTTCATATGCCACCATGTTAAGCTTGTGGCTTCAATACCTTTATGTCATGATTATGCCAAGTTCCCTCTTTCTATCCTTTATGCGCTATTGCGATATGTAAGCGATGGGATTGCGTTTGGGGTTGGGTAAACTTAAAAGACATAAAACATAAGCTTGGGAATTTACCTATTAAGTTAGGTCTACCCATTGGGAATTTACCTATTAAGTTAGGTCTACCCAATTGCTTGAAAACTTGTAACATGTTTTGGAAACATGATGGACATGACACTTAGAAAAGATAAGTGTGGCCAACTCGAGGTTGGGTTGAGTTTGTAGTGTAAACCTACCCGGAACCGACCGGCTTAACTAGTTGCTACAAACAATAGGACCCAATGTGAGAAGTTGGTCATGTTGTACCTTGAACCCGAGGTTAGACCAAGTTGTGGTGTAAAGCTACCCGGACCCGCCCGGCTTAACTAGTAACCACAACAAGGTCTAATGTGAGAGGTTAAGGCGCATTAAATTAATTAATGCCTCGTGATTAGGGTTAAGTCATGGTCCACTTAATACTTAACCAATTTGGGCTTGGTAGATTAATCAGGGTTAAGTCGTGAACTCATCGTTACACTTAACCAAGTTAATCCAGGATTAGCAAGAGGGTTAAACCGTACTTAACCCACTAGAAAAATCCTAGCAATGGGGGCCCACTCCAGCAGTAATCCCAAGTTAGTATCATCATGACCCTAGGGACTAGGCTAGGGTGGGGGCACGATTACTGGACTGGAGGTAAGTGACCAAAAGCGACGGCAGAGGGTACGCCGGTGTAGTTCCGGGCGGACTCTGGTCGTGCACATAGTCCGTAGCCGGAGAAAACATGCACGGGTACCAGTAGATCGGGACTGTGCACTCATGTTCATGGTGTCCAGGGGTTGACACCCTAGGGCTTGATACACCCGAAGGGTGGACCCGGCACAGTCTGACTACAATTATGTTTGGGCCGTATTGACACCAACATGTGACGAGTTAGGCTTAGGGAGCCGATCGACTAGACCATTGGGTTGGACCTTGTATTAGGGTCATTTCATGTTATTGGACCGCGGGTTAGGGTCACTTCATGTTGTTGGGCCAAAGCTTGGGCCAAGGGATCAATACTTGTTTATTCAAGTCATGTTAGTTTGCTAGTACACCTGTGGTGCAAAACCTTAATCCTGATTATGCGATGACACCTTTATCTACCTTGTTAGTTAATCATCATGCTAGTATATTGTTATCCTTATGTTCATCCCTGCTGCTCATGCCAGTTAACTTTATCAGTTTACATTGATTGTAGTAGGGCTTACTCAGTCTTTTTGACTGACCTGTTTTCTTTCGCCTCTTTTCTTCCGTCCCCCCCCCCCCAGGTTCTCAGGGAGGGAATACTGGAGCTTAGCTTGGATTTCGGATTGCTTGCTTGTGGGATTTCAGCTCATGTACGGTTTCGACATGAAGCTAGCTATGGTTACCACTTAATTGGGGATAGCACTTATTTATTTCAGTTTTTCAGTTGATGTTGTTTTATCTAGACTTGTTTATTTGGAAAGCTATGTTGTACCAGACTTGTTTTGAAATGTTTTGAAATCTTCCGCTGTTTTATCTATGTTATTTACTCTGTTTACATATATACATATGTTCTTGTTCTGCCTTGATATATCATTATGCATGTTTACCTGATTCAAACGCCCCTCCAAAGTCAGAGTGCTTGCAAGAGCCACCCTGGTGGAGGTGGGGTGTTACAATTTGGTATCAGAGCATATGGTACGAGAAGGAACAAAAAGGCTTTTAGAAAACTTTTGGAAAACTATTTTCAAAACCAAGTATAAAGTATTTTCCAAAGAAAAGTCTAGTTTCTTTTAAAGGCTATTCCCCAAAAAGCCATTAGCAAAATTCCTTCGTTTTTCTCCATTTTGAATCTGTCTTTTTCTTCGTTTTCAGTATGGCCGATAACTTTGCTATTCCGGAGGGAGTACACGTACCTATTTGGTATAGGAGACTTTTGGAGGCTAGGGCGACCGAAGTCAGCCCCGCAGATGTTCCTCCTCCTCCGGTAGTTAATGTTCCTCCTCCTCCTCCTCCTCCGGTGGTTAATGTTCCTCCTCCTCCTGTCGCTGAGGTTCCTCTTCCTCCTCCCCCTCAGCATCCTCAAGTGGACTTCGCAAAGACTTGCAAAGATTTCAAAGCAATGGGTGGCAAGAACTTTCAAGGCACTGAGACTTTTGTAGAGCCCAGAAATTGGTTGAAAGAGACCGAGGATTTGTTTGCTATCTTTGGGTTAGACGATCAGAGGAAGCTCTTGTTGGCGGTTTGGCTTATGAAGGATGAAGCCGCTTATTGGTGGGAAGTCACCAATGGTACTAGGCCTGTTGAGACTTGGGCCGATTTCAGGGCAAGGTTCATGCTTAAGTTTCTATCTTCTGCTGAGGAGAATCTGCAAATGGAGAGGTTCATAACTTTGAAACAAGGAGATATGTCTGTCAAAGAATATGTGAACAAGTTCAATCAGTTAGCTCGTTTTGGCTTGGATATGGTGAATACTCCTCAGAAGAAGGCTCTTTGTTTTGCTAGAGGATTGAATGAGCCGTTGCAGGGATTGGCTATGTCACATATTCCCCATGGGGCCACGTTTGAGAGTTTGGTTGATATGGCGTTACTTCAGGGAGATGTCAAGAAAGAAACCAAGATGAATGATACTCAAGCCAAGAAGACTGATTCCCAGGGAAAAGGAAATCAGGGTAATCCAAGTGGTCAGAGCAGTCAAGGCAATCAGAACAAGAACAAGAGTCAAGGCAACAAGGGGAACAACAACAAGGGCAAGAACAACAAGGGGAAGTGCCATTATTGCGGTTCAGTTGGGCATCTTATTAAGGATTGTAAGAAGAGGAAAAGGAAGAATGGTGAATGCTTTTTCTGCAGTGAGACTGGACATTTCAGTAAGGATTGCCCGAGGAAGCAAGGGCAAGTCCAGGGTCAGACTCAGCATGCTGGATCTTCAGGAGGGCAAGTTCATGCTCTCAATGTCGCTCCAGTTCCCGATCGAGGTAGTATTTCTGTTGAGAGCCTTGTATATATTTCTGATTTTCCAGTTCGTACCTTGTTTGATTCTGGTGCATCGCATAGCTTTATCTCATCTGATCTTGTTGATAGTTTGCACCTTAGTACTAGCTTGGTAGATTATACCGTCTGTGTCTCAAATCCTATTGGGGGTTCCGCCCATTTGTCTATGATATGTGGGGATTTGAGGATCTCTATACTGAGTGTAGAGTTCTTGTGCAGTGCTTATGTTCTTGGTTTTAGGGGATACGGATTGATATTGGGCATGGATTGGCTGTCCAGATATGGAGCCATTCTTGATTGTGAGCATAGGGTTGTGAGGCTCGTGACTCGCCTCGGAAACACCCTAGAGATTTCTTGTGATCCGAGAGGTCCCGTCATGTTGTGCTATCTGGAATCACTCGACTCGTCAATGGAAACTCTTCAGTCTGTGAGAGTGGTTCGAGAGTATCCGGATGTTTTCGATGAAGTTAGGGGGTTGCCCCCTAAGCGAGAGATTGATTTCCGCATTTATCTGGTGGATAATGCAAAGCCTGTTTCTTTGCCCGTTCGGCACATGGCTCCGCGTGAAAGGCGGGAGCTAAGTAAGCAAGTGAAAGAGTTGCTTGAGAAGAACTTCATTAGACGAAGTATATCTGAATGGGGAGCGCCTGTGGTATTTGCTACTAAGGCGGATGGTTCTCTCCGACTTTGCGTTGACTATCGAGAGTTGAATAAGCTGACTAAGAAGAACAGACACCCGTTACCGAGGATTGATGATCTCTTTGACCAGCTTGTCGGTGCTTCTGTTTTCTCTCAGCTTGATCTTGCTACGGGGTTCCATCAGCTCAGGGTAGCTGAAGATAGTATAGACAAGACTGCGTTCAGAACTCCAGATGGATTCTTCGAATGGCTTGTCATGTCGTTCGGCTTGACTAATGCACCCGCATATTTCGTGGACTTGATGAGTAAGGTGTTCAGGGAGTTCTTGAACAAGTTTGTCGTGGTCTTCATAGATGATATTCTGATCTTCTCTAAGGATGAGGAAGAGCACGCAAGGCATCTCATGGAGGTGATGGATACGCTTAGAGCGCATCAGTTGAAGGCCAAGTTCTCCAAGTGTCACTTTTGGAGAAGGGAAGTTAGATTCCTTGGGCATATAGTATCTAAGCAAGGCTTAGCGGTGGATCCCGCTAAGGTAGTGGCAGTTCAAGATTGGAAAACTCCAAGGAATGCAACCGAAGTGAGAAGTTTTCTAGGTCTTGCGGGTTTCTACCGGAAGTTCATCAAGGACTTCGCAAAGATATCCGCTCCTCTCACTAAATTGACGAAGAAGAATTTAGTTTTTGCTTGGAGCATAGAATGCGAGCTTCCTTTTCAGAAGCTCAAGAGAGCCCTCACATCAGCACCTGTTCTAGCTTTGCCCGATGGAGGGAAGTTATTTACCGTATACACCGATGCATGTGGCACGGGGTTAGGAGCCGTTCTTATGCAAGAAGGAAGAGTGATATGCTTTGGCGGTAGACAACTCAAAGTGCATGAGAAGAATTATCCCACTCATGACTTAGAGTTGGCAGCAATAGTATATGCACTCAAGGCTTGGCGCCATTATCTTCTGGGAGAAAGATTTGAGCTTTATACCGATCACAAGTCATTGAAGTATCTCTTTTCTCAGAAGGATCTAAATCTGAGGCAACAAAGATGGATGGAATTCTTGGCGTCCTACGATTTTGAGATAGCTTATACCCCTGGCAAGGGGAATGTGGTAGCAGATGCATTGAGTAGAAGAAGGTTGACCCTAAGTCCTCTATTCGTTGAGATGAAGAATTTAGAGTATGTGGCAACCTTTGATTTCTCTTTGGCGATTGAGTCGATGACTGGTTCTTTAGCATCTCTGGAACTCAGACCTACCCTTCTTGATCAAGTTGGGGCTTCGCAGAGAGAAGACCCTCAGATAGTTGAGATTATGGATAAGCTAATTCGAGGAGAGACGTCTAGTCATCTCACTCGATATTCTATTGATGACAAGGGTTGGCTGAGGAGAGACGGAAGGTTATGTGTTCCAATGGTAGAAGATCTAGTAAGAAGAGTTCTTGAGGAAGCGCATCGCTCTAAGTTGACTATACATCCGGTCGGAGATAAGATGTATAAAGATATGAAGCGCATTTTCTTTTGGCCTGGGATGAAGAAGGATGTGGCAGAATTTGTCTCTAGATGTATCATTTGCCAGCAAGTTAAGGCCGAGTTGAAGAAGCCCGGTGGGCTATTGCATCCTCTAGACGTTCCACTATGGAAGTGGGAGAGTATTTCCATGGATTTTATCGATGGGCTACCAAGGTCAAGGAAAGGGAATACGAGCATTTGGGTTATTGTGGATAGACTTACGAAGAGTGCTCATTTCATTCCGGTGAAGAGCAAGAGGACCGCATCTTGGCTAGCGTCTGTATATCTTCGTGAGATTGTGAGACTACATGGAGTCCCTTCTAGTATAGTCAGTGACCGTGACCCAATCTTTACAAGTCAATTCTGGAATAGCTTGCAAGAAGCTGTTGGCACAAGGTTGAATCTAAGTACGGCTTATCACCCACAGACGGACGGTCAAACCGAAAGGGTGAATAGGGTACTCGAGGATCTGTTGAGGCTTTGTATTCTGGATTTTGGTGGTACTTGGGAAGACCATCTTCCTCTTGTTGAGTTTGCATATAATAACAGTTATCAGGCAAGCATAGGGATGGCACCATTTGAAGCTTTATATGGGAGGTCGTGCAAGTCGCCTACATGTTGGTGGGAGACTACAGATGAGCTTATACTTGGGCCTGATATGATCAGAGATACATCCGAGAAGATCAAGTTGATTCGGAGACGGATGAAAGCGGCCCAAGACCGACAGAAATCCTATGCTGATAAGCGAAGAACGGATTTGGAGTTTGATGTTGGGGATATGGTTTTCGTGAAGGTTTCTCCTTTGCGGAATGTGGTCCGATTTGGAGCTGTTGGGAAGTTTGCACCGAGGTTTGTTGGACCATTCCCTATTATAGAGAGGATCAGGCAGATGGCTTATAGAGTGAAGTTGCCCGAGAAGCTTGCTGGAGTACACGATGTTTTTCATGTCTCGCATCTCCGGAAGTGTTTACATGAATCAGCAGAGGTTGTTGAGCCAAGTGTTCTAAAAGATGTAGAAGTGGAGAAAGAGGCTACCTTGAGGAGAGCTCCGATTCGTATCTTGGGGACGGAGACCAAGAAGCTAAGGAATCGAGAGGTCAAATTGGTGAAGGTTCAATGGGGTGAAGCCGAAGAAGACGCAACTTGGGAAACCGAGGAGAAGATGCGTGGGCTTTATCCATTCCTTTTTGAGGGTACACTCTCAATCTCTTTTCTTTGTTAGCATATCTTTCTCTTTGTTATCCATGTTTATCTAGTTTATCGTGTTAATCTTGTCATGAGAACCTTAGGTAGAAACCCTTTGGATGAAACATGTGTTTGAAACATGTTATGCTTGATGGTTGCAAGTGTTTGCAAGTGGATACTCGTGGATGCATAATACACGTTAGGCACTAAGATCGGCTCACACACTTTCATACCGCATATGCATGAGTGTTTATGCTTATTCATGGATGAAAACTTGTTATACTATCACGTGGATGTTGCATATGGATGAATGTTATGTGCACTCATGTAGAGATTATAAATTATGTTAGGAATTTGCATACATATGGACTCATTTCACTAACATATTTTGCATTAAGGGGGTTTACTGAATCAGTAACCTCCTGATTTTCGCATTAGATAAGTACATATACACACACCTTTGCATATGATCATACAGCATTTAGAACCTTTTAAGGACAATGATTGCTCGTGGATGATGTTTTGAGTAGATGGATGATGGATGGTAGGATACGTTCTTCCTAACTTGGAGATTTCGGGAACGAAATCCTTTAAGGAGGGAAGAATGTAACAATTCGTATTTTTGAATAACATGTTATAACATAAATGGAGGCAGAATTAAACTGTAAAATCTGAATCAAGGGAAACGGGCTATGCCATTGCGTTCGTCTCGGAAAAATACGCGAAATAGAGTCCGAGTTTTCGAAAATCGGAGTCCGTATGACCAAGATATGGCCTTGCGAAGTTTCACGAAAAATTCCCAAATTAAAGTATACTTAATTAAGTGAAATGGGTTGCGCAGAGAAATATATATATTGATATATATATATATATATAATTGAAAATTAAATAAATAAATATGCAAAAATGTTCAAAACAGCGAATTGGGAGAGGGGAATAACCGAACCGGCCGATTTTTGAGGTCGACCCGAGCTCGCTGGGTCGACTAGGGGTTAATCCAGGGTGTTTGGCTGTCAACCCGTGGGCCGATTCGCTCAAATGCAGATTTTGCATTTGAATGGTTCTCATGGTTCATCTTTAATCTAAAGGCTCTAGATGGTTCCTACACTTAACTTCTTCCCCAAGACATGCTTTGATGGCTTGGATTGAATCTAGGTTTAATCCTATGGCCTAAAACACTTGCCTAATCTATAAATAAGACCCTAACCTACCCTAAATCATCATTATTCATTCATACAACTAAACTATGGCAAAATCAATCCTCTCATGGCCTCCACTCTCTTCATAAAATTCCTAAATAAATTCCTAAGTGATTTTCCATGCATACAAGTGTTTTCAAACTTGTATGAGCATCATTAGCTTGCATTCAAGTCAAGTTTATATATTTGCATCATAAAGAAAGAGTCTTGATCATTTTGGCTCAAGGGTTTTGCTTGCATTTTGGGTTTAATTGATTTCATAAGGGCTTTGTCATATTTTTGTGACTTCTTAAGCATTGTAAGCCCTATTCTACTTTCATACTTAAACTCTAAAGTTAAATGTATGATATGCAAGTTTATCATGTTGTGATATGCAAGTTTATATGCAAGTTTATCATGTTGTGATATGCAAGTTTATATGCAAGTTTATCATGTTGTGATATGCAAGTATGCCAAGTTATGTTATGCAAGTTTGGGTTGAACATTTTGTTCATGCTATCATGTTATGCAAGCTTATTTTGGGTTTATGAACATAAAGCTTTAAGCTTTATTCCAAAGGTTGCATTTTAGCAACATGTAAGTTATCATATCTCTTATGATAACTTGCATGTGAGGCTAAATGCGAACTTATGGCCATCTCTACATGTCATTTAGCACCATGTATCACCAATATGCTAAGTTTGGTTTTATGCATGCTTTTGAGGCCTAAAAATGTAATATGCAAGTGTATGAACATATGAACATTTCATATGCCACCATGTTAAGCTTGTGGCTTCAATACCTTTATGTCATGATTATGCCAAGTTCCCTCTTTCTATCCTTTATGCGCTATTGCGATATGTAAGCGATGGGATTGCGTTTGGGGTTGGGTAAACTTAAAAGACATAAAACATAAGCTTGGGAATTTACCTATTAAGTTAGGTCTACCCGTTGGGAATTTACCTATTAAGTTAGGTCTACCCAATTGCTTGAAAACTTGTAACATGTTTTGGAAACATGATGGACACGACACTTAGAAAAGATAAGTGTGGCCAACTCGAGGTTGGGTTGAGTTTGTAGCGTAAATCTACCCGGAACCGACCAGCTTAACTAGTTACTACAAACAATAGGACCCAATGTGAGAAGTTGGTCATGTTGTACCTTGAACCCGAGGTTAGACCAAGTTGTGGTGTAAAGCTACCCGGACCCGCCCGGCTTAACTAGTAACCACAACAAGGTCTAATGTGAGAGGTTAAGGCGCATTAAATTAATTAATGCCTCGTGATTAGGGTTAAGTCATGGTCCACTTAATACTTAACCAATTTGGGCTTGGTAGATTAATCGGGGTTAAGTCGTGAACTCATCGTTACACTTAACCAAGTTAATCCAGGATTAGCAAGAGGATTAAACCGTACTTAACCCACTAGAAAAATCCTAGCAATGGGGGCCCACTCCAGCAGTAATCCCAAGTTAGTATCATCATGACCCTAGGGACTAGGCTAGGGTGGGGGCACGATTACTGGACTGGAGGTAAGTGACCAAAAGCGACGGCAGAGGGTACGCCGGTGTAGTTCCGGGCGGACTCTGGTCGTGCACATAGTCCGTAGCCGGAGAAAACATGCACGGGTACCAGTAGATCGGGACTGTGCACTCATGTTCATGGTGTCCAGGGGTTGACACCCTAGGGCTTGATACACCCGAAGGGTGGACCCGGCACAGTCTGACTACAATTATGTTTGGGCCGTATTGACACCAACACGTGACGAGTTAGGCTTAGGGAGCCGATCGACTAGACCATTGGGTTGGACCTTGTATTATGGTCATTTCATGTTATTGGACCGCGGGTTAGGGTCACTTCATGTTGTTGGGCCAAAGCTTGGGCCAAGGGATCAATACTTGTTTATTCAAGTCATGTTAGTTTGCTAGTACACCTGTGGTGCAAAACCTTAATCCTGATTATGCGATGACACCTTTATCTACCTTGTTAGTTAATCATCATGCTAGTATATTGTTATCCTTATGTTCATCCCTGCTGCTCATGCCAGTTAACTTTATCAGTTTACATTGATTGTAGTAGGGCTTACTCAGTCTTTTTGACTGACCTGTTTTCTTTCGCCTCTTTTCTTCCGTTTCCCCCCCCCCCCCCCTCCAGGTTCTCAGGGAGGGAATACTGGAGCTTAGCTTGGATTTCGGATTGCTTGCTTGTGGGATTTCAGCTCACGTACGGTTTCGACATGAAGCTAGCTATGGTTACCACTTAATTGGGGATATCACTTATTTTTTTCAGTTTTTCAGTTCATGTTGTTTTATCTAGACTTGTTTATTTGGAAAGCTATGTTGTACCAGACTTGTTTTGAAATGTTTTGAAATCTTCCGCTATTTTATCTATGTTATTTACTCTGTTTACATATATACATATGTTCTTGTTCTGCCTTGATATATCATTATGCATGTTTACCTGATTCAAACGCCCCTCCAAAGTCAGAGTGCTTGCAAGAGCTACCCTGGTGGAGGTGGGGTGTTACACCTGCCTTGGTTTCGTTGCATTGGTCGTTGCACTTTTGGTTGTAATTCTTATTATGAGATTTTCCTCAACAACTACTATGTATTGTTTTTTTTCTGGGTCCTTTTAAGAAACTAATTTAGTGATATTACACCCTACGTGGTGTATGTAGTGGTTGGTCCACTTTAAAAACCATTAATGTGGTCAATTCACTATAAAAACCATTTGTTAGGGTGTGTGTAGTGGTTGGTCCACTTTAAAAACCATTAATGTGGTCGGTTCACTATAAAAACCGTTTGTTAGGGTGTATGTTGGTTGGTCCACTTTAAAAACCATGAATGTGGTCGGTTCACTATAAAAACCATTTGTTAGGGTGTATGTAGTGGTTGGTCCACTTTAAAAACCATTAATGTGGTTGGTTCACCATAAAAACCATAGTGGTTGGTCCACTTTAAAAACCATTAATGTGGTTATTTCACCATAAAAACCGTAGTGGTTGTTCCACTTTAAAAACCATTAATGTGGTTGGTTCACCATAAAAACTATAGTGGTTGGTCCACTTTAAAACCATTAATGTGGTTGGTTCACCATAAAAACCGTTTGTAAAAAGTGAAGTTGTTGAAGGCTTGAGGAGAATGTAGTGTGTCAAGTTTCAAGTTTCCAGTTTCCAAGCTTCAAAAATTGCAAGTTTCAAGTTTCCAGTTTCCAAGATTCAAAAATTGCAAGTTTCAAGTCTCTCTGTCACATGTTTCATCATCTTTACAATTGGGGGATATTTCTACGGCATGTGTTCCAACGGGTCATCAATTGACAGATATATTGACAAAAAGCTCTTGGACGTCAGCAATTTACATTTTTATTGTGCTAGTGGGCATTTGTGATTTACATGCTCCAACTTGAGGGGGAGTGTTAAGAATATTTATGTAAATATCTGCGTCATAGGCAGGATAAGGATAATGTTGACTCATACATTCGCAGGATTTGGATCATGCTGACTCATACGTTCGCAGGATATGGATCATGCTGACTCATACACTCAATGCTTTCCTCTTATATTATTTTTCCTTTATATCTTATTAAAGGGAAATTGTTATTGCTTGTTTTAACCGCATGTACTCCATCTATATAAAGCACTGTAATGTAAATCAATGGATCAAAGAATAAGATTACAAAATTTCATCTTTTCTACAATCTCTCATATTATTAGAAATTCTATCAATTTGTACTGTATATTCAATTATTAACTTCATCAAGAAGTTGATTATTATTTACTTTTATTGCTTCATTATTTTGATTGTTTATTATTTCATTAGAATCTTCTAGTATTGTTTCTAATGTATGTATAGTTTTAACTCTTATATTATTTTCATCATCTGTGTATACAAAGGTATTATTATTCATTTGATTATTTTGCCTAAGTTGATGTTTTAATTCGAACATCTCGTAAGGTTCTAATACTATTCCAAGTTCCTTAGGGTGTATTATTTTATCCATTTATAAATTTCTTTAAAATTATGAATTGGATTCATCATCAATATCTATTTCTTGTTGGTTAGATAGTCTATAATCTTTAAATCTTAAAGATATAGATCCATTAGGATTTGTATATGTTACCACATCATTTGGTTTTAACGCGAGTGTATTCTCATTTGGATTTTGTATTGTCCATTCATGTCCTTCCAGGATTGAAGAGTCTATTTCCACTAGTCTTAAAAATGTTATTCCTGTTGAAGTTAATGTTTTTATTACTTTATCAAGTTTATTTTATTTTTAGGTGTATATTTTGTCATACATTTTCCTAAAAATGTTATATCTAATAATATAATTTTGTCGTTAAAGTTTTCAAATCCTTTTGTTTGTATAACTACTTTTATATGTTTATAGAAATCTGCTAATGTCATTGTAAAGTTTGGAGATACATAAACAATTCCTATATTGGTATTCTTGCCTACTTCTATTGTTCAAAAAATTCTTTTTTCTAATTCTTTATGTCTATCATCTATTAGGACTATTAATAATTTAACTCCTATTTTTTGTCTTACTATCCTCTTATTCTAATAACTATTAATCCTAAATGGATTAATTTACATTTTTGTATTTTTAATTGTTTAATTGCTTCTGCCAACGTTAGATTTATTGTTTGTTAACTTCCGTCACCAATTTACAATATTTCTTCTCTACGGTGTCCATATAATCCAGTATTCATGGTAAATACTCCTATTCTATATAATTCTCTAGGAATTAAGGTATTTAGCTGATTATTTAAACTTCTAAATCACTATCTACATTTATGATTTCTTCTCATTGTTATTGTAAGCTAACAGATCTTCTTAGCATAATGTCTATCCATGTATTAGAGGATAGACTATTACTTTTTGTAGGTCTATCACTATTTGTGATGGTTCTAGATGTTCCTGCATATGGTCTTATATTCATTGTGTATTTTCTAATTTTTTGAAAGTTTAAAAGCTTAATTTAGTTACCTTATTTTTATTTGGGTTGTCTTCTGGTGCTCCTAAGTTTAAGTTTGATAATTTTTTTGTGAGTAGATTAATATCATTATCTTTTTCTTGTGTTTCCAAACTTAATTTTGTAATTTGTTTTCTATAAGGTCTAATCTGTCATGCATTTGGGTTATCATTGCAATAATAGTATTACATATTAAGCATATTGTAATGTATGATTTGCTTGTAAAATTATCTTTGTTATATCCTGCTGTTAAGTGTTCAGTTATTTTTTAGTGTCATATTAGCATGATTTATGGCTTCTGTATAATATTTATTTTCGTATCCCATATTAATTTAATTGTAGATATTTAATTTCTTCTAGCATTTGCTCAACTTTTAGTATTTGTGTTTTAAAATGTGGTTTATTTATTTCAGATTGGTTCCTGACTTGTAATATTAAATCTTTAGATTGTATCTCAACTTCTTTTGGTTTATATTATTATATTAATTATTTTAAATAAGTGATATCTATTTTGTTTGGAAAGCTTTTAAGGTTTAAAGCCTTAAATTTCTTGGTTAGCTTGCTTATTGTAATATCAAATTCATCTATAAGGAGGTTTTTATGTAATATTGGTTATCTCGTATTTGTTGTAGTTTTTTTATTTCTAGAAGTCATATTTTCAGAAATATGTTCTATAAGTTTATAAAATATTTTATTATACCATTGTAAAGAATCATTGAATTCTATTATTAAATCTGTAACATAATTTAGATGTTTATTTTCAGAATGTAATATATGTAGGTAATCAGTATTTCTTAGATAACAATTATTTTTTTGTTTATCTAATGAAATGATTGTTTTAACAGGGTTGTGTATTTCTAAGTTTTAAGTATTCAAACTTCTTGTATTCTGATGTATTATTTAGTATTTTTTTTATTCATTTTTTGTTGGATTTTGATCACCTGAAATCTACTATGCTTTGCAAGTTTTCTCGTGTATTCTAGTTCTTAATTGCATGTATAAGAAAAATAAGTTTGGGTTGCCACTATTGTCGATGATGTCTAATGAAGACAATCAGCCATTATGTTATATTTAGTATGATTTATAATTTACAATTAGCCGTTATGTTATATTTAGTATGATTTATAATTTACAATTAGTCATTATGTTATAATAGTACGGTTTTGTAATTAACAATTAGTCATTGCAATGCTTTCCTATATACACATGTCTTTGTTTCATTACTCCTTGTACAAGAAATAAATTATTTCATCAATAAGATCGTCTGCTTCCACAATATTCTTCTTATTCTTTAATTTGTTCTTCTTGTCCTTCAATTTGGTATCAGAGCAAATTGCCGAAAGGCTTTCTATCAACCAAGAGTTGTTTTATTTTATCTGTCTCCTCAGTTTTGTTTTTATCATCGGAGATCTCACCGAAGGGACAAATAAAAGGAAAGACGGTGAATTCTGGAATAGAATGACGAGTCAGCAAAACATTTAATTATGGCTAAGTTTGTCCTATTGGGCCACGGCACATTGCCATAGTCATATTTTGCTTACCCGAAATAATGTATTTTACCGTTACATTCACCTGTATATATATCAGGTCTTTATGTTCTATTTTGTATCAATAAAAAAAACAATTTCTTATTGAATAAAATAACAAGCCTTATAATTCTCTCAACTGTAGTTCCTCCTTCCCATCTGCGTCTTCAGCTTTGCTAACTTGGTATCGGAGCCAGCAACAGCCTAACGGCTACAACGATTCAAGATGATTGAAATCAAGAAAGAACCATCGTCACCTGGTTCTTTACCCATCTGAAATTAAATCTCATCATTTGGGGTTTGAGCTGATTCAAACTGAATTGCCCCGTCGAGTCATTAACTGACTGCATCATCAATAATCGTCGACTTTAGGAATGTGGATCAAATCCTTATTACCAATCAAGAAAGATCGAGAAAATTAACTATGGTCGAAAAGATTATATCAGGAAAGCTTAGCAACAGATCCCATCATACAATCATCACCTACAATACCCAAGACCATATTAAAGTTCTCGAAAATCCCCAATTCAAAAGGCAACGAAAGTTCTCACCACTTATCTGCCTTTCGTGGACTCAGATCTGTGATCTATAATCATGTCTGAAGAGAACTCTGCTACTTCCAACATCAATGCTACGATGCAATCTGCCGAACAACTGATCAAGACAATCATCAGCCCACAAATCCAACTAATCACCATCCAACTTGAAGAAACCAATTAATTATTGTGGAAACTTCAGGTGGAAACTGCCGTGCAAGGTTACGGACTGGAAGGCTACTTACATGGCACGCTATCAACTACAACAAGATATATAACTGACAATCAAAACAGAGTCATTAGCAACGACAAATATACAAAATATCATAGAGACGAAAGACTCATCAGTGCATGGTTGTTGTCATCCATCAGTCCAAGCCTGCTATTTCAAGTCATGGGCTGTAAAATAGCAAGTGATATATGACTAACTATGGAGAAAGTATTCAACTCACAATCGGCTGCAAAGTCTCTTTTTATAAAAGACAACTACAAGACTATAGAAAAGAAAATCTAAGTATAAGAGAATACATATCAAAGGTTAAAAATATATGCGATATGTTGAAGGCTGCTGGTAGCAACATGATGAAGCTAAACATGTATTGTCATTACTAAATGGACTGGGAGATGAATATGAAGCCGTAGTAGCCGTCATAACATCACAAAAGGCAACACCACCATTGGACGATGTCTGTGTTATACTACTGTCTCACGAAGCAAGAATCAACGACAAAAAGCCATCAGAAAGTGAATACTCACTGAACTTCACTACATGCAACAGAGGGCAACGGCACTCGTCAAAGAGGTGGTTACAATAACAATGGTCAAAGAGGTGGTTACTTTAATCGTGGACGAGGACGTGGCAGGTGGAGCCCTAACAGCAGACCTAAATGTCAAATTTGCGAAAAAGTTGGACACATTGCAGTGAAGTGCTACTTTCGATTTAACTCAAACTATGTACCAAGTCAAGGTAACAATAATCAAAGAGGAAGCAATCCTAATGTCAACATGGTTGTGTCTCAAATAGAAGGGATAAATCAAAACAATAACAGCCGAGCTTATAATCAAAATGACAAAGCCAAAGGAGAAGACATTCAAGAAGACAACTGGTATCCAGACTCGGGAGCAACAAATCACATCACTAGCAACTTGGAAAATCCTAATCTCAGAAACAAGGAGTATCGAGGTAATCAAACCATAAGCTTGGGTAATGGTAAGTGCGTAAAAATTTCTCACACGGGAAATGCTATAATTAATGGTAAAAAACAACTATATTTAAATAACCTACTTAGGGTACCCAATATTAAGAAAAATCTGATAAGCGTATCACAATTTGCAAAAGATAACAATGTTTACTTTGAATTTTTCCCGAAATATTGCTTAGTCAGGGACATACTGACTAAGGAAATTTTATTGCAGGGGAACACTATTAATGGACTGTATCAGTTTAAAGTTGATGGTCAAGACAACAATACTAAAGAGAAAAGCTGCTACAATTCTGTCATGCTACTTGAAGAAAATAATAGAAGTACTTTTGATAAATGGCATTACAAGTTAGGTCATCCTAGTGTAAACGTAGTCAAAACAGTTCTTAGGAATAATAAATTTGCTTTTGATGATATATCTTATCCCTATTTTTGCACTTATTGTCAAATGGGAAAAAGCCACAAACTACCGTATATAAATTCTTTAACTAACTACACGCAACCATTTGAATTAATAGCTACTGATCTATGAGGACCTACCCCTGTTTGCACCGACTTTAACTACAAGTATTACATTTCATTTGTGGATGCTTGCACTAGGTACACCTGGATTTATTTTCTAAAAGCAAAATCTGACACTTATGCTACTGTTGTTAATTTTTCTAATGTGGTTGATAATCAGTTCAATACCAAAATTAAAGTATTGCAACCTGATGGTGGCTCTTAGTATAAAAACCTATGCAAAATTCTTCAAAACTAAGGGAATTATACACAGAATCACTTGCCCCTACACATCTGAACAGAATGGCTTAGTAGAAAGGAAACACAGACACATCGTGGAGACTGGACTACTTTATTGGATCATGCATCGCTGCCACTAAAATTTTGGTCAGAAGCTTTCAACACTGCCGTGTACTTAATAGATAGAATGCCTACAGCAGTGTTGAAAGACTTAAGTCCCATTGAAAAATTATATAACATCAAACTAGACTACCAAAGTCTTAAAACTTTCGGATGTTTGTGTTTCCCATACTTAAGACCATACAATACAAATAAATTAAATTTCAGATCCAAACCATGTACATTTATTGGATATGCTACAAAGCAAAAAGGATATAGGTGTATAGATGAAAATGGCAGAATTTTCATTAGCAGACATATGGTATTTAATGAAGAGGTATTTCCATACAAAAATTCAGACATCAAAACCACAAATAAAGTAATCACAAGTAAGAGTAGCATACCTAGCATACCATACTATACAGACTCTCTAGTAGATACTAGCAAAGCAATGGCTACTGAAGGAAATCAAAACTGCACTACTGGATCAGTTACACCCAATACTAGTAATGAAGAGCCAATCAGCCTCGCCAACTATTCACCTGAAAGACAACAACAAGAAGAAAATGAGAGCCAAAATAATGAAAGCGACATCAGAAGTACAAACAACAACAATATGCCAGCAACCACAGTCAATCAAGAGAGCCAATCATAAACAAAATCTCCAACAAATATTGGGCATCCAATGATAACCAGGGAGAAAAGTGGTATTTTTAAACCAAAATTTCTCACAGCAACTATCAACTCAGAAGAACCAGTTACATACCAGCAAGCTGCACAATATAAAAACTGGGGAGAAGCCATGGACGAAGAGTACAAAGCTCTGGTGAATAATCAAACATGGGAACTTGTTCAACTATTAACCAACAAAAATTTAATTGGATGCAGATGGACATATAGAACAAAAAGAAATCCAAACGGATCTATTCAAAGATACAAAGCAAGGTTGGTAGTTAAAGGATATACACAAGAATATGGATTTGACTACAATGAAACATTTTCACCTATAGTCAAACCAGCTACCATAAGACTAGTTCTCACTATTGCTCTCACCAAACAATGGAATATAAAGCACTTAGATGTCAACAATGCATTTCTCAATGGAGTGTTACAAGAGGAAATCTACATGCAACAACCAGAGGACTACATTCAGAATCCAAATTATGTATGCAAATTGAAGAAAGCAATTTATGGTCTAAAATAGGCTCCTAGAGTATGGTTCGACAAATTAAAAGCAACTGTAGTGACACAGGGATATCGGCCAACTAAATCTGACACTTCATTATTCATCAGATCAAATAATTACTATACAACATATGTACTAATTTATGTTGACGACTTAATTGTAACAAGGAACAATGAAGGTGAGCTAAAGCAACTGACTCAGTATCTAAATGAGCAATTCTCAATAAAGGATCTTGGCAGTTTATCATATTTTCTAGGAATAGAAGCCCAAAGAAGATCAAAAACAGAAATGATTCTTAGTCAAAAGAAGTACATAACTGAACTCCTGATAAAAACTGATATGCATGAAGCAAAACCTCAACCAACACCCATGATATCTAGTCAGCATCTCTCTAAAAATAGGGGAGAATCTATAAATAATATAAAGGAGTACAGAAGTGTTGTGGGAGCATTGCAATATGCAACCATAACACGACCAGACATTTCATTCAGTGTTAACAAAGTTTCAAAATTTTTGCAGGATCCAAGGGACGAACACTGGAAAGCAGTAAAACGAATATTGAGATATTTAAAGGGGACTATACAGTATGGCTTAACAATAAAAGGAGGAAAAGAGTTAAATATCACAGGATTCACTGACCCAGACTGGGAAGCAGATCCCGATGATAGAAGATCGGTAACATGGTACTGTATCTATATAGGAGACAACCTAATATCATGGACATCGAAAAAGCAACCAACAATTTCAAATCAAGTGCGGAAGCAGAGTATAGAAGCATTGCCAACGCTACATCAGAAATAATATGGTTGCAATCAATATTAAAGGAACTAAATCTATTAAACAATTAAAAAGTAACAATCTGGTGTGATAATCAAAGCTTGGTATACATGACAGCTAATCCTGTTCAACACGCACGAACTAAACACATAGAAATCGACATTCACTTTGTTTGAGAGCAAGTAAAGGAGGGAAAGCTACAAGTAAATTACATACCACCTTACCATCAAAAAGAAGACATACTTACCAAGGCTCTCTCTGCTAAAAACTTTACAGACTATGCGACGCCCTGAACATCAGGCTAATCGACACAAAATCAGTATCAAATGTAGCTAACTAGCAACCAGAACTTCAAATCGACAACTTGAAGCCAAATATTAAAGCTGCAGTTCGAATGACAAGGGAGGAAAACCCAATTAAGGCTCATAGTTTGGATCCAACACACTTAAGTCAAGTACGAAGTGAATGGAGAAAAGATCATAAGCAAACTAGGGTTTGACATGGACAACCCTAGGTTTGAAGGGGGGAAATAAAAGAAAAGACGGTGAATTCTGGAATAGAACGACGAGTCGGCAAAACATTTAATTATGGCTCAGTTTGTCCTACTGGGCCACGTCACATTGCCATAGTCATATTTTGCTTACCCGAAATAATGTATTTTACCGTTACATTCACCTGTATATATATTAGGTCTTTCTGTTCTATTTTGTATCAATAAAAAAACAATTTCTTACTGAATAAAATAACAAGCCTTATAATTCTCTCAACTGTAGTTCCTCCTTCCCATCTGTGTCTTCAGCTTTGCTAACTAATCCAGCTCTTGATTGTTTGGATCTCGGTCTGAAAGCTAGCCACACCTAGATTAACAGGCTGCTAGTTTATTGAATCTCTCCTAATCATAGGTTTTTTTGTAGCGGCTACAAATATCAGTCTTGACTTACCAAGCACAAAGGCGGCTACAAGATCTGATATTGCATGCCAGACATACATTATATACCTTTTTTTTGCTCTTCATCTTTTGCATCTTTTTACATTAGCTGCAATTTCCTGCTTTTGCCTCGCTCAATATTTTTTCTGATCAACTATGGCCAACGATAATGAAGCCATGTCTGCAGCTACGCTCAACACAAGTGTTGATCCTCCACCAAACACCCCCAACCTAAAAAAACCAAAAAGCCAAATTATTACCACATCTCTTGATGAATAAAATTATGTATTATGGAAATATCAAGTTGAAGTTGCTTTAAAAGGTTATGGATTATTGGAATACATCAATGGAACCATAACAATACCACCCGTCATGAGGTTGAATCAATACGGTAGCACTGTTTCTAATCCAGACTATATTAGATATCAAAAGCAGGATAATCTATTATCATCATGGCTTATGTCACCTGTAAGTTCAAATTTGTTATCATAGATAGTAGGATGTACTAGTTCTCATGAAAGATAGTCATCTATTAAGCAAATTTTTAGTTCTCAGTCAGCAACAAGGGTAATGCAGTATAGAAGGGATTTACAAAGCTCCAGAAAAGAAGGCATGAGTATGAAAGAATATTTAGGCAAAATTAAAAATACTATGATAAATTAAATGCAGTTGGGCATAAGATAAGTGGTAGTGAGCAAATATTGTTTATCACCGGTGGACTTGTTGAGGAACATGACTCATTAATAACTGTTATTGCTACTCAACAAACATTACCTGATTTGCAGTTTATTAGACCTGCTCTACTTGCTCATGAAGGAAGGATTGAACAAAGAAAAACCATACAAGGTGATTTTTCTATCAACTATGCAGCAGCTAAAAATAATCAACAAGGAAACAACTACAATAATGATTCAAACAGACAAGAAAATCATTATTCAAGAGGTTTTCAATCACATAGTGGAGGATTTCAATCACAAAGAGGAGGTTTTCAAGCACAAAGAGGGGGTTTCCAGCCTCAGCGAGGTCGTGGAAGAGGCCGATGGAATAATAACAATCGTGTAAAATGTCAAATTTGTCAAAAATTTGGTCATATGGCAAATAAATGCTACTTTAGGTACAATTCAGATAATAGTTCTCAAAACAGTCAAGGTAGTTCTTCTCAGAAAGGAGTACGTACAAATTTTGCTACAATAAACTCAAGCAAAGGCAACAATGACAGTCAAAACAGCAATGATGCTGACAAGTGTGATGAAAGTAATTTTGAGGAATGGTATCCAGATTCAGGTGCAACCCATCGTATTACTAATAATCTTCAGAATTTGAACATTGGAAGCAAAAATTACTCAAGTATGGAAAATTTACATATGGGCAATGGTGAGACTGCAAATATAACACATATTGGCAAAGGTACTATTCTAAATAAAAGACAACTTCAACTAAATAACATGCTTAGGGTTCCTACCATAAATAAAAATCTTTTAAATGTATCAAAATTTGCCAATGATAATTGTGTATATTTTGAGTTTCACCCAAAATTTTGCTTAGTCAAAGATATTCTAAGTCATGAAATATTATTATAGGGTAGTCTACATGATGGACTTTACAGATTTAACAACTTGATGATTGGAAATTCAAGTGGTGAACTCTGGTGCAACAATGTGATGCTTGTAGTAATAATGATTGCAGTAGTAATAAGCATTGTAATAGAAATAATGTTTTAGATAATATTACTTTATGGCATATGAAACTTGGACATCCAAAATTTGAAACTGTAAGAACTTTTTTATCTATTAATAACATTGCTTTTAAAAATGCACCTGTTAAACACACATGTACACATTGTCAGCTTGGCAAGAGCCACAAGCTCCCTTTTAGTAATTCTGAAATCAGGTATAAAAAGTCATTGGAGCTTGTAGTTGCAGATTAATGGGGTCAGTACCTCTAAATTCATATCAGGGGAACAGGTACTATCTTTCTTTTGTAGATGCCTATTCGAGATATACTTGGATATATATGCTAAAAAATACATCCGAAACTTCTGACACAGTTATACAATTTATAACTCATGTTGAAAAGCAACTTAATTGTAATGTCAAAACTTTGCAACAAGATGGTGGGGCAGAATTCAAACCTTTGGCTGATTATTTTGCTAAAAGAGGAATTAAACACAGATTAACATGTCCTCACACGTCTGAGCAGAATGGTTTGGTTGAAAAAAAACACAAATACATTGTAGAAATTGGTTTAACATTGTTATCACAAAGCTCACTACCCATGAAGTATTGGAATGAAGCCTTTTTTACTTCAGTTTTTCTTATTAACATGTTACCCACTAAGATCCTAGATAATAAAACTCCACATGAGATGATATACATTGTTACACCAGACTATAAGTTTCTAAAAATATATGGTTGTTTGTGTTTTCCATATTTGAGAGATTATAATAAACCATAAATTAAGTATGAGGTCAAGTCCATGCACATTTATTGGCTATGCTCAAAATCAAAAAGGTTATAAATATTTTGACAAGAATGGTAGAATTTATGTCTCAAGACATGTGATATTTGATAAAAGTAAGTTTCCTTATGTAGATAGACATAATTCCAAAGAAGGCAATAGAGTAGAATCTATTAAGACTATGGAGTTTAGACCAGTTACTCTTGAAACAATTAAAGACAATGGACATTCAGGCACACAAGCTGAGGATATAAGAGAAACAAGTATGCACATCAGTGGATCTAAAGAAAGAAATTCAGACAACACAGAAATAAGTCAAGCTGATAATAACATGCACAACACTGATGATGATGGTAGCAGGCAAAGCAACAGCAGTACAAGGATATCACAACAGGAACAACAATCACAACAGGCATGGCAACATCAAAGCAGGCATCACTTGACTACTAGATCAAAAAGTGGTATTTTTAAACCAAAAGTCTATAATGTGGCCATTACTGAAACTGAACCACTTAATTTCACTCAAGCACTAAAGTCGAGAAATTGGAAGAAGGCCATGGATACAGAAATGAAGCTCTTATGAAAAACAAAACTTGGGAACTTGTTGTACCACCAGCACACAAGAATGTAATTGGTTGTAGATGGGTATATAAGATAAAAAGAAAGGCTGATGGATCTATTGACAAATACAAAGCCAGACTGGTAGCTAAAGGTTATGCACAACAATTTGGTTTTGATTTCAATGAAACATTTTCTCCAGTTATAAAACCCACTACTATTAGGATAATTTTAACTGTTGCCTTAAGTAAGTGGTGGAATATAAACAACTTGATGTGAACATTGCCTTTTTGAATGGAGAATTAACTGAAGAAGTGTACATGCAACAACCTGAAGGATACAATTCTGATGATAAAAGGGTTTGCAGACTTTATAAAGCAATCTATGGACTCAAGCAAGCTTCAAGGGCTTGGTATGAGAAACTCAAGATGGCATAATTAAATTTAGGTTTTATTCAAGTCAAGTCTGACAGCTCATTATACATGAAAAGGAGTAGGTAAGAAACTGTCTTTATTTTAGTATATGTGGATGATATGTTAATCACAGGAGATAATGATCAAGAGATAAGCAAAGTCATATAATTATTGGATCAACATTTTTCTATTAAAGATTTAGGAGAGTTAAAATATTTTCTTGGGATTCAAATTATCAAACACAGTGAAGGAAAATTGATTTTATCCCAAGAAAATTATATTTCTGAAATTTTGCACATGGCCATTATGCAATATGCCAAACATCTACCAATACCAATGATAAGTTATCTACACTTATCTAAGCATAAAGGGGAAGCCATCACTAATGCAAAACAGTACAGGAGTTTAATAGGAGCACTGCATTATGCAACAATTACTCGCCCAGATATTTGTTACAGTGTTAACATGCTTAGTCAGTTTATGCAAAATCCATTATCAGAACATTGGATTGCCTTAAAAGGGGTTTTGAGATATTTGAAAGGGACAAAGCATTTAGGAATAATTAAAAAATCAAAGAGAAAATTTTCTTTACAGTGCTTTAGCGATGTAGATTGGGCAATTGATGTTGATGATAGACAATCTGTATCAAGATATTGTGTTTATCTTAGCAACAACATATTTTCCTGGTCCACTAAGAAACAACAGACAACATCCAGATCCAGTATAGAAGCTGAATATAGAGCTCTCACCAATGCAACTGCAGAAGTAGCATGGATTGAAACGTTGATGGAAGAATTAAGGTTGTATTTAACACGAAAATCTGTTATCTGGTGCAATAATAAAAGTACGGTTTCTCTTTCCCTCAATCTAATCCAACATTCAAGGACAAAGCATTTTGAAGTCGATCTACATTTTGTGGGAGAAAGGACGCAAAATGGAAAGCTAATTGTCTGTCATATTCCTGCTTACTATCAGCGAGCTGACGCTCTTACAAAAGCATTACCAACCAAGAATTTTGTGAGATTAAGAGGAGCTGAAAGTAGTTGATGGAGGCGGAAATGAAATATGAAACCCTAGTCGAAGTGAGGGGGCAAAATGAAGACAATTAGCCGTTATGTTATATTTAATATGATTTATAATTACAATTAATCGTTATGTTATATTTAGTATGATTTATAATTTACAATTATCCATTATGTTATATTTAGTATGTTTTGTAATTAACAATTAGCCGTTGCAATGCTTTCCTATATATATATGTCTTTGTTTCATTACTCCTTGTACAAGAAATATATTATTTCATTAACAAAATTTTCTGCTTTCTCAATATTCTTCTTGTTCTTCAATTTGTTCTTCTTGTCCTTCAATTGTGTGGATCACATCCACAAGCAATTTATTCGTAGTTGCACAGTGTTTCTTGTCTCATGAGAGGTAAATAATTACCACTGGGAGCTTACGAATCTAAAGTACTTATGCCCTAGAAAAAAATTATAATGTAATTGTAATAGAGATAGAATGTGCTTTGAATAATCGAGTGAATAACGTACTTTAAAAAGCAAAGTATTTAGCCCGTGAATGACATATGCCGAACTATGTCCTTACGAAATTGAGAATTTTTTTGAACCTGTTGAAATAGCGGAACATTTTCTAGTAGATATGTTAGTAGTACAAGCCGAATCAATAGACATGTATGAGGAAACTTGGGAAACTTTTACTAGTATGTGGAAAGAAAGATATCTTAATGCATTGAAATATATAAATGAACAATAAATTCTGTACAAGGAACAATTTGTGCATGCCTGGACTGATAGAGTAAGACATCTTGGTAGTACAAGTCCAATGAAGCCTATTGACACATTCTACACTTAAATGATATCTTGTTATTTCACAAGGTTAATTTATTATGATTTGGAAAGAAAGAATGATTTGTTGCTTTTATAGCAAACCAAAATTAATGCTAGCTTTTAAAAAGGTATTAGGGAGGACTGAATACAATATTTGGGATCCCATTTTCAAACACACTGGATATAAAGTTTCATTGTTTACTTTGGACATGGTACTTGATGAGTTTGTGAATACGAGAAAGGAAGAATTTGTTTTCTTTGCTCGTGATCATAAACTTAGAGTGATTCATGGTTTACCTTGTGAACATGAAATAATTGAAAATCATACTGATTTTGTTCCCATCCCAGTTAACTTAATTCATGGCCATTAGAGAATGCTTCATTATGTTTTGAATTTAATAATTTAGAGAATTGGGTAACATTTTGAACACATTAACTTTAGAAAAAGATTTGAGAGTGTGAACATAGATGAAATTTTTTTATGTTGTTACAGTTGAAGGAGATAAAGTACCATTGTACTGGTATCAGCTAGTGCACTGCACTCTAGGTAGTGTATATCCGCCGCCTTTTCAGCAAGTATGCAGCTTACAACAGAGTGTAATTCTTTTTAGTTTCTGTACAATAATCACAATGACTATAAGAAAATAACTTCTACTAGGAAAAGAAATGACATAGTTGAAACTGATCTTGAATCAAATAAATTGATGAAGAAAGCTATTAATCAATTAGAGGTGATCGATACTACTTATACTAGCGATTTTCTTCAACATATATTGGACTCTTCATCTATTTGTGTAAAAGTAGAAGGACATCCAATGATGGGAACTATGGTTTTCATTGTATTGCACTACTTGCAAATGAAAGGAATGGCGACTTTGTCCAAACGAAGAAGATATTGCTACAAGATCTAGTTAATTACTAGAAAATGTGTTGTAAGCACTCTGATGTTTCTCGAGCGAGAAAATGGAAATGAAACTCACTTTGCATGGCAAAAACATTCTTCAGGATTACTTGTCGAAAACAGTTGAAATTATATTACTTACTGGCTAATGCTTTTAAAAAGGTGGTTATTTTCATCTCTAACATTCAGTGTCTGGCTTTTTATCAACATCAGTGGGGCCCAATGGATGATGTTGATAAGTTCATTATTTTTATGGATATCAACTATTATGACTACATGAAGTTGATCTTAAAGACAAATGCGTCAATTCCATCAGTGGCAACTTATTGGACAAAAGGAAGAAGCTAAAATGTGGAAGGTCTATATAACGAAAGACAATATGAGTTTAACCTTCTTAAACCGCTTGACTTATGTATATAGGATGCAACTTTAAAATTTGAAATTTCTATTTGTTAATTGATAGTGTAAAAGATTGAATAAGTACTGGTTGCAGAATAATTGAACTACGAATTTCTGATGAACAATAATGCATTGTTAATTTTTTTAAAACACTACTAGAATGGTTTGCTATTCCGACATCCAATTTCCAATGGCCGCCAACAGTTTTTTAACTGCCGTTGGAAACCGTTGGAAACCATTGGAACAAAGACCGTTGGCGGCCGTTGGAAGCCGTTGAGTATTTACAGGATACTGCCTGCTACACCCAACCGAGAGCTTCATTTCCTCCTCCTTCACTAATTATTCTTCTCCTCCAACCCTTCCTCTCCATCCAAATTTGCTGCCAAAGCTTCCTCCATCACTTCAACCTCTTTGGGCGCCATCTACGAGCTTCTCCAACCCATCTCCACCCTTCTCATTATCCAAATTAGGTAATTCCATAAAACTTAATTCTTAGGGTTTAATTGATTGTGGGTTTAATTTGTAATTTGCTTAATTACTATTTGTTTGTATATGTATATTACATCATGTTAACCTCTAATTGTTATTATTGTCACAATAATGATCAAATCATTTAGGGTTTATTGATTTAGGTTTGATTGTGTTTGTTTATGTAACTTTGGTTAGTGAATGTTATATGTGTGTGATAGTGTTTGCTAATAATATAATTTATGCAAACACGAGGATTATATTGTATTTTGTACACATGTACTAAGGCGGTAAAATATTTACAAATTGTATATTTATATTTAATGTAGATAAATATTTAAACCCTTAGTTATTATTTGGCCCCGTCTAACAAGTGTTGTATATGATCGTTATATGGATATTCGTTCTTTTACAAAACGGAAATCTATATTCATCTGATACAACATTTGTCGGATTTGTCCTTGTATTAGACAAGTTACAAACACTATAAATTAATTATATTTAGATCATATCACTTTAAACGATTCACAAAATTTTGACGGCATTTCCTTTACGTTCCTTGTGTACACGCACGTGTGTACGATACAAGGAACACGGGGGAAATGCTGCCGAAATTTTGTGAAATCGTTTAAAATGATACAAAATATAATTACTATTGTGTTTGTAATGGGAAGTAGGATGACCGACCATCAAAGAAGACACATAAGTGCCAATGAAAAAATAGTTATTTATTTTGAAATAAAGTTTGTAGACAACTATAAAATTAACGATTATTTTTTATTTCATCATAGATTTTAAAGTATAGGAAAAAAGTGTTCACTGATTTTGCGGTAAGTAATATCGGAAACAGTAGAGAAATTCGTTGTTCATGTAGTAGATGCAAATTGTTGAACCATTTAATAACGAATATGGTTAAGATTCATTTGCGCCAATACGATTTTCTACCCAATTATTTGTTGTGGGATCGTCATGGAGAAATTATAGCTCCTAATACCGAAGAACAGTCGACGAGGTCAATAGTGTTGAAGTTAGCACGAATCTCATAGAAAATATGGTCGAAGATGCTGCACGATCAATATTCCCTACCGTTCAAATTGGTAACGACAATGATAACGTCGAAGAGGAGCCAAATGTTAAAGCTAAAAAAATATAAGATTTATTGAATAATGCTAAAAATAACCATTGGCACTCAATTATCTGTAACTGCAAAATACATTGCAATGAAATCAAAATACAACCTTACGGAAGCTAGATTTACGGCTACTGTTCAAGCGGCTAAACGCCATATGCCATCTAATAATTTAATGTGCAAAAATTATTATGAAGTGAAAAAACTTATTTCATCTTTTGGTTTGCCATATCAGAAAATAGATAAATGTGTAAAGGGTTGCATGTTGTATTGGAAAGAAGTTAACAATCTTAGAAAATGTAAGTTTTGTAATCAAGAAAGATACAAACCAAGAAAAAAGAAAGGAAAAAAAGTTCCGTACAAGCGTATGCATTATTTACCCATCACCCCTAGACTTCAAAGATTATTTGCACCATCCGTAACAGCGCAGCATATGAGATGGCACAGTGTGAAACACTTCAAGAAGGTACGTTGACACATCCATCGGATGGAGAAGCATGAAAACATTTTGATAAGAAATATCCTGATTTCGCAGCGGAAAGCCGCAACGTTAGACTAGGTTTATGTACAGATGGTTTCGCACCATTTTCTCAGTTTGGTTCTAAATATTCATCTTGGCCTATAATAATCACCCCTTACAATCTACCCCCGTGGATGTGTATAAAAACTCCATACATGTTTCTCATAATTGTCGTCCCTGGCCCCGATGATCCGACACAGGGTATTGATGTTTACTTACAACTGCTAATCGGAGAATTGAAAATATTATGGAATGAAGGAGTTGAAACATACAACATATCAAAAAAGAAATTTTTTCGGATGTTCGCTTCTTTTTTATGGACTATTAGTGATTTTCCTGCATATGCAATGCTTTCGGGTTGGAGTACGGTCGGTCGTCTTACTTGTCCTTATTGCATGGAAGAAACACGAGCATTTTTGTTACCGTACGGAAAGAAAATTTCATGGTTTGAATGTCATCGATGCTTTCTTCATATTAATCATACTTCTAGAAGAGACACAATTTTTTTCGTCTAATAGACATGAGGCTCTATGGCCACCGACGGTTTGGTCAAGTGAGAAAATATATGAACTTGTAAAAGAATATCCAAAGGTACATGAAACCAGAAAACAAATTGGTGCAAACAGAGTATATTCTAGGAATTGCCTTATTGGAAACATCTTTTAATCCGTCATAACATTGACGTGACGCATAACGAGAAAAACGTATTTGATAATGCATTTAATACAGTTTTGAATGTGAAGGGCAAGACTAAGGATGATTTGAAATCCATATGTGATATAGAGGAAATATGTAATCGTCCTGAGCTTCATATGAAGCCCAATGATAGTAAATTAAAAAACCCAAAGCATATTATGAACTAGACAATAACCAAGTTAAAGTACTGCTAAAATGGGCGGAAGAATTACGGTTTCCCGATGGAATTTCCTTTAATCTTCGTAGATGTGTCGACTATAAAAACGGAAAGCTGAGTAGAATGAAAAGCCATGATTGTCATGTAATGATGGAAAATTTGTTATCCATCGCCTTCAAAGAATTGTTACCTGGAAAAGTTTGAAATGTATATTTTACAAGGAGTTTTGTCCAACTACTTTAAAAGTTGATCGTCTACTAAAACTTGAAGAAGAAATCCCTATACTGCTCTACAAACTGGAGAAAATATTTTCTCTGGGTTTCTTTAATGTAATAGAGCATTTACCTGTTCATCTTCCAAAGGAAGCACGTCTTCGAGGTCCTGTGCAATATGGATGGATGTATCCATTTGAAAGGTATATTATTATAGTAAGTATTCAAATGGTAATTTAATTATATTTAGATCTTAATATTGAACCGAACTATATTTTATTAGGTACTTAAATCATTTAAAAAAAGTGAGACAAAAAGCTCGAGTTGAAGGTTCTATTTGCAAATCAAATATCAAAGAAGAAGCCTCTTTTTTCTCTCTCTCATTATTTTAATGATCATGTTAACTTATCATTTGCAAGAGTTCCGCGTAATGATGAGAGAGTTGAACAAGATTCTTCTTCTGAATCAACATTATCTATTTTTAAACAACATGGCCGACATGCTGGAAAATGTGTGGAAATATGGCTAAATGATAAAGATTGTATTGTAGCACACACATATATTCTTCTTAATTGTCCTGAAGTTGCTCCTTTCGTCAGATAATCAATTTTTTTTTTTAAGTTTTACAAATTTATGTTAAATGTGTTAATAATAATGTAACATATATTGTTTTTATTTGCAATATTTATGAATCACAAAATCCAAGCGGCGATTTAAGCAAAGATTTTAGTATTTGGTTTAGAAACTATGTTTTTGATCCCACAAATAATGTGCTCGACGAAGGAATAAAACATTTAGCATTTAGACCGAAAAGAAAAGTCAAAACATATCCAATATTTTTTGTTATGGGTATAAATTCAACACCAAAGAATACGGTGTTGAAAAATTAACAAACAATACTAGTGTGTTTGTTAAAGGCAGTGAAGATTCTAATAATCATATAAATGATTTTTATAACGAGTTAACTCAGATTTTGCAAATGACATATTTTACAAGGCCCGCAGAGGATGTTTATTTGTTTGGATGCAACTGGTTCAGCAATGTTCCAGGTTCTGGTATTAACGTGCATCCAAAATATAATCTTGTAGAAATTAAACATACCTCACGTTATCAAAAGTACGACCCTTTTTATACTAGCCAAACAAGCTCTACAAGCTTATTATGCCCCTTATCCGTCTCTAAAAAGGGATAAAGCAGATTGGTCTGCGGTTTTTAAAACCAAGGCAAGATTTACGTTCGATGGACAGAATATTCCTGATGAACAAGCCTATCAAGCAGATTTAGAGGAAAATGTTGAAATAACAATTGCAGACGATCAAACTGATTTTGGACCTTTAAATGATGAGGCAAATGTATTAGTCGATGCATTTGAGAGTGTAGAGGAAAACGACATAGAACCCGAAACCGAGTCTGAATCAGAAAACGACGAAGATTGAGTAAAATTTGGTAATTTTCGTAACTATTCACATTACATTTACCTATGTTTAATATTGCATTTTCACAAATATTCACATTACATTTACCTATGTTTAATATTGCATTTTCACAACTATTCACAATACATTTATAATCTATGTTTAATATTGCATTTTCACAACTATTCACATTACATTTACCTATGATTTGTATATGTATCAATGTGGCAGGTATATTATGTCTGGCTATCAACGAAGTGGTGGTTGGAATAGTGGCTTCAAGAATTTGACAATAATTAATCCTTCTATATGCATACAATAAATTAACGTTTAAATATACAGTGTTATAATATTTTATATGCTGAAATAACATTTTTACTATTCATTCTATTTGCAGACTCGACAACCTAAGAAGGTCCAATACAAAGAAGAAATTAAAGAGCTTAGAATTATGATTGAGAAACTACGTTACCAGAGTCGTCTTCAGACTATGCAATTGGAACAACTAAATCATAAGTTTGCGAAGTATGTGCACATTCATGATAGTTGTCCTTCGTCGTTTGCTGATTCCGGAAGCGATGCTTAAGGTTATATGTTGTATGTTTTGGCATTGAGTGGGTGAGAATGATAAATTTGATATGTTTAGATGATTTGTGGACATGTAACTTTGATATATTTGGTTTATGAACATGTATTTGTTGGTTTATGGATGTTTGGATGTTTTGTTTATATTGATGTTTATTTGACATATTTTGGTTGTTTATACTGTTATTGGTATATATGTGTTGTATATATGTGGAAATGATTGGGATTGGATTAGAAATGGATTAGAATTGGATTGGATTGGATTGGAAATGTAGTGGCAGGAAGGTTATATGCTTGCTAGAATAAAAAAAAATAACCCAGTTTTTCCAACAATATTCAACGGCAGATAGGTCATTGATTTTTAACAGCTTTCAATGGAGGCATGCCGTTTGAAGCCGTTTGTATTACCGTTGGAAATATTTCGTTGCTTCCGTTGGCAGCCGTTGGAAGTCGCGAACGTTATTCCAACGGCCTCTACCAGCCACCAACGGCTGGTAGCCGTTGGAATAGCCCTGTACTCTAGTAGTGAACATACTAAGCAAGGAATCTGTTTGAAGTTTTAATAGCCTACGGTGCTCAATGTTAATGTTTTGATCAATTTTTTAATCGCACTTCATGCTTGTAATATGGTTGATGTTGGTGGTATACTATTTTCTGATCGTTCTGTTAACGTTGTTTAAAACAAGTCATGCACAACTCAAGTAGCACCCATTATGTAATGAAATTTAAATGGAACACGGTTATAAATACCCGAATATTATATGAATCATGCTGCATTGTAAAACCATATACATCAAAGACAGTTAATTAAAACCGAATGAGTACTAAAGGGCCAAGGGTTCAAAAAGTTGCGTGAAGTAAGTTAATCTTTGTGTTGGTTTTCAAGTACTGTAGGGTTCTTACAATCGATTCAGGCTTGAGCCGTGCTTAGATAAGCAATGTGGATATGTCAGTATATTTGAATAGTGAAAACAACGCATAGGGTTAGACAAACACGAAGGGTTTATAAAACAGCGTGAAGTAAGCTAGTCTCTATGTTGATTTTCTAGTTCTATATAAGTTCTTAATAATAATTCAAAAATTTAGCAAAACCGACCACTTTTTATGGTGGACCGACCAACATAATCCTATCAAGGTTACTACACTAGAGGTAGACACTATTTCTAGACTTCACTCTACGTAGGGAGTCAAATTACAAAAATTGTCAAAAGCAAAAAAATACAATAGAAGTACAAAATGATAGCAGTAATTAGGGTCCGTTCGCAGCCTTTAAATGCCACGTTGGGTGGGGTTTTCGCGTCGGACACCAAAAAAGTTTCTCCGCTCAAGAGGAGCGCTGGAGAGACGTTGGAAATCAAGTCGTTGGCGTTCGACGCGTCGAACGCCAACGGCTTGATTTCTAACGTCCCATTTCCCCTCCCTATAAATCACTTTCCCCTACTGCCTCTTCACTCCGCTCTCTTCAATCCATCTACTCTTCTACTCTTCATTCAGCCAAATCCGAGCAGAAATCAGGTTTTTTTAGTTTGTTGTTTATGTTATATACCGCTACTTAACATAGTTTTTTTTTTTTTTGAATGATTTCTGATAAATATTGTTTTTCTTTTTTCCAGTATGGCCAACAGAAAAAGGGCACATCACTGGTCGTTTACCACAACTCAGATTATGTTGCAATGTGCTGTTGAGGCATATACAGCTTATGGTAGCTACAAAAAGGGTGTTCACAAAGCCATTGCAGAAAAGTACAAAAATTCCATACAAAACTATTCAGAACTCGAACCAATAGACGATAACAGGATCAAACATAAATATGATAGTCTTCGATGAGAGTGGATTAAGTGGTATACACTGATGAGCAAGACTGGTGCTGGTTGGGATGCCTGTAAAGGAACGATCTCTGGAAGCGAGGAATGGTGGGAAGATCGTGTTAAGGTTGATGAAATTTACTTTTAATCATTTCTTTGAAGATAGGTTCTTACAATTGTTTTTTTTTCTTTTAGGAATTTGGACCATTTGTTATGAAATATAAGAAACGTCCGCTAGAAAACTTGGAGCTAATGCAAAAATTATTTCGCGGGACTAATGCTACTGGTCAGTCGTCCTACACTCCTGCAGCAACCGTACAACTGTCGCAGACTAGTACGCTGCCTTCAAGACAGAGCACGTTTTATAGAACGTGAGATTTTGATGGGTTTTTTAATCCATTGGATGCAACACAAAATGATCATATTCTAAATTTGAATTCACCAACAAATATAATCCTCCATTGCAATATCCATCAATGAATGCACCAATTTATGAAGCTCCACTAATCCCTCCTTTAACCCAAATTCCAATGAATCCCCCTTCTCAACCAACTTCATGCCGTGGTTCTAGAAGATGATAGGGTGAAAATGAAGAAAAGATGACTGCGCTTATTGACCTAATGCACGAGAGACAGGTGAAAAAATCTCGCACATATTCTGATAGTCGGAATACGGGAACTAGTGTGGAATCAACGGAAAATTCGACAACTTTTGCGAATGTAGTTACTCGCATTCAATGTCTTGGAAAAGGAGGCGAATTTAATGTTGCAGTCGCTTTAGTATATGTTATGGAACCCGACAAGACTGAGATGTTTACTTTTATTCCCGATGATCTAGTGAAAAATTGGTTGGTATCAGGGCTTACAGACAAACGGCACACAAAAGAATACCAAACTTATCTGATAAATCAAGGTGGTGCCAACAAGTACGATGTTCATGTAATCATATTATTGTATTTCTATTGTATTTCTGTTTGTATTTCCTTTATGCAATGAAATGTAGTCGTTTTGTTTTGTCCACTTAAGTATTTAAGTAATTCATAACAATTAATTTAATAGTTAAAAATACCCCACTCAAATACCCCGTTGGCAGCAAAAAACACATTCCCTGTTCGCGATAGTACCCCGCTCAAATACCCTGTTTCCGTTCGCTAAGAACGCACACATTCCCTGTTCGCTATAGTACCCCGCTCAAATACCATGTTTCCGTTCGCCAAGAACGCACCCTTGGCTACACAAGACAAAGCTCTACTATAGTATGACAAGGTAGCAGCCAATACCTACTTTGATAGACAATGACTAAACATAGCATAGCTACACAAACAAAAAATGCATGTAGTACAAAGAATCCTAATGCCTTTCAATTCAAGGAAATCACCAGAGTGTGCCTTCACCATAAAGCACACCCAACCTAACTCCATCCACATGACGAACTTACATCAAAATCAAGCAACAATTCCGATCAAATAGGAACAACTTGCAAGTGACAAACTATAGCAAGGAAACAACACCACAGGGTGAAACATTTCATTGAGCAACAACACGAAAGGGACTATGGCTTGGACAAACTTAGAGCATCTCCAACTGTGAAGCAATTCAGCTTATGAATGCTGAATTGGACCAAAAAGCGCTCCCAACAAATGTTCCAACACTGAATATTCCGCAGGATATTACGGGGCCAATTCCAAATCTGGAATTGGCCTCGCGAGCCTATTTTATTGGCTCGCGAGCCTATAAAATCGGCTCGTGACACCAGAAAATGCTAAATTAATTTTTTGGCATTTTCTGCTGTTGCGAGCCGATAAAATAGGCTCGCAACAGATTTTTTTTAAACTGTTGGGAAAAATTCAACTTTTTCCCCGTAATCTTACAGCGCGTAATATTTTTACTCTGAATGTTGTTGGAGATGATCTTACATGGAACATTACAAACCTGAATTACCTTACACAACTTACATTGCCAAAGACCATGATACGGATAGAAACAAGCCACTTGGAAATCCCCAACATAGTCGAAGCACGCAAAGACCACCCCTATGTGGACATTAACAAACAACTCGGCCAAGCATGACACAGTCAGATTACAAGAGAGACATTACTTTAACCAGCTAAAGAGGCATTTGACATAACATTCGATTCCAAGTAGAGATGGCAATGGGGCGGGTCTAGGGTCCAAACCCGCTTGACCCACCCCTGTTTTGACCATTTTAGACCGGCCTCATAGGGTCTTCAGGGCAGGTAGACCCGTGACCATCTTTTGGAGGTTCGGGTCTAGGGCATGGCTAACCCGCCCCAACCCGACCCGCATGACTGAAACATCATTAAAACACTTTATAACTATAATGATTACTTATTAATCTTCTTAGAAATACATAGTTATAACTTGAATATTATATTCTTTCAATCAATAAACTATTAATTTTTCATAGTATCAAGTTGCATCAATTACAATCATACAATAACAAATGCATACATTTTGAATTATTATCTCACAACATATTTTATTATATTCTCTCATCATCATAAACACATTATAATATGTATATATTTTATCATTTAGTGATAAAAAATATAAGTATATAAATTGGTGTACATTAGAACACAATATCAACGGGTCGTGGGGCGGGTCGGGTCTACCCTGACCGACACGGGTTCCGAGTACGTGGTGAAATTCCAGACCCGCACCGGGTCTATGGAGCGGGTCCGAGCCAGTTTAAAAAGTCCGGATCGGGTATGGGGCGTTAGAAACCCGTCACAACTCGCCCCATTGTCATTCCTAATTCCAAAGAAAAACAAAAGCTGACCTAAGGAGGAGTTAGATCCGAAGAAATGAAACACAGAACCCACCAACAAAAACAATACTCCGTAGCAAGCTATCACCAGTATGGCATATGATGAGGAAATGCTCCAACAAGAAAACACCGACCAACTCCTCAGCATACCTCCACACTACCAACAAGAACAGTTCTAATGAAAACACGACAATAAGAACACCCAAAATAGGAAGTCACAAATCTCAAGAAAATTAAAACTCACAGAGTACTCCAAAAACACTAATATGGAAAGCTAGAACAAACTAACCTCGTCTGCTAAAAAACCAGTTAGGTATAAGGCTAACTAGGCCGTTTGAGAGACTATTGATGAATTCAGAGAATCCGCGCGATGTTCAGACCCAAAAGAACCAACATGATCGATTTGTATGAAGAAAGCAACCACGTAATAAACCTGTGGAATGGAAATAGGGAAAGTGTGGAGAACTTATAGAAGAAAAATCAGGCGTGACGAAATCTGGGTCAGAAGGGGAAAGGAAGAACGATGAAAAGGAAGCGAATGAATTTAGAATTGAAAGGGGGCGGGAAAGTGAATTCCTAGTCGCCATTTTTAAGTTTTCTCTACAGACTATTCTAACTTAATATCAATTCAATATTGATTCTACATAAAAGAAAAAATGTGTGTTTGTGGTTATAATAGGCTGCTAATGGCTAGCACATATGTGTAGATGAAACAGATTGAAAAGGGATTATCATTGACACTTTAAGCATTGCTAAAGGGGTCAAATTTTAAAAACACTCCGACCATAAAAAAAATGTTAGAGGGAGTCAAGTATTTAATTTTTTACGTTCCCTTTTTACCCTGTTAATAACATCAGTTACCATCCCTAAATCACAATCAATTTCAAACGAAAAAAAAACTAAATTATTTATAAAAAAAACAATCGTTTGACGATAAATAATGGTGCGAACGAAGAACATGAAACACTCCTGCTAAGATCCTAAGCTAGTGAAAAACTATTGAAAATGTATGTGAAACCGATTGTATAATGCCTTGGAAACGATGACGGTTAGGGTTTATGTTATGTTAGTCTCGAGAGTCGAACGTCGTAGTATCAGATTTTGTTCCATGGAAGATGATCGTTTTTTTCAATTTGTCATCGTCGAAATAGATGAATTGTTGTATAACGGCATGAATGGCGTAGGTTAACCGTATTATATATTCTGGTTTAACATTGTTCAACATTTTTGAAATTTGTGTTTGTTGTCGGGTTACCAAAATAGGGGAAATAGGCGTGTATCGACAAAATCGGCGGTGGGATACTGTGTACAAAAATTTGTTCGAAACTCGGAATGGCATGCTAAAAGGGTTTTTACTATGTGCATACGCTACGAGCCACTTATGTGGTATCCGCGGACCAGGCTAGGTGCACTAGGGAGGTTTTACGGCTCCGGTCGGTTTCCCCCCAAAAAATGTCCTTAAAACTAATTTTTTTAAAAGTACTATCCTTAAAACTTATTACCCTGAACAAATAAATCTTTTAAATGAAAATCCCTTTTTAAATATTGGTTTATAAGAGTTTAATAAACTTTAATTCAAATACAAGGTTATTTTTAGTTTAATAGCACAAACTCAAATACTATGATTATATCTGATTTTCTAAATTTAAAACTAAATAATGAATTAAGTATTTGAATTTTTAATTAATATTAGTGTAATGGATTGAATGACTTAACTTCTTTTAGGTTATAGATATTAACAACGAATTCAATTTGTAAATTTATTTACAACAATAAACAATTTAGATAAATAATTAGAAAATTTATTATTAATATTTCAGATTGATATCTATTGATGTATTCTTAAATAATTTATTTGAATTTTACATTATTTTTAATTTGAAATTACTGAAATTAAATTTGATGATTTTCAGCAACATAGCACTATTTTTATGATTTTTGAAAATCTAATGACTAATGTATATTTTTAGTATTTAAAGATCACGTCACTATTCTGAGCATGACCATTGTAATGCCTTAATACTTTAACAATCGGATTAATCATGAAATTAATTAAATAATAAAATAAATTTGTATAAATATCTTAATTTAGCTATGGAAGTTTCACCATTGAGTCTGTGGCAATTTTCTAGACAATTTTAATATATGACTTGTTTTAATCCGAGCTAAAGTAGAGGAGTTAGGAGAGAATTCAGTTGTCAGAATTTATAAGTAATACATATAGTTTTAAAAAAAAATGACACGGGTCAACCACCTTCTCTGGCTGGTCGACTGCTGGGGGGGTCGTCTCGCACGTGGGTACCTAGCCTTAAACGTGACCAGGTACCAGCGAAGGAAGTAGATCTGAGAAGTTTAAATTGTAAGCATTCTAATTTGAGATAAAGGGACAGATTTTGGTCTGTGACATGGCAATTGCAGATTGGATATGCTTGATCTAATGGCCCAGATCCTAATACGCTTATAAATAGAACTGGTGTAAGTGTAATCCTTCTATTCCACACATTCTTCTTTGTATACGCATAGGTTTCTGTCTCAATGTTTATAGGTAGAAGCCAAAATTAGATATTTTCTTTGAGGAAGAAGACAATAACAAAATATCAAAAGATCTACAGAAGGGGATCCAGGAAGGCTATAAGACATCATCATAGAACCACAGGTGAGCGGAAAGTTACTATTTTTAGTAGGGGTGGGCATAAACCGCACCGCAATGCGGAAACCGCACAGATCGGACCGTATAAACGGTGCAGAAAACCGCACCAGATTCTCTCTTTAAAGCTAACAATCCAAACCGAACCGACCCGCAACGATATGGTTCGGTTGCGGTTTGAACTGTTACCAAACCATATTAAACCGAACCGAACCGCATAGCTATATCGGTAATGTTACGATAAAAAATTAACAAATTCTTATTTAACTTTTTATTTTAACTATACATATTCTATTTTCAGCGTATGTTGTAATTATATCAATTCAAGATAACATTATGTGTTTTAACATTCAGATGACACAACGTCATACAATTATAAATTGATTGCTGATGGAAGTAATTCTCTTGTAACATATTTAATACGGGTTCAAACCGGACCGAACCAAAACCGGACCGTATTACATCGAAACCGAACCGTTTGAACGGTTAGTATAATGGTTTGTATTTTTGATTAACCGTTTGATGCAGTGCGGAAGCGGTTTGAGCTCTAAACCGCACCGAACCGAACCGCGCCCACCCCTAATTTTTAGAATCCGGAAAATTAAATATATAGGTTTAAAAATAGTTTTAAGTTTACATGTTTTTAGTAATTTATAGTTAACTATAGTTTACAGTTTTTTTTATAGGGTTTTTATTATAATTTAGTATAGTTCCATTTTTTTGGCAAAACCGACTGCTTTTTAAGGTGACCGCAAACAAATACCTTTTATTATAAATAATAATAAAATACAGTATAGTACAGTTGATTGTTAGTTGACAATCAACTACATCGATTTTTAAGGTGGATCATCGTCCATCGCTATCGGTTTTAAAGTGGATCCACTATATCTATTCTGGATTACAGTTGGAAAATTACAAACTATTAAAAAACAAAAAATAGATTACATTACATTGTGCAGTTTCTTGATATGTGCTATATTAGATTAGAAAGCTACCATGATAGGACAACTTAGAACATTTTAACATCCTTGAGCCTCACAAAGCTTACATACAACCGTACCTACCTGCAAGCCTGACAAAGCTTCCCAAATCAGAAAATTTTGTGATCATCTATCTCTAGAAAAGCACCCATAGAATAGAAGGTACACAAAATAGCATAAGGAGACATGCATGAATATAACAAGACGAGGGACCTAACAACCATGCCAAAGGGCAACACAATAAGGAGGTGAACCTGAAAGATGACCGACCCAGAATACCTTGCAAGCTTCCATGATAGTAATGCCATTCGATACAACACTTGAGTTTCACAAAACAGCAGCGTGAAAAAGTCACCAGAACCAGACAACAAACACATTTAGCACAAAGAAACTAAAACCAAACGAGGTAACGACCAACAGTCGCTCGAACCACCACAAAAAACACTCAAAAGCAGAAGATAGTCACCATTGTAAGAAACAAACCCAGCAACGCAAAGCATTATATTCCAAAATCCGTACTCAAGAGAGAACACTAGGAACTGTTTAAAAGTGTTTTTAAATCCCTTTGATTTATGCGAAAATAGTAGAAAAAAGAGGTTTTACGTAACACGGATTTAAATAAAAAATGCATAATTTACAGAAATGATCAGACACACATGTAATAATGTAAATTTGTAAAAAGAAAAATGAACTATTCTAAAATGTTATTAAAATTAAAAAAACAAGTTTCTTAATTTTGTATATGAATTATAACATCTGTTATAATAGAAGAAAAAGAGAAAACGAGTTAGAATTATTATGATGTCAGCTGATAATAAATAAATACAACTTTTTAAAATAGTAACCATCATTAAACAGTAAAGAATTTGAAAAGTTTAGAAATATCATAATAATATAAAACATCAGAGTTAGGTGTCCAACCAATGAAGAATTTAACGTTCATCGAAGCGTAAATAAGTGAACCGAAAGTTATGTTCGTCGAAGCGGTAAATAATTGATCCATATTTAGATCTAGCATATTTGGGCCCCACACTAAGGGCGAATACACACACATGTCAGAGCAGTAAATAAGTGATCTATAGTTTAAGACTCAGTCATAGGGGGCTGAGTGGCAGTACAACTATATTATTGTTTGGAAGCTCATACAAATGGCGAATAGACACGCACTCCAACACGGTAAATAAGTTGTTGATAGAGAAAATGATTGGAGGCAGTGCGTACGAACGACGACTCGTCATGTAGGCATCAACGCAATAATAAGACGTTATGGGTTCTTAGCGCTAACAGATAAATGTTCATCTGATCGGATGCGAGGAAGTCTTTGGCGCAGTAAATAAGAGACCAAAATAGCTATGGTGGCCTGTACAAACAATTCGCTTCTGATTGGATTTCGATTTGGAGTAAAGGGAATCAAATACCATGTTAGCTTCATGGTAGATAGTAGCAAGTCGATCAAGGTAGAATTAGGAATCAGTCCTAAACATTATTTTACTTTTATAGTAAAAATTACAGTGCAAACAACCATCCTAAGTAATCACCTTAAATAAAGGATGGGTACTGAATCCTTGTAACACAACTTAAGATTATTATCTCTTAGTTTTTCTCTTTTCAGTAGTCATTTTCTATTCAACAGAATTTATGTCTGATCCATTCATTTTTTCCTTTTCCCCCATTAGGCTCATAGGGAAGCACATGGTTCAGGATAATTGGTTTTACATCTTTCAAGCCTAATATTTTCTTCATGTACTTGCTCCATTTTATGATATCACTCGGTTTTTTGTATCGGATTTAAGAGGGGTTGTTTTATATATATACTCCGATAGAATTTTTTATAAGATTAGGATTTGTAGACATTTTGCGGTTTGATGGTTTTCAAATAATGGCACTTTGAAATTGTGAATTTATGAAATGCTTTTATTATTCTGAAATGGTTCTGTTGTAAATTATATTATATCCTTTGATCCTAGTTCCTATAAATTTTTAGTTATACCTAGATACTCCACATTCCTCACACACTAGGGACAGGTGAAGGGGTGTGGGGAGACACATTTGGTATTAGAGCCTAAGGTTTCAAGATTTCTAAAAATTGACTTTTAAAAGTAAAATATTTTCAAAGAAAAGAGTTTTAAAAAAGAAAAACATTTTGAAAAATATAAAAGTTTTTATACCCCTCGAATCCAATATTGATTCTTTCGAACTTAAATTTTTATCCTTATCTTATATAGAATGGCAGATGTCCCAAATATACCTGAGATTCCGGGCATTGAAATCCCCATTTGGTTTTGTAGATACCTACCAGCTATGACACTAGCGGAACATTAAGCGTTTGTACAAGCTAAATCACCCACAAGTGGACCCCTCGCCTATCCAGTTATGGCGATCGACTTCTCTAATCCTTGTAATGATTTCACCAACCTAGAAGGAAATCCTTTTGATGGGATTGAAACTTATGTAGATGCACAGTCATGGATAAAGAGTTGCGAAAAGATATTTGGTTTGATGAGACTTGCGGATAGACAGAGGATTCAGCTTGTCACTTGGCGACTGAAGGGAGAGGCTTTATGCCAATGGGAGATGCTTGAGGAAGAGGCAGAAGAGTTGGATTGGGATGGTCTCCATCAGAGGTTCGAGAGAAACTTCGTATCACAAGCGGAGGAAGGAGCCTAGTTGGAGAAGTTCCTTAATTATAGGTAAAGGGACATGAAAATCAAGAAGTACAATAATTATTTAAATGAATTACCAAGGTTTGGTTTGGAGCATATTTATATCCAACATAAGAAGGCATTGAAGTTTGCAATTGGGCAAAACCAACGCTTGCAAGGGTTGGTGCTCAGCCATGTACCTTTGGGATCTATTTTTGAGACTTGCTAAGAAGACTTTTTGAAATAACAAGACAAATAATAAGAAGAAGGATGGAGGACCGCAAAATGGTCAAATTCAGAAAGAGAAAAAGTGCCACACTTGCCAAAGAAGTGGACATTATTCTAGAGATTGGAAGATGAGCGTCCGAAGGGAAAATGCTTTGTATATGAGCAACCGAGGCATATGAGGAATTTTTTCCTCAGAGGATGTGAGCTGCACAAAGAGTTGGCACTTGAATATCACGGTTCAGGTTTTAGAGTCAACCTCATCCATCAGGGGCAGATAGGATAGAGGTAGAAAAATAACTGTTGAAGGTTCGATCTCTATTATATATTTTCTAAAGTCGTTTATCTCTAGTTCGTTAGTATATTAATTGCCCTTAAATATATCCCTCATCATAGATCCAGTAGTAATTTCTAACCCCATGGGAGGATCAAAGCACTTGTCTGTGATATTTTGGGGTTTGAAAATCATGATTCTAGGGATAGAATTCGATTGTGATGCATATATTTTGGGTTATAGGATGATATTGGAGATGGACTGGTTATCCACCTATGTAGTAATTTTAAACTATTAAAGGTGGGTCGTTAGATTAGGTACTTGTAGTCGACGTACCCTTATAATTTCATGTGACCCTAAAGGGTCAGTTATGTTGAGCTACTCGAATTCTATTGATATATCCTTAGACTAGATCATTTTAGTTCTGGTACTTCGAGATTTCCTTGATGTTTTTGAGAAGCTGAGAGGGTTAGCTCCAGAGTGAAAGAGAGAGTTCAAAATATACCTTATATACAATAGGGATGGCAAAAAAAAAAAATCCATACTCGCGGTTATCCGCGGGTAATATCCGTCATGGATATGAAATAGATAGTTAAATGGGGATCCGTGGGTAAAATAAATGGGTATTTTTAATATCTGTTAATTAATGGGGCGGGTATGGATAGTAAGATATCCATGTCCGTGGGTAGCCATGCCCATATTGAATGTGATTTATTATCAATAATCAATACAAAAAACATTGTTGTTGGTTGTTCGGTATTTGTGTGCATGCCTTTACTCAACAATTTATAACTGGATGTTGATATTTTGATAGATACTTCTGTTGTTGTCTCTTATTTTTGGATATTGGTTTATATATTGGTATTTTGAGGTTAGCAGTTGAGTATTGGTCTAATTTGTTTTTCTACCAAATGTACTTTTGAATAATTTCAATAAACCGCTAAAAAATAAATTGAATAAATATAATGGATACCCACGAATACCCGCTATTACCCGTAACTTATTTAAAACCCGTTTAATGGGTACCCGTGCGGGTATGAGGCGGGCACGGGGTAAAAACTCAGCTAACGGGGCGGGTGATGGGGTGGTACTACCCGCGCCCTCCCTGCCCCATTGCCATCCCTAACAGACAATGACAGACCAGTGGCATTACTAGTCAGGCCCATGGCACCTAGAAAAAGAAGATAATTAAGCAAGCAGATTGGAGAGCACTAAGAGAAGAATTTTATCAGGAGTATATCAGAGTAGGGGGCACTAATCGTATTTTCTACAAATGCAGGTGGTTCCTTTAGACAATGTGCAGATTATCAAGAGTTGAAAAAGCACACTACGAAAAACCTTTACCCGCTTCCTCGTATTGATGATCGTTTTGACCAGTTGGTAGGAGCACTACGCCATAAACGACCTAATGCAACAGGATAAAATTGTTAGCACAAGCCCAAAAAATGTTGGCATGGGTCTTTGGCAGCATTTTCGGGTGATGCAATTTTCACCATTGCTGCAGACCTCAAAGGCAACATTTTGACTACCTACAGTAACATAGCAAATATTGTTACAGGAGACCCCTATTTAGATCTATAGCAACATCCTTAGGTGTCTGCAGCAGCATTCCAAAAATGTTGCTATAGATATTTATATTAATTTAAAAAAAAATATAACAAAAAGGAGAATTAAATGCTACTACACAAAATTAAATATTCAAATAGTATTTTTATTCAAATAAATATTTTATTTCAACATTTGAAATAGTACATATTTCTAACTCCACCATCTGCAATTCAGTGTTAATAACATAGTCAATCACATATACAGATATTCCTCACTACATCACTCAGTTCACTCATTACATATGCAGTTTCAATTTAAATATACACTAACACTGACAAATATATGTCGAGCCGAAGGCGAGCCGAGAAGTGGGTCTGGGCGCAGCGTTGATGGGGGTCTGGGGCCCCACAGGCCCGGTGGCGATTCATCCGATTTCGGAAGACCAAGCCTTCTTTGAAACACTGCACACCAAGTCCATCATCACCCAAAGCCTTAAACAACAACAACAAACATTAAACTTATAGATAAACCTTGGACATCCGCCTTTTAAATCAACTCATGTTTTTCATCTTTACTTTAAAGGTGAGGTGATGCATCATATATAGCACACATACACTACTTTAGCACCTCAATACTCTGATCAAGTCTCTGAAACTATCCTACTACCGCCTCTTCATTCTTGCAGTATCAAATTGGTTTCACGAAATACATCTCATGACCTACTCATTTCGTAAAATCAACCATTGAACTCCTTGCAAGTAGATACACTTCAACCAACTACTGTACGTATACACATGAAAAGCACGTGTCTTCAATTTTGAACATTACGTCTCCTAGCACCAGATCAACTTCACAATGCATGTGTCAACTGTCAATGTAGACTGTGTAGTCATAAAAATGTAAAAGAAGGAATAAGTACTCACAGTCATAATACCGCTTCTCCAATTCCTCATGCCCAATTGCCAGTGCGGCATCACATGGCCTACCAGGTGGGTAAGGTCGTTGATTGAAAATCCCAAAGTCCAAAAAAGAACTGTCTGGCAAAATGCCAAAACTTATCATTGCCTTCTCTCTGTGTCTTAATCGCCTTTCTAGGCATTGATCGGATTTGAAGCATGGAACAAGTGCTGGAGGTTTTGAAGCAGCATGAATGCAAACACTTGGAGGGCGTGTTTCACAATCAAAATTTTCGTTCCTAAAACACAAATAGATGCATGAAAACTGAAAAAATAAAAATACCAAAGAATGTAAACATGCATTTGGCAAACATTACCCAAACTCCATCACATCAGTCTCATCCAACGCCTTTCCGACATAGACCATGCTCTAAGAACCTAACGTCACGACCACCGCGCCTTCCTCTACCTCTGGTAGTCACCAAAACCCAACCACGCAACTCCACTTCCGAACCCATCCATCAACGTCTGATACAACCCAACCCTATTCGAACACTACAAAGATGATGAGATGGCATAAACTGGACAAATTTTGGCCTAAAGATCCAAGCTTTTGTATTTTTGTAGACCCGATTCTTTTTTTAACAGCGGCTTTGAGATGAGCAGATTCGAGAAGTTGAGAACGATGGGAAGTTGAGAACGAACATATCTGAGAAGTTGAGAAAAGAGGAATAGAATGGCTAGGGAAATTGATTTTCTATTGGTGGTGTGGGATTTTAATGGATTAGTGAGGTGTCAACTGCAGATGTTGTTTTTAAAAGGTAAATTAACAGATAAAAAGACATGTTTTAATAGGTGTAAATTGATGACGTGGCAAACGTTTATGGCTAAGGTAACACTATATCAAAATGTTGCATCGTATTAAACTTGTTTAGCTAGAGCAACACATTTTTATGGCTAAGGTAACATCAAAAATAGAACGTAGCAATAGGGCCAAAATATTATAGTTATCGGGACATTTTGGTTGGAACCACCTTGCAAATTCGTTGCATCAGGGCGTTTATGGCGTAATGGAGCCATAATGTTTTCTTAGCTAAACCTAGCCATTGGCTTCCATATGTTGAGGGTAGCGAAGGATTGTATAGATAAGACAACATTCCGGACTGCTGATGGATTCTTTGAGTGATTAGTCGTGCCTTTTGGGCTAAACAATGCTCCAACGTATTTCACAAACTTATTAAGTTGGGTGCTTAAGGATGTCTTGAACAAGTTTTTTTTGTTCTTTGTGGATAACATTCTAGTCTTTTTGAGAAGTGAGAAAGAGCATGTTATGCACTTGGAGGTGGTTCTTAGCACTCTCCGATCGGATAGGCAAAAAAAAATGTCAATTTCCGAGGAAAGAGGTGCGTTTCTTAGGGCACATAATCTCTAAGCAGAGATTGGTCGTAGATCATGCCAAGGTGATGGTGGTGAAAAATTAGGAAGTCATCAAGAACCCTACAGAGGTTAGAAGCTCCCTTGGTCTTGCAGGTTGTTATCAGGGTTTATCAAGGATTTTGCAAAGATCTCAGTACCATTAACACACCCTACCAAAAAGAATTTAGTATTTGCTTAGGATGAACACTGCGAGTATTCATTTAGGAAGTTGAAGAGAGCTCTTACCAGTGCACCGATGTCAGTACTTCCAAATGGTACTAAGCCCTTAACGGTCTACACCAATGCATGTGGTACTAGTCTTGGTGCAGTTCCGATGCAAGAGGGGAGGAAGGTGAGTTATGAAAGTAGATAGTTGAAAACCTATAAGAGGAACTACCCTACCCGCGACTTGGAGTTAGCTTTCATCATGTTCGCACTCAAATATTGGAGACACTAATGGTGAGAGGTTTGATACGTTCATGGATCATAAGTTGTTTAAGTGCTTATTTTCCCATAAGGATTTAAATTTAGGACTGCAATGATGGATGGATTTTTTGGCATTTTAGGACTTCGAGATTTCTTGTATCCCAAGGAAGGGGAATGTAGTTGCAGATGCACTGAGTCTGAATAGAGCAATTTTGAGTTCCTTATTCGCAAAATGGAGGAGTTTGGAATTCATATCCACCTTTAGTTTTATGTTCTTTACGGATTTCACTGCCAAATTACTTGAGATATTAGAGATTCAGCCCACTCTAATTGATTGGATTAAATCGAGGCAAATAGAAGACATGGAGTTAGTGGGCATCATAAATAGAATTGGCAGAAGAGAGGCATCCAGATATCGTTTTCATAAATTTCGAGGGATGGCTGAGAAGAAATGAGAGGGTATGTGTACCCCGCACCGATGGTTTGCTGAGCATCACATTATCTTAGGTCCACCCCTTGTGCTTGACCATCTATCGCGGTATTTGATAAATGTACAAAGACATGAAGCAAGTATTCTTTTGACCCGATATAAAGAAAGATGTGGCAGGGTCCGTAACTAGGTGTTTGGCCTACCAAAGGGTTGAGGCGGAGCAAAAGAAGCCTAAAGGACTTCTCCAGCCCTTAGATGTATCCCCAACGGAAGTGGGAAAGTGTATCGATGGATTTCGTAGATGGCTTATCCCAATCTAGGAAGGGAAACACGAACATTTAGGTGATTATTGATAGATTTACTAAAAGTGCCCATTTCATACAAGTTCAAAGTCAGAGGTCAGCAGCTTCATTGGCATCCCTTTATACCAGAGAGTTCTTCGGCTACATGGAGCCCCTTCTAGTATAATGAGGGATAGGGATCCAATTTCCAAGAGCAAATTTTGGAAGAGTCCATTGGAGACACAGTTGATGTGACGACCCAAAATTTTGATCCTCGAAAATTGACACAATACCTTCTTGTATTCAAAATGCCGGAGATTCAAGTGCTGGATTCCTGGTTGTCTGGAGATATAACACATTAAAACAATCACAATGAAATAAAAGCAACTTCTCATTCATATAACATGAGATTACATAGGAGTTTACAACGAATACAACACCAGAGTACAACATAATCCACAACTACTGGATAACAAAAGAAGAACAAAAATTGACTAAACAAGGTGAATCCAAAAACATATCCCATCTTCACCTGAATAGCTTCAAATCACAAATGTCCAAAAAATAAGATGCTCCAAAGAAAATAGCTAAAGATACTCCACAGCAACATCAACACCACGAAAGCAAAAGATACACTACGAAAGGCTCAAGACACAATCTCCAAACACTACTACTAAACCTGACACTAGGCTGCCCGTGTGGAAAATTATGAGCACCCACAGTTTTGGTTTGAAACAAAACAACTTCGGGTCAGTCATGGGAGTGGTGTGATAACTCGTTATATTTGTTTGTGCAATAAAATTCATAATGCTTTTTGGAAAATGAAACTAACATAAGGTCTCGCGGCACACACACAATGTAAATACACACTTGCGGTGAGGTTTCTCCATATGATAGTCAAAAATGCTTGATATGCGAAAACCATTTTGATATTGTTATTAGTACATAGTGTGAAAATCATTTACGAAAATAAATGTATGTATCATAGCCAGCATAATACCCCCATCCCATTATGTTGATGTGTTCCTACCAGTAATCAGTAGGCTATACAAATGAAATCGTAAAGGCTCGTATTGGAGAATAGGTTTCCAACAATGACCAGGCAAAGGAACTTCCTCACCGATCCGATAGGTACGCCTTGAGACGGACTCCCCGAGAACCAAACGGGTTCTCTGCCAATGCTCGGCCGGTGCTTCCCTTGCCGGATTGATTAGATCACGCCTAAGTAAGTCATCCCCCGGTCGTTACCAACCTGTAACCGAGCGCCGCACATCAACAACCACAAAAGTAGATGTTTACGACATAGGTTAATACCTAGGCTCCATTCCATGGTACACCTTTTATCTAGAAGGAGATGACTACCCATGTCCTCGCCGCATCTTTCCTATTTCGGCCATTTTTCGGGGTGTGAGGCTTGTCGAGGTCACGATATACAAAAAGTTGCGCTTCAATAAGCCATGCTTTGATCATCACTAGCTCATCACTTTAGTATGCCACATTGTCCATTCACCACATATAACTGATATCCATCAATATATAACCTCTATACATCTCAAAGAAGGGTGTTAAGCTAAGTGAATAAATCATCCGCCACCAATCAAATATATATTTACAGAGATCAGTTGCTACGCAGTCAATTACAATATCAGACACGCGATCCATACAAGTCCGTTCTGGGTTTCAACGAAACTGAAGGCACCTTAGAATTCCTTGCAAATCCGGAATTCTCTAAATATGTCCCGACTACTCGCGACTTAACTGATATAAAATCCATCTGCAAATGGGAGCTACCTATTTGATACTTTCAACAAGCAACCCTTTCAATTTGAAGGGTCCTAGTCTTCAACACCGTCTTTAATATGCTTATTTTCTCCAAAATGTTGTTTTATTATTCGGAATGGTTTTCAAATCAAAATTCTGATCCCGGTCTTTCCGAACAATAAGCGCTATTTTAAAACCATGTGGATATACAGGACCAAATGGAGTCTCAACCCATACTTAATGTTTAGAACCTCCCATTATCATTTAAAACACTTATATATATATATATATATATATATATATCCATTAGAAATCATTTACTAAGGATTGGAAAAGATTTATAAAGTTATATCCCTTTAAAATTCAATATGGAAATAACAGCACTACAAAAGCGTTACAAAAAGTGTTTCAAAATACCAGTATTAGTTAGTTTAAGTAAAACGACCCTTTATATTATCCAAAACTTCATAATTTCAACATAAATCACTTTTAAATAATTAATTATGATTTTAAAAAAAAAATATAACAGCCGTTTACCGTTATGGTCAACGAACTACACTTACAGTGACCTTTTCCAAAACTATTTTGAACATAACTTGAAAATTATATGTCGAAATCTGAGAATTATTCTTTTATTCGAAAGCTAATATGATTTAAAAACAAACATGATCCCGGCTAGGAGAAGACTGAGAAATGGTTTGAGGTTGACAGAAGTTAACATTAAAATCATCCAAAAGTTTAGAAAATTCCCCATCAAATAAACTAAAATTTGGTTGCTGAAGTCATAATCACTCGAAGCTTCAGCAAAATTATTCGGCAAAGGAGAATCATGGGAAGCAACATTACAGGTTGAAAAGATCGTTCTCAATACTGACATGTTTGATGAAAGAGTTTCAATGGGTAAACCACCCGTAGAAAACTAGAAACGACAACAATTTCAAACGTCTAAACCTATTTTCAGACGTCTGACCTAGTTCAGACGTATGAATATAGGTTTCAGACGTTTGAAATGGATTTCGTCCAATACCCTAAGACCATTTCAAATGTCTGAAATTTACTTCAGATCACTACAGAAAAGTGATTTTTTATTACAAAAATTAGTGGTATTTATTCGCAAATGCAAACAAAGATGTTTTAACTCACAATAAAAGTGCAGCAAAAATAAATTTCACTTCCCGCCTAAGAAAAAAACAGTGGGCGCGGTCCAAAATAAACGTAACCATCTATTTTCTTTTCTCTCCCCCCTAACTTTCAATTTCTTAACCCTCTTCTTTTTTCCCCAAATCGCCAAAGAAATTCCATTGCTCGTCACACTCAACAACGTCGCTGAAGTCGCTTTCCCTTTTTTGTTTCCGTCCATCTCCCTCATTATTCTGCCATAATCCCTCGTTCTTATCATTGATGTGCCCTAATTCTTGGGTTTTCAATTTCGTCATACCCTAATTCAATCTTTTGGGTACTTCGATTTATTCTCATCTCGTTTTTGTTGATATATGGACTTGATAATCAAGTATCAATTATTATTTTTGTCAGAAGGTTATTTAGAGAAATCTTCTTCAACAGAGAGGTCGCGATACTACTTTCTGTTGCCGGTCTATGCAAGATGAAGAATATTTGAAGAAATTAAAGGTAAGTTTTCCTGATTTATCCCTAAAGCTATATGGATTTTCAATGTATAATTATTTCATATAGGTGGTTGCTATATAACTGCTAAACTTGGTTGGATTTGAAAGTGTTAGAGACATAGTAATTCACATTTTATTCTAGTTATGTTGGAAAAGAATAACTGAGAGAGATTCTGTGCAATTCAATCATAGTACATGGTCCTAAATTATTCATTTTTTGGGATCTAAGTTTGACAGATTTTGAACTGAACTGCCTATGAATGGTTAGGGCTTAGAATGTGTTAATTTAACTGCAAAGATGTTTATATTTCATTTATTTTGATTCTACAGTAGTTAAATTACATCAGGTATTTTATATTGTATAATATAGAATAGGTATTTCACATCTGGTATTTCGTAATATTTCGTAATAATATTTAGTGGATCTCAACTTTGGGTGCTTCAGCTCATCCTCCAATCCTGAAAGTTCTCTCTGCATTTTTATTGCTGGATGCAAAACACAATGTAAAACAAACTCTACCTAATACTCTAGTTTATTGTTGAATATCTTTGCAGTATTACGAATCTAATGCTTGTTTACATAAATTCCTGAAGAAGCACACAAACATTACTTGCTAGCTTGAATAAATAAATCTTTCAAATTGTATTATGTTGATCGTTTGATAAAGGTATATTTATAATATATCACTTTCACTCTATTTACTACAGACTCACCTTGAAATAAGTACATTCAAAGCTGTCGATTGGAGGAAAGTCTACTGGTAACGTGAAAAAAAAAGGATTCTCATTTATTGGTAGGTGCTCACATGTGTTATCTACTGTACTTATTTCTAATATCATAAAGAGATATTTATTTCTAATTCAATTTGCTTATTTTATTTGTACCCGTCTGAAGTATTTCTGTTGAGCTATGAAGAAAGACATGTTTTCATATATATATATCTGGTGTGCACTTGTTATAGGTTGGTGAGAAGAAACTGGTACTTGAAAGTGGATGAGCTGCTTTACGACAGGGCGATGCCAAGGCAGGTGAACTGGTTTGCTTCTTTTCATGACACTAGCTGAAGTAAGGTTACTAGCTTATGTATTTCCGTATGCATATGTATGTTATAGGTAAGGTTACTAGCTGAAGTAAGGTTACCAGCTTAAGTAGTTCCGTATGTATATGTATGTTATAGGTAAGGTTACTAGCTGAAGTAAGGTTACTTGTATGTGTATGTATGTATGATGAAGAGGAATTACCACCTTATAGTGGCTCCACTCAGTTTGTTCACCGACTTTATATGAGAGAGGATTATCACTACAGAATGCATGTTTCATAGAAGAGAGATACAAAACTCCCATCTCAGGACCAGCCGACGTGGACAAGTAACATGTGTATATCTTTTTAAGTTGTTCGAGAGAAGTTTCGGATGTCTGTTTGAAAATCTTCTCATAACCACCTTCAGCTAAAACTTTAGTTCCTTGTGCTATCCAACCCATTGCAGCATCAGCAACACTGGCTGCTTCACCCATCTTCTTTCCCCCCTTCCCAAGAACATCTTTCAACTTGGCCGAAGATATTTTGATGATAAAGAAGAGGTATGATTTATTTATGATTTTTAATCAACAAAAGCCAACCTGAGTTCTTAATATATGCTCTCAAATTCCAACTCTAACTAATTTTCTTATATGCTAGACCTTCTGTAACATTCATTTCCCTACATGAATGTAAAGCACTTCTATGATATTGAGTTTTAAACTAATAAAGTAGTTGAAAATACTGGGACTAAATGATAAACTGTTAACTGCTTTATTCATATATTGGTTGAGTTATTCAAAATTGATCGTGCATGTATTGTTTTAGGCTAGAGAATATAGAGAATTTTGTTCTGATCATTGGCACCACGGTTGAAAAGATTTTAACTGTGCACATTTTTCTGTATTTTTTTTCATTATGGAATATTTGTTTATATTATATATTAACGAAGTCTGACTATGCATATGACAATTGTGTGCTTCCTCATCCTTCTTTGGGAATCTAAAATCTAAGTTGATTCAATAGGTGCAAAGAATTTAGTATGGGGCAGAAATTCCTCTAAAAAGTTAGCAGCTACAAAATGTTATGCCTATGAGTTTTTTTTTCATTTATAGTTTTGTTGGTTCTCCATTTATTAAATGAAAAGTTTGTTAAACTGTCAAGCGTGTGTACTGAAAGACTCGTAGAAACGAGATAGGTATCATAAGAAGCTACTTTTACAAAATTTAAGCTGTTTTTAGATTATTAGTATGTTATAGCCATCACCATGTAGGCTCGTAGACTCGTAGAAACAAGATAAGTTAGCCATTACCATGTAGTCTCGTAGGCTCGTAGACTCGCAGAAACAAGATAAGTTAGCCATCACCATGTAGGCTTAGTTTTAAACTGAGGCGAGTGGCTCAGTAAAAATGAGGCTAACAGCCTATTAGGATTAGTTCAGACGCTCGTAGGATGTAAAAGAATAGGGGAAGAAGTGCTCAAATGTGTAAGCTCTTAACATTTTGTTGCTTCTCTGCATTAATCAATGCGATGAAAAACAAATAATCCACGTGATTATCAAAACAATGAATTAGCAAAGTTCTGTTTGCTTACTTTTGATTTCCATTAATGCCTAGCTTCATTGTTCCTATTGGTGACAGTAGCTGCATGTGAGAGCACCTAAGTTGCTCTTTCCCAACTACGTTCTCGAAGATCTATAAGTAGGACAGAGGTTAGTGAGAATTATGATTATTGAATATATTTCCATGTTATGTTGTGGCATATCCTTAGAGTTATTGGTGCACATTGTAAAGGTTGAGGTAACCAACAAACTTTTACTCATGAGGATCATCAATCTTGTTGTCATATCAGGGCACATCTCGTTGATTTAATTGTGTTAATATTTTGATACTATTGAACTGTTTGAATGTACTGCTCAATCAAAAAATTTAAGATATCTTCTTTCTTCTCTGAGTTATTCTAGTATGTGCATATGCTTAGAGATCTATTGTTACTCTTTGGTCGCTTAAATATCAGTACCCAAATCAATTGGAAATTATGGTTAGTTTTGCATAATAAATTATCGGTTGAGTTCTTTAATAATGGGAACTCTTGCTCGCTTTGCAGGTTCCATCTAATATTTTTTCCTGTGAAAAACATGATGGACGTGAGGTGAAGTGTACTATGATATCATACAGTTTCCGTACTTTTTTTGTTCTTTATCCTATCCTTGTTGATTGGTTTCGTTATTGATTTAATGTTATCTGCTTAAAGATCAATTGCCAGTCTGCATTTTTGCATGTCCAGACATCACAGCCTTTAATATGCTGCTACTCCCATCAATCTAAGTTACGTTTCATCATGTGACTTGTACCCAAAGCTTATTTGTTTTTTTTTCCTATTCAAATGTATCAAAATCAAAGTCATCATAGGTCAGGCTTCAGTTCACTTAGGGTGCGTTTGCGATAAACAATAATAGGGTATTTTAACAGGGCATTTAAGCGGAGCTGAGAGTTGAATGGAGAATATGTTTCGGTTGCTAACAGGGTATTTAAACGGAGCAATTAGGAGTATTCAAATGATGTAGTTATGTGTAAACGGGGTAATTAAAGGTAAACGCGTATTTAGATGGGAAAAATAGGGGTATACAGGGTATTTAAGGGCGGATTAAAAAAATCCATTAACATCGGACGCGAACGGATGCTCTTTGACCCGTTGTCCTAACGGGGCATTTTGCACCTGTGAACGCTGCCTAACTTTATTTTTTCCCACCTATATACTGTAAGTTAAAAGCAACTCCTGGAACAAAAATATACCTTGAAGCTGAATAAATGTCAGGTGTACTTTGTTAAAACATGTTTTATTTTTCTTATTTTAAAGAAATTGTTTTTTAAGGACTCAAGGCTAAGACCTTTGAAACCACTACCTTACCACTTTACTAGCAATTAAGACAACCGTGGTCCTCGATGGGTAAGAATATGTTTTTGTAGGTAAAGCACATTATAGCGGAGTCTGTACCATTTATATGTTATACTGCATTGGGATTTGACTCATTTTGAAATCAATCGATGCAGGGAAATGGAATAGACGACTCATCTTCGTATAGGTTGTACAATGGTAACCGGGTGGACGATGAGTATGTGGAATATTGTTTGATGATTTTTCAGATATTTCTTCTAGCATAGAAGATGAAGAAAAGGTAGGCCAAAAGCATGCACATACATTTCAGTCATGTAACATTTACTATTCTACTATAACCAGCAGTTATTTTTCATGTTTTGGCTTGTTAATAACTTATGATACACTATATTCATCTTCTTGTTTAAATAATTCATAGTTTAAACTACACCTATTGCAATCTACGTGATTATCCACTGGAAAATCTTACTGCATATGATCCTATTGCAGTCTACATGATTATTCAAGTAGGAAACCATGTAGTTAAACTACATAGTATGTTCAGATAGACAAACAAAGAGTGTTACTTAATTTTTTTGCTGGGTTGAGGGATAGAATTTTTTTTCTACATTGGTTCAGCTTTTTGGTTTATGTAATCCCAGTAGTACTTTTTCGTAACTTGTTTTTCAATATATATTAGCAGAGCTGCAGGGAAAAGTTGGTTCAAACCTAGAAAAGCTCCTGGACTAAGAAAGAAAATAAAACATCTTCTTGTTGAACTATGCGAAACTATCGAGTTAGATACAGATAAGCATTAGAATCCCCATCTCATTTCAGCAACTCTTCCCAAAGCAAACCTCGTGAACTGATCGATATTAACTAACATGCGATTGTGCTTAACTTTTCTAAGGTTCGTTTCTCATACTTATATTTGAACCTATGTTTAATTGAAACAATTGGCGAGCTTATATTTATGTGTGCAGATTTGTGTATCTTGTTGTGAGATCAGGGAGGAGCTGTCTGAGTATATGTTGTTCTTTCACTTGTGCAAGCATTGGACGTTCAAAGAGCAAAGTTGAACTTTTATGGTGTTAGATTTCACTTATGCATATAAAGATTTATGGGTAATCAAGCATTTTGCAAGTATTAGTTAGGTATAACATTTTCTTTTTACTAGATTTGTAAATTTGTATATCAATGGTTATTGTGAGTTTGGTCATTTATTCAGAAAACTATTGTATTGAAATGGTTATGCATATTCAGAATTATGGTTAATTGTTTTTTTGATTGTTTGAACATTATGATTATGTGAATGATTGTTGATTGGTATTGTAGAAACAAAATAGATTATTAACAAGAAATAATTGCATGAAAAAATACAGTAAATTAATTAATAATTTTTAGTAGCGTTTTAAAAATGCTACTGAAAAACATGTAGTGGCGTTAAGAAAACGTAATCATAAATCAGGGGTAAAATTGGAAATTTTATTAGTAGCATCAAAAAGCCTTTTTATGGCGTTTTTATTGTAACATCCCGTGATTTTAAATATTAAAATTAACGAATTAAAGAATACTTAATTTCAAATGTGAGAATTAAGAGAAACAGGTTGCGCTATTTCGTTCGTCTTGGAATTTTGCTTGAGACAGAGTCCGAGTTTGCGTGAATCGGACTTCGTATGATGAAGTTATGGCCTTTCGAAGTTTCAAAATTTAAATAAATTAAAAACAGCTCAGGATCAGAAAATTTGAAATTCAAATATCAAACAGGGAAGCGGGCTAGGCGGGAAAATTCCCGCCCAAGGCCAGGTCGACCAGGGGGTCGACCTCCCTATACAGGTCGATCTACCCCCCCCCCCCCCGGTGCAGATCTGAAAGATGACGATGTTTTGACTCAGTGCTGAGTCATTAGGGCTGAGGTGTTATCCTATCTTGTCAGGATGGTCTTGATTGATTCTAGGTTAATCGCTCTTAATTAATCAAAAGTCTATAAAAACAACATAACTCCCAACCTAAAATCACACTAATTCTTACCAGGGGCCGCCATGTCGTCAATGCGGAACCTAGAGTAGCCGCCAAGATAGAAGCAAGAATCAAAATCTAATCTAATCTAAATTAGAATAACAATTAGTCTACATCAAAGGCGAGCAATTCAGTTTCAGAATACAGATCCCAAAAAAACAAGACCGTTCTTTTGTTTGTGAGTATAATTCCTTTCACAAATTAATTAATTAATTAATTTAATTGTGATAAGTTATAATTGGGATTATGAGAATGTGACTATTGAATCATATGCTAGTTCTTATGTGAATCTTATGCAAGTTTGTAATGTTGAATCATATGCTAGTTCTTATGTGAATCTTATGCAAGTTTGTGATGTTGAATTATATGCTAGTTCTTATATGAATCTAATGCAAGTTTGGGGTGTTAAAACATATGTGAATCTTATGCAAGTTTGGGATGTTAAAATATATGTGAATCAAGTATATACATATGCTAGTTTATATGCAAACCTTGTGACATTAATTTACATGTTTAGATCCATATGCAAGATCACATCTTTATGTTTAGATCTATATTTAGATCCATGACAGTACATAGTTATGCAAATTTATGTACTATATGCCCATTACATATGCTAGTTTTGTATGTGAATCATATGCTAGTTTGAATGAAATTCATATGCAAGTTATAGGAAAACCATACTCATATATGCAAGTTCACGATTACAGGTTTAGATCTATATTTAGATCCATGATAGTTTATGCAAATTTATGTATATCCATTACCTATGCAAGTTGTTGGTTATGCAAACTTATGTCATGACTCTTAGATCTATTTTATGTGTTATGCAAGTTGTGATGTTGCTTTTCTTTTTATAAGTTAGACTATTTGAGTGTCTAACATATGTCATTTTAAAACGTACGAATAAGCGTGGGGACAATGGGAAAATATACATAATTGTGAATTAGCATAAAATGGCCTTAAAGCCATATAATTAATTTGAGACATTAATTGGTATAAATTATATACCTGAAATTATGGACATAATTTAGGTGACAATTATGGACATAAATTAATTTGGAATTTATTGACAAATTTGAATAGGGATATTAATCCAATTTAGGGTTAAATAATTATGTGTAATAATTAACCGCCTAAGACACGAGGTTAGACTCGTTTGTGGTATAAGACTGCCCGGACCCACACGGCAAATCCAGCAACCACAAACGGTAGTCTAATGTGAGAGGTCAAAGGCACGAATTAAATGCGTAACAATTGTAAAGACATGAGGTTAGGCTCGTTTGCGGTATAAGACTGCCCGGACCCGCCCGGCAAATCCAGCACCGCAAATGGTAGTCTAATGTGAGAGGTCTTTACAAGGTTACGGTTCTAATGAATTAAGTAACACTTAACCAGATAAACATGTGGTAGGACATGGGGGTTAAGTGGGTGGCCTGGGTGGCATGTGAAATACGAATAGAAACACTTAATCAAGATGAAAACATGTAAGAAGACATGAATAAGAAGGGGGTTAAGTGGGAAATTGAAACACCCCACCTCCGTTAGGGTCACTCTCAAAGGGAATGCCCTAATTTTGGTGGAGGTTTATAAGTACAAGTCACAGATATACAAGACAGATATAAGAACACATATTTTGCAAACAGCGGAAGAACAACAAACTTTTATTTCATAAAGTCAAATATGTGTTACAACAACAACCTTTCCAAAAAACATAACATAATACTTTCATAATCTGTCTTGAGTACATTATTTAAAGAAGCATAAATAAAACATAAGTAAACTGCAAAAGCCCCATAGAGTGTGTCCAAAGCCGTAGTTCAAAACAGGAAAGTCCAAGCAATACATTTCTCTTCTTCAAACTGGATGTTGAGGCTGATCAAGCTGCTGTGTTCCCTCCCTGAGGACCTGGGGGGGGGGGGGGGAAACGGAAGAAAGAAGACGAAAGAAAAATAGAGTCAGACATAAAGCCTGAGTAAGTCTAGTACTACTTTGTCTATGAATAAAGAACTGGGTATGATAAGTAAAACAGGAAGTGGGCAAACACTATGAACTTGGTCAAGTTATCTAGGGTCGAATATACTATCGTACCCCATGTTAATCTCTGAACCCATATAAACTAGTTTCCAATTTGCACCCCATAATCAGGGCGATGTGATCCATTCAATGATGATCGGCTCCTACTCGCAAAGTTACATGTGTCTTACGGCCCCCGATGTCTGTAGTTACCTATGCTGGTCCCACCATGGGGTGTATCAAGTCCCATAGTGGCAACCCGACACAACCTTAGAGTGCACAGGTATGCTACTGGTGTCCAGTGCCTTATTTTTCTGCTCCGGAGTGTGTGCACGCCCGCACTCCGTTAGAACCTACACTGCTACACCACCGCCGTCGATTTGACCTCTTACAATCAGCCCAGTAATCGTGCCCCACCCTGCCTAGTTTCAGGGTATCCTGATACACCTTTTAGGGTTACTGCTGAAAAGGGTCCCCCGTTACTAGGTTTTCTATCTCTAGCCAACATGCTAAGTTGGTTAAGTGTTTCTAACCTAACCCCACCAGTCCGTTTAGTTTAGCATGTTCCATTTTGATTAAGTCTTTAGTCCACTTAATCCTAACAATCCTGACTCAGCCTTAATTGTCTTATTAAGGCCCTGACCTCTCACATTAGACAGGTATTGTTGTGGCTGCCTGTTGCCGGTTGGTTCCGGGCAGTCTTACGCCACAACTCAGTCTAACCTCGGGTCCTTGCTGGGCTCCATGTTTAACCTCCCACATTGGATAGGTATTGTTGTGACTACTGGACAGCCGGGCGGTTCCGGGCAGGTTTACATCACAACTCAATCCAACCTCGGGTTAAACACATCGTATGTTCTACATTTACATATCTTGTCATTCTTCTTTATTTATATGTAAATATTTGCGGCCCATTATTAAGTCAATGGTGTAAAGGTTACACCAATCACGGGCCCAACCCATACTTGAATTTGGGCCCTTCTATTTTATATTTTCATTCATTAGTTTATTTTTAACCCAACGTTATTTTCCCCCGTTTTACACGTCCGTTTATATATATATTGGGCTTAGCCTTTTAAAGCCCAATTTAGCCATGCGAAGAGGGGAGGCTTATGGCGTATACACAAAGAGGGGAAGGTGAGCGCATGAACTTGCATAAGACGTTGGAAATACATAATAGAAATTGGTGTACTTGCATAGTGGCAACATAGGTGACATAAATCAAAGCATGTGAACTTGCATAGGTTTAACTACAACATGAACCTATACTCTTATTTAGGCATAGTGTCAAACATAAGCATGTCATAAATATTCCTAGCATAAACATGGCATAATGTCAAACATAAGCATGGCATAAATACTTCTAGCATAAACATGGCATAATGTCAAACATAAGCATGGCATAAATAGTTCTAGCATAAACATGGCATAATGTCAAACATAAGCATGGCATAAATACTTCTAGCATAAACATGGCATAATGTCAAACATAAGCATGGCATAAATACTTCTTTTAAACAAGATAGACTTAATCATAGATTTCAATTATGCCAAATATCATTCATAGCCTAGCCATATTCATAAGCATGACTTAATACATGGATTATGGTGTCAAAATTCCGACATAGTTTCATATGAACTATAACAACCCAACTTGTTTCAATTACTTGCAAAATGATTTATGCACAGAATATACATCATGATGGCATAATAACAAAGCCCAAACTCGCATAAATTTCAATCAACTACATACATGTAGCTTCAATCATAGATAACATAATTTGCGCAATATTCCAAACGTAAACTTGTATAGAACTACCGCATGTAGTTCTTTATAACATAATCCATAAATATCCAAACGTATATAAATTGATAAGGACGCATAAATATGAATTACTTCCATTGCCACAATTCAAGCATACACATCAACACAGTTGTTTATTATACCAAAGTAATACTCTACTTACAATGGTTGCGGCGAATTCTCTAATTAAGAGACACGATTCCTTTGTTGAATTGATTAGCTTTAGGTTGCTTGAATTGCTTTAGGCTTTAGAACTTTCTTCCTAACCCTCTCTCTAGTCGGCGGCTACTCTTTGTCGTTCCTCAGCAACATGGCGGCTATAATCTTATTTTGAATGAATAGATTAGGGTTTAGTCTAGGGTTGTTTATATAGAGGTTAGGAATTGATTAGGACCCTTGATGTTGCTAGGTTAGATCGTAGCCATTCATTAGATAGAGAGACCAATAAAAACCCGCCACCTAGCCCTAATGACATAGCAGACCACAGAAATTCGACCACACACCGACCGGGCCAGCCAGGGCTAGACCAGACCTGGCCAGCAGGTTATTTTTGACCTGGGCGCACTTGGCAGGTGCGCTAGGTCAAAAATGCACTGGCGCACTTCACAGGTGCGCCAGTTCATTTTTGTTCTGGCGCACTTCCCAAGTGCGCCAGTGCATTCTGGCCCTTTTTCGGTTTTTCGCCCAACTTCGTTCGTCCATAACTTCTACACACGATATCCGTTTTTCGAAAACTCGGACTCTATTTCGCGTATTTTTCCGAGACAAACGCAATGGCGTATCCCGTTTCCCTTAGTTCTTTGATTTGAAATTAATTATACTTTAATTTGTGAGTTTCACAGTTATAGAATTCGCGGGGTGTTACAGAAATTCTAGTGTGGAAAGCTTGTGTCAAGTGTGGGGACCCTTTTCAACCAGTAACTCATTTAGTATCTAAGTGAGATCGATCTAGATCGAGGACAGGACACGCTTACTGGGTTTGATGGTAAGAGGTCAAAACGGGTTAGCGGTGACAACGCAAGTCCAATGGGGTCATGTGCGTGCGTGAGCCCGGGCTGGTAGGTAAGACGTTGTTGCATCGTGTAGATATAAGCCGTGCATCTTTAGTGGTATCGGGTTGCCACTTTGGGGAGTGATACACCCCACTGTGGGGCCAGCATGGGTATCTACGGAGTTAGGGAGCCGATCGCATGGGGGTAGTGGGTACAACTAGTGGAGATAGGGGCAGGCGGCACCTATGAAGGCAACTAGGGGTACACGAAACTACCATTATCATTGTTATGTTATGTAGGCGGGATCAACTTTTAGGGTGACTAGTAATGGTGCAGTATAGTAATTATCCTATAGTGATTAGGAACGAGATTAACGTCAGAATATTCCTCTTGTTGGCTTTGTCATGTCCACCTGTTTCACAATCATACCTTGTTTTACCAGCTTATGCCTTATCCTAATTACTTTAATAATTATATTGTTAAAGTTATTATACTCGCCAGACTTTATGTCTGACCCCCTTGTTTTCGCCTCTTTTCTTCCTTCCACCCCCTCCCCCAGGTTCTCAGGGTGGGACTAGTACTAGTGGAGCCTGATCTTGGATCTATTTCTCTCTCTTTTGGAAGTGCTTGGATTGCTGAAAGTAAAGTTCAACTCATCTCTTTTATGGCTACTTGTGTTGGGGTTATGCTTTTTTACTTTATGTACTCTGAAAACAATTTGTCAAGATGGATATTAAGTGTACTTGGTTTTACTGTTGGTTTATGAAGTTGTTGTAATAAACTATTTCTCCGCTGCAAGAAAGTTGTTTTAAAATTTTCAAGTACCAATATATGTATCTGTCTTGTTATATTCTGTTCTATACACTAATAATGCTCCATGAAAGTTAATGCATTCCCTTTGAGAGTGACATTAATGGACGTGGGGTGTTACACGTGGTATCAGAGCTGATGGTTACCAGAACAGATATGAATTTGACAAACTGTTTTTCAAAAGCATTTTGTAAAGAAATACTTTCAAAAATATGTTTTAAGGAAAGTATTTCCAAGAGAAAATTTTGTTTTAAAAACATAACCCCCAAGAGCCATATATCTTTCCTTCGATTCTCCGTTTTGAATCTCTTCCTTTTTCTTTTTTAGCATGTCTGGAGAACCTGAGATACCCGAGGGCATACCGATACCAGGATGGTTTAGAAGGTATCTGGAGGCTAGGGCCACTGCCGCAGGCCCAGCAAATATTCCTCCACCCCCAGCTGCAGTCGCTCCTCCTCCTCCCTCGGCTCGCGTTGATACTTTTTCAAAGATATGCAAAGATTATCGAGCAATGGGCGGGAAACCTTTTCACAGATCAGAGAGGTTTGTTGAAGCTCGAAATTGGCTTAAGGAGGTGGAAGATCTGATTGGTATCTTCGAGATAGAAGATGGAAGGAAGGTCCAATTGGCTGCTTGGTTAATGAAGGACGAAGCCTCGTTTTGGTGGGAGGTGACGAATGGAGAGCGTCAAGTGGAGACATGGATGGATTTCAGGCATAGGTTCAAGATGAAATTTCTCTCGCGAGCAGAAGAGAATTTATATATGGAGAGGTTCATAGCATTGAAGGAAGGAAATTTGTCAGTAAAGGAGTACGTCAACAAGTTCAATCAGTTGGCGAGATTTGGCTTAGACTTGGTGAACACACCTGAGAAGAAGGCCCTGAGGTTCGTTAAAGGTTTGAGTGAGCCTCTACATGGGTTGGCTATGACCCACATTCCGATGGGGGCTACCTTTGAGAAATTGGTTGACATGGTGCTTATGCATGAAGAGGAGAAAGGTGCTAATGCTAATAAGGCACCGAAGAAGAAAGGGGATCAAAAGAAATCGCAACAGCAAAACAAGAAAGGTGGTAAGGATAATAATAGCAAAGGAAAGAAAAGGTGCTTTAAGTGTAGAACACCAGGCCATCCGAGCAAGGACTGTAGGAAAAAGAAGAAGAATGGCTGCTTCCACTGTAGAGAGGCAGAACATCTAATTAAAGACTGCCCGAGGAAACAGGGGCAAGGGCAAAGGACAGGGTCCACTTCTGGAGGGCAGATTCAGGCTCTCATGGCACCAGGACAGGCAAGAGGACATGTTCATGCTCTCATGGTACCAGGACAAGAGAGAGGTAGAAATATTTCCGTTGAAAGTTTACTTTTTCTGTTTGATCATCCTGTTCGTACTTTGTTTGACTCTGGCGCTTCACACTCATTTGTATCTGCTTCGTTAGTTGAAACACTGCACCTAAATACTAGTCTAGTTACGGATCCCATAGTAGTCTCATATCCTATTGGTGGTTCGGCTCATCTTTCAATGATTTGTCGGCATTTGAGAGTGTCTATCTTGGGCGTTGGGTTTGAATGCAATGCCTTCGTTCTTGGCTTCATGGGCTACGGCTTGATTCTATGTATGGATTGGCTAGCTAGATACGGTGCCATCCTAGATTGTGAAAGAAGGGTAGTTAGATTGTTGACTCGTTGTGGAAAGACCCTCGATATTTCTTGTGACCCTAGAGGTAATGCTTAGCTACCTAGAATCCCTTGACGCATCCAATGATGATTTGGAATCTGTTCGTATGGTTCACGAATATAGTGACGTCTTCGATGAAGTTCGAGGTTTACCCCCGAGGCGCGAGATAGACTTTCGAATATACCTAGTTGATAATGCAAAGCCAGTTGCATTACCAGTGCGCCACATGGCTCCGAGAGAGAGAAGAGAGCTCAGTAAGCAAGTGAAAGAGTTGCTTGAGAAGGGGTTCATAAGAAGAAGTATTTCGGAGTGGGGTGCTCCAATCGTTGTTTCTACGAAAGCTGATGGTTCACTTAGATTGTGCGTGGACTATAGAGAGCCGAATAAGCTAGCAAAGAAGAACAGACACCCATTGCCGAGGATAGATGATTTATTCGATCAATTGGTGGGTGCTTCGGTTTTCTCGCAACTGGATTTGGGTACAGGGTTTCATCAGCTAAGGGTGGCTGAAGACAGCATAGATAAGACTGCATTTAGAACTCCTAACGGTTTCTTCGAGTGGCTCGTCATGCCTTTTGGTTTGACAAATGCACCTGCATACTTTGTTGACTTAATGAGTAGGGTGTTTATGGAGTTTATAAACAAGTTTGTGGTAGTCTTTGTGGACGATATCTTTATTTTCTCTAGAAGTGAAGAAGAGCATGCCCGACATCTTAGGAAGTCTTAGAGACCCTACGAGCGCATCAACTTAAAACTAAGTTCTCCAAGTGCCATTTTTGGATAAAAGAAGTGAGGTTCTTAGGACACGTGATCTCTAAGAAAGGGATAGTTGTGGATCCCGCAAAGGTGGTGGCAATCCAAGATTGGAAAATTCCTAAGAACGCAACAGAAGTAAGAAGCTTTTTAGGGCTGGCTGGTTATTATAGGAAGTTCATTAAGGACTTCGCGAAGATATCAACCTCACTCACTCGGTTAACGAAGAAGAACTTGACTTTTGCTTGGGATGATGACTATGACGATGCTTTCCAACGTCTGAAGAGGGCTTTGACGACAGCTCTAGTTTTAGTTTTGCCAGATGGGAGTAAGCCATTCACAATTTATACCGATGCTTGTGGAACAGGGCTTGGCGCAGTTTTAATGCAAGAGGGAAGGGTGATATGCTATGGTGGAAGGTAGTTGAAAGTCCACGAGAAAAAAATACCCTACCTGCGACTTAGAGTTGGCTGCCAAAGTTTTTGCGCTTAAGTCATGGCGTCATTATTTGCTTGGCGAGAGGTTTGAGTTGTATACAGACCATAAGTCGCTAAAGTACTTATTCTATCAGAAAGACCTAAATTTGAGGCAACAGAGGTGGATGGAGTTTTTGGCATCCTATGATTTTGAGATCGCATATACCCCTGGCAAGGGTAACGTTGTAGCCGACGCCTTAAGTAGAAAGAAGTTAACTTTAAGTCCTTTGTTCGTAGAGCGACTGAGTTTGGAATATATATCTGCCTTTGACTTCAGACCCTCTGTCGATTATGTACCCGGATTGTTGGCATCACTAGAAGTGCAACCTACACTTTGGGGTCGAGTTGGAGAGGCACAACGAGATGATCCACAATTGGTTGAGATAGTAGGCAAGCATATAGGAGGGGAGTCTTCGAGTCATCTTAATAGATATGCTATAGATGAGAGAGGCTGACTGCGTAGATATGGAAGACTTTGCGTACCACGAGACGAGAGTTTGTGGAAGGCAATTCTTGAAGACTCACATTGCTCTAAGATGACCATACATCCCAGTGGTGATAAGATGTATAGGGATATGAAGCGAGTTTTCTTTTGGGCCGGAATGAAGAAGGACGTGACTGAGTTCATTTCTAGATGCTTAGTGTGCCAGCAAGTCAAGGCGGAGCAAAAGAAGCCTAGAGGTTTGCTCCACCCTTTAGAGACTCCACTATGGAAATGGGAAAGTGTTTCCATGGACTTTGTAGATGGGTTGCCAAGGTCAAGGAAGGGTAATACGGGGATTTGGGTAATTGTAGACAGACTTACCAAAAGTGCCCATTTTATTCCCATTAAAAGTAGAAGGACCGCCGCATGGTTGGCATCTGTTTACCTTTGAGAGATAGTTCGTATGCATGACATACCCTCGAGCATTTTGAGCGATAGAGATCCCATTTTCACAAGCAACTTTTGGAAAAGCTTACAAGAGGCGATTGGAACACAATTATGCTTAAGTACCGCTTATCACCCTCAGACGGACGGCCAGACCGAGAGAGTAAATCGGATTCTAGAAGACCTTCTGAGGTTATGCATCTTAGACTTTGGAGGAACATGGGAAGAACACCTTCCATTAGTGGAGTTCGCCTATAATACTAGTTTTCAGGCTAGCATTGGCATGACACCTTTTGAGGCTCTTTATGGGCGACCATGCCGATTACCTACTTGTTGGTGGGAATCCACGGATAAGGTTTTGCTTGGACCCGACATGATTAGGGAGACTTCGGAGAAGATATACCTGATTCGACGGCAAATGAAGACGGCGCAGGACCGACAGCAGTCATATGCTGATAAGAGACGAACCGATCTTGAGTTCGATATTGGGGACATGGTTTTTATTAAGGTGTCACCATTGAGAAATGTAGCCCGTTTTGGATCAGTAGAGAAGTTGGCACCGACGTTCGTAGGGCCCTTTCCAATTACAGAGAGGATTGGACAGATGGCGTATAGAGTAAAGTTGCCAAAGAAGCTCAGTGGTGTTCATGACGTGTTTCACGTTTCGCATTTGCGCAAGTGTTTACATGATACGGCGGAAGTGGTGGAGCCGAGCACGCTCAAAGAAGTGGAAGTAGAGCGCAATGCCATGGTTAGACGAGCTTCTACACGCATTCTCGGATCGGAGGTCAAAAAGCTACGCAACAAAGAGGTCAAGTTGGTCAAAGTGCAATGGGGAGATGATCAAAGAGACGCGACTTAGGAAACGGAAGACAAGATGCGTACGCTGTACCTTTTCCTTTTTGAGGGTATGTTTTTAATTTCTCCTTTTTCTACCGCTTTGTTGATACTTGTCCAATCATTTAGTATGTCTTTGCGATGACATCTTCGATCTTTAGTTAGGAAGAACCCTATGGTTGCGAACATGCGTTTGAGACATGTTATGTTTGGTGGATGCCAATGGATGCAAGTGGTTGCTAGTGGTTGCTCTTGGATGCATGTACACACACCTTAGGCACTAGATCGGCTCAACCACCTTCATATTGCATATAAATGTGTGTGCATATCTAAATTAATGGATGTATAATGGTTGTGTTATCATATGGATGCTGCATTTTGATGAATGGTTGTGCACGCATGTAGAAATAATATGTATCGTTAGGATTCTTTCACATACATAATGGACACATGGCACTATCATGATTTGCATTAAGGAGGCCAACTGAATCAGTAGACCGCCTGATTTTGCATTAGACAAGGAACATATACACACAATTTTTGCATATGTTCATACGACATTAGAAATCTCGTAAGAACAATGGATGCGTGTGTTTGATGGTCAAGTAGATATATGATTGGATGTTAGGATATACATTCTCCTTAACTTGGAGATTTCGGGGGCAAAATCCTTTAAGGGGTGAGAATGTAACACCCCGTGATTTTAAATATTAAAATTAACGAACTAAAGAATACTTAATTTCAAATGTGAGAATTAAGGGAAACGGGTTGCGCCATTGCGTTCGTCTCGGAATTCTGCTTAAGATAGAGTTCGAGTTTGCGTGAATCGAACTCCGTATGAAGAAGTTATGGCCTTCCGAAGTTTCAGAATTTAAATAAATTAAAAACAGCTTAGGATCAGAAAAATTGAAATTCAAATTTCAAACAGGGAAGCGGAATGGGCGGGAAATTCCCGCCCAAGGCCTGGTCGACCAGGGGGTCGACCCCCCCCCCCCGGGCAGATCTGAAAGATGACGATGTTTTGACTAAGTGCTGAGTCATTAGGGCTGAGGTGTTATTCTATCTTGTCTGGATGGTCTTGATTGATTCTAGGTTGATCTGACGGCTCTTAATTAATCAAAAGTCTATAAAAGCAACCTAACTCTCAACCTAAAATCACACTAATTCATACCAAGAGCCGCCATGCCATCAATGGGGAACCTAGAGTAGCCGCCAAGATAGAAGCAAGAATCAAAATCAAATCAAATCTAAATTAGAATAACAATTAGTCTACATCAAAGGCGAGCAATTCAGTTTTAGAATACAGATCCCAGAAAAACAAGACCGTTCTTTTGTTTGTGGGTATAATTTCTTTCACAAATTAATTAATTAATTTAATTGTGATAAGTTATAATTGGGATTATGAGAATGTGACTATTGAATCATATGCTAGTTCTTATGCGAATCTTATGCAAGTTTGTGATGTTGAATCATATGCTAGTTCTTATGTAAATCTTATGCAAGTTTGTGATGTTGAATTATATGCTAGTTCTTATATGAATCTTATGCAAGTTTGGGATGTTAAAACATATGTGAATCTTATGCAAGTTTGGGATGTTAAAACATATGTGAATCAAGAATATACATATGCTAGTTTATATGCAAACCTTGTGACATTAATTTACATGTTTAGATCCATATGCAAGATCACATCTTTATGTTTAGATCTATATTTAGATCCATGGCAGTGCATAGTTATGCAAATTTATGTACTATATGCCCAGTGCCTATGCTAGTTTTGTATGTGAATCATATGCTAGTTTGAATGAAATTCATATGCAAGTTATAGGAAAACCATACTCATATATGCAAGTTCACGATTACAGGTTTAGATCTATATTTTGATCCATGATAGTTTATGCAAATTTATGTATATCAATTGCCTATGTAAGTTGTTGGTTATGCAAACTTATGTCATGATTCTTAGATCTATTTTATGTGTTATGCAAGTTGTGATGTTGCTTTTCTTTTTATAAGTTAGACTATTTGCTTGTCTAACATATGTCATATTAAAACGTACGAATAAGCATGGGGACAATGGGAAAATATTAATATACATAATTGTGAATTGGCATAAAATGGCCTTAAAGGCATATAATTAATTTGAGACATTAATTGGTATAAATTATATGCCTGAAATTATGGACATAATTTAGGTGACAATTATGGACATAAATTAATTTGGAATTTATTAACAAATTTGAATAGGGATATTAATCCAATTTGGGGTTAAATAATTATGTCATAATTAACCACCTAAGACACGAGGTTAGACTCGTTTGTGGTATAAGACTGCCCGGACCCGCCCGGCAAATCCAGCAACCACAAACGGTAGTCTAATGTGAGAGGTCAAAGGCACGAATTAAATGCGTAACAATTGTAAAGACACGAGGTTAGGATCGTTTGCGGTATAAAACTGCCCGTACCCACCCGGCAAATCCAGCAACCGCAAACGGTAGTCTAATGTGGGAGGTCTTTACAAGGTTACAGTTCTAATGAATTAAGTAACACTTAACCAGATAAACATGTGTTGGGACATAGGTGTTAAGTGGGTGGACTGGGTGGCATGTGAAATACGAATAGAAACAGTTAACAAAGATGAAAACATGTAAGAAGACATGAATAAGAAGGGGGTTAAATGGGAAATTCTAGTGGGGACCAAGCATAGGTGGAAAGCTTGTGTCAAGTGTGGGGACCCTTTTCAACCAGTAATCCATTTAGTATCTAAGTGAGCTCGACCTAGATCGAGGACGGGACACGCTTACTGGGTTTGATTGTAAGAGGTCAAAACAGGTTAGCGGTGGCAACGCAAGTCCAACGGGGTCATGTGCATGCGTGGGCCCGGGCTGGTAGGTAAGACGTTGTTGCATCGTGTAGATATAAGTCGTGCATCTTTAGTGGCATCGGGTTGCCACTTTGGGGAGTGATACACCCCACTGTGGGACCAGCATGAGTATCTACGGAGTTAGGGAGCCGATCGCATAGGGGTAGTGGGTATAACTAGTGGAGATAGGGGAAGGCTGCACCTATGAAGGTAACTAGGGGTACACGAAACTACCATTATCATTGTTATGTTCTGTAGACGGGATCAACTTTTAGGGTGACTAGTAATGGTGCAGTATAGTAATTATCCTATAGTGATTAGGAACGAGATTAACGCCAGAATATTCCTCTTGTTTGTTTTGTCATGCCCATTTGTTTCACAGTCATATCTTGTTTTACCAGCTTATGCCTTATCCTAATTACTTTAATAATTATATTGTTAAAGTTATTATACTCGCCAGACTTTATGCCTGACCCCCTTGTTTTCGTCTCTTTTCTTCCTCCCCCCCTCCTCGGTTCTCAGGGTGGGACTAGTACTAGTGGAGCTTGATCTTGGATCTCTTTCTCTCTCTTTTGGAAGTGCTTGGATTGCTGAAAGTAAAGTTCAGCTCATCTCTTTTATGGCTACTTGTGTTGGGGTTATGCTTTTTACTTTATGTACTTAGAAAACAATTTGTCAAGATGAATATTAAGTGTACTTGGTTTTACTGTTGGTTTATGAAGTTGTTGTAATCAAACTATTTCTCCGCTGCAATAAAAGTTGTTTTAAAATTTTCAAGTACCAATATATGTATCTGTCTTGTTATATTCTGTTATATACACTAATAATGCTTCATGAAGCATTCCCTTTGAGAGTGACATTAATGGACTTGGGGTGTTACACTTATAGCGCTACAGAAATATTTATGGTGACGTTTGGAAAACGTTACAATAAAACTATTTACAGTGGCGTTTATTAAAAGTGCAACAAATATTTTTTGTTTTTAGTGGCATTTTTTCTTGTAACGATTATCGAACCACCACCCAAAATGATTGATGGTGTTCTTTTAGCGCTACAAAAAATCATTTTTCTTGTAGTGGATGGACGAAAATGTTCTCGGCCATCTCTACAATAGTCAGTCAAGATGCACAAATAACGGGATGTATTCATAATGTCGATATTGCACTGTTCTTCTCAATGCAAATTTAAATATATCATGTTGTCTCCTTTATGAATACCTCAACGGTTACATAGTGAACTAATTTCTGGTCTTCATATTTCACTGAAATAAGCAGATGTGTTGATTAGTTATTGTATTTTTTAAAACTGTTTTGCCAAAGTAGTGTACTGAGAAGCAAAAACATATAAGAATACAAAACCTACAGTAGGTAATACAAAATAATAAGTGCATACCCACCATTATAATTGCTAGCATTAACTTCCATCAAATTATCAACACCGTTATAATTGATTCCATTGTCATTACCACCAGGCTTTGATAGAGTAAGTTGCAATATCCCGTTATCAATCATTACCTACATAAAACATAAATCAAGTTAATAAATAATGAATTAAAATATGGTATTAGAAAATACAAAAAGATAACACCTACATATTTTTCGTAAACATGCAGCGTAACACTATTAGGTGACATAAGGTTATCGACACTTGGTAAAGAATCATTAGCTGAGGCATTACTGCAAATCACATAACAGACAAAAACATGAATTTAAGGAGTATGAAACTGAAATTTTCATAAAAACAACTCTCACACAACAATAACACCGCAGTACAAATAAAGCGGTAGAAATATTTGATTATGTTGATTAAATTACATGGCATCCATACCTATTGTGTATTAGGAATTAAACAGCTGCGTAATCTTCAAAGTCCGAAACTGTCTTTTTTAGCATTAAGCTTAATGCTTTAGAAGTTTAAGGACCAATATTTACTTTTATAATATATTTTTATAACACAATTGTAGGAATAACTTCTATGCTTTATTGGTAATCAACATCAATAAAGCAATACAACTTTTCATATTGATTGCTCAACGTTCATTTCTAAAATTGTCTGAGATGCCATAAGTGTCGCTTAAGTATGCTAGGTGATTTTCCCTTGAAGATACCAGATTTTGAAAAGAAAATGATAATTGAGACGGTTAATTTGCTCTTAGACCATACCTAAGCATGCTTTTCTCAACATGGATCCACACTGAATTGTGATTTTGAAACCAAATGATAACTTATTACCATGTATATATGGTAAGAATTTCACAAACTCATCATTATAGTCATAATGTTAGTATAAGTAGTCACACATTTGCCCGCACATGCATGTATTATATGTATATATAGATGTGTGTGAATGCATGTGTGCGTATGCATAATGTTGATTTGCAAATTCTCAGTAATTAAACATAGACATTTTGGAGGGAACCGCTAATTGGATAATTTTAACAAATATTATAAAATAATTCTAACTCAAATTTAAGATGATAAGACTTGCATGTCAAACACGCAGATGTTAATAGCATATCATTCTCATGTGAAAAGAGAGTTAATTTTGTCCTACATGTGTACGATGAATTGAGGTAGCATGTTACTAAAATATTAGACATTCAAACTAAAGTTTTTGTGTGTTATATAACATAATACGCATGTTTAAACACGTACATGAATGCACCCAAGAGTCAAGAGAGAACAGTTGTCTTGTAGATTAAATATTTCTTCTTCGTTTGTTGTCTGACACTGAATAGAAATTAACATTAGAGCTGTAGATGTTAAGAGTAAGCATATTTTTGAGTAAAATCACTAGATTTATCTTGTAAAATATGCAGATACTACACATTGACAGTCTACAGTAATATACATTTAGTTTAAAGGTATTATTTGCGGAAACAAGTCCAGAAATATAACTAGCATTCAAGCAATAAATTTCTCATATGATAACATGCAAGCCTTCTAAAGTAACTTGAGGGCACATAACAGAATCTGAAATGTAAACACAAAGGAGATAAATAGCCGCAAATATTATGCATGGAGGAAAATTCTTACTGAATCAGATGTTGATTCTTGTTCAGGTATGATGAGTGTTGTCACAAAGAAGATCCTCTTTTTCTACAAAGATAGACACCAATTTACAAAAGCTGAATAGTAACTAAAAGAAGCTTTACATTTGCAATGGAAAATGTACCATTGAACCAGCAATAACTCCACAAGTTTCCATATTTTTCATGGTATTCATCTCGGCAAGCCTCAAAACGGATTCCATCATGTTTACAAGCTGCAAGAAATCAAATAAAACAGCTGAGTTAGTGGTCGAATAAACAGTAAGCCACAACAAATAATATTACCTATAAAAAATAAATAGAGCAATTAGCAAATTAACAAATCGGATTATTGAAAAGAATCGTCAGAGACTTAGGAATCGTCGGAGACTTAGGAATCGTCGAAGAATCAACACATCTAACCAAATTAACTTTAGGTTTTACACAAAAATTACCTCAAATCAGATTGTTTAAGAGAATCGTGGGAGAATTTTTAAATGAATGGCGCTCTTAACTATTAAGTGAACTAAAATTAATAGCGACGACTTAATGGTTTCAACGAACGACTAGGCGATAGAAAAATATGAAGAAGAACAGAGGCGATTCGGGATGTTGGGAGCGATTAGGGATGGAGGGAGCACTTTGTTTTCTGACGAGCTGCTTTGTTTATTTTCAGTGAAATAGTAAAATGGGCGGCCAAAGGGGGGAAAATAAAAATGAACGCAGGAAACAATTACATAGCTATTTAACCAATTATATTATATTATTTTTAAGTTTTATGGTATAAATAGACAACACATGGTCCTAAACATTGTAATTAGGAGTTGTTAATAACCATTTTTGTTGTTGTGCAATTATCACTTAAAATGCTTTTTTATCCATTAGAAATCATTTACTAAGGATTGGAAAATATTTATAAAGTTAAATCTCTTTAAAACTCAATATCGAAATAAACAGCGTTACAAAAAGTGTTTCAAAATACCGATATTAGCTAGTTTAAGTAAAACGACCTTTATATCATCCAAAACTTCATAATTTCAACATAAATCACTTTTGAATAATTAATTATGATGTTACAAAAAAAATTAATAATTTATAATAGTTGTTTAACATTATGGTCAACAAACTGCACTTACAACGACATTCTCCAAAAAATTTTTGAACATAACTTGAAAATTGTATATCAAAATATAAAAATTGTTTTTATTTGAAAAGCTAACATGATTTAAAAACAAACATTTCTAGTTTAAGGAAAATACATTTTAAATTGTTCAGGTTATAGCCATTTAAAGTTAGAGGTTTAAATTCGCGAACTATCGCTGCTCGACACGTCTTATTCTAACCTTGATATAAAAATTATTCCGAATTACCTCAAAATATTTTATAAAACCATTATATACTTATATGAACTATTTTAAACCATTTTAAAGAAATATTTCAGTTTTTCAAATTTCATCTTATATTTAAACGAATAAAATATTCATTATATTACCAAATTGGTCTGAGACTTATCTGATACCCATATAAATCCATATCTGTGTGTGTAACAAGTATAGTGCACATATTATCATTAATAACAACCATGAAACAACCATTCATCCATCACACAAGTATATATAATAGTGTACACATGTGTATGTATAAGCGTTTGCTAATGAACGCTTACACTGTAATTATTACTAATTAACCACATAATTAACAACCATTCACACAAGATCAGAAGTGAACAAATATAAGTGTCGAGTTCTCACCTTGGGGTTCCACTACGCCAATCTCTATTGCTAGACTGCTAGATCGGCTACAGCTATCCCGGACTGATTGTTTGACATCACCGACTTTTTTAGCAAATATATATATATATTATACTTAAAAAAATAATATTTTTCTTTTTTTTATTGGAGGAGGAGGTTGAGCTTGGGTAGGAGGGTGGTCGAGGTGGAGGTCATGGAGGGGTGGTGATGTGGCCGAGGTGGTGAGGCTGTAGGATGACGTGGCAGGCCAAGGGGTAAGGGGTGTTGGTGGTGTGGAAGGGGGAGGAGGAGGGAAGTTTTTAGGCGTGGCAAGGAGGTGGAAAGGGGAGGTTAAGGGATGAATTTGAAGGAGGAGATATTATTGCCATGGAAGCCATGACTAAAGCTTAAGAAGGAGGTAGAAAAAGGAGGAAGAGAAGTGAATGAAAATGAAGGAGGAGAGGTGCTTATTTATGGTAGTGAGGGAGGGTGCTGAATGAAGTTTTCTAAGGTGTCTAGGTAAAATTTTCCAAGGAAAAACCATGAGCTAAGGAGAAAACCATGTGCCTTTGTATTTCAAAACCATGGACTAGTGTACATGGTTTTGCCATAGAATTGGTAACGTTTATTTGCAGCGTTTTGAAGCGTTACAGAATGGTTATGCTTATATATATGTCACTATATTTCAACTTCCATTCAACTTTAGAAAATTATGATCGCAACGACAAACAATACTAACATACCCTGACCTTATTTTTAATCATTTTAAATTGCAAATAAGTCTATCCAATTTATTTTAAAAACTTATATATTTATTAAACTTATTATTTTTAAATGGGAAAAATCCTGGTTTACTACTGATAAAATTCAGGAATGTTACATTCTCCCCCCCTTACAGAAGTTTCGTCCTCGAAACTGAATAAAAAAGGAATACGAAAGTAAATAGATAAAAATAGGAGTTTATTGAGGGTTAGGTGAAGACTCAGTATCGATTCGACAATTGGGGTAGAGTTTCTTCATATTTTAACAACCCGCATTTTACATATCGAAGGATCGTAAAATATTTTTATTTAATTCACCAAGGGTCGGATTATTCTCATATTTTGAGATGTTGCTCATAGGGATGTCAGACATGCCCATGATTTTTACCAATTTTATTTATGACCATTTTGCCCTTGTTATTTTTGTTTAGGGAGTAACTTTTGAATGGAAACGAATCGGGACCTGAGATTGATTTCATCGTATTGGAAATGGTGTTTCCCATTCCATAGAGTGGTCACATTAAAGATTTGGTTAAGCTGTTTGGGGGGAATCACATGTTTTAAGTGTTGTTAGTTTTCCAGACAGACTAATTAGTCATTAGTGGACTGATTAGTGAGGCCCATTAAGGCTAGGGGCTGTTAGCTATAAATAGGAGGGTAGGGGTAAAGAGAATTGTTTAGTCCCTTCATATCTCATTTGGTTATGTGTATGTGATTCTCTGACTCAACAAAATACACTCCACTTCATTTCAGTTTGTAGATTTACAAAATAGGATTGAAGATTAACATCGAGGAAGGGTAGATCGCATCAATTGAGTAGATTCGGAGGCCGTTCTTCGTTGTCCAGATTAGAGATTCGTTGATTTGTTGCTATTTTGTGGATTTTGTGAGTGATAAACTTCTCTCACACGGATTCAATCGAGTATATGGGTTTGTTTGATATTAATTTCATCCATACAAGTGTTATTCACCTAGATATAATCCAATGTAAGTATATCCTGAATTCGTATAACAATATAGGATCTAATTTTGTAAGTTATAACGGTTAATTCATATAAATCGAATGTTTATGCAAGTTTAGATCTAATTATTGATTCGTTTATCGTTTTGTCATGATTTGGTGAATTTCATTTGATTATATGTTGATTATTTTCTGTGCTAATGGTTGTTGATGATTGATTTGTTGTGTTATTGATCTTTTAGTTGAAAATGGTCGATTTGGATGAATTATATGCATAGATGTTCATCGTAGGGTGCTTAGATTTCATGAATCATGGTGGATCGGTTCGGCAAAGTGCTGGATTGGCTCGACATAGCATGGATCATTGGTCACGATCCATTGATGGATTGGGTCGCACGTGTGTGAGTTCGGCAAAGATGGGTTTTAGTGATGGATTGCAAAAAGTGATGGATCGTGGGTCGTGCGGATGGCACGAACGATTGATTGGGTCAGCTTGCTTAGATGGAGTGGGTCGGCACAAAGATGGAACGCATGGATTGAGAGTGTTTGGATTGCATGGGTCGTATGTTTGGATTGGGTTGGCTTGAGATGTATAGTGTGCGGATGGACCGGGTTGGCTGTAACTTCTAGCAAGAATGCACAAGGCAGTCGATGGATCATATGGGTGGGCATTGGGTCGTTGGTTCAAGGATCGTGGGTCATGCGCGAAGCATGGGAAGCTTCGGAGAATCTGGATCGAAAGGAACATGCAAAGCGAATGGATTAGATGCGATCCATGGCATGGATCGTGGGTCGCTGGTTGAAGTGGCTTGTAACCTGAAGTGGGCTGAAGGATCGGTTATGATCCATGGGGATGGATCGACATTCGATCCATGGGGATGGATCAGTGAATGATCCATCAATGATTGACCAAATAATGTTGATTTTTGGTTCGATGATGAGCATAGCTTCGATGTGAATTCAGGTGGAATGTTCGAGGCAAAGTCGAGTGATTATTGATCGTGGATGATGCAACGATGTTATGAAGAGGACTGTAATAACCCGGAAAATCTGAGCCAGTTTAAAATTTTTATTTTGGCAGTTTTAGCGAATTTTGAATATTTAAAATAGATTATTTTAAATAAAATTGACGAGAAAATTTATTTTGAATATAATTCGAACGTATATATTATACGTCGTCGTTAGAATATAAATAATTAAATATAATTATAATTAGAATTGAAAACGGCGCGGTAGTTCGATAATTCGATTTCAAACTTCAATTGAATGTACCGGGTGCAAAACAATCCAGATTTTAGTGAAACCAAAAACATTAGGATCTAATTGATGATATCTTTCCATCGAATCCGAAAAATCGAGATTTCATAGCGGGAATCAAAAGATATGTCCAGTTGAAAATTCTGAATAGTCGCTATGGAATTCAGGCCCTTAAAAATGGGAATTTTGCAAACGACCTCGGATTTCGACGAAACCAGTTTTGTTGGGTCCGTGATGTCAAATTATTGCTAGATTCCAAATTTCATAATTTTTCGAATCAATATGTGAGCGTGGAAAAGGAAAACGCGTTTGACCAGTTTTAGTTGATTTTAATCGACTGGAAAATGGCCATTTTTCTAACGGCCTCAGAATTCAACGAAACTAGTTTTGTTAGGACTGCATCGTCAATACAAAGCTAGAAAATATTTTTCTGCAATTTATAGAGTTAGTATGTGACCCCGGTAAATTGAAATGCGCGTTCAAATTCAATATATAGAGTTACATGTTGATTTTAACGGAAACTGATCGAAACATTCGAATCAGCCTACGATACATATCCCATTGTGTTCGGAATGGGGGTAATTAGCTATGGACGACAGGCGGTGGGTCTCGTTTCGAGTTCGACAATAAAAGTTGCTTTTTGGAATAAAAAAAAAATTATTAAAGCCCTTACCCCCCCTTACTCCTTTCTTTCTTCTTAGCCCCGTTCATTTTAAAATAGAAAAAAAAAACCTAAAATCGAAAAACCCGCTCCTCCTCAGTCCATCGCGAGCCGCCTCCCCCATCGCCGAAGGCTGTCCACCTCATGCCGCCGTAGGTGAACCCCTTCCCCCTCTCGATCTACTCCTCCACCTCCTGCTTCTCCTTCCTCTCCTCTTCTGAAAGGAACCCGAACCCTCTCGCCCTGGCCTCCCTCGCCCCCGTGCTGCGCCTCCTCTCGATCCTCTCCCCTCGATTGACCACCGAAGCCAGGGCGCGCACCCCATTTCCGTCCCTCCTTTCTTCCCCACAGCCCTCGCGAGAAACCCCCTGCTGACCCCGACGTGATGACGAACCCCCTTCCCCTTTTGGCGACGTTGATGAACACCTTTTTTTTTTAAAAGAAAGGTAAATTTTATTTTAGTTATATTTTATTATTTGTTTATTTTAATTTATTCAATGTAGTTATTTTAAAATTAAAGATCAGTTTTTATATGGAAAATCTCATGATGAAGATTTGATTTCTAGGAAAAAGAAAAATATTTTTTTTTATATCATAGGAAAGATAAAAATATGATTTTTATATTTTTAAGGTATTAAAAATATAATCTTTATTATGTAGAAGGTGTAAATATATGATTTTTGTTTGTATAGAGAATTAAAAATATAATTTTTACATGATAGAAATATTAAAAATATCATCTTTATATGTGTAGAAAAATAAAAATGTGATTTTTAATAATGATATATTTGAAAAGTTGAAATCTTTATATTTTTAAAAGTGAAAAGACGATATTTTTAAGATAGAAAAGGCGAGATTTTTATATATTGAATAGTATAATAAAAATTCGATTTTTATATATTGAATAGCGAAGTGAAAATTCGATTTTTAAACGTATGAAGCGATTATAAAAATATGATTTTTAAATTGAAAGTGAATAAATAAATATGTGATTTTTATTTTAAAGACATCAAAATATAAAAATGTGTGATTTTTACATATGTAGTGGCTACGGGCAACGAAGATGACGAAGATGCGATAACGATGAAGATTTCTGTCGAAGAAGAGTCAAGAAGTTGGATAGCTATCTGTGAGAATTTCTCACCTTTCAATTTCATTTCTATTTATATATATATACTAGGATGCGGACGGTGCTTAGTAGCACCCGACACAACCGTCCACAGACCATGGACTTGTTTGTTTGGTTGCATAAATTAATTTGATGATTTGATTTGAATTTGGTTGTTTGGTGAATTTGATTGATGTGTGAATGGCGTGGGACTTCACTAGACCGGGGATGAGGCTAGGCCTCGTCCCGTTTCTAGTATCGTGCCGTTATGCCGCCGAAATTTTCTAAAATATGTTAGAAAAATAAAAATATCATTTTTATTTTGTAAATGAACTGAATAAAAATTCATGTGTTAAAATAAAATGTTTTATCGTTAAAAATATAATTTTTAACGTGAACGAGAATAAAATAAAATATTCATTTACAAACCGTACGGTTTGTTTATGTACACCTATTTGAAGGACATTGATTGGGTCGATAAATTTTACACATCGCCCAACTGCACAATTAAAATTTGTGTTCGTTGATTTGAAACCCCACACGGGTATTGGGATGAAATTTGAAGTTCACTCATCCTGATTGATTAAATATGTCGATCGATTGATTGACAGGCTGTTATAAGCGTTGAAGATCTATATTTGATGCTTATACAGTGTAGTGCACTTTGGTTGATGGTTGATTATTTTTCAATGCTATTATATACATGTGTTGTATGAAAATCCATATAATTAATTTTATATGGTAATTAATTGGGCCTCATTCCAATTTAGAAAATAAAGGTTCATGTGTTGACTGTACTCATCCGTTGAGATTAGTCATGTGTTGAATGAAATATTTTAATAATAAAATTTACTTCTTTATCAATATAAAATAAAGGTTCATGTGTTGACTGTACTCATCCGTTGAGATTAGTCATGTGTTGAACGAAATATTTTAATAATAAAATTTACTTCTTTATCAATATAAAATAAAGGTTCATGTGTTGACTGTACTCATCCGTTGAGATTAGTCATGTGTTGAACGAAATATTTGAAATAGAAATATTTGAAATAGAATATTTAAAAATAGAAGTATATGAAGTCGTGTTGATTAGATTGACGCCATTTTGACGTGAACGATATTTATATCGATTTTATTCATTCTAAAATGAATATAAAACGATTTCGAAATGAAATGAATATAAAACGATTTCGAAATGAATTGAATATATAACGATTTCGAAATGAATTGAATATATAACGATTTCGAAATGAATTGAATATATAACGATTTCGAAATGAATTGAATATATAACGATTTCGAAATGAATTGAATATATAACGATTTCGAAATGAATTGAATATATAACGATTTCGAAATGAATTGAATATATAACGATTTCGAAATGAATTGAATATATAACGATTTCGAAATGAATTGAATATATAACGATTTCGAAATGAATTGAATATATAACGATTTCGAAATGAATTGAATATAAAACGATTTCGAAATGAATTGAATATAAAACGATTTCGAAATGAATTGAATATATAACGATTTCGAAATGAATTGAATATATAACGATTTCGAAATGAATTGAATATATAACGATTTCGAAATGAATTGAATATATAACGATTTCGAAATGAATTGAATATAAAACGATTTAGAAATGAATTGAATATATAACGATTTCGAAATGAATTGAATATATAACGATTTCGAAATGAATTGAATATATAACGATTTCGAAATGAATTGAATATATAACGATTTCGAAATGAATTGAATATATAACGATTTCGAAATGAATTGAATATAAAACGATTTCGAAATGAATTGAATATATAACGATTTCGAAATGAATTGAATATAAAACGATTTCGAAATGAATTGAATATATAACGATTTCGAAATGAATTGAATATATAACGATTTCGAAATGAATTGAATATATAACGATTTCGAAATGAATTGAATACAAAACGATTTCGAAATGAATTGAATATATAACGATTTCGAAATGAATTGAATATATAACGATTTCGAAATGAATTGAATATATAACGATTTCGAAATGAATTGAATATATAACGATTTCGAAATGAATTGAATATATAACGATTTCGAAATGAATTGAATATATAACGATTTCGAAATGAATTGAATATATAACGATTTCGAAATGAATTGAATATATAACGATTTCGAAATGAATTGAATATATAACGATTTCGAATTGAATGGAATAGAAAACCAATTTGATTTCAATTGAATATATAATGAATTTGATTCAAATAGAAAACGAAACGAATTTGATTTGAATAGAAAACGAATTTGAATCGAATATAAAACCAATTTGAATTGAATTGAATTGAAAACGAATTCAAACTGAATTGAAAGCGAATTGAAATGAATTAAAATTTAATTGAAATTTGAATTGAATAGAAATGAATTTTAAAACGAATTTATAAAGAAGAATTCAATTTTGATTTGAATTTAAATGGAAGTTGAAATTGCTTTTGAAACGAATTTAAAACTATTTATATAATTCGTTTTAAATAGAAATCGACGAGATATATATTATATATATAATATAATGGCCTGAATAGAACGCGCCGCGCCGCGGCAGTTCGTGAATTTCGACCATTTATTTCAAACGGACATTACGGGAGATCCGACCGTCGGATTCTCCTAAACCCGGAACCGTTGGGTTCGTATCGAAAAGAGCTTTCTAACGAATATTTGAAATCTAACGGTTGGATTTGGAGATACGTCCAAATCAAATTCGAAAAAGGTCGCTATAAGTGCAGTTCGATGGCCGTTGATGGAAATCGACTGTACGGGCCTTGATAAAATTATTAAAAATAGTAATAAATTGTGTAAAATCATAAGAAATGATTTGGGAAAGATTGGGGTGAAAAACTCCATATTTGAAAAGATAAAAATAGATTTTTATCGAAATGAACTAGTTTGAACTCAATTTAAAACCCGGGTTTTTAATTTTAAATAAATAAATTAGATTTAAAAAGGGGTTTTAAATAATCGGAATTTCTAATATATTTGATTGAATTTGATTTGGGTTTGTCGTGAACTGTGTTTTAAATGACACCTAGTTCTTTAACCCAGTAAAAGGAGTTCTAACGAATCTGCAATTAGATTGAAATGTGAATCTATAATCTAAATTATCAAATTTAGAAATAAGCGGGAATGTAGTATTACCAGTTTTACTCCAAAGCGATAGTTAAATCTTTAATTAGATTTGAACGTGAAATGGTAATTAATTTTACCGATAACACCACGGTGTTAGATATGGAGTATTACCAGTTTTGCTTCATGGGATGAATAGGTTGGGATTGGGAAATAAAATAAATAATTACTTCGTTACGGTTCGCTAATCTCGACTAGTTGGAAAAACCATAATTTGGTTTTAAATGACATCCAAAGGAAGATTACAGGATAAATTTTAAAGAATTTATCTTGGATAAAATTAATGGGAACCTTTCCCTAAGAATGTGGAATTTAGAAACTAGCTGTAGGTTGGCTAAGAAGAAGGGTTTCCTGGGTATTGATCTGATGTTGGTTTCGGCCTTCGGGGTTAATGTTTGGGAAATTGTTCTCTTGCTAATTTGCGGTTAGTGACTAATGAATTGGAATGAGGCGTATGTTGTGTTTGTGTTACATTTGTTTTTAATATACGCGGGTTGTTCGGAAAGGCCGGGTTTATACCCATTCTGAATAACCGATTCGACGATAAGTCGAAGATGAAGACGGTGGTCGAAGACCAGAAGTCTTCACATCGTTTGGGTAATTACTGACGATCCTGATTGGGCTGTACACCCAAGAGGATGGAAATAGTTGGTGGTCGTCCAGACGTACCTGGAGATGGATGGATATGCGAGGAAAGTGCCTCCAGTTTCGTTCAGACCCAGAACGGACTTGTAAATGGATTGTGTGTCTGACATTGGATTTTATTCTGTGTTGATTGATTTCTGTTAAATATATATCTGTTTGGCGGCGAAGAATTTATTCTCTTGCTTAACGCCCTTCTCTGAGACGTATGAGCTTAGAGGTTATATATCGATAGATATCAATCGCACGGCATGGATTGCCTGTGTGGCATGCTGAGTTGCATGGATCAAGGCTTCTGTTGAAAAGCAAAGTCTTGTGGTTGATGATCAAAGCACGCCTACGTGGCAGCTTTGTGTATAACGTGAATTCGCGAGCCTCACACCTCGGTATGAGTTAAAAACGGGATAGTGACTGCAGGGAGAGCACGACGTTTCTTTCTAGCTTTGGTGGTGTCAGTGACTTACCAGCCCTGACATTTATATACTTTTCACCTATGTGGTTGTTGGAATGCGAGGCGCCTCGATTATAGGTCTGTAAGGACCGGGAAACGTGTGTTCAGGCATAATTAATCCTCTAACGTAAGTGAGGACCGGCCCTGAAGATCCGGGGTTGCCCAGAGTGCGTAACCCTGAGGCATTTGCTAGAGTGTCTCGAACGCGGAGAGGAGCTTGACCCTTGCCTCGACTCATGACGGAAATACAATTTCCAATACGTGTATTGCGGTTTTAATTGTAGAACTAGTATGGCGACATAGTAGCATGGGATGCTATGCCGTCTATGATTTATATTTATGATTGAAATTGTTTTGACACTATACACTTATTATAGTATCAAATGATTTGTTTTAAACGTACCAAGCATGTTTGGCTATTATAAGGGAAAACCCTATCCTCCGGCTTGCGTTGCATTGTGTGATGGGACCTGGGTCTTATAATAGCTTCATTTTTCGAAAAAGCATTGCGTTGTTTATTGATATGTACTGGTATTCTTGGGAGGAAACCCGTTCCGTGTTATACGGCGTGGTCCCTTGAATTACTCTCTTTTAAAGTAAAGCTTTAAATAACTGTTTTAGTTCTCACACCAGTCACATGACTGACCTGGAGTTTATTGTTTTAACCTAAACTCTGGGTGCCCCTATTTTCCGCACGGGCAGCTAGTAGTTTTGGTTTTGCAGATTTATATTCACAGGATCCTGGTTTACAGCTAGAATGATATCCGGAAAGCTCTGAATCCGTATATCACCTTCAGTTGTGCTTTGTATTATTTTCCGCTGCGATGTATTTAAATGTAATTTAAATCTCTGATATTTCTGTGTAATATTCATTTATACTCTGTATATTCTTGTAATCTGATGCATTGTTGTGATATACAGTGAAATGTTCTTCTATATGTGTTTTGTTGTGGCTTGTTCTCGAACTATCCGACGCTTTCCTTTACGGGGAAGTTACGGGTTTTCACAGTTGGTATCAGAGCTTTGGTTTACAGAGCTCGAGAACAAGACACATTAGAACCATACGAAAGAATTCATCAGATATTGGATTAGTAATATCCAATGGGAATGACTCGTTAGAGATAGGATCAGTAGTATCCTAGAACGAGTGTGAAGAGTATATTTTTCAAATGAAAACAATTTTTGTTTTGAAAATTTAAACCATTTTATACGTATTTGAATATTTATTTATTTTAAATATGGACAATCCAATATATAAAGGTTTTGTATATACGCGTCATGAACGTATATTCGAAGTTTTAATATACTGGATAGATATAGGATTACACTCTAGTCGCTCGGGGATGATTTTGATGATGGAGCTCCATCACCAAAATTTGTGTTCGTGTTTTGAAGGTGTGATTTTCTATATATTTCCATTTAGACTGGTGTGAGAACCAAAACTTATATAGCTAGAACACATTGTTGTGAATTGGCATCAAAAACAAGATTTTCAGTATATATATCAAAGTTATGAATTTGAAACTCTAATCCACTAATTGATTGATGTTTGTGTTGTTTGCCTAGTTGTTTGATAATTTTTGAAACATTATGCCTAATTGAATCAAATATTGAACTGTATTGAAAATTGGTCGCATTTGCTTGCGTATACATATACTTACATTGAACAGGTCATAGCAAGGAGGCTAGAGCAGAGAATAAAATTTGTTTGCCCGACAAATAGGTACATGTTTACTACATAATTTACTGTTTTGTTTGGGTGATGATGATTTTATGAGCCTATTGGCTAGCCGCTTGGCTTTTTCTTTTTCTTTTTGAGATTAGAAGGACCGGGGAAGCTATTTGAAATTCCCCGATGCTCCCGGTGCAGGGGAGGTTATGGCGAAATTTTTCGAAAATTTAGGGTGTTAGCCAAATTTTTGAAATTTTGAAAATTCCGAGAAACTGAAAAGTTGGAGAACGGAAGCCAGATCGAACATAGAATTGATTAATCAAACCACTTTCGACATTGTTCCTTTTCGGGGACGAAAAGTTTTAAGTGGGGAAGATTGTAATAACCCGGAAAATCTGAGCCAGTTTAAAATTTTTATTTTGGCAGTTTTAGCGAATTTTGAATATTTAAAATAGATTATTTTAAATAAAATTGACGAGAAAATTTATTTTGAATATAATTCGAACGTATATATTATATGTCGTCGTTAGAATATAAATAATTAAATATAATTATAATTAGAATTGAAAACGGCGCGGTAGTTCGATAATTCGATTTCAAACTTCAATTGAACGTACCAGGTGCAAAACAATCCAGATTTTAGTGAAACCAAAAACATTAGGATCTAATTGATGATATCTTTCCATCGAATCCGAAAAATCGAGATTTCATAGCGGGAATCAAAAGATATGTCCAGTTGAAAATTCTGAATAGTCGCTATGGAATTCAGGCCCTTAAAAATGGGAATTTTGCAAACGACCTCGGATTTCGACGAAACCAGTTTTGTTGGGTCCGTGATGTCAAATTATTGCTAGATTCCAAATTTCATAATTTTTCGAATCAATATGTGAGCGTGGCAAAGGAAAACGCGTTTGACCAGTTTTAGTTGATTTTAATCGACTGGAAAATGGCCATTTTTCTAACGGCCTCAGAATTCAACGAAACTAGTTTTGTTAGGACCGCATCGTCAATACGAAGCTAGAAAATATTTTTCTGCAATTTATAGAGTTAGTATGTGACCCCGGTAAATTGAAATGCGCGTTCAAATTCAATATATAGAGTTACATGTTGATTTTAACGGAAACTGATCGAAACGTTCGAATCAGCCTACGATACATATCCCATTGTGTTCGGAATGGGGGGAATTAGCTATGGACGACAGGCGGTGGGTCTCGTTTCGAGTTCGACAATAAAAGTTGCTTTTTGGAATTAAAAAAAAATATATTAAAGCCCTTACCCCCCCTTACTCCTTTCTTTCTTCTTAGCCCCGTTCATTTTAAAATAGAAAAAAAAAACCTAAAATCGAAAAACCCGCTCCTCCTCAGTCCATCGCGAGCCGCCTCCCCCATCGCCGAAGGCTATCCACCTCACGCCGCCGTAGGTGAACCCCTTCCCCCTCTCGGTCTACTCCTCCACCTCCTGCTTCTCCTTCCTCTCCTCTTCTGAAAGGAACCCGAACCCTCTCGCCCTGGCCTCCCTCGCCCCCGTGCTGCGCCTCCTCTCGATCCCCTCCCCTCGATTGACCACCGAAGCCAGGGCGCGCACCCCATTTCCGTCCCTCCTTTCTTCCCCACAGCCCTCGCGAGAAACCCCTTGCTGACCCCGACGTGATGACGAACCCCCTTCCCCTTTTGGCGACGTTGATGAACACCTTTTTTTTCTAAAAGCAAGGTAAATTTTATTTTAGTTATATTTTATTATTTGTTTATTTTAATTTATTCAATGTAGTTATTTTAAAATTAAAGATCAGTTTTTATATGGAAAATCTCATGATGAAGATTTGATTTCTAGGAAAAAGAAATTTTTTTTTTATATCATAGGAAAGATAAAAATATGATTTTTATATTTTTAAGGTATTAAAAATATAATCTTTATTATGTAGAAGGTGTAAAAATATGATTTTTGTTTGTATAGAGAATTAAAAATATAATTTTTACATGATAGAAATATTAAAAATATCATCTTTATATGTGTAGAAAAATAAAAATGTGATTTTTAATAATGATATATTTGAAAAGTTGAAATCTTTATATTTTTAAAAGTGAAAAGACGATATTTTTAAAAGTGAAAAGACGATATTTTTAAAATAGAAAAGGCGAGATTTTTATATATTGAATAGTATAATAAAAATTCGATTTTTATATATTGAATAGCGAAGTGAAAATTCGATTTTTAAACGTATGAAGCGATTATAAAAATATGATTTTTAAATTGAAAGTGAATAAATAAAAATGTGATTTTTATTTTAAAGACATCAAAATATAAAAATGTGTGATTTTTACATATGTAGTGGCTACGGGCAACGAAGATGACGAAGATGCGATAACGATGAAGATTTCTGTCGAAGAAGAGTCAAGAAGTTGGATAGCTATCTGTGAGAATTTCTCACCTTTCAATTTCATTTCTATTTATATATATATACTAGGATGCAGACGGTGCTTAGTAGCACCCGACACAACCGTCCACAGACCATGGACTTGTTTGTTTGGTTGCATAAATTAATTTGATGATTTGATTTGAATTTGGTTGTTTGGTGAATTTGATTGATGTGTGAATGGCGTGGGACTTCACTAGACCGGGGATGAGGCTAGGCCTCGTCCCGTTTCTAGTATCGTGCTGTTATGCCGCCGAAATTTTCTAAAATATGTTAGAAAAATAAAAATATCATTTTTATTTTGTAAATGAACTGAATAAAAATTCATGTGTTAAAATAAAATGTTTTATCGTTAAAAATATAATTTTTAACGTGAACGAGAATAAAATAAAATATTCATTTACAAACCGGACGGTTTGTTTATGTACACCTATTTGAAGGACATTGATTGGGTCGATAAATTTTACACATCGCCCAACTGCACAATTAAAATTTGTGTTCGTTGATTTGAAACCCCACACGGGTGTTGGGATGAAATTTGAAGTTCACTCATCCTGATTGATTAAATATGTCGATCGATTGATTGACGGGCTGTTATAAGCGTTGAAGATCTATATTTGATGCTTATACAGTGTAGTGCACTTTGGTTGATGGTTGATTATTTTTCAATGCTATTATATACATGTGTTGTATGAAAATCCATATAATTAATTTTATATGGTAATTGATTGGGCCTCATTCCAATTTAGAAAATAAAGATTCATGTGTTGACTGTACTCATCCGTTGAGATTAGTCATGTGTTGAACGAAATATTTTAATAATAAAATTTACTTCTTTATCAATATAAAATAAAGGTTCATGTGTTGGCTGTACTCATCCGTTGAGATTAGTCATGTGTTGAACGAAATATTTTAATAATAAAATTTACTTCTTTATCAATATAAAATAAAGGTTCATGTGTTTACTGTACTCATTTGTTGAGATTAGTCATGTGTTGAACGAAATATTTGAAATAGAAATATTTGAAATAGAAATGTTTGAAAAGGAAATATTTGAAATAGAATATTTAAAAATAGAAGTATATGAAGCCGTGTTGATTAGATTGACGCCATTTTGACGTGAACGATATTTATATCGATTTTATTCATTCTAAAATGAATATAAAACGATTTCGAAATGAAATGAGTATAAAACGATTTCGAAATGAATTGAATATATAACGATTTCGAAATGAATTGAATATATAACGATTTCGAAATGAATTGAATATATAACGATTTCGAAATGAATTGAATATATAACGATTTCGAAATGAATTGAATATATAACGATTTCGAAATGAATTGAATATATAACGATTTCGAAATGAATTGTATATATAACGATTTCGAAATGAATTGAATATAAAACGATTTCGAAATGAATTGAATATAAAACGATTTCGAAATGAATTGAATATAAAACGATTTCGAAATGAATTGAATATATAACGATTTCGAAATGAATTGAATATATAACGATTTCGAAATGAATTGAATATAAAACGATTTCGAAATGAATTGAATATATAACGATTTCGAAATGAATTGAATATATAACGATTTCGAAATGAATTGAATATAAAATGATTTCGAAATGAATTGAATATATAACGATTTCGAAATGAATTGAATAAAAAACGATTTCGAAATGAATTGAATATAAAACGATTTCGAAATGAATTGAATATATAACGATTTCGAAATGAATTGAATATAAAACGATTTCGAAATGAATTGAATATATAACGATTTCGAAATGAAATGAATATAAAACGATTTCGAAATGAATTGAATATATAACGATTTCGAAATGAATTGAATATATAACGATTTCGAAATGAATTGAATATATAACGATTTCGAAATGAATTGAATATATAACGATTTCGAAATGAATTGAATATATAACGATTTCGAAATGAATTGAATATATAACGATTTCGAATTGAATGGAATAGAAAACCAATTTGATTTCAATTGAATATATAATGAATTTGATTCAAATAGAAAACGAAACGAATTTGATTTGAATAGAAAACGAATTTGAATCGAATATAAAACCAATTTGAATTGAATTGAATTGAAAACGAATTAAAATTGAATTGAAAGCGAATTGAAATGAATTCAAATTTAATTGAAATTTGAATTGAATAGAAATGAATTTTAAAACGAATTTATAAAGAAGAATTCAATTTTGATTTGAATTGAAATGGAAGTTGAAATTGCTTTTGAAACGAATTTAAAACTATTTATATAATTCGTTTTAAATAGAAATCGACGAGATATATATTATATATATAATACAATGGCCTGAATAGAACGCGTCGCGCCGCGGCAGTTCGTGAATTTCGACCATTTATTTCAAACGGACATTACGGGAGATCCGACCGTCGGATTCTCCTAAAACCGGAACCGTTGGGTTCGTATCGAAAAGAGCTTTCTAACGAATATTTGAAATTTTAAATCTAACAGTTGGATTTGGAGATACGTCCAAATCAAATTCGAAAATGGTCGCTGTAAGTGCAGTTCGATGGCCGTTGATGGAAATCGACTGTACGGGCCTTGATAAAATTATTAAAAATAGTAATAAATTGTGTAAAATCATAAGAAATGATTTGGGAAAGATTGGGGTGAAAAACTCCATATTTGAAAAGATAAAAATAGATTTTTATCGAAAAGAACTAGTTTGAACTCAATTTAAAACCCGGGTTTTTATTTTTAAATAAATAAATTAGATTTAAAAAGGGGTTTTAAATAATCGGAATTTCTAATATATTTGATTGAATTTGATTTGGGTTTGTCGTGAACTGTGTTTTAAATGACACCTAGTTCTTTAACCCAGTAAAAGGAGTTCTAACGAATCTGCAATTAGATTGAAATGTGAATCTATAATCTAAATTATCAAATTTAGAAATAAGCGGGAATGGAGTATTACCAGCTTTACTCCAAAGCGATAGTTAAATCTTTAATTAGATTTGAACGTGAAATGGTAATTAATTTTACCGATAACACCACGGTGTTAGATATGGAGTATTACCAGTTTTGCTTCATGGGATGAATAGGTTGGGATTGGGAAATAAAATAAATAATTACTTCGTTACGGTTCGCTAATCTCGACTAGTTGGAAAAACCATAATTTGGTTTTAAATGACATCCAAAGGAAGATTACAGGATAAATTTTAAAGAATTTATCTTGGATAAAATTAATGGGAACCTTTCCCTAAGAATGTGGAATTTAGAAACTAGCTGTAGGTTGGCTAAGAAGAAGGGTTTCTTGGGTATTGATCTGATGTTGGTTTCGGCCTTCGGGGTTAATGTTTGGGAAATTGTTCTCTTGCTAATTTGCGGTTAGTGACTAATGAATTGAAATGAGGCGTATATTGTGTTTGTGTTACATTTGTTTTTAATATACGCGGGTTGTTCGGAAAGGCCGGGTTTATACCCATTCTGAATAACCGATTCGACGATAAGTCGAAGATGAAGACGGTGGTCGAAGACCAGAAGTCTTCACATCGTTTGGGTAATTACTGACGATCCTGATTGGGCTGTACACCCAAGAGGATGGAAATAGTTGGTGGTCGTCCAGACGTACCTGGAGATGGATGGATATGCGAGGAAAGTGCCTCCGGTTTCGTTCAGACCCAGAACGGACTTGTAAATGGATTGTGTGTCTGACATTGGATTTTATTCTGTGTTGATTGATTTCTGTTAAATATATATCTGTTTGGCGGCGGAGAATTTATTCTCTTGCTTAACGCCCTTCTCTGAGACGTATGAGCTTAGAGGTTATATATCGATAGATATCAATCGCACGGCATGGATTGCCTGTGTGGCATGCTGAGTTGCATGGATCAAGGCTTCTGTTGAAAAGCAAAGTCTTGTGGTTGATGATCAAAGCACGCCTACGTGGCAGCTTTGTGTATAACGTGAATTCGCGAGCCTCACACCTCGGTATGAGTTAAAAACGGGATAGTGACTGCAGGGAGAGCACGACGTTTCTTTCTAGCTTTGGTGGTGTCAGTGACTTACCAGCCCTGACATTTATATACTTTTCACCTATGTGGTTGTTGGAATGCGAGGCGCCTCGATTATAGGTCTGTAAGGACCGGGAAACGTGTGTTCAGGCATAATTAATCCTCTAACGTAAGTGAGGACCGGCCCTGAAGATCCGGGGTTGCCCAGAGTGCGTAACCCTGAGGCATTTGCTAGAGTGTCTCGAACGCGGAGAGGAGCTTGACCCTTGCCTCGACTCATGACGGAAATACAATTTCCAATACGTGTATTGCGGTTTTAATTGTAGAACTAGTATGGCGACATAGTAGCATGGGATGCTATGCCGTCTATGATTTATATTTATGATTGAAATTGTTTTGACACTATACACTTATTATAGTATCAAATGATTTGTTTTAAACGTACCAAGCATGTTTGGCTATTATAAGGGAAAACCCTATCCTCCGGCTTGCGTTGCATTGTGTGATGGGACCTGGGTCTTATAATAGCTTCATTTTTCGAAAAAGCATTGCGTTGTTTATTGATATGTACTGGTATTCTTGGGAGGAAACCCGTTCCGTGTTATACGGCGTGGTCCCTTGAATTACTCTCTTTTAAAGTAAAGCTTTAAATAACTGTTTTAGTTCTCACACCAGTCACATGACTGACCTGGAGTTTATTGTTTTAACCTAAACTCTGGGTGCCCCTATTTTCCGCACGGGCAGCTAGTAGTTTTGGTTTTGCAGATTTATATTCACAGGATCCTGGTTTACAGCTAGAATGATATCCGGAAAGCTCTGTATCCGTATATCACCTTCAGTTGTGCTTTGTATTATTTTCCGCTGCGATGTATTTAAATGTAATTTAAATCTCTGATATTTCTGTGTAATATTCATTTATACTCTGTATATTCTTGTAATCTGATGCATTGTTGTGATATACAGTGAAATGTTCTTCTATATGTGTTTTGTTGTGGCTTGTTCTCGAACTATCCGACGCTTTCCTTTACGGGGAAGTTACGGGTTTTCACAAGGACTCAAGGTGATTTGAGCTCGTAAATAATGGCTTGCTCGGGAAGATGCTTGAGCTTATGGATAGTCATCAAGGTGAATGACGGAAGATGAAGAGCCAAGGGATCGTCGTTAGTCGAAGGTTCTAGCAGATTCAAAGTAGTTGTATAATGGGGGCACCCAGCCCAAAGATTAGGTGATTAGTCGAGTAACCTGGGCAGTCACGATGGGCCTAGATACGAGTCACAATGGCGTATGGAAGTTTGCTAGAATTAGGGTTACCATTAGCCCTTCACGGATGACAGGATGGGCCATTCATACGATTAACGATGGATTCCGGGAAAGATAGACGGTGATAGCCAGAGTCATGTGTGTTATTGTTTCTTTGTAGCCAGAGTCATGTGTGTTATTGTTTCTTTGTATCGTCTTCTGTGGATTATTCGACGTTGAGGAAAATATCTCTTAGGTGTTTATCTGATGTTAGTTTTGGCCTTCTGGGTTTGTGCTTGGGAGGTATTGAACATTATTAGGATAGTCTACACTTGATAATTGGTTTCTATAGATGTACTATTTGTTTCTTCTTTAATTCTCTGGGAAGGTTATCATCGCAGGTTGTGGAGGAGAAGTGGGCTTGGGAATTCTTCTTAGTTGATGTGCTAGCAGATCAGATGATTGAACTGCCTATTTTCCATATACTTTATTGATGATGTTGATAGTTGTTTTATCGCTCATTAATACTATTGTTTGAGTCAAGGTTTTATGTTTCCTCATATTACCTTGGGTTGTTCATCCATGTTGTGGATGGGCAGGCTAGGTGACCGGTAGTTGATCTTGATAAGGACGATTGAAACACCCCACCTCCGTTAGGGTCACTCTCAAAGGGAATGCCCTAATTTTGGTGGAGGTTTATAAGTATAAGTCACAGATATACAAGACAGATATAAGAACACATATTTGTAAACAGCGGAAAAACAACAAACTTTTATTTCATAAAAGCAAATACGTGTTACAAAACATCACCATGATTGTCTTACATCTTTTTCCAAAAACATAACATAACACTTTCATAATCTGTCTTGAGTACATTATTTAAAGAAGCATAAATAAAGCATAGATAAACTGCAAAAGTCCCCATAGTGGATTGTCCAAAGCCATAGTTCAAAACAGGAAAGTCCAAGCAATACATTTCTCTTCTTCAAGCTGGATGTTAAGGCTGGTCAAGCTGCTGTGTTCCCTCCCTGTGGACCTTGGGGGGGGGGGGAAACGGAAGGAAAGAATACGAAAGAAAAGTAGAGTCAGACATAAAGCCTGAGTAAGTCTAGTACTATTTTGTCTATGAATAAAGAACTGGGTATGATAAGTATAAACAAGGAGTGGAAAAGCACTCTAACTTGGTTAAGTTGTCTAGGGTCGAATATACTATCGTACCCCATGTTAATCTCTGAACCCATATAAACTAGTTCCCAACTGGCACCCCATAATCAGGGTGATGTGATCCATCCTATGATGATCGGCTCCTACTCGCATAGTTACATGTGTCTTACGGCCCCCGATGTTGTAGTTACCTATGCTGGTCCCACCATGGGGTGTATCAAGTCCCATGGTGGCGGCCCGACACAACCTTAGAGTGCACAGGTATTCTACTGGTGTCCAGTGCCTTATTTTTCTGCGCCGAAGTGTGTGCACGCCCGCACCCCGTTAGAACCTACACTGCTACACCACCGCCGTCGATTTGACCTCTTACAATCAGCCCAGTAATCGTGCCCCACCCTGCCTAGTTTCAGGGTATCCTGATACACCTTCTAGGGTTACTGCTGAAAAGGGTCCCCCGTTACTAGGTTTTCTATCTCTAGCCAACATGCTAAGTCGGTTAAGTGTTTTCTAACCTAACCCCCACCAGACCGTTTAATTTAGCATGTTCTATTTTGATTAAGTCTTTAGTTCACTTAATCCTAACACTCCTGACTCAGCCTTAATTGTCTTATTAAGGCCCTGACCTCTCACATTAGACAGGTATTGTTGTGGCTGCCTGTTGCCGGTTGGTTCCGGGCAGTCTTACGCCACAACTCAGTCTAACCTCGGGTACTTATTGGGCTCCATGTTTAACCTCCCACATTGGATAGGTATTGTTGTGACTACTGGACAGCCGGGCGGTTCCGGGCAGGTTTACATCACAACTCAATCCAACCTCGGGTTAAACACATCGTATGTTCTATATTTACATATTTTGTCTTTCTTCTTTATTTTCTTATATGTAAATATTTGCGGCCCATTATTAAGTTAATGGTGTAAAGGTTACACCAACCATGGGCCCAACCCATACTTGAATTTGGGCCCTTCTATTTTATATTTTCATTCATTAGTGATTTTAGCCCAACGTTATTTTCCCCCGTTTAACACGTCCGTTTATTATATATATGTTGGGCTTAGCCTTTTAAAGCCCAACTTAGCCATGCGAAAAGGGGAGGCTTAAAGCGTGATTACATACACAAAGAGGGGAATGTGAGCGCATGAACTTGCAATATGACGTTGGAAATACAAAATAGAAACTGGTGTACTTGCATAGTAGTGACATATACTTTGGTCATAAAGCATAGGTGACATGAATCAAAGCATGTGAACTTGTAGTTGAGATATGAATCTAAATTGGGTATCATTATTGGCACATAGTCATAACTACAACATGAACCTATACTTTTATAATGTCAAACATAAGCATGGCATAAGTATAGTTAAATTTGTTCACATAACCATGGCATAAATATTTCTAACATGAAATCATGATTTTTACTTTAGTCATGCAAACTTGCAAAAAGGGATTTTTGGAACCTAACCTAGCTATGTACCACATATGTCATCTTGTTAACAATTTCAATTATGCAAATTATCAACCATAGCCTAGTCATATTCATAAGTTTGCAAATAGGTTTTCTAGTACAAAAGCATGGCTTAATACATGATGCCAAATTCTCAACATAATTTCATGTGGATTATGATAACCCAAACTTATTCCAATTACTTCACAAAAATGATGTTTGTATAAAAATACACATTATGATGGCATAATAACAAAGCCCCAAACTTGCATGAATTAATTAACTACATACATGTAGTTTCAACATGGATTACATCATTTGCGAATATTCCAAACGTATACTTGCATAGAACTACCGCATGTAGTTCTTTATAATGAATAACATAATTCGAGAATATCCAAACGTATACAATATTCCAAATCGATAAGAATCATAGTAACGCACAAATTATGAATTATTTATCACCACAACCAAGTATACAAATCAACACAGTTATTTGTTCATACCAAAGTAATACTCTACTTACAATTGTTGTAGCGAATTCTCTAATTTAGGAATTTAGAGATGCGACTCCTTTTGACGTAGGCGTTGATTTGATTCGTTTGAATTGCTTTAGGCTTTAGAATTTTCCTCCTAATCTTCTCTCCAATTTGGTGGCTACCCCTAGTCGTTCCTCAGCAACATGGCGGCTTTGTTCTTATTTTTGAATGAATAGATTAGGGTTAGTCTAGGGTTGTTTTTATAGAGGTTATAAACTGATTAGGACCATTGATGTTGCTTGGATTGATCGTAGCCATTCATTAGGAAGAGAGACCAATTAGAGCCTGCCACCTAGCCCTAATGACAAAGCAAACCACAGAAAATCGACCAACATAGAATAGGCCAGCCAGGTTGGACTGGGCTCGACCTGGGTCTGGACCAGGTCGACACCCCTGTCGACAGCCCTGTCGACAGGCCTGTCGACAGCCCTGTCGACAGGCCTGTCGACCTGGTTAGACCAGGTCGACAGCCCAGTCGACCTGGGTGCGTCAGGCGGGACTTTTTCCGCCCTGTCCCATTGGGCCCCATTTTTGTTTTCTGAGCTTATTTTATTCTGTTTGAATTTTAAACTTAATTCAAAAACTTCCGAAGGCCATATCTACTTCATACGGACTCCGTTTTTCGAAAACTCGGACTCTATTTCGCGTATTTTTCCGAGACGAACGCAATGGCATATCCCGTTTCCCTTAGTTCTTTGATTTCAAATTAATTATACTTTAATTTGTTAATTTCACAGTTATAGAATTCGCGGGGTGTTACATTCTCCCCCACTTAAAAGGATTTCGTCCCCGAAATCTTCAAGTTAGGAGGAATGTATATCCTAACATCAAATCATCCATCTACTCATCCATCAAACACGAGCATCCATTGTCCTTAAAAGACTTCTAATGCTTCATGATCATATGCGAAGTGTGTGCGTACATGTACTTATCTAATGCAAAATCAGGCGGTCTACTGATTCAGTTGACCTCCTTAATGCGAATTATGTAAGTGCCATGAATCCATTATGTATGCAAATTTTCCTATTCTTGATTCTACATGAGTGCACAATCATTCAATACAAATGCAACATCCATATGACAACACATTAATGTTCAACCATATACGAATGCAAACATATATGCATATGCAATATGAAGTGACTGAGCCGATCTAAAACCTAGATTGTGTGTGTATATGCAACCACGAGCAACCACTAGCAATCACTTGCGACCACTTGCAACCATTCATACATAACATGTTTCAATTACATGTTTCCATCCAAAGAGTTTCTACCTAAAAGATAAGGTCGAGGAAATATACCTAAAAAAAATAGATAAAAGCGCAACTTAAGGAAAGTGAAAGATCAAGGATGTACCCTCGAACAGAAAAGGGTAGGCAGTGCGTATTCTAGCTTCAGTTTCCCAAGTCGCGTCTCCCTCGGCGTCGCTCCACTGAACTTTGACGAGTTTGACTTCACGGTTGCGTAGCTTCTTCACTTCCGTTCCCAAGATGCGGGTTGGAACTTTTCTTATGGTTGCTTCGCGCTCTACTTCGGCCTCTTCTAGGACATTTGGCTCTACCACTTCAGCAGACTCATGTAGACATTTTCGGAGATGTGAAACGTGAAAAACGTTGTGGACTCCAGCCAACTTCTCGAGTAGCTCTAATCTATAGGCCATTTTCCCAATTTTCTCGATGATAGGGAATGGCCCTACGAACCTTGGTGCTAGCTTTCCTGTGGTTCCAAAACGAACAACGTTTCTTAGTGGTGATACCTTGAGAAAAACTCTGTCTCCAACCTCAAATTCAAGGTCGGTCCTTCTCTTGTCGGCGTAGGACTTTTGTCTGTCTTGGGCCGTCTTCATCCTTCTTCGTATTAAGTCTACTTTCTCTGAAGTCTCTCGGATCATATCTGGTCCAAGTATGAGCTTATCAGTAGACTCCCACCAACAAGTGGGCGATCGGCACGGTCTTCCATATAAAGCTTCGAAGGGCGCCATTCCGATGGTTGCTTGATAGCTGTTGTTGTAGGCAAATTCCACCAAAGGAAGGTGGTCTTCCCATGTCCCTCCGAAGTCAAGGACGCATAGCCTTAATAGGTCTTCCAAAATTCTGTTTACTCTCTCTGTTTGGCCGTCGGTTTGGGGATGATAGGCTGTGCTCAAGCATAACTGCGTTCCTACTGCTTCTTGCAGACTCCGCCAAAACTCACTGGTGAAGATGGGGTCTCGGTCACTAACAATGCTAGATGGTATTCCATGGAGTCGAACGATTTCCTTGAGGTAAAGTGATGCTAGGGATGAGGCAGTTCTTTTACTTTTGACAGGTAAAAAGTGGACGCTTTTAGTAAGCCTATCCACTATTACCCAAATGCTAGTGTTGCCTCTCCTAGACCTAGGCAGCCCATCGATGAAGTCCATTGAGATGCTATCCCACTTCCACTGCGGGACCTCTAGAGGATGTAGCAGTCCGCCAGGCTTTTTCTGTTCCGCCTTAACCTGTTGGCACACCATACACTTAGAAACGAACTCTGCCACGTCCTTTTTCATGCCGTTCCAGAAGAAAGTCCTTTTTATGTCTTTGTACATTTTATCTCCGCCTGGGTGTATCATCATCTTGGAGTGATGTGCTTCCTCGAGAACCTTCTTTACTAAATCTTTTATCTATGGGACGCATAGTCTTCCGTCTCGCCTTAGCAGACCTTTATCGTCGATGGAGTATCTGTTGAGGTGACTTGAAGTCTCACCCCTAATTAACCTATCAATTATTTCCACAAGTTGAGGGTCTTCGCGTTGTGCCGTCCCTACTGAATCCACTAAAGTTGGGCGCACTTCGAGAGATGCTAGTAAGCCTGGTACGAAATCGGAGGAAGGCCTAAAGTCGAAGCTGGCTATAAACTCTAGGCTTTGTCTTTCAACAAATAACGGGCTTAGGGTCAATTTCTTTCGGCTCAACGCGTCTGCCACTACGTTGCCTTTGCCCGGAGTATAGGAGATTTCGAAATCGTACGAGGCAAGAAACTCCATCCATCTTTGTTGCCTCAAGTTAAGATCCTTCTGCGAGAAAAGATATTTCAACGATTTATGGTCAGTGTAAAGTTCGAACTTCTCACCTAGGAGATAGTGTCGCCAAGACTTGAGTGCAAAGACGATGGCGGCTAACTCAAGATCGTGGGTTGGGTAGTTCTTTTCATGCGCTTTCAACTGCCTCCCGCCATAAGCTACTACCCTTCCTTCTTGCATTAAGACGGCGCCTAGCCCTGTCCCACATGCATCCGTATAAACAGTGAACATCTTGCTCCCATCTGGCAGCGTCAAAACTGGGGCTGTTGTGAGAGCCCTTTTCAGTCGTTGGAAAGCAAACTCGCAATCCAAGTCCCAATTGAACACTAGATTCTTCTTGGTTAATTTCGTGAGCGGAGCTGAGATTTTCGCAAAATCCCTTATAAATTTTCGATAGAAACCTGCTAGTCCTAGAAAGCTTCGGACCTCAGTTGCATTCCTTGGTGTCTTCCAATCCTGTACCGCCACTACCTTAGCAGGGTCCACTGCTAACCCTTGTTTGGATACTATGTGCCCAAGGAACCTCACCTCTTCTCTCCAAAAGTGGCATTTGGAGAATTTGGCTTTTAGTTGATGGACTCGCAAAGTTTCCATGATTGCCCTTAAGTGCTGAGCATGTTCCTCTTCATTCTTTGAGAAGATAAGGATATCATCTACGAAGACCACTACGAATTTGTTGAGGAAATCTCTAAATACCCTACTCATCAGGTCCACGAAGTAAGCAGGTGCATTTGTCAAGCCGAAAGGCATGACAAGCCATTCAAAGAAGCCGTCTGGGGTTCTGAACGCCGTTTTATCGATGCTATCCTCAGCCACCCTTAGCTGATGAAAACCGGTTGCTAAATCGAGTTGGGAGAAAACAGACGCTCCTACAAGCTGGTCAAATAAATCGTCAATTCTAGGGAGAGGGTGCCTGTTCTTTTTCGTTAGCTTGTTGAGCTCCCTATAGTCAACACATAGACGGAGTGAACCATCCGCCTTTGTAGCGAACACCACTGGAGCGCCCCATTCTGAAATGCTCCTCCTAATGAACCCCTTTTCTAGAAGCTCTTTAATCTGTTTACTGAGCTCTTTCCATTCTCGTGGAGCCATGTGTCTAACGGGCAACGCAACGGGATTTGCATTATCTACAAGATATATGCGGAAGTCTATTTCCCGCTTCGGAGGCAAGCCCTTCACCTCTTCAAAGACATCCGGATATTCCCGGACCACTCTAACTGATTGCAAATTTTCAACAGAGGCATCTAGTGATTCAAGATAACTAAGCATAACCGCATACGAGGGATTACAAGAAATTTCCAAAGTATTACCGAGTTGGGTTAGGAGCCTAACAACCCTTTTCTCACAATCAAGGATGGCCCCATTACTGGATAGCCAATCCATACCCAAAATCAAACCATAACCCGAAAAGCCCAAAACAAAGGCACTACATTGAAATTCTACACTTAGAATAGAAATTTTCAATCCCAAACAGATCATAGACAAATGAGCTGGGCCCCCAATTGGGTTTGAAACAATTAAGGGGTCCTCTACCATACTAGTTTTTAGGTGCAGAGATTCTACTAAAGCAGACGAGATAAAGGAGTGTGATGTGCTAGAATCAAATAAAGTGCGAACGGGGTGATCATAAAGATAAAATACGCTTTCTACAGAAGTATTTATACCTCGCTGTTGCGGAGGTGGCGCATCTAGCACATGAACCTGTGCCCCTGGGGTGGATCCAGCCCTCTGCCCCTGTCCTCGTTTCTTTGGGCAGTCCTTAGCTCTGTGGCCTGTCTCACCGCAAGAAAAGCACCCACCATTCTCCTTGGCCTTCTTTTTCCGGCAGTCCTTTACTAAGTGCCCCACTTTGCCACAGAAATTGCACTTCCTCTTCTCTTTGTTGCCTTTCCCACCCTTCTTAAAGTCTGTCTTCTTAGGTTGCAAACCTTCTTTCTTCCCTTGAGAACTTTCCGCCTTTGTCTCCTTCTTGCCCTTATCCTCTTCATTCAGCAATGCCATTTGCACCAATCTTTCATACGTGGCTCCCATGGGTATATGGGTCATGGCCAAACTGTGTAATGGCTCATTCAACCCTTTGACGAAACGGAGAGCCTTCTTGTGCGGGGTATTGACTAGGTCAAGCCCAAACCTAGCCAGCTCATCAAACTGATTCACATACTCTCTGACTGTCTTGTCCCCTTGCTTAAGAAATAAGAATTTTTCCAACTGCAAACTTCTTTCCGCATCTGAGAGAAATTTAGTCTCAAACCTTGCCCTAAAGTCCTCCCATGTCTCCACTAGTCTTTCAGCATTAGTGACTTCCTACCAGTAGGAAGCCTCGCCCTTCAATAGCCACACTGCCAATTGTACTTTTTGTCTATCCTCTACCTCAAAGATGATGAATAGGTCCTCCGTTTCTTTCAGCCAATTTCTAGCTGCCACGAAGGACTCAGTTCCATGGAAATCCCTTCCTCCCATAGCTTTAAAATCTTTACATATCTTAGCGAACGTGTTTCCCCGTGGAGGAGGTGGAGGAAAAGGTGCTGCTGCAGCTGGATGATTTCCTTCAGCTGGGGGAGGAGGAACGGTAGGACCTGGCTGAGTGGCCCTTGCTTCTAAGAACCGTCTAAACCAACCAGGTATTGGCACCCCTTCCGGCAAGTTCAGTTCTTGGGACATGCTGAAACAAAAAGGATAGATTCAAAACGAAGGATAAGAGATAGTACCTATGGCTTTGGGGAGTGGACTTTGCCTTTTTAAAATAAAATAATATTTTTCTTTTAAAAATGCTTCTTTAAATTTCCTTTTTTGAAAATAATTTTTCAAAACTTTTTATCTTATCTGGTAAACCTATGCTCTGATACCAAGTGAAACACCCCACCTCCGTTAGGGTCACTCTCAAAGGGAATGCCCTAATTTTGGTGGAGGTTTATAAGTATAAGTCACAGATATACAAGACAGATATAAGAACACATATTTGTAAACAGCGGAAAAACAACAAACTTTTATTTCATAAAAGCAAATACGTGTTACAAAACATCACCATGATTGTCTTACATCTTTTTCCAAAAACATAACATAACACTTTCATAATCTGTCTTGAGTACATTATTTAAAGAAGCATAAATAAAGCATAGATAAACTGCAAAAGTCCCCATAGTGGATTGTCCAAAGCCATAGTTCAAAACAGGAAAGTCCAAGCAATACATTTCTCTTCTTCAAGCTGGATGTTAAGGCTGGTCAAGCTGCTGTGTTCCCTCCCTGTGGACCTGGGGGGGGGGGAACGGAAGGAAAGAAGACGAAAGAAAAGTAGAGTCAGACATAAAGCCTGAGTAAGTCTAGTACTATTTTGTCTATGAATAAAGAACTGGGTATGATAAGTATAAACAAGGAGTGGAAAAGCACTCTAACTTGGTTAAGTTGTCTAGGGTCGAATATACTATCGTACCCCATGTTAATCTCTGAACCCATATAAACTAGTTCCCAACTGGCACCCCATAATCAGGGTGATGTGATCCATCCTATGATGATCGGCTCCTACTCGCATAGTTACATGTGTCTTACGGCCCCCAATGTTGTAGTTACCTATGCTGGTCCCACCATGGGGTGTATCAAGTCCCATGGTGGCGGCCCGACACAACCTTAGAGTGCACAGGTATTCTACTGGTGTCCAATGCCTTATTTTTCTGCGCCGGAGTGTGTGCACGCCCGCACCCCGTTAGAACCTACACTGCTACACCACCGCCGTCGATTTGACCTCTTACAATCAGCCCAGTAATCGTGCCCCACCCTGCCTAGTTTCAGGGTATCCTGATACACCTTCTAGGGTTACTGCTGAAAAGGGTCCCCCGTTACTAGGTTTTCTATCTCTAGCCAACATGCTAAGTCGGTTAAGTGTTTTCTAACCTAACCCCCACCAGACCGTTTAATTTAGCATGTTCTATTTTGATTAAGTCTTTAGTTCACTTAATCCTAACACTCCTGACTCAGCCTTAATTGTCTTATTAAGGCCCTGACCTCTCACATTAGACAGGTATTGTTGTGGCTGCCTGTTGCCGGTTGGTTCCGGGCAGTCTTACGCCACAACTCAGTCTAACCTCGGGTCCTTATTGGGCTCCATGTTTAACCTCCCACATTGGATAGGTATTGTTGTGACTACTGGACAGCCGGGCGGTTCCGGGCAGGTTTACATCACAACTCAATCCAACCTCGGGTTAAACACATCGTATGTTCTATATTTACATATTTTGTCTTTCTTCTTTATTTTCTTATATGTAAATATTTGCGGCCCATTATTAAGTTAATGGTGTAAAGGTTACACCAACCATGGGCCCAACCCATACTTGAATTTGGGCCCTTCTATTTTATATTTTCATTCATTAGTGATTTTAACCCAACGTTATTTTCCCCCATTTAACACGTCCGTTTATTATATATATGTTGGGCTTAGCCTTTTAAAGCCCAACTTAGCCATGCGAAAAGGGGAGGCTTAAAGCGTGATTACATACACAAAGAGGGGAATGTGAGCGCATGAACTTGCAATATGATGTTGGAAATACAAAATAGAAACTGGTGTACTTGCATAGTAGTGACATATACTTTGGTCATAAAGCATAGGTGACATGAATCAAAGCATGTGAACTTGTAGTTGAGATATGAATCTAAATTGGGTATCATTATTGGCACATAGTCATAACTACAACATGAACCTATACTTTTATAATGTCAAACATAAGCATGGCATAAGTATAGTTAAATTTGTTCACATAACCATGGCATAAATATTTCTAACATGAAATCATGATTTTTACTTTAGTCATGCAAACTTGCAAAAAGGGATTTTTGGAACCTAACCTAGCTATGTACCACATATGTCATCTTGTTAACAATTTCAATTATGCAAATTATCAACCATAGCCTAGTCATATTCATAAGTTTGCAAATAGGTTTTCTAGTACAAAAGCATGGCTTAATACATGATGCCAAATTCTCAACATAATTTCATGTGGATTATGATAACCCAAACTTATTCCAATTACTTCACAAAAATGATGTTTGTATAAAAATACACATTATGATGGCATAATAGCAAAGCCCCAAACTTGCATGAATTAATTAACTACATACATGTAGTTTCAACATGGATTACATCATTTGCGAATATTCCAAACGTATACTTGCATAGAACTACCGCATGTAGTTCTTTATAATGAATAACATAATTCGAGAATATCCAAACGTATACAATATTCCAAATCGATAAGAATCATAGTAACGCACAAATTATGAATTATTTATCACCACAACCAAGTATACAAATCAACACAGTTATTTGTTCATACCAAAGTAATACTCTACTTACAATTGTTGTAGCGAATTCTCTAATTTAGGAATTTAGAGATGCGACTCCTTTTGACGTAGGCGTTGATTTGATTCGTTTGAATTGCTTTAGGCTTTAGAATTTTCCTCCTAATCTTCTCTCCAATTTGGTGGCTACCCCTAGTCGTTCCTCAGCAACATGGCGGCTTTGTTCTTATTTTTGAATGAATATATTAGGGTTAGTCTAGGGTTGTTTTTATAGAGGTTATAAACTGATTAGGACCATTGATGTTGCTTGGATTGATCATAGCCATTCATTAGGAAGAGAGACCAATTAGAGCCTGCCACCTAGCCCTAATGACAAAGCAAACCACAGAAAATCGACCAACATAGAATAGGCCAGCCAGGTTGGACTGGGCTCGACCTGGGTCTGGACCAGGTCGACACCCCTGTCGACAGCCCTGTCGACAGGCCTGTCGACCTGGTTAGACCAGGTCGACAGCCCAGTCGACCTGGGTGCGTCAGGCGGGACTTTTTCCGCCCTGGCCCATTGGGCCCCATTTTTGTTTTCTGAGCTTATTTTATTCTGTTTGAATTTTAAACTTAATTCAAAAACTTCCGAAGGCCATATCTACTTCATACGGACTCCGTTTTTCGAAAACTCGGACTCTATTTCGCGTATTTTTCCGAGACGAATGCAATGGCGTATCCCATTTTCTAGTTCTTTGATTTAAAATTAATTATACTTTAATTTGTGAATTTCACAGTTATAGAATTCGCGGGGTGTTACAACGATGCTGCTGAGCGACGACGAGTTGGAGGCTGACGTATTGCTATTTACTATACATATTTGTTGTCTCGGCTGATGTATGTTACTTTGCGTGAACCTGTAGTGAGGCACTTTGTACATTTTTTGATATGATATAGTTGTTTATATGGATATTTTCATGTTGATATGAAAGTTTGAGATTATGTTCAATTATGCTTCGCTATTACTTCCTGTTGTATATGTTCTATAATATTTTATCCATGCGATGTGAGTTATACGATAGGTTTTGTGTGTGTTATTCTTGTTGGAGAATGGAATATTGATGATGTTTTGATGAGAACAACCATGTTTCAATCGTTATTGATTATATAATATATACTAACACTTTTATCCAGAATATATATATGCAGTATTTATGTGCAGGTAATAAGATATTGAAGACTGTGCAGTTAAGAGTTTCAAAAGTGAAGAGATTCAAGATTTCAAAGGAGAATCAAGACGCATGAGTATCAAGATATCAAGAGTTCAAGAGTCTAAAACTATCAAGGTAATAGAGTCTAGATATTATGTAAAACTCTAAATAGCACTTTGTCTCTATTTTTAAATTATCTCTTTCCAAAATTGATTTCAAACTATTTTCAAATTGATTTCAAACTTCTCTCAAAATGATTTTTAATCATCCAAGGATTTCAAACTTATGATTTAAAATATATATTTCCTAATTTATAAGTATTCTTATTTTTATAGTTTTATTAAATCATTTGTATATATTTTACTAAGTTTATATCTGATTAAAATATCAAATATTCTTATTTAACTCTAAGTTTTCATAAAACATTTTATGTTTATATAATTTATATATATCTCTTTATATATTCCTATACATATGTTTATAATTATATTATATATAGTTTTTATATCACTTATATATAAAGTTTTTAGTCATATGTTTAAATAATATTTTCTTATATTTTTGTACTTGAATAATAATATTTTAACAACTAGTTTTATTTCAGGAATTTCCAGAATACATATATTAGTTTAAATACTTTAAAAATCGATTTAAAATTCAAAAAATACAACGAGTTAATAGCGAAATTTGGATCGTTATTTCGATAATTGATTTGTAACATAAAAAGGCAAGTGTTAAAGGTACATGAACTGATATGGGCTCTAATAACCCACCGAAAGTAAATTGAAGAGAAGGACCATCTTAATTGGGTTTGAAATGCATACTTATATTGGTAGGTTAAGTATGTGAATGTTTTGGGATGAGAGATAAAAAATTTAACTAATAATATATTAATTAAACGAGGCTTAATGATTACCATGGGAAATTCGTTTATGTGTTTATGTGTGTTATTTAATAGTTAAAAAACTGATTGTTTAATCCAACCCAAAATCATAGTTTGAAAATACCTTGGGGGAACTCTTGAGTTATACGGCATAGTCATCCCTGCTAATGATTCACTGTGAGTGTAAACCTTATTTAGTTCCTTAAGGATAAGGGAATTTGAAGTCTGTCTACTAAGCATTAGGAGGTAAACTTCGATATTTTCCTTGTTTATTTGTTTCTAAAGAACCAAAGTTTAATTTACTAGAAATTGTTGATTGTTGTTTTGAAGAGACCGGGATGGGATTAAGTATCTAGAAACTACTTCGATCCAACTAAGCAACGAATGTGAAAGACGTCAAAGATGTTGAAAACAAGAACAGCCTGAAGATCAAAGCTGAAGCCAGAGATTTTCGGGTGGAAAGGACTGATTTTGAGTGTTTCTGGTTAGCTAGCAGGACATATATTATAGCAGTGGTCCCTACATTCTAGAACCTTCAAATTGGAAGGGTTATTCATTATTAATTCTAGAGGATATCCCTGATAGGATGTAGTAAAAGGATTCCTTCGGTTCGTTCAAACCCAGGATGACTTGTACGGATGTCTGTCTGATGTTATTTTTCTAATTCATGTGCATTGATTTTTACAAACGAACACCTATTGGTGGTGTTGGAGGTAAACCCTCTTATAATAAATGCCATTCCTTGAGGCGTACAAATTCAAGGGTTGTATTTATATGAGAATCAATTAGTATGTTGGAAATGATAATGTGACATTCGAGGTGGAAAATGTTGAAGAAAGGTAAAGTCATGACCTTTAGCCTCTTCTACCAGGAAAATAGCGAAAGCAGAGTATGCTTTAGGACCATGTGGTGGGCCACCATTAGGAGTCATCATCCCTATTATAGGTGCATTCTTAGGTTTTATTTGCATGTAGGCATCATAGATAGTGCCATCATGATATGGAACCTAGGATGAGGTAATCCATATGGTCATGTTTGAGGAGCAATTTAGTTTGGATTCGCATGGGCTGTAGATCGACCTCAGGTGCATTTTCTACCTTGCTATAGTATGAAATACAATCTCTAATATGTACCTTTTACGGGTTTAATTATGTACCTATTATGCTGGAATTTAATAAATGTACTAATTTCAGCTAAGATTCATATGTATTTGTATCTAGACATTATTATAATATCGTGAGATTTTCTATAAGATGTTTTGGTTATCGTAAGGTATAAACCCGTATGTGTTTATATGCGGCATAGTCTTATGAGATACCTTTTATCTTGTAAGATCTTATAAATTGAGAATAAATACTGTTTCTTATTACCTGCGTTTTCTCATGATGACTTTCCAGATTGATCTTGGGTGTTATTTCACGATAATGCTCGGATCAAACCTAGCATGTTTAGCAGGTTCGATCAAAAGCTTGGAGCTTAGTAGAGGAGCTGGAGCCAAGACACACTTACATATATTTTTATTTTGCGTCTCGTTAGTGTTCTTTGTAGTTATTTGATTTGATTAAGATGAGTTAATATAACTTTCCAGATTAGTGTTAGTTGGTTACTCTAATGTTGTACATGTATATTAAAAGAATTTAGTTTCTTTTGTAAAGTTTTGTTATATATATTATATGTTATCTGCTATGATTGTGAGATTCCGTCCTTTCTTTTTTAACTCCAAGTGGTTTGATTTTCCGACACTTGGATATTTTGCACGTGAACACCATGGATGTATTAGTGTTAACTCTAAGAGTTGAAAAATTAAGTCATTACATCTGGCCTTTCCTAGAAAAATGCAGCATTACATAGTCCACGTCGAGCTACAGATCATAATGGCCAAACTTCGACTGCACTATACCAAGTGTAACCATTGAATCTTCTTGTAACTATAAATGCAAGTCTTATCTCCATTTTCACAATGAACGACCCATGTTCGAGAATTTTCCAACCTTATTTAGCATCGTGAAACAACCAAACTATCGAGTATCGTAAATTACAACCAAATCCCTCAAATTAGCATAGATGTGTATATTTCATCAAGAGAAGTTCGAAGATACTTGCTTCTAGATTTTAAATCAATTTTATATCGAATTTTAATGATCGGTGATTTCTTTGTGTTTATGAATATTAACTTTAGTAAGACGATAATAAAACTTAGAAGGAGAGTAGAAATACTTTGTATTGTCTATTATCAAGGATGTTAAGATCCACATATACACAATATACAACATCTCGCGATACATAATTCATTTTATGTACGGACTTCGAATGATCCAACAAAAACACAAAACACCGATGTGACTCCGTATTAATTAAAATATGCACTAATTATTGGATCCTAGAATATCATAGAAACACTACTATTTTGTTGAAAAATAGGTGAAATTAAAACTCAATATTTTTCAAATTAAAAATTATGGAAAAATCGAATAAATTAAGGTAAATATGCATCAATAGAAATTAAGTTGCAAGAATAAGATATATTTGCGATAATTTATCTAAATTGTTTATTACTGTGAGTAATTTACAAATTGAGATCACCGTTATCAATTTTAATGAGAATTAAACAAGTCGTTCAATCCATTCAATAATATATTAAATTAAACGTCCAATACTTAATTCACTTATTCAAATATCTAGTTAATCTCGGTACCTGAATTTAGATTAAAAAATTTAAAATAATCCTAATATTTGAATTCAAGTTATTAATTTCTAAAATTAATATATTTAAATATTTGAAGTTGATAAAATATTCTAGTGCTAAGAAATCGGGATGCTACATTCTTCCTTTCTTATAAGAATTTCATCCTTGAAATTACCAAAGTAAGAAGAATGCTTTCATACGCGTTGGATTCAAAACCATTTTTATTCAAAGAGTCATTAAATTTTATAGGTCTTGAATTTTATGGAAAATTTCCTTACCATTTCATTTGCGATGCTCGATTAAAAAAATTATAAATGCCGCAGTGGGCTTAAATCAACCAAAAAGAAAACAAAAGTCAAACGGCTACCCATAACTGGGGCTTAAAATCATCCAATCAACCCATTCAATAATAAAATTTATGCTTATTAGTCTAGAGTTTAAACTCTACTCACGAAACAAAAAACAACTATCAATTTTTGCTTCCATAAATATGTATTTACTTAGGCAACATGGTTATACATGAACAAAGTTTTTTATGACAATATGAAACTAAGCGTCCAAGCTCATACATAAAAATCAACAAACATGGACATACTATAACCAATCATGTAATTCCTAAAATTTAAATATCAAAAGCAAGAAATTAAATTTAAAAGCCCGCATAATGTACACATGTTATTTATACACAATTTCAAACTCGATTTCTTGCTTAGATATATCATTTCACTTCCCAACGAGTATCCTTCAATTGATCACTCTAATGGTGACTCAAACCTGTTTCTTAATTAGAATCCATCATTCTCCTCTCATATCCATATATAAGGATAGAGAATTTTAGAATCATATCAAAAATCCACATTCAGGTTTTGTCATCAGGAATATACTGAAAATTTCTAACTTAGATTGGTGTAAGCCACCTCAAAATCGTCCACTAGAATCTAGATCAATAGTTAGTGAATTAAATGACTTATGGGCAATTTATGTTCTTATTTTGTTAGTCTATTATTTTATCAGTTTATTGTTTTATTCATATTTTTTTCCTAGTATAATTTCATTTTATAAAAAAATTAATTCTTGATTTTTCCATACATGGCATTATTTGAGTTCATAACTTAAGTACATCAACTGCTTTAAAACTCAGTATTTAATAATATTTTAATGCAATCCAACTCATAATTGGACTAATACTAAAACATTACCCAAGCTTTAACAATTCACAAAGTCAGTTTTATACTTATCCAAACGAACACACTTAGGTTGATTAACCATTTTAAAGAGTTAAGCTCAAAATAACTTCTTGTTAACAACATTCCAATCCATACTCATGTATTAACTTGAATTTTATTTGATAACATTACAATTAAGCTAAATAATTTAAAAACTATGTTTGGATTAGTCCATAAAATAATTGTTAAGAGTTTAATTATTTCACAACTCAAGTTAATATTTATTCCATAACTTAAGTTTGAACACACATCAAAAACCATAACTTCAAATCTTATTTCTTCAATATTTAAGTTTATTCCAAACATCTACATATCATATTTTTGTTTATCGACAATGCTGATGAGTAGGCGAGGTGACAAGTATTAACATTGCTTGGAGCTACGGGCGTGGATTTGCAGGAGGTGACACCTTTTCATATTATATTGGTATTATTGTTATTTATCAGTTGCATTACACTATAAAACCTTGGTAGTGATATTTATTTTTGAGACAGTTTATTAGTGAGTTTATATATCTCTGTATAAACTCTATTGTTATTATGTATAACTGTATGGGTCTATAAGCTGATTATGTGGTTTATATGGTTATCACTATCTTGATGTTATATCCATTATTATTATATATTGTCTGATGCGTTGTGAGATATTCGACAGGATTTGTGACTGCATTCTGTGTTCTATTCCCACTGCTCCTCTTCTTTTCCTTTCCTTCTATTTTATTTCCTCCTTTTTCTCTTATTTCTTTCTCTGGGCAATTGTTCTACACTTATGGTGTTTGGCGGTCGTTACATACTCCACCTGATGAACAACTTCTTGAGCAGCTTACCCACTTGCTTACTCAACTCTCTACATTCCCTCAGAGCCATATAACTTATGGGCAATGCCATGGGCTTTGCATTCTCATTAATGTATATCCGGAAGTCAATCTCTCTCTCTCTTTGGAGGTTTTCCCCTCACCTCCTCAAACACATCTGAAAACTCTTGTACTATGGGAGTTTAATTGCTATCGCATATAAATGAATCCAGGGAAAAAGAAAGCTCAAATGTCTGACCCCGTGGGTCGCAAGAAGTCTTGAGGGTCCACCTACTACATGTCGAGCAACCTTCCTCTCGCAGTTCAAAATAGCCTTGTACATGGCTAATCAATCAATTATTAAGTTCGTCCCATATCCTAGGAATCTTAGTACATAAGTATAGTAATCATCCTCTACACCTAATATTAAAATTTTCAAACCCGTACAAATTATCGATAGATGTGCTGATCCATCTACGGGGTTTGAAACAATTATGGGATCTATAACTAAATAGATATCCAAGTGCAAACAATCGACCAAAGAACTGGAGATTAAAAAATGTGGTGCTCCTAAGTCAAAGAGAGTGCAAATGGGAAAGTCAGAAATAAAAATCAAACCTTCTACAACAATTTTCCCACCTCTTTCTAATCCACCACTAGATGGAGTTGCCTCAAGGACATGTATTTGAGTTGTTGGCGCACTAGAACTCTGCCTCGCCATCTGGGGACAAGTCATACTAAGATGTTCGGGTCGGACTGCCCATAAACATAGCACTTCCCTCTCATCGTATCCCTCTTATAGTCCTAGACGTAATGACCAACCAACGTACGACCATGGCACTTAACTTCCTTCTAGATATGTCCTTTTTGGAGTCCTCCAACATTCTTCTAATTATTGCACTTCATATTTTTTCCATCATTACCTTTTCAAGACTTTAGCTTTAGAAACCTCTTCCTTACTCCCTTTATCCTCATCATTAGTGACCTCGAACATAAGTGCCATTTCCACTAATGACTAAAATGTTGCTTCCATGGATATGTGTGTCAGCGCCAACCCTTGGAGGGGTTGGTTCAATCCTGTAGCGAAGTTTACAGCTTTCTTATGAGATGTGTTAACTATATCCATCCTAAATCTTGACAACTCGTGAAATTGATTTATGTATTCCTTTATCGAGAGATCTCCTTACTTCAAACCAATGAACTTTTCAAACTGAATACCCTCCTCGGCCTGTGATAAGAATCTCCTCTTAAACCTACCTTGAAATCTATCCCAAACAAGCTCTTCCACCTTAACCTTTATTATCTCCCACCGGTATGATGCATTCTCCTTCAACTGCCAAGAGGCCAACTAAACACTTTGACAATCATCAGGTCTCAACGGTCCAAAAATCCATTCTATACTCCTCAGTTAAGTATGTGCCTCAACAAAACACTCTGTGCCAAAGAAAAATCTACCACCAAGATTAAAGAAGTCTTTGCAATGTCTAGAGAAGTCAATTTCCATTGGTGAGCTGGCATGGACCTCAATAGCGAGTGCTTGATCTTGCGTAGGCTCTTATGCTTCAGTTTGTACCGCAACCTGAAGATATCTACGAAGCCAACCAGGGATAGGGACCCTTAGGGAGATTTGGGGCATCCTTTATTCTACATAAGAGAAAGATGAAGATTAAGAATCGAAAGAATCGAAGGAAGGGTTTGATTGGACTTGAAGGGAAATTATAAAACTTTATATTTAAAATATATTTATTTTGAAAAAAAAAATACTTTCTTTGAAAATATTTTTCTTTTAGAGACAAGTTCTTAGGAATCATGTACACTTAGGCTCTTATACCAAATGTAACGTTGTGCACCCCTTAACATTCTCCAAGGTACGATTATACCAAGATATATGGAGCGCTGTAGGTATAACGAAACAAATAACAGAGACTAAGATGCACAAGACAAGAAAAATAATAACAAACAGAGCGGAAAACATTTAAATTGAAACATAACTTGTCATTTCAAATCCCAACATTCATTTTAGTCATAAGCATAAAGTCAAACCATCATATGTCTTATAAAAAGAAAACCTCAATCTCATAAATAAGAGTACAACAATAATCATCCCTTTTAGTCTCAATAGTACAATCCAATATAACAAAAAAGATACAAAGCAAAAAAATACATTAGAATAGACCTAAAATCTCTGAAATGTATCTACAAAAAATATATCTGCAATGAACAACCCTAAGAGCCTAAGGGTAAAGAAAAAGAAGAAACAAAAGTAGGTCAGACAATAAGTCTGCTGAATGAAGTAGCTATTAGCATGATTGGGCAAAACAAAGGAAATAGACTTGGTAATAGTTCTAGTGTAATAGGGTAAAGTGTACATGCACATCTAAAATGATAGATTTACTTAAATTGATTGTTCAATTATTTGCATTGATTCAGTGGCTAAATAAAAGAAATATGATTAGAATGGTTTTCTAATTCTACCCATCGATTGGTCTTTCCTACCCGTTTACCACCTTGCATGGTAGAATGTCATTGTGGACCTACCCATTGTGAAGTTGATAACCTCCCATCTATCCACCAGTAAAGATATAATTTAGCGCTTAGACAAAGTAGAAATTTACTTTCTCTGGTCGATGTTATCGCACGCTCGGTAATCCGAAACACACTAACTACCGCCCCTCGTTGTTGACCACTTATTTACCGCATTTAATATCAACCCCTTATTTGAGACCATCAACAATAAACCTGAAAGAGGATGCTACCAGTGTGGGTTTATAACAAAACAAGTATTCTAATATGCATCCCCTGCCCAGTCCTTATGATTTGAGATTTATTTATTGGCCACTTATTTTCCTCATTCAACATTTACTACCGGAATAGATCACTATTGTTACTTTTTTATTAACTTAATCTGGGGATGCTAACGAATACTTTCAGATATGGATAGTGCTATATTCATATCTGATTTTTTTCGGATATCTGTATTTGCGGATATGGATGGATATTGAACAATTATCCTATCCATGAATGATCGATAAATCAAGAAATATAAAAGAAATTTTTAATTAAACATAAATGTTTTTCAATTTCTTTGATCACAAAAGTGTTAAAAATAAATATATATGATGAAATTAAATTGATTTGAGTAGCTAATATGCATTTAGTGCATAAAATACAGACCTTCGACTTAGTAAAGCAATAAATAAATCTCATTCATTGTACTAAAATACATATAATTTTAAGGATAATATTAAAAAAATCGGATCTATGTATCTATATCTGCATCCCTTTTTTGGATATCAGATAGGTATCCACTTTTCAGATATTGATGCGGACTAATTTCGGATTTTTCGGGTATCCATTAACAACCCTAAATTAATCCAAGATCCAAGTCTTAATATAATAGCCTTTTTATTTCCTTTTTATTATAATCCTTGTGTTATAATTGTAGTTGCAAATTTTCCAAATTCAGTCTACCTTCTTTTCATTATGATTTTCTAACATGTCAACATACTTCATAATTATCATAATAGTCTCCTCATTTTCTTTTCTTTTTAAGTTACTACATTTATCATAATTTGATGCAAATTCCTACAAATTTGCCTTATTCATTCTGATTCCTTTTTAATACAAATCTACAATTTAAACACATATTTCTATAAACTTAGTTTTCATTTATTTAACCCGTGTTTACAAAGTTTACACTTTTTATTCTATTTTTTCACATGCAAAAAGAGGATTAAATCTGCGTCTTTTAACGAACATTTACAGAGCTAGGCATGTTTAAGAACAAATGTAAATAATTGCAGAAACTGTAAATAATTGATAAAAAATGAATTATAAAATTTAACTAAAAGTAATTATTAGAAAAAGTAGAGAAATACTTATAGAATATAATTTACAGAGAAAAGCTACTAAAATCTATAAGAAAAACTATAAAAGAAACTATAAGAAAAACTACAATATTAAGAACCGTGTTTCTTAAATTACCCAAAAATTCAAATAATTACAACATTCACATGTAGTTCTTAGTTTTTGCATGCGTGAGGCCTTCCCAGATCCTATCTATATGTTGATTATAAATAATTTTTTTTATTTTTAAATATTCCCCTTAAAAAATATTTAAGTTTTAGGTCTGTCCCAGTAAAGAGAGAACCCTAAGGGAGAATATTTGTGTTGTGAATGAGTAGATAGACCTAAGGTCTTATTTATAGTAAAGCTAGGGGATCCCAAGATGTTTGATTAATTGACTTAATTTGGTCTAAACATGTTACGCATTCAGTAGTAACCGTCAGATCTCAGCATCAATGACCCGAAACGCATGAAATTATTTTAAAACAAAGTTGGCTCGTCCTTGGATGAAATATCTTCCAGGCAATATTATGGGTCGAACGGAGTGCCTATGGGTTGACCAAACCATAGCTTGGGTCGACCCGCCCCTTTTAGGGTTTGCCTATGGGTTGACCCGACCATAGCTTGGGTCGACCTTTAGGGGTCCCTATCTTTTCCTTTTATAGTTTCCAAATTATTCTTATTTCCTATTTCTTTAATAACTTCTCCACTCTAACTCCAATTTTGACATGTTATATATGTAAATTGCTTAGAAAATTTCCATGGACTCAATGGTGCAACTCCATTGCTAAGTTCTGACAATTTCGCAAACTTATTTATTTTTTAACTAATTCTTTAATTATTTATTTTTACTTAATTTTTAGGGTCGTTATAGATTTATTAAAACTAATGCTAGCAAAATGGTTTATCATCATTTAACAGCATGCATTGGGATCTTTCTGTTTCCCATACATGGTCGACTTAGCTACTTTATCTTCTTATTTTTGTGTCATCAATTGATGACGATACCCTCGCCCGGAGTTGGGTATGCTGCGATTCTATGCAGTATTGCTGCCGCAGCTGTATGTGAGAGACGTTGAAGGTAATTATCCTTTTCTACTTAGTTCATCGATTTCATCATTTAAATATTTGCATTCACTGGTGTCATGTCCATCAATTTCATGGCACAAACAATGTTTCCCAAAAGCTCGCTCATACTTTGAGAGCTCCCTTCTTGTAGGTCTTTGATACAAAAGGCGTCTCCTGGTATCCATGTTAACTCTTTCCAAGTTAGCCTTCAAATTTTCATAAGAAGGGTGTCTTGGTTCCCTCGTTATTTTCCATTGGTCATATTCATTATTGACCTTCTACTTTTCCTTGTCTTTCTCTGAGTCAGACGGTCCTCCGCCCTTAATACCATTTACCTCCAAGCCTCAATATCTACCTTCGCATTTTCCTATCGTAGGATTCGATCAACCTCATTATAAAGTTCTCCAAGATCCCATGGAGAATCCCATTAAAATATACTTTTAAGTATCATTTTCCAAAATATCGGGCAATGTTGCACCAACGATGGATCCAGCCGTCCACCGATGCCACCGAGTGTTAACAAGAGCCAACAAATTTTGAAGAGTCTCTTCAATCCTTTGTTAAACTACTATCAAAGTTCGACACCCCACATCCATTAATGTCACTCATTAAGAGAATGCATTAAGTTTCGTGAAGCATTATAGGTAAACAAAAACAAAAACATTACAAGACAGATATAAAATAGCAGCGGAATTTAAAACTTTATTAATCATAAAGCATCGTGGTTCAAAACGTCATAAATTTGAAAATACATAAACCCAGTACATCATCTTAAAATTTCTGTCTTGTACTTAAAACATCAGAGTACAATAATAAAAGGAGCATAAATACCCAAATAAAACATAGCCACAGTAAATAAGATAAGAGCTCGAGCAATATATCTAAGCAACTCCAAGCAGAATGCAAGCCGAATCCTGATCAAGCTTGAGTATTTCCACCCTGAGAACCTGGGGGGAACGAACGAGAAAGAAGAGGAAACAAAATGGGTCAGACATAAAGTCTGGCGAGTCCAGTTAATTTTAGCAAATAAATAAGTAAAAGTATCATGACAAGCATATAAAGTGGATAAGAGAGATAATAACATATAAGGCAAGTATGACAAGGTAAACATGACCACTAGATAGAATAAATAACGCTTCTCTAGCAATTTCCTTTTTCTCTTTCTCTGCACCAAAACTAGTGTATTATTAACAAGATGATCCCCAACAAGTATAAGATGGTAGACTTAGGTGTACTTACGGTGAGAGGTTTTCACCTCATACAATCAATAGACATCCCAACATATCGGAGTTACCCCTAAGGGTATTAACGAGCTCCCAAACATACCGAAGTCTAAATGTACCATAATTACTACCCTAATTGATCGGCTCCCTACTCCGTAGATACCATGTGTTGGCCCCACAGTATGATGTATCACTTCCTAAAGTGGCAACCCTTCATTTTCAGGATGTGCACAATCATATCTACAGGTGTCACGACGTCTTATCCTCCTCTGTCCGGACCATGCACGCACATGACCCAGTCGGTACACGCCGCCCACACCATCCCTCACGTTTGGATCTCTTACAATCAGCCCAGTAAGCATGCCCCGACTCCAACCTAGTTCGGAGTACTCGTTTGATATCTTTATATGGGTTACTGACTTAAACGGGTCCCACACACAAGATGATACAAGCTTCCCCCTACGCTTGCATCCCCACTAGGTTTTCCACAGGTTATACCATACCAGAGTAAAAGATTACATAACCCCCATAGGTTAAGTTTGTGGGCCTATATATGTAAATATTACCCACCTACCCAAGATTTACTTAATCCACCCACTATTTTAAACAAGTTTACTTAACTCCTACTCAAGTTATATTTTCATACAATCCCTATGGATTCAACTAGGTTAAGTATTCCAATTGAATACCATATTCATTTATGGTTATAATGTGCTAGATCTCCCACATTAAGCCTACCAATTGTGGATGCTGGATATGTCGGTCGGTTCCGGGCAGACTTCTTCCATAAGTCGGACTTAACCTTGTGTCTTAGCACGTCTCATGTTTATACACTTCGACCCCTCACATTAGATTCACCACTTGTGGTCGCTGGATATGTTGGGCGGTTCTGGGCAGACTTCCACAAAGAATGTAATCTAACTTCGTGTCTAAGCGCGGTTACAGTTTGTAATTACTATAATTCTAGTCATTTCAATTATTAACCAATTATTCGTTTGTCGTTATAGGTTTTCATGCCCCTTTTCCAAGTTATGTTCATAATGAACCATATGCCCCAAATTAAGGTCTTTATTCACAAGTTGATTTATGTCCCCAAAATCATGTTCATATATTTCATTCAAATTATGCCCAAATTTCCCAGTACAAGTTATGCCCCAAATTAATGCTTTCCCCTCGTTCCCAATTTAACGCGTTCGCATATTTCAGCGGTATGCCTAGGCTCGAAGGTAGCCTGGCTATAAAAATAAAAAGGGAAAAAGATAAAGGGAAGAGGACAGAAACTATCATACTAACAAGGTCGATATAAAAAAGCAGAAATAGGCATAAATATATAGTGGCATAATGACAACATATGCATATCAGAACAGATCTGATGAACATATGATAATAGAACTAATTCTAAAATAAAAGGGACATCATAACAGGCATGATGAGATCTAAACAATGAATTAGATATCCAACTAATAACAGATTCGATTTAGCCACAAACATAATAGGAACAAGCATAAGGTGATCTAAACAGTGAATTAGATCTACAAACAATGGAAGATCTGACATGATAAATAGGTATAGGTTCAGATCTAGTTCATAGTCATGTCAGAATTATAGGTTATAACAGATCAGATATGATTCAAATAGTCAGAGGCATAGATTCAAGTTATGGTCGTGTCAAGTTTTACTTTTAAACATTTAGATCTAAAGGTAATGTAAACTCATAAAGATAGAAGAAAATGAATCGCAGATCTTTAAACTCTAGTTGATTGACTTGATTGCCGAAGAAGAAAAAGGCTTGATTTAATCTGGGCAGAGGCAGCATGTAGTTCTCCATTATTTTTTGTGTGCAAAAATAAGAGAAATGAGGCCATATATATTGCTGTAACTCTAAACCCTAATCTACCAAAATCTGCCATCGGGGGGTTGACCCCCCTCGAGGGGTCGGCCTATGGGTCGACACCCCCTTATGGGGTCGACCCAGGGGTCGACACTCCCTTGATGGGATCGACACCCCTGGGCGAGATTTTTCTCGCTCCCCTGATTTTTAACTGTTTTGAATTTTCTAGACCAATTATATATATATATATATATTCTTCTTATGCATATACAAACTTCAAACCTTAATAACTTCTTCATATGGTATCCGTTTTACGCAAACCAAGTGTCTATTTTAACCAGAATTCCGAGATGAATGCAATGGCGTAGTCCATTTCCCTTAATTATGAATATTAAATTAATTATTCTTTAATTTATCATCTTTTAGTGTTGTTAAAATTACGGGGTGTTGCATTCTCCCCTACCCAAAGAATTTCGTCCCCGAAATCTTTTAGTTAAGAAGAATGTATGCCTTACCATCCACATCCATCTACTCATCCCCCGATCATAGGCATCCATTATCCTTAAAAAAATTCTAATGTTTATATGAACATATGCAAAGGTGTGTGTATATGACCCAATACTAATGCAAAGATCAGGCGGTCTACTGATTCATTTAACCCCCTTAATGCAATGTATTTTAGTGTCATGAATCCATCATGTATGCAAATAATCCTATTATAACATGTAAGTTCGATATGTGTGCACAATCATCCATCCAAATGCAACATCTATATAATGATACATCCATTTTCATCCATTAAAAGAAGAAAAATGCACACACATCCATATGCATTATGAGAGTTATTGAGCCGATCTAGTGGCTAATGTGTGTATATGCATCCACGAGCAACCACTAGAAACACTTGCATCCACTTGTATCCATCAAACATAACATGTCTCAATCACATGTTTACATCCATGGGTTTCCTACCTAAAGGTCGAAGATTCGATTGATAGGATATACTCAAATGACAGAAACAAGCATAAATAAAAGCTCTGGAAATGAAGTTAAGAACATACCCTCGAAAAGAAAAGGTACGAAGCGCGAATCTTGTCTTCGGTCTCCTAAGTTGCATCCTCTGGGTTATCTCCCCACTGAACTTTCATCAACTTGACTTCTCGGTTGCGTAGCTTTTTAACCTCTGATCCAAGAATATAGGTAGGAAATCATCTAACTGTCGCCTCATGTTCCACCTCTACTTCTTTTAATATACTCGGCTCAACTACTTCTACGGTATCATGCAAGCACTTCCGTAAACGAGAAACGTGGAAAACATCATGAACACCGGATAGTCTTTCTGGTAGCTTTACTCTATAGGTCATCTATCCAATCCTTTCTGTTATGGGAAATGGCCTTACGAATCTTGACATCAATTTCCCTATAGATCCAAAGCGAACCACATTCCTAAAAGGTGATACCTTGGTAAAAACCATGTCTCCCACCTCAAACTCAATGTCAGTCCTTCTCTTGCCTGCATATTGAAAGTTACTAAGTAGTAGTAGGATCGTATGGAGAATATAACAAAGTGTATATAGTAGAGTAATAGTTGTAAGAAAAAAATCACACAGTCGATTTATACTGGTTCGGACCACTGTCCTATGTCCAGTCCCAGACTCCCTTCTGGTATTTTACTAACACAAACACCCTCACTTAACCCGGAGGAATAGGTTCATAATTACCCGAACAGCCGAACGGGACTTCTTGCCTCAACCGCTAAAGAGGACTTTCTTAATACAGAATAATTGATGACAATATGTGTTCTTGATAACACGAATATATCAAATATGTAGTACACCCTTCCTATAGTATTTCCTTGATGATGGACGTGAAGTTTGTGAAAGATTATGGAAGATTTAAATCTCAAATAATTGAAAGTAGAGTGCTTTTTGGAGATTAGAGTGCTTTGAATAATATAGAAAGAGTTAGAATGAAATTCAGTGATTTGATCTCTTAATCAAGTCTCTATTTATAATATGTAAATAGCCACAACTTTTCACGAAGAGATTTATTCAAGAGATATGGATTAGAAAGTTGTGACTTTTCATAATAAGTTGCAACTCTTCATAGTCAGATGTTTGTTTTGATTTGAAAAATAAAACAGCAAGGAGATAGTGTATTTCATAGCAAATTCAAACGTTTGAATAATTCAAAACAGACATTTGAATGTCATGTAAAATTTTAGTTTGTCTCAGCAAACAAACGTCTGTTTTCTGGGCAAAACTTATTCCTTGCCTCTTTTCAACTGAAATATATATATAATATGTGTGTGTAATCATCAAGGAAGACTTTAACATGAAAATCTAGGACTAACAGACTCTTACAACATATATGATCTTTATTTTGTGTTCTTGAATCTGCTTGTCGGATATCTTACTGCAAAACAGAGTTAGTCGATATAATGTTTATGCTTATGTTTAGTCGTCATAGTCAAAAAGCTATATAGCGAGATTCAACATTCTCCCACTTTTTGACTAATGACAACTACATAAGCTCCCCCTGTCAATATACATATATTACCACTAGTTTCTCCCCCTTTGTCATTGGACAAAAAGGAATACTTATGCAAAAACTTAAGTATCATTACACACAAACATTCCATGGACATAGACATAAAATAAATAAGCACCACTATTATAACATAGTAGAGCACATAATAGAGTTTTGTGCACAAGATAAAGAGATAAGTTCTAAAATATTACAAACCACTTAGCTAATTAAAGTGTTTTAGTCAAAATACGTAGTCCACCATACCATCAACCAAGCTTACCAATCTTCAGAAGTAGAAGCCACAATAGTTGTCCCACCGTCTTTGGGAGAGCCATGTTCCGATCCACAATCGGGAACTTCTTCGGCCGAACTAGATGACCATTGAAACGGAGCAAGAGCTTGAGCTTGGCTAGAAGAAGTGCCGGTGCAAGAAATTGCTTCCCAAATTTTGTTTAAGAAACTTTTGATGGAATCAAAGTTCTTATTTTCTTGTTTTTCAAAACGCTTTAGCTCTTTATGAATTTTTGATTGATTTTGGGAAAGCGTAACTAAGGCTTATTTTGAAGAAGTGTCAGGGGAGATGACTTGAATGTCATCTTCTTCCCTAAGTTGATGACAGTGAGAAGGCTCGGTTATAATTGCTTCTGGTTGCGACGCTACATGTTCATTCCAAGTTGCAAGAGACATATACTCCAAAGTGGCGGGATTAGGATCAATATCCATAAGTTTCAAAGTTTTCGGTCCAATTTCTTTGATGCTTAGCGAAGGAATATTGGGAATGGTTATTTCGCAAGAGGTAAGGATATGAGTAATATAACCGCCATAATACAGTGTCTTATACTTTCGCTTGTACGTGATATCCGTCCATTCACCCATGATGATCTTTGCCCAATTGATCTACTTATTTGAGTATAGGGCATACAAGGCTTGGAAATTCTTTTATAGACTTTTTCGTAGCTTCTTTTGTGAGGTTGAATGGTTCGTACTAGTATTCGATTTAGTAAGCGAGCTCGTGGTCGGAGATGAGTGGAAGTTAGTTCATGCATTGTAATGAGATTATCAGAAAGGAATTTGTGTGGTATCTCGTCCCTTGTAGACATATCCACTTCTACTGTGTCGATATCAAGCCTTTGCCAAGCACATTTCAAAATTTGTCCTAATCGTTGCATTGAAATAATAACACGTTTTCCACAAACCCATGACAAAACGCAACCCTTTTTGACTTGAGGCTTAGTATGATCAAGATTCAAATTTGCCAAAAACAAATTCACTAATAAAGGATAAATCTTGACATTATTTGTTTCATAATCAACTAGTGATTCGAAATGAAAGTGTCTAGCATATTGTTGTAGTCTATAATTGGAGAAATCATTAAATTTTGCAAAAGCACCCTCGAAGAATTTGGAATCCTTCACTGCCTTGTATCTTGCTTTGGCGGTATCATCCCATAGCTATTTTTGAATTAATTCTTCGAAAGGAGGATTTGATTCTTCTTCTCTTGTACGTTTACCTCGATTTGCCATGATTATGTGGTAAAAGATTGAATATTTGAGGTGAATTTGAGAATTTGGGGCTACTTTTTTTATAGGAGGTAAAAAGATGGAAAGGTGAAAAGTGAAAAGAAGAAGAGTTATGATGGTTGGTAAAAGGCATATACCTTTTTAAAAAACACGTCAGTTTCCAGTCAGACGTCTGAAATTTTAAAACAGACGTCTATTTTTTTGTGGATTAGAACCCAAAAGGAAACAATTTATTTTTGGGTAAATTCATACGTGTGTTTATTTGTAGTCAGACGTCTGTTTCTGGAAGGGTAAAAATTTTGATTTACGGATCAAACGTCTGAATTTTTCTGTCAAACGTCTGATTTTGGAAAATTTCAAACCCACAAGAATATAGTTCATTTTGGCCAATTTTCAGACGTTTATTTTATTTCAGTCAGACGTTTGTTTTGAAGGTTAAATATATGTTGTATCTTCGATGCAGACGTCTGATTAATTGAAGTCAGACGTCTGTTTTAGTAATTTTTATGAAAAAGAGCTTCATTTATTTATATATGAATTGATAACAAGTTAAATATAAAAAAATAATAATAAAATGAAATGAGAGTTTAATGTTTAGATGGTGGGGTCTTTATTGGTGTTGATGAACTCTTCCCTTCATTAGCTTTGTAATTCTTATCCTAAGAGTTTGGACTATACGATGGTCGCTGAGGAGAGAAGGTGTAGTATTTCATTGTAGGATTCATTGGGTCATTCTCAGTTCGATAAGATGATGAAGGATCTATTGGGTCTGGTGGAATTGGTAAAGGTGAAGATACATCCTTCATTTTTGAACCGTAGAATTTATAAACCATTTTTTCAAGAAGAATCAAACGTGTTGCAGTGACCTTCTGTTCAAAATATAGTTCTTTCTGGAGTGCTATTTGTTCTGTTTAGTAGTATGAATTTCATCCACTTTCCTTTTTGTGTCTGGCAATGTGAACAACGCTCTTTTTGCCTTCTTTGCATTAGGAGTAAATCCTTGTGATAGTTACCCCATTGATATTGTGGTTCATATCTTGGAGTTGGAGTAGGAAATTGTGGAGAGTCTGACGAACCATCCGTTGTAAAAATAATATTTATTGATGAGTTTGAGTTGTTAGAGGACATTGTTGATTTTGAAATTTGATAATTTATGCTTTGTTTTTTATAAGCAACATACGTTTATATAGGTGAGGTTAAGAGATAAATATGCAGCTGGTATTATAAAAGAACTATAGCCAGAGAATTATTCTTATGAAAAGAGAGTTTTTAGGAAAATGCTAATTTTAGCTAATTGGTTAAATATAAGTGCGAACTTGCTAAAGTAATATTATACTAAGCAATATATCTTTAGTTGATATTATGCCTAATTAACGTCTTAGTTTAATAAAAGAATTTTCCAATAGTGGTTTAGTGAATATATCTTCATTCTGATTTTCAATTGAGATATATTTTAAATTGATAATATCTTTTTCTATGTTATCACATAAAAAATATGTCGGATATCTATGTGTGTTAGCCCACTTTGTGAACTGGGCAACACAAAGTCGAGATGTGAAACATTGAAGAACTTGGAAAGCAATATAGCGGGTCGGATCGGAGAGATGTAGCGGGTCGGATCGGAGAGGTTTGGCTGTTTGGATCGGTGAGCTGCTACTATTTGGATCAAAGAGACACTACTATTCGGATCGGAGGGCTACCCACTGCTATTCGGATCGGAGGTCTACTTACTGTTCGGATCGGAGAGCTATCACCAGTCGGATCGGAGAGTTATCATCAATCAAATCGGCGAGCTACTACTAGGTAGGGACGGAGAAGAAAGAAATGGATAAGAGTTTAGTTTCAGCATAATTCGGTTCAGATCGGAGGTCCCGATCCGAACCCCTCCTGCACGCTCCTCCGATCCGAACCCATATTCCACATCATTCTCCCCCATGATCGCCTGGTTATTCGGAGCGGTTATGACCAGTTCCTGCTCACAACGTCCATTGCTCTGATGCGTTGTCAACACTGAAATCCATCCGAACCCGAGGATGATGGGATGGAAGACACGTGGCTCCGATCCAGATCGGGTTCTGAGCAAATTTTCACCTATAAATACCCTGTCTGGAGACAATGAAAAGGATCTTCTTTTTGGCACTTTGAGAGTTCAACCACTTTCATAAACCGAATTCCAGCACTCCCGGATAATCCAAATCGTCTTTCAACATTTGGTTTGAGACAGTTGAGTGAATGTATGTGAGTTGTGAGTGAAATTGAGTGAATATCTCATTGTAATTGCAACTATATCATCGAGAATAGTGATTGACAAGTGGACGTAGGCTTTTCTTCGCCGAACCACTATAAATTCTGTGTCTCCATTTTACTTTTGATCTTATTTCATTCTGCTTTTAGTCAATTTGGGTGTTAGAACCACTTTTTGGTCTAACATTTTGGTGCTTTCACTGAGAATCATCTGAATTCTCTGTTTTTCGGGATTATCGTTCTACTTTTTGGACCGTTGAGTTCAAAGAAGTTAATCCTCAAGTTTCGACGCTCTTGAATATTTGTTGAATTGATTGTTGAAGAACTATGGCCAAAGGAAAAGGCAAGGAAGTTCAATCTAGTCGGGGGAACGGAGTTGGTGAAGATCAGCAAAATGCAGTTGTGACAAGGTCTCGTGGGCAGAGCTCAGCAGCAGAACGGACTGATACAGGAAATCCGAACCGCACTCAGGGGGAGAGCTCCGATCCGATCCAGGTAGGAGAATCTGAAGCAGTGCACTCCCCCAACCTGAACCGACCCGAGCAACTCGCCCTACGCCGACCTGACCTGGCTTTCCAGCTCTGACCCGAACAGGCTTCCCAGCTCCGACCCGACCCGATTTCCCATCTCCGAACCGACCCATCACTTGGTGATGTTGGAACCTCTACTCGAGCCCCTACAAATGCTCCGACTCCAGCCACCAGGGTCAATGATCAGGTCAATCCTTCCGCACCTATCACTCAAGGAGATTTCTCGCGCCTACTTGACATGCTTGAAAGTACTAGGAAGGCTATGAAAATCCACGAGCGCACCAATCTCATGATGCAAGAAAACATGAGACTCATGAGCAGGGAAATTAGCAAACTCCGTAGACAGAGAACCCCATCCCTGGTTCGCCACAAACCAATGGATCAGTCTTCTTCTTCCGAGGAAGAACGACCCCGTGAAAGAAGGTCGCTCGAACGACCTCAGAATTTGGAGCAACTGACGTTCGGATCTTTGGGGTCCCGCGAGGATATTGCACGAGCACTAGGAACCAATGATCCAAGCTTGAGAGACCCTAACCATACTAATCCCACTCAGGGGCAAATGCTCCAGCCCCTCCTCCCGAGATTGACCGGGAGCGTAGGGAACGAAGCAGAGCAGAAGCAGCTCAAAGAAGAAGGGCATCTCCTGAACAAGAGCCCAGAAGGAACCCGGATACCAGGGCTAGGGAGCCTGAACGACCCCTAACTAATGCTGACGTACAGGCAATGGTACACCAGATTATGTCCGAAAGCCGGAACTATACCAATGAAGATTATGGCATTGAGCGAAGACATACCCCTTTCACTGACGACATCCTCAATTTTCAGTTTCCCCGACGTTTTAACCTGCCACAAATGGACAAGTACAATGGGAGAACCGATCCGGGACAGCATTTGATGCGATACTCGTGGCTCATGAATGTTGCTGCTGCTCCTGACGCAGTGAAGTGTAAAGCATTCCTGATCTATTTAGAAGATGTGGCGCTGCTATGGTTTACCCGACTTCCCCCTCGTTCGATATCAAATTATAGGGAATTTAGCGAACGTTTTATGAATCAGTTCCGACTCCATACCCGAAAGTCTAAAAGTTTGATTGAATTATCAAGAATTAAGCAGGCGCCAGGAGAGTCTTTGAGGTCATATCTCGACCGTTTCAACTTAGCTGTGACTGAAGTTAGTGACCCGCATGAGCCCACCATCTTGATGGCTTTGATGGAAGGAGTCGATCCTGACTCCGAGTTTGGAGATTACCTTTCTGGGAAGACACCCTCCACGAGAGAGTTATTTTATGAAAAGGTCGATATTCACTTAAGACGAGAGGAGGCCAGGGAAAACCGAAAGAGAAAGTCTGGAGCGGCTTCAAAAGAAAATGTTCAGAGTAATGTCGCCGTGAAGTAGTCTGGAGAAAGTTCCGGAAAAGTTGAAGTGAATGTGGGTAACAAGAGTGGAAACGACAATACTGGAAACGGGAACAACAACGATAACCGCAACGCGAATGGTAACAGAAGAAATAGAAATAGGGAAAGTGATCCTAACAAAAGACCCTGATTCCAGACTTATGAGAATTATACCCGTTGAACGACACTCTGGAGAATATTTATTTGGATACATACAATGTTTTGCAATATAAAAGACCGCCACCTCGCGACTCAACGAAGAAAGAAATGGCAACTGGAAAGTTTTGTTTGTTTCATGGAACTCATGGGCATTCAACCAATGAATGTCGACATTTGAGAGACGTGATTGAGAAGCTGCTACGCGAAGGGAAACTGGACGAATATAAGGTTGCCCCGAGGGACAGGGGGCAAGGGGAGCAGGCTCCAAAACAGATTCAATCTGCTTCCAAGCCTACAGCGCAGCAGAAAGGCAAGGGAATTGTTATCAACTCCATAGTGGGCGGACCCCACCCAGCAATCCGTAGTTTTAGAGCAATGGATCAATTTGTAAATGCTGCCAAGCACGTAGATGTGGATGAATGTGATGATTTAGAAGATATCGCTCCCATAAAACAACAGAAGACAATGTTTGACGACGTGGTATTCCGTAGCAGAGATAATGCCGGGATCTAGTCACCCACCGACGATCCGTTGGTCATTACCACCACCATTGGGCCGACCTTGGTTCATAAGGTGTTAGTAGACAATGAAAGCTCTGTTAATATTTTATTTAAAATGTCATTCGATCAGATGAAGCTTGAATCTGAAGATTTGAAGCCATGCGAAGGTTGGATCCGAGGCTTCAACGGGGCATCGACAACTCCAATAGGGTACATAGAATTGCCCGTAACCTTGGGGCAAGGAGAACGCCGAAGAGTACGGATGCTTCAGTTCGTAGTGTTGGACGTAGATTCGCCTTATAATGCATTTTTGGGAAGGCCTGCCCTTGCTGAGTTCAGGGCTTGCATCGCCCCTTGGTGTTTATTGCTTAAGTTCCCAACTGAAGCCGGAACTGGAGTAATGAGAGGGGATCAATTCTTCGGACGGGCCTGCTATGTTGCCGAATTAAAGATGTTGATGAAAGGACTTAACATCAAAAGTAAAGATGCCTCGCCTCCTCCAAAGGAGGGCTCGGCGTAGCAATTAGAGGGATCGGCCCCGAAGGAGTTGCCCAAAGGAACGCCTGAAGACCTGGATCCCAGAAAAGACGAGGAACCAGAGACTAGAAATGCAACTCCTAATGAAGCGACAGTGGACATTCCCATTGATGAAGCTGATCCAACAAGAGTTTTGAAGATGGGATCCCAGTTGGATCCACGTTGGGCCAAAGAACTAGCTGACTTCCTGAAGGAAAACTTAGACGTGTTTGCCTGGACCCATGCTGACATGTGTGGGATATCTCCATCCATCATAAGTCACTCACTAAATGTAAACCCGAAACACCCGCCTGTAAAGCAAAAGAGACGTATGCTGGGCCCAGAGAGGTCGGCTGCTTTGAAAGAAGAAGTGGAGAAACTGAAACAGAACGGATTTATTAGAGATTCGACATATCCCGACTGGATATCGAATCCCGTCTTAGTAAAGAAGCCGAATGGAAAGTGGCAGACTTGCATTGATTTTTCAGATTTGAAAAAAGCTTGCCCGAAAGATAGTTTCCCACTTCCCAGGATTGACCAACTTGTAGATTCGACAGCAGGACATGAACTTCTCTCTTTCATGGACGCATATTCCGGGTACAACCAAATTCCTATGCACATGCCAGATCAAGAACATACAAGCTTCATTACAAATTTGGGGTTATACTGTTATGTGGTCATGCCGTTCGGATTGAAAAACGCCGGAGCCACTTATCAGCGCTTTGTGAACAGAATGTTTTATAATCAAATAGGGAAGACCATGGAAGTTTATGTGGATGATATGCTTGTCAAATCGAAACAGTCCTCCAGCCATACGCAAGACTTGGCAGAAATGTTTGGTATCCTGCGAAAGTATCGGATGAAGTTGAATCCTTTGAAATGTTCATTTGGAGTGGCATCGGGAAAATTTCTAGGCTTCATTGTGAGCTCCCGAGGAATTGAAATCAATCCCAGCCAAATAGCAGTGATTAGAAACATTGAAGAGCCGAGGAGAATTAAAGACGTCCAAAGTCTTGCGGGGAAAGTAGCTGCGTTGAGTAGGTTTATCTCTAAAGCCACGGAAAAATGCGTCCCGTTTTTTGATTTGATTAAAAGGGGAAAGAAGAACTTCGAATGGACTCCAGACTGTGTTGAGGCCTTTCGAAATTTATTGGAATTGCTAGAAAAACCACCGATTTTGTCAAAGCCAGTGGATCACGAAGAGTTATTTGTTTACTTGGCAGTTTCGGCTCACGCTGTTAGCACAACCTTGGTTCGAGAAGAAGACAAAGTGCAAAGGCCGGTATATTATGTAAGCAAGAAATTGGCAGCGGCAGAACGCAACTACCCAAAGATTGAGAAGCTCGCTTACAGCCTCCTAATCGCCTCCCGAAAACTTCGTCACTATTTTCAAGCTCACCCAATAACCATATACACTGACCAACCTTTAAGGCAGGTGTTGCAGAGACCCGAAGCATCGGGACGATTGATCAAATGGAATATTGAATTAAGTCAGTTTGATTTAAATTTTCATCCACGAAGGTCGATCAGGGGGCAAGCTCTGGCAGACTTTATAGCAGAATTCACCATCCCAGAGGAGGAAGTAATCGATGACAGAGTGGTCAAGTCCGAAGATGAGTTAAAGATAGATCCATGGAAGCTATACACAGATGGAGCCAAGAACGACCGAAGGTCTGGAGCTGGAATCGTCTTAGTTAATCCTGAAGGACGGTCGTTATATTACGCTCTACGATTAGAATTTTCGGCGACTAACAATGACTCTGAATACGAAGCCCTGATTACCGGGCTGAAGCTTGCTAAAGACCTCGGAATAAAAATGTTGGACATATTCTGCGACTCCAAAATCGTTGTTTGCCAAGTGCGAAAGGAATTTGTGGCTCGGGGACCTCGACTCATCGCCTACCTTGGGAAAGTGGAAAAGCTGTTGAGCAACCTGGAGCAGTACAGTATAACGCATATCCCAAGAGCTGAAAACCAGAAGGCAGACAGGCTGGCAAAGCTAGCTAGTTCTGACAATCCAGAAGAAACTGAAATAATTCCAATTGAAACGTTGGAATAGCCGAGCTTTGAGTCGATGGAAATTGAGTTCGCTTTCGAAGCAGAACCGGAGAAGGAGTCGTGGATGACCCCAATTAAGAACTTCCTTAAGAATGGGACACTCCCATCAAAGAAGAGTGAGAGAAGGGCTATAGTTCGCAAGGCTACCAGATATGTCCTACAAGATGATACTCTTTATAGGCAAGGATTTTCTATGCCCCTGTTACGATGTATAGCACACGACGACATCAAACGTGTACTAAGAGAAGTACACGAAGGTGAGTGTGGAGATCATACAGGAGGTCAGACTTTAGCGAAAAAGATATTGTGTTATGGATACTTCTGGCCCACAATTAATAAAGATGCAGCTGATTATTCACGACGCTGCGATAAGTGCCAGAGATTCGCCAAAATCCCCAGAGCACCGTCGACTCAACTCAAATCGATGGTGAGTCCTTGGCCTTTTGCCACGTGGGGAATTGATATCATCGGAGTTCTACCAATTGCTAAAGGAGAAGCGAAATATGCAATAGTCGCTGTGGACTATTTTACGAAGTGGGTGGAAGCTGAGCCTCTAACAAGATCACGGCAAGAAAGGTGATAAGTTTTGTGGTTGGAAATATTATATGCCGATTCGGGATCCCAAGGACCATTATAACTGACAACGGAACCCAGTTCGATGGTGCTGAATTCAAAAATTTCTGCCAGAAATATAAGATCGACAAACGGTATACTGCGGTTGCTTATCCGCAGTCGAACGGGCAAGTTGAAGCAATAAACAAAGTTATAAAATCCATCCTCAAGAAACGGTTAGAGCGCGCAAAGGAAAAATGGGTTGACGAATTGCCTTTAGCTTTGTGGGCATATCGAACAACATTTAAGACGGCTATTGGTCATACCCCTTTCTCTCTCTCTTTTGGTTCAGAAGCAGTAATTCCAGTAGAGCTTGAAGTTCCTTCCCACCGGGTGACGTATTATGACCCGATGACGAATCGGGCACTCTTACTCGAGTCTCTTGATGAAATCGAAGAAAAAAGGGACGAAGCGAATTTGTGTGCGGCAAGACATCGACGTCAAATGGCACGCTATTACGACAAAAAAGTCCGCCTTAGGACTTTTGAACCAGGAGATTTGGTGCTAAAGAGAGTCTTTCCATCCCTTCCTCACCTCAGTCCAAAGTGGGAAGGACCCTTTGTCATCCAACGGAAACTTGAAAAAGGAACCTTCAAGTTAACGACCGTAGATGGCGGAGAAGTACCTAGGGCATGGAATGCCCAACATTTGATGCGATATTTGGATTAGAAATGTTGTATTCTTTGTTATTTTTCTTATGAACTCTATAAAAAGGCACGACTTGCCTTAGGAAAATCTGATGATATGAATAAAGGACTATAAAGTGGATGTAGGCTACGACTTAGCCGAACCACTATAAAAATATCGTGTGTTATTTACTTTCATGCATTATATATATACATTCATCGACTATTCTGTTGTGATTATGGAATATAAGATGATTCAAAACCTGAAAGGTTGAAAACAATTTAAACGTAAGAAAAAGCACAATGACTACTTGTGCGATAAGACATAAAAGAATGGGAAGATGACATTCTTAACTCTAACTCTCGAGAATTGAGAGAGAGTATAAAGGACGGGAAGATGACATCCTCTGAGGCGTGAAGGTGCACCCAGACAAGAGACCGCCTCAGTAAGAACTCTAACCTGAGTATAAGATAGGAGAGTATAAAAAAAATGCCAGAAAAAACGACAGGCATTGACAAAACAGAAAATGCGATCCCATCAGAAAATCGGGGACATTCAGACTACTTGATTAAGTCTCGAATAGTTTTTTGAAATTGACTGGGGGCATATATGTTTACACATATTTCCTCCCACCATAACTTCATTACATAACTATAGTAAGACATGCATTCTTACATAAGTGCAGAACTAATGACTAACAGACATTGCGGAAAATGAATTATTTTTTATTTACAAATGAATGAATTTGTACAGGAAAATAGCCAAAAAGAAGGTGCAAGAGCCACCCCTATAGCAGCAATTGTTGGTCCACTAAATGCTAAAACAACGCAAGACAACCCACTATTTAGACTTCGAGTGAGGCTTGGACTTCTTGACGGCTTTCTCCGCATCCTTCGCCTCTTTCTCGGCCTCCGTCAAAATGCGCTTTGATTTTTTCTTTCCTGAAGATGCGGCGCTGGAATCGGTTGACTTCTTCCTGGAGGGCGGAGCGCTGGAATCAAGAGAAGACTTTTTAGCGAGTTCCTCTGTAATAGATCTAGTTGAAAGCTTAACAACTAACCTTGATCCCGCATCCACAACTGCGAGAGGCTTGAGGATTTCAGGGTCTAAGTCTTCAGCTTTTAACTGCAAGCGTTTATCTTGATCAGCTTTCGTTGCAGCCAAAGTAACATCGTCTGCACTTTTCGATTCCCCGACTATTGCCACCTCTGGATCTTCCTCATGTCCTCCGTCGCCGCAATCATCCTTTAAGGCGGCTATCATTTCTTCATCACGAGGAGTGTCAGCCTTAGACGGTTCGCTTCCTTCTCCCAAATCTATAGGAGCAGCCTTGTCCTTTCCTCTTTTGCCTTCTCCGTAGGCTCCGCCCCAGAGGCGGTTCCCTGGGTCACATCTGTCTTTCCAGAGGGCTCAATACCTACAGAGTGAGAAGCAACAGTTATCAACTCAGGAGAAAATAATGGGGTTTTCATCAATTGCTCAATCACGTGGCAAAAGGTAGAGATAGCCCTGACGAATTGAGGAGAAAATGTAGAGATACCTTCCGAAGACTTCTCGGCAGGGGTAACTGCTGTCTCCGATGCCGTTTCGGGAATAGGGGATAGCAGAGTTGTTCGAGGGATCCCCGGGTTTTCAGGATCATACCCCTCTACTTCAAAAGTTGCGGGGGCAGTAGAAGAGGAATCGGCCTCGGGAACGTTCTTTTGCTTAGTCCTCCGCCTCTCTTCTTCCATAGCATCAGCAATGAGACGGCGCCCTTCAGCTAGGCGTTCTGGCTCATCATCCCTTAAATATTTTTCCATCATCTTGTCCTCATCAATGGAATCAACCTTGAGCTCCTCTTTCTCCCACTCAACGATCTGACTCCATACTTGGACTAGAGTAGATGGATAATCCTCAATCCAAGAAATGTTCCGGCGACGGATGATATGTGCAAAGAATTCAATCATTAATTCGCCGAAACCCTGAATCTCTGCCTCCGCCTCTGACAATTGTTTGCGGGCCTCCTCAGCGGATTTGATAGCACATTTGACGTTACCCTCCGCCAGGGCAGCTCTGTTCTCTGCCTCCATTAGCTTAGAAGCCGAGTCAGCATTTTTCTTTTCTAGCTCAGCATTCCTCCTTGCTAGCTCGGCATTTTTCCGTTCAAGGTCAGCGTAAGCAAGGCGCGTTTTAGCGGCATCTGACTTAGCATCTTCAGCTTGCTTTTTTAACTCAGAACGCTCTTGAGTGTGAGATTCAAGCAAATCATGGTAACATTTTTGCATATCTTCAAATTGTTGTTTGAAGCTAGTAGCGTCCCTTTGAGAAACAGCAAACTGGGCCTGTGTGTCCTCCAAATCTTTTCCAAGATTCTTTAAGGCCTTTGCATCTTCTTCTGCGGTTTTTTGCATCGAATCAGCATTCGTGATTAAAGTACGAATGATTCTGGAAAGGTTGCGTGAATATTTGAACATTTCAGAATACTGTTTTTCGACCGCATCTATCTTTGCTTTGGCCTCATCTGCCCACCTGGAAGAAATAGGCTTGAGGGCAGGTAAAAAAGTCAAGTTCTCGAAGTAATGTTCGGGAAATTGCTCCTCCAAATACGCCCGCTTGATTGCAGTTTCAGCATCTAGTGGTGGAGGGGCGGGGATCGTCAACTCAGTATCCCTGTGCGTGGAGGATTCAATAGTCTCTTTATATGTTCTAGGCCATTTAACGGAGACTTTGCGTTTACTTCGCGACTCAGTATCTTTTGGCGGACTTCTCTCCCTGCTGCGCTTTTCTTGGGAAGAGGTGGAGTCTTTCGGTTGCGGCCTGTCCTCTTCCCGACGACCTTGATAACCTTTATGTCTCTCTGGGTCCGTCCGAACAGGAGAGCGAGAACGCGAAGTTCGAGAGCGATAGGGTTCATAAGGCCTTCTCTCCTCCGTACTGCGATCGTCGCGACGATCATACTCAGTATCATAAGGTGGATTAGACATGCTGCGGCGGAGTTTTCTGATATCATAGTAAGATCGAGACATCGTGCCTGCACAATAAGACAAATGAAATTCAGGATCAATATTTTCACAAAGAGAAGGATGCAATGAGTGGTAATGTTTTTGTGTAAAATGTGTCCTAAGTGGTGTTTTTCCCCCCGACAAACCCGAGTCCGAAGCTAGACTAGTACGGGCGGGCTCTTTGGCCTTAGCAGGAGTGGTCTCATCAGAAGAGGTGAAAACTAAAGGATCCTTCCTAAAATCCTCTGAGGTGTATATAGTTTCAGGTAAGGGGAGATCCCCCAAACCCTGAAATAATGGGTCATCAGTACTAGGGACATCTCCCTCGGAAGCATCAAGTGGCGACTCTTTGGAAGACGTTGACCTTTCTGGAGATATGGCATCCTCAGGAACAGTATACCCTTCGCGATGCTTTTCGGCCAACTTAGCCGAGTCATCATCTTGAGTAGAAGATGGAGAGGGTGAAGTTTGAAGAGGCACTGTAGGAGCTCCCGAACCTTCCCCTGTCTCTGGGACTACATCCACTGGAGGAACATATACGTATGTAGCCGTCCCATGACCAATGCTACGAGTAACAGATAGCAACCCATGAAAATGAAGATATTCGTCCTTAAGGACTTCATCAATAGTTAAAAACTTCTGATCACCATTAAGAAGCTGATGCATCCGGTTAAAGAATACTTGGTCTGATATTTGTTTTGGGTTGTCGACTGCAAACAAAAAGAAAAACAAGTTAAGGCGATGGCTTAAATGTATAGAGTCGAGATTTAGAAAACCAGTGCTTTACTTGATTTCGTCCACCTCCTAGCACACCCTGGCTGTCGCTTCACATAAAACCATTCCAGTCTGGAATCTCCAGCTTTACTACTGAATGGCGCTGAAATTATCTTCCTCTTAGGGACAGACTCAAAATAGCAAAAAGAAGGAGTCTCTCGAGTCCGATGCTTGAAGTTGTAAAAGAAATGAACATCATCGAAAGTGAGCTCTATGCCTAAGATCTCACGGTATGCTACATATAAGGTGTATAAGTAAGCATAAGAATTAGGGTGCAGCTGCATGGGGGCAATCCGCATTTGTCTTAGAAAATCGACGATGAAAGGAGAAAATGGAGGGATAGCACCGATCATGCACATCAACCGAGTAATTGCCATATACCCTTCTGGAGGGTTGTGGGGACGGTCAGTTCTCGAAGGCACCAGGGTGTCCCTTTTTAGTATTCCGTATTTTAAACAAATTCGGATAAGTCTGTCGTTGTCGATTGTTGATTCAACAGAATCTTGGGGTGATTCCAATATGACAGCCGATTCAAACTCATCAGGAGCCCGGTCGTCACCAATCCCTCCTTCCTCTTCAAAACCTAGAGAAACTTCACCCTCCGAAGACACGTTGTCACTTTCGCGATTTCCAACCTCGTAGTTAGAACCCTCATCATTCCATTCTGGATCCGAGGGAGAAGATATGTCTTTGAGAGTAACTTTGTTGGATGTCTCCGAGGCCTCTTTCTTCTCAGCTAGTCTAGAAGAGCGTCTGGGTCTCATGGTCATAAAACTATTGAAGAAGCAATAGCACAAGTTAGAGTAAATTAGCCCGTATCCCCCCGTGCATGTGTGGAAACTAAAGTGTAAACAGTGTACGCGGAAAGTGTAAAGTAAATGTTTAAAAGTGCGACGCGAAATTTTTGCAAAGTATAAAGGATTGAAGTAGTTCTTGATGTCCAGTTACGTTCGCAAGGCACTATCCTAACTATCCATTAAGTTGAAGATTATGCCAAAAGTTGATTGGGCCAGTTAAACGAGTTTTTATGCATTAAGGTAGGTTGCACTTCGGTTCGGTTCGGGCACACTCATCGGATCGGATCGGGGGCGTAGCCTTGAGCTCGGATATTTCGTCGAAACTCAGAAATCAAAGTCGGATCGGCTCGAAAGTAGGTTCCCCAAACGGTTCGGTCGGACCAAGTAGTCATGCCTCTCCACCTTTATCTTACAAACCGACCCGATCCGGTTAGGTGAGGACCATTTCTTCCTTCTTTAATTACTTTCCCCGACCCGATCCGACCTTTTGGACTTCTTTTCTTTTTTCCTTTTCTCTACTTGCCCCGACCCGATCCGACATTCTGGACTCCTCTGCTTTTTCCCTTTCTCCACTTTTCATACTCCACCGCCCGAACCGACTTCCTATGATCTTCTTCTTCTTCCTCCTTTTTTGCCTCAAACCATAACTCCCTCTTCCAACGCCTCGAAGTGGCAGCGAGGCCACCAACGACGATAACGAAGGAAGAAGAGATTGCGGCGTGGAAACCACGTCCAGATCGGTCGAATTGACCATCAATTTCAATTAAAACCTGTTATTATGAAACCGATCAAGGATTCAAACCTACCAGAGTATGTAAATTGGAAATTCGCACGAGAATGGTGAAGAGTTCTTATTTCTTTTTCTCTAAATTCCGGAGTTCCGAAGCAGAAATAGTAAAACAAAAAAGTAAAAGGAAAGTGGGAAGGAGGTGAAGGTTGAGTTTATATAGAGAAGCAAGGTGACTATTCGTCTCCCCGATCGGATCGGATCGACAGTCCATAGCAAAGCTTGGCCCAATAGTCCAATGAAAAATAGAAAGAAGAGGGGGTCTGTTCGGATCGGAATCCGAACCGAACAGAATTCTGTAACTCAGCAGTGAATTAAACTAAAGTTTGGAGAAGAAGATGAAAACACAAGGAAAATCAAAGGAAAAATCACCTAGAAGATGCTGTGCAATGATAATCAATGCATGCTCCGTCTCCAACAGAAGCATCCTTTGAGGGGGCAAAATGTTAGCCCACTTTGTGAACTGGGCAACACAAAGTCGAGATGTGAAACATTGAAGAACTTGGAAAGCATTATAGCGGGTCGGATCGGAGAGATGTAGCAGGTCGGATCGGAGAGGTTTGGCTGTTTGGATCGGTGAGCTGCTACTATTTGGATCAAAGAGACACTACTATTCGGATCGGAGGGCTACCCACTGCTATTCGGATCGGAGGTCTACTTACTGTTCGGATCGGAGAGCTATCACCAGTCGGATCGGAGAGTTATCATCAATCAAATCGGCGAGCTACTACCAGGTAGGGACGGAGCAGAAAGAAATGGATAAGAGTTTAGTTTCAGCATAATTCGGGTCAGATCGGAGGTCCCGATCCGAACCCCTCCTGCACGCTCCTCCGATCCGAACCCATACTCCACATCATTCTCCCCCATGATCGCCTGGTTATTCGGAGCGGTTATGACCAGTTCCTGCTCACAACGTCCATTGCTCTGATGCGTTGTCAACACTTAAATCCATCCGAACCCGAGGATGATGGGATGGAAGACACGTGGCTCCGATCCGGATCGGGTTCTGAGCAAATTTTCACCTATAAATACCCTGTCTGGAGACAATGAAAAGGATCTTCTTTTTGGCACTTTGAGAGTTCAACCACTTTCATAAACCGAATTCCAGCACTCCCGGATAATCCAAATCGTCTTTCAACATTTATTTTGAGACAATTGAGTGAATGTATGTGAGTTGTGAGTGAATATCTCATTGTAATTGCAACTATATCATCGAGAATAGTGATTGACAAGTGGACGTAGGCTTTTCTTCGCCGAACCACTATAAATTTTGTGTCTCCCTTTTACTTTTGATCTTATTTCATTCTGCTTTTAGTCAATTTGGGTGTTAGAACCATTTTTTGGTCTAACAATGTGTTTAGTTCTGTAGTGATTTATTGGATTTTTAGATAAATGTATTGCACTTGTATAACAATATATTGTAGATTTGGTTAAATTTACTCCAAAATCTTTGAGTGTTAGTTGCATATAGATTACTTGTCACAAGCTAAAGGAGCAGATATGTATTCTGCTTCACATGTAGAGAGTGATACATGATTCTGTTTCTTACTAAACCATTTCTTACTAAACCAAGATACAAGTGATTTTCCACTGGAATGACACGCACCACTTGTACTTTTTCTATCCCTCCGGGATCCACCAAAATCAACATCACTGTAAGAAACTAATTCAAATGGACATCCTTTTGGATAAAAAAGACCGAAGTCCTTAGTATTATTAAGATATCTTAGAATCCGTTTCACTGCTCTTAAATGTGACTCTTTCGGATCTGCATGAAATCGTGCACACAAACATACACTCATCATTATGTCAGGACGATTGCGGATAAATAAAGTAATGAGACAATCATACTTCTAAATAGTTTTCGATCAACACTTTTTCCTTTTTCATCTTTTTCAAGATGAGCTATAGTACTCATTAGAGTTGGCTTCCCAAAAGTGTTGTCTAAACCAAAACGTTTAATTAGGTTATTACAATATTTTTCTTGACAAATAAAAATTCCATTTGAAACTTGTTTAATTTGTAAACCGAGAAAGTACGATAATTCTCCCATATGGGACATTTCAAATTCGTTTGTCATAATTGTAGAAAATTCTTTACATAAATTTTCATTAGTTGAACCAAAGATTATATCGTCGACACAAATTTGTATAATTAAAATATCTTTATTCGTATTTTTAATAAGTAATGTTTGATCTGCTTTTCCAGTACGAAAACCAGAATTTATTAAATAACTTTTAAGTCTTTCATACCAAGCACGAGGTGCTTGTTTTAAGCCATACAAGGCTTTTTTAAGTTTATGAACATAATCTGGATACTTTTCATGTATAAATAACGGTGGTTGTTCTACATAAACATTTTCTTTAATAAAACCATTTAAGAAAGCGCTTTTAACGTCCATTTGATAAAGTTTGAAATTATGAAAACTCGTGTATGCTAAGAGAATGCGTATAGCTTCTAGTCTTGCTACGGGTGCGAACGTTTCTTCATAATCAATACTTTCTTCTTGATTATATCCTTGAGCTACCAATCTGGATTTATTTCTTGTAATATTTACAAGTTCATCAGCCTTGTTTTTATACACCCATTTTGTACCAATAACTGATTGATCGTTTGGTCATGGTACTAACTCCCAAACATCATTACGTTCGAATTGATTTAGTTCCTCTAGCATAGCTATTATCTAGTAGTAATCTGTAGAGGCTTCTTTTGGGTTTTTAGGTTCAATAGTTTAAAGAAACGCTACATGACCCATTTGATTTAATTGACTTCTTGTTCGAATGTGTGAATCGATTTCACCAATAATGTTTTGTGTAGGATGGTCTCTTAAAATTCTGGGAGGTGATCTAATATGTTCTATGGAATTATTTTCAGTATTTTGAAGACTATATTTTCAATGATTTCATCATCATCTTTGCTCTTTATATTTTTATCAAAATTTTCATCAAAAGATACGTGTAAAGATTCTTCTATAACATTAGTGCATTTATTGAAAATACGTGTAACAACCAGGAAAATCTGAACCAGTTTAAAATTTTTAAATTGGCTAAAATAGTGGATTTTAAATATTTAAAATAAATATTTTAAATAATAACGATGAAAAGTATGGTTGAATCGAAGTTTGAAAATAAATATAATTAATTTTAATTATAAATAAGGCCTGAAATGGCGCTGCAGTTTCAAAAATTGAATTCAAACTTTAACTGACTGTACCGGGTGCAAAATAAAACGGATTTTAGTGAAACCAAAAATATTTAAATCTGTTAGTGAATATATTTCTAAGGAATATGAAAAATCGAAGTTTCACAGCAGGAATCAAAAGTTATGGCCAAATGAATTTTCAGAAAGGTCGCTATAGAGAATATATCGCCCTAGAAAATAGACATTTTGCAAACGACCTCAGAATTCAATGAAACCACTTTTGTTGGATCCGGGATGTCAAATTATTACTAGGTTTCAAATTTCATAATTTTTGAAGTTAATATGTGAGCATGGCGAAGGAAAATGTGTTTTGGTCAATTACAGTTAAATTGGATCGACCAGAAAAGGGCCATTTTTCAAACGACCTCAGAATTCGACGAAACTAGTTTTGTTGGGACCGTATCGTCAAAACATAGCTAGATTTATTTTTCGGGAATTTTTAGAAGCAGTATGTGGCCCCGGCAAATTGAAATGTATGTTCAAATCAAATATTGAATGTTTTATATTTTAATTTGAAGGAAAACTGACTGAAACAGTCAAATGGGCCTACAAAACATATCCCATTGTGTTCGGAATAGGGTTATTTATCTAGGGACGACAGTCGTTGGGTTTGGATTGGAGTTCGTACGTGACAAGGGGTATTTTCGGATTTTAAATAAATTAAATATTTAGATAAAAGGCTGGACCAATCAAATTCTTTCACTCCATTCTCTTTCCCCGATACCACCTGCGCGCACGATGGAAAGAGGTCCCAAACTTCTCTCTTCGATTTCTCTTCCATTTCTCAACGAAATCGAGCGCACTTTGGTGGATTTTGAAGCTCTCTCCATCCTCTTTAAATCCATATAAGGAGCATCATTTATCGTTGAGCGTAGAAGGAGAATCACCCCAGGGAAGTCGCCGCCTTTCCAGTGCCGTCGAGGCCGATTCTGGCCACCGAAGTGGACCCCGCTTCAGACGCACGTGCGCCACAGCGCCCCCTACGACGCTGCATCGTCTGATCATCCAACCGCTACACGGATTTGCGTGAAAATCGATCCCTAGTTTTGAACGAATGCTGAAAGGTGCGGGTTTTGTTTATTTGAACTGTTTTGATGTTTAAAAGTGTTGCAAAATACGATGAACTTCTAAAAATCGTATCTTTTTCATGTGTGATCGAAATTCAGTGAAACAAGAGATGCCGGGACCGTGAGGACATCTTCTACATTTTAGAAGGGATCGCATATTTTTCTGAGCCTTCTGCAATTTTTGGTGGAGTGGAACCCAATGTGAGATTTCTGTGTTATAAACGATATGGAAACGACGATGTATAAATTATATAGTCGATGTATGAGTTATATAAGCGTTGTACACCTCATGTATAAGCGTTGTATAAGTTGTATAGTCGATGTATAAGTTATATATGCGTTGTAAAAATTATATATGCAATAAAATGACATTGAAATGAATTGAAGTGAATTGAAAAATATTTATATACGAATATATATATATATATATATATATATATATTTATATACTCCCCTCGTCCACAGACCATGGACGATATTTATTGATTGTGATATTGTTTGGATTAATTGGTTGATGTGAAATTTGGTGAGTAATGCGAATGGTTGGTAGAATTGTTTGTGGTTGAGAATGATTGATTGTGGTTGTAAAATACCCATTTGTGGTTGAAAACAAAATTAGAATAGGTTGTGGAAATAAAAGAAAAACATGCTCGCCTGCGTGCGAATTAGATGCATGAAATCCCCATTGTCAAAAACCGCAAGGTTTTAAGGTAGAGCGAGGAGCCGTACATCGATACGGTCCCGGTTTTAACTACCATGCCGTTATGCTACCGAAATTTTCAATAATATTCATGTGTTAGAATTATTTTCATTTGTTGAAATAACATTCATGTGCTGAATAGAAATTCATTCGATGAGTAGAAATTCAGGTGTTGAATGGTATTCGTGTTTTAAATAAATTGGTTTAATAATAAAAATCACATTTTTATCACCTGTTTGAACTATATAAAATAATCGTGTTTTGAAATAAATTGTTTTATAATAAAATCACATTTTTATCACCTGTTTGAACTATATAAAATGATCGTGTTTTGAAATAAATTTTTTATAATAAAATTCACATTTTTATCATCTGTTTGAACTATATAAAATGACTGTGTTTTGAAATAAATTGTTTTATAATAAAAATCACATTTTTATCACCTGTTTGAACTATATAAAATGATCTTGTTTTTGAAATAAATTGTTTTACAATAAAATTCACATTTTTATTAAATACATGAATTGTCAAAAATAGCGATGTGTTGAAATGAATATCTGTTGGATAAAAATATCATTTTTATCAAATGTATGAAATGAATATGGTTTTGAAATCGAAAGATGAATTATATTTTTATATATATAATTAATTAAAATAAATCGAGTAGCGATGCTGCAGTTCGTATTTTGAAACCGTGATTTCAAACGATGATTGCGGGAGACCCGACCATCGGATTTTCCTGAAACCACAACCATTGGGTTCGCCTTGGAAATACCTTTCCAATGGCACCTACTTTGTAAAGATCCAATGGTTGGATTGTCTGGAATGTTTAATTCAAATCTGAAGAAAAATAGCGCCAGAATCGATTATATATATATATAATTATAATTAAAATAAATCGAATAATGACGTTGTAGTTCGATATTTGAAATCGAAACTTCAAATGATTATTGCGGGAGATCCAACCGTCGGATTTTCCCAAAACTGAAACCGTTGGATTCGTTTTGAAAAGATCTTTCTAATGATATAAAATTTATGAAGATCCAACGGTTAGATTTTCAGATATGTGTAAATCAAATCTGAAGAAAAACAGCGCCACGACCGCGTTATGGCCTGAAGCGTCGTTTAAATGAATTGGCTAATTTTAAATAAATAAAAATAGCAATAAATCGTGATAAAACATTATAAATGATATGGAATGGAAATAAACTGAATTTGCTTTATTAGATATTTGATGGTTGAATGTGTTTGGCGTGAAAATTACATTAAAGAACAAAATGATTGTTGTCGAATAATTTAACCATTGAAATGAATTGATTTGAAATATTAAATATACGTGAATTATTTGAAAAGGCCGAGTTAATTCTCATTTCAAATAATTGATCGACGATTAAAAGTCGAAGACATGAAGATGGTGCAAGACCGATGATCTTCACGTAGAATTGAGGGGTGTTATTGATGCTCGAGATAGGAGTAGCTACCTAGAAGGGGCTGAAGTTGTAACCGTACGGACGTACGTGTTGGTTGTACGGATGAGCGAGAAATAAAGATCCTTCGGTTTTGTTCAGACCCAGAACGGACTTGTAAATGGATGTGTGTCTGACGTTGTATATTGACAACGTGGCATACAGAGTTGCTGTGATCGAAGATTTTGTTGAAAAGCAGAGCTTTGTGGTTGATGATCAAAGCACCGCCTGTGTGGCATAGCTTTGTGTCTATCGTTGTTTCGCGAGTCTCGTACCCTGGTATGGACCAAAAACGGGAGAGGACCTCAGGGAGGACATGCGTTTCCTTCTAGCTAGGGTGGTGTCAGTGACCTACCAGCCCTGACATTTATATTACTTTCACCTGTGTGGTTGTTGCTGTTGCGAGGCGCCTCGGTTATATCGGTCGATCCGGGACCGATGGAGTCATTCATTGGCTCATTTACGCCACAAAGGGCGGGGAAACGCAGTGTTCATGCATTATAATCCACATCGGATGGACCGGCCCTGACGATCTAAGGGGCAGTTGCGGCTGTTCCGGAGACATGGGCTAGATTGTCTCGAAGCGGTAAGGACAATCTCTTGCCTTGGTTCATGACGGAAATCCAATTTCCAAATACGACATCGTGCGATTTTGATTGTATATACATAAGGCGACATGATATATGGTACCCATGTCGTCTATGATTGATAGTTATGATTCAAATTGTTTTTGAAACGTATAAACACTAGCAATAATATCTAATGATTTGTTTTGATCATATCAAGCATAATTTGGCCATTATAAGGTAAAACTCTATCCCCCGGTTTGTGTTGCATTGTGTGATGGGACCTGAGTCTTATAATGGCTTCATTTTTATAAAAAGCATTGCGATGTTAAAAAGATTTACTTGTTTTAAAGCACTGGCAATCACTGGAGTAAACCCATTCCGCGAAAGTGGCGTGGTCCTATGATTTGCCATATTGTAAAATGTGTTAAGTAGATTTCTCATACCACTCCCATGACTGACTCGTTGTTTGTTTCACTTGCAAACTTGGGTGCCCCTATTTCTACACGGGCAGCCTTGTATTCAGGTTTTAGCAGGCTCTTTCTGGATAGCTAGAGCTGAAGATGGATTCTATCATTTATCTCTTTTTATGCTGTTCAGCTCCTATTTTACATATTATGTTGTTTTACGCTGTAGACATTTATGTATAGCTGAACTGTATTTGTGCTAAGTATGATCCTATATACTGTGTAACTCTGATGTTTATATTTATCTAGTATATTCTGTTGTACATTATCTGGTGTATTTATTTATTTCTGTTCTACTGTTATCTGTTTGTGTGTTATATTCCAAAGATTACCCTTGCCTTCGTGTTACGGGGTTTGGGTCGTCACAAACGTGGTATCAGAGCTTTGGTTAAGCCTGGAATATAACATAGTAATGAACTCGTCAGAAATAGAACCAGTAGTGTTCTAGGGCGAGTAACTCATTACAGATAGGATCAATAATATCCTAGTATGAGTATAGCAGAATGAAATACACTTCGATAGATACATTTGCATTCAAGTATACGTTTCTATGCTATATAATATCTTTTCTGTGACCTGACACTTGATCTGCTATTTGCAGAAATACTAGAAAATGAGTGTCAGAAACAGAAGGAATGCAGAACCAGATCTAGAAGCTCTATTAAAGAAGTATCGAAATCTGGGTGGAGTACCATTCTCGAGAAATGAATCCATTAGTCAAACCCAGGATTGGATGCGTTCTGCTAAAAGAATTCTTGAGCGTCTCCAGCTAAGGGATGACCAGAAAAGATTAGTGGCATCTTGGGCACTCAAAGACGAAGCTTTGTTCTGGTGGGATTCGACTATTAAAGATAATCCAGAAGGTGATATCACCTGGGATAGATTCAAAGAAATTTTCAACCAAAGGTTTATTCCTCCAGAAGCAACTGAGCGGTTATACGATGAGTTCTACTATCTGATACAAGGAGATATGAATATTCCTGAATATCATAAGAGATTTAATGAACTTTTTCATTTTGCCCTGCATCTAATTAAAAAGCCAAAGATGAAGAATATGAGGTTTATACATGGTCTTCATAGAAAATACCACAATTGTGTAATGGGCCATGTGAAGCTTCCTTTTTCAAAAATGATATACATGGCTTACCAGTATGAGGATCTCGATAAGAAAGGTATGTTGTGAGACGAAGATGAATGTAGTTCTAGCAACAAAAGAAAATTCGAAACTGATAGCCCAGAGACAAGTACACAGCCTGAGGCTAGTGCAAAGTCTGAGTTCAGAAAGAAGCCTGGAGTTGATAAGGGAAAGGTTAAAGCAGAGAAAGGACCAGTAACTATTGCAATATGCAATAACTGTAAGAAGCTAGGGCATTTTCAAGGGAATTGCAAATCCTTGAGGAAAGAAAGAAAGGTTGGATCAAAATCCAATAAGAAGGGTCGAGAGAATAGGAAATGCAATCTTTGCCATCGGGCCGGTCACGTAAAGCAAGATTGTCGGTTATTAAAGCAATCCGAAGCAGTGCATGTAAAAGAAGTAGTAGAAGTTCCTGCATCCTCATCTAGTCAGGAAAGGCCAGATGTTTTAGAAGGCACGCTTACTGTCATATTCCAGTTAAAGTACTGTTTGATACGGGTGCATCGCAAAGCTTTGTAGCAAAGAATGCAGTTAAGAAGCTGGATTTGAATTTGAAGAAGCTCAAAGAACCCATGACGGTTCGTAATCCAGTCGGGGGTTCCCTCGGTCTTAGTTGGGTATGTGGGGTACCTGTTTCTTTTTCCCGTTATCGGTTCCCCACTATCGCGATAGTCATGAATTATACAGAATTTGATCTTATTCTGGGGATGGATTGGTTAACCAAATATGAAGCTGAGGTTAAATGCGCCGACAAAGTCGTTAAGGCGAAGATTAAATCAGGCGACTATATAACCATTCCATGTGAATGTCAGAATTCCGATAGAAAAGATTTCTGGGCAGCTTTAGATGTTTCTCCTGCTCGGATAGAACCTGTTCCTGTCGCTGTAGAGAATATTCCAGTCGACATTGAAAATATACCAGTTGTCAAGAACTATGCGGATGTGTTCAAAGAAGTTGTTAGCTTACCTCCGCAGAGAGAAATTGATTTCAAAATCTCCTTAGTCCCGAATGCAAGGCCAGTAGTTCATGCTATTCAAAGAATGACCTTGAAAGAGAAAGATGAGCTAGATAATCAAACTCGACAGCTAGTATGGAAGGGTCTGATCAGACCTAGTTTCTCTGATTGGGGAGCAACAGTGGTATTTGTCCCGAAGTCAGACGATACTCTCAGACTGTGTGTAGATTATCGTGACTTGAATAAGCAGACATTGAAAAACAAATATACATTGCCACGGATTGATGATTTGTTGGATCGATTGAATGGGGCGCAAGTGTTTTCACGAATGGACCTAGCTACAGGTTTCCACCAGCTTCGTATTGTCGAAGAGTGTGTTCCTTTGACAACATCAGAGGTCCAGACTTATTCAACGAGTGGTTAGTAATGCCATTCGGATTATGTAACGCTCCAGCCTATTTTATCGATTTAATGAACAGGGTATTCAGAGGAGTATTGAATAAATTTGTTCTGGTTTTCATTGATGATATCCTGATCTTCTCTAAGTTAGAAAACGAGCACGAGAAACATTTGGAACAAGTGTTTGAAATTCTGAGAAGGAATGTTTTAAAAGCAAAGTTTTCCAAGTGTATATTCTGGCAAGAAGAAGTCAAATTTCTTGGCCACGTCGTGTCAAAACAAGGAATTTCAATGGATTCCAGTAAAATCACTGCTATTTAGAATTGGAAACAGCCTCGTACACCTACAGAAGTCAGAAGTTTTCTCGGGTTGTCCAGTTATTATCGGAAATTCATTAAGGATTTCGCGAAGACATCTAGTTCCTTAACGAAACTGACTAAGAAACATTCGAGATTCAATTGGACTCCGGTATGTGAGGCAGCTTTCCAAGAGCTGAAGCTAAAACTGACGACTGCTCCAGTGCTAACAATAATTGATGGCAATGAGGACTTGAAAGTCTGGACTGACGCTTCTAGAGAAGGCCTGGGTGCTTATGCTAGCCGTCAGCTGAAACCTCATGAGAAGAATTATGTGACTCATGATCTTGAGCTGTTAGCCATCGTATTTGCTTTGAAAATATGGAGGCACTATCTTTTGGGTGAGAAGTTCGAACTGTATACAGACCATCAGTCATTAAAGTATTTGTTCACCTAGAAAGATTTGAATCTGAGGCAGTAGCGTTGGCTAGAATTTCTTGCAGCGTACGATTTTGAGATTTTGTACACTCCAGGAAAGGCCAATGTTATGGCTGATGCGCTAAGTAGAAAGAATGTAATAATCGCCAGTTTTATTATTATGACTTCAATGATTGATAAAATATCTGCTCTTCAGAGAGATGACCCCTTCATTCAAAGAATCGAAGAAAGAATACAGAAAGGCGAGACCTTGAGTTTTTAGATTGATAATAAGGGAATTCTAAGGCTAAAAGGCCGAATATGCGTGCCAAACATTGCCGAACTATGGAGAGAAGTATTGGATGAATGTCACAAAGCCAAGCTTAGTATCCATCCCGGAGTGAGCAAGATGTATAATGATATCAAACGCACTTTCTGGTGGAGATCTATGAAACGAGACATTTCCTTATATGTTAGCCGGTGTTCCACCTGTCAGCAAGTCAAAAGCGATAAACAGAAACTCGCTGGATTGTTGCAACCTTTAGAAGTTCCAGGTGGAAAATGGGATCAGATTTCTATGGATTTCATAGACGGTTTGCCCAGAACCAGGAAAGGAAATGACAATATTTGGGTGATCGTAGATCGTTTCACGAAGACTGCCCATTTTATACCTGTCAGATCGAACAGAACTGTTCAGAGTCTGGCGCAGATATATTTCAAGGAAATTGTTAGACTGCACGGAGTTCCCATGAGCATCATAAGTGATCATGACCTGATTTTTGCTAGTAAATTCTGGGAAGCATTCCAAGCAGAATTGGGAACGAAACTGAACTTGAGCACCGCTTATCATCCTCAGACAGATGGTTAAACTGAGAGGGTGAATCATATTCTAGAAGATTTATTGCGGGCTTGTATTATTGATTTTGGCGGATCATGGGAAGACCATTTGCATTTGGCCTAGTTCTCATACAACAACAGCTATCAAGCGAGCCTGACAATGTCACCATTCGAAGCATTGTATGGTAGACTGTGCCGATCCCCTGCTTGTTGGGTGGAACTTGGCAATAGATTTGTATTGGGGCCAAATATGATCCATGAGGCTGCGGATAAAGTCGACTTCGTTAAGAAACGATTACTAGCTGCTCAAAGCCGACAAAAGAGCTATGCAGATAAGAGAAGAAGAGATATATCATTTTATGTTGGCGACTATGTTTATTTAAAGGTATCTCTGATGAGAGGAGTGATCCGATTCGGTAAAACAGGGAAATTGGCGCCTAAATTCATTGGTCCGTTTCCTATTCCAGAACGGATTGGAACTCTCGTGTAACAACCCGAAAATCTGGGCCAGTTTAAAATTTTTATTTTGGCAATTTTAGCGAATTTTGATTATTTAAAATGGATTATTTTAAATAATATCGACGAGAAATTTATTTTGAATAGAATTCGAACGTATATATTATATACGTCGTCGTTAGAATATAAATAATTATATATATAATTATAAATAGAATTGAAAATGGCGCGGTAGTTCGATAATTCGATTTCAAACTTCAATTGAATGTACCGGGTGCAAAACAATCCGGATTTTAGTGAAACCAAAAACATTAGGATCTAATTGATGATATCTTTCCAACGAATCCGACAAATTGAGATTTCATGGCGGGAATCAAAAGATATGTCCAGTTGAAAATTCTGAATAGTCGCTATGGAATTCAGGCCCTTAAAAATGGACATTTTGCAAACGACCTCGGATTTCGACGAAACCACTTTTGTTGGGTCCGTGATGTCAAATTATTGCTAGGTTTCAAATTTCATAATTTTTCGAATCAATATGTGAGCATGGCATAGGAAAACGCGTTTGACCAGTTTCAGTTGATTTTAATCGACTGGAAATTGGCCATTTTTCCAACGGTCTCAGAATTCGACGAAACTAGTTTTGTTAGGACCGTATCGTCAATACGAAGCTAGAAAATATTTTTCTGGAATTTTTCTAGTTAGTATGTGACCCCGGTAATTTGAAATGTACGTTTAAAATTCAATATAGTGATTTAAATGTAAATTTAACGGAAACTGATTGTAACGATCAAATCAGCTTGCGATACATATCCCATTGTGTTCGGAATGGGGGTTAAACGCTAGGGACGACAGGCGGTGGGTCTCGTTTTGAGGTCGAAAATAAAAGTTGCTTTTTGAAAGTAATTAAATAATTAAATATATATATTTTTCATATAACCCCCCCTCCCCCCCCCCTCTTCTCGTTTTCATTCAGAAGAAAGAAAAAAAAAACGACCTAGCCTAATCGAGGACGCGCCGCCTCCAGGGGGGTCAGCGCCGCCGTCGCAAGCGGGGAAGCCACCGCCGCTTCTTCCTTCCCCCCCCCCCCTCTCCCCTTCTCCTCCTCCATCTCTCTCTCCTCCTTCCTGCGAAAACCCTAGCTCCAAACCCCCTCATCCCAGCGACGCAGCCATCGCAACCGCCTGCACCGACTTCCACCGCCACCTGTCCACCCTCGTCGAACCCCTCCTGCCACCTAGACGAAGTGCGGCAACCCCCCCTGATTACAGTAAGTATTTTATTTTTATTTTTTTTATTTTAAAAACTGAATTTTATTTATTTTAAAAACTGAATTTTATTTATTTTAAAAACTGAATTTTATTTATTTTAAAAACTGAATTGTCTTTATTTAAAAAAAAACTGAATTTTATCTACTTTAAAATCTGATTTTTATTTACCTTAAAAACTGTTTTTTTATTTATGTTGTAAAGTTATAAAAATGTAATCTTTTATATAGTGGAAGTAAAAATATGATTTTTATATTTTTAAAGTGATAAAAATATGACTTTTATATTTTTAAAGTATTAAAAATATAATCTTTACTATATAGAAATATTAAAAATATGATTTTTATATTTTTAAAGTATTAAAAATATAATCTTTATAGGATAGAGAATATAAAGATATCATCTTTGTATATGTAGCGAAATAAAAATCTGATTTTTATTTTATATACATTGAAATAAAGTGATGATTTTTATAAAGATGAAATCTATATTTTTGAAAAGGCGAAATCTTTATATAGAGAATAGCGTTATAAAAATAGAATTTTTATCTATATATTAGCGGTAAGGAAATATGATTTTTATATATTGAATAGCATAGTAAAAATTCGATTTTTAAATATATGAAGTGATTATAAAAATATGACTTTTAAATTGAAAGTGAATAAATAAAAATATGATTTTTATTTTAAAGACATCGAAATATAAAAATGTGTGATTTTTATATATATAGTGACTACGGGCAACGAAGATGACGAAGATGGGATAATGAAGAAGATTTCTATCAAAGAAGAGTCAAGATGTTTGGATAGCTATAGGTGAGAACTTCTCACTCAAATTCTCTTTTTCTAGTTATATATATACTAGGATGCAGACGGTGCTTAGTAGCACCCGACACAATCGTCCACAAACCATGGACTTGTTTGTTTTGGTTGCATAGATTAGTTAGATGATTTGGTTTGAATTGAATTGTTTGGTGAATTGAAATGGATTTGATTGATGTGTGAATGGCGTGGGCCTTCACTAGACCGGGGATAAGGCTAGGCCTCGTCCCGTTTCTAGTATCGTGCCGTTATGCCGCCGAAATTTTCTAAAATATGTTAGAAAAATAAAAATATCATTTTTATTGTGTAAATGAACTGAATAGAAATTCATGTGTTAAAATAAAATGTTTATCGTTAAAAATATAATTTTTAACGTGAAAGTGAATAAATAAATATTTATAAACAAATCGGCCGATTTGTTTATATACACTGATTTGACTGATATCGATTGGGTCGATAAATTTTACACGTCGCCCAACTGCACAAATAAAATCTGTGTTTGATTGTTTGAAACCCCACACGGGTGTTGGGATGAAATTTGAAGTTCACTCATCCTGATTGATTAAATATGTCGATCGATAGATTGACAGGCTGTTATAAGCGTTAGATATCTATATTTGATGCTTATACAGTGTAGTGCACTTTGGTTGATGGTTGATTATTTTTCAATGCTATTATATACATGTGTTGTATGGAAATCCATATAATTGACATTATAGGGTGATTGATTGGGCCCCATTCCAATCGGGAAAATAATGAATATTATAAAGGAAAATTCATGTGTTGAAACTATTCATGTGTTGAGTGAAATATTTTAAATAATAAAAATTACATCTTTATCATATTTAAAATTAGAACTACTTCTCAGTAGAAGTCTAATTAAAAATCAAACGATAGATACCATAGTTTTATAAAATATTTTACATAACAAAAATAGTGAGGTGTTGACAGTACTCATGTGTTGAGATTAGTCGTGTGTTGAAAGAAATATAGATTCATGTGTTGAATAGAACAAATATTCATTTGTTGAATAGAATAACGAATTATTGAAATATAAAGCCGTGTTGATTAGAGAAGCGTTATTTTGACGCGAACGATGTTTATATCGATTTTATTCGTTTTATAATAAATATTGAAAAGTGATTTCAAAATTTAATATTTTGAAAGGAAATTCAAATTGAATTAGATTCGATTCGAATTGAATAGAAAGTGAATTTGAATTCGAGTAAAATAGAAATGAATTCAAATTAGATTAGATGAAAATTCAAAATGGAAATTTTATTGAATCAATTCGAATCGAATTCGAATCGAATTGAAAACGAATTCGATTCGAATTGAATAGAAAGTGAATTTGAATTCGAATAAAATAGAAATGAATTCAAATTGAATTAAATTGAATTGAAATCAATTTAAAATGAATTGAATTGAAAACGATTTCGAAATGAATTGAATTGAAAACGATTTCGAAATGAATTGAATTGAAAACGATTTCGAAATGAATTGAATTGAAAACGATTTCGAAATGAATTGAAAACGAATTCAAATTGAATTGAAAGTGAATTGAAATGAATTCAAATTGAATTAAAATTTGAATTGAATAGAAATGAATTTTAAAACGAATTTATAAAGAAGAATTCAATTTTGGCTTTGAATGAAAATAGTGTTGAAATGGTTTTGAAACGAAGTTAAAACGATTTATAAAATTCGTTTTAAAAAGGAAATCGACGAAATATATATAATATATATATATATATTATATATAATGGCCTGAATAGAACGCGTCGCGCCGCGGTAGTTCATGAATTTCGACCATTTATTTCAAACGGACATTGCGGGAGATCCGACCATCGGATTCTCCTAAAACCGGAACCGTTGGGTTCGTATCGAAAAGAGCTTTCCAATGAATATTAGAAATTTGAAATCTAACGGTTGGATTTGGAATTATGTCCAAATCAATTTCAGAAAAGGTCGCTGTAAGTGCAGTTCGATGGCCGTTGATGGAAATCGACTGTACGGGCCTTGATAAAATTATTAAAAATATCTATAATTTGTGTAAAATCATAAGAAATGATTTGGGAAAAATTGGGCTGAAGAATTCCACATTTGAAAAGATAAAAATAGATTTTTATCGAAAAGAACTAGTTTTGAACTAGAATTAAAATCAATTTATTTTTAAAATAAATAAATTGAATTTGGAAGTGATTTTAAAAATAATCGATATTTCCAATACGTGGATTGGACTGGAGTTGAATCGAAATTATCTTCGGGATATTTCGATGTTGGATTTCGTGACTATACAGATATTGTTATGGGAATTTGAAAGATATATTTTATATCGTTATTTCCAATACGATATATGTTGGTTTCAGAATTTGATATTGAATATAAGCCGATATATTTTCTATTCAAAGCCTTGTATTTAATATCAAATGTGATTTGGGTTTGTCGTGAATCGTGTTTTAGAAGACATTGGTTCTTTAACCCAGTTAAAGACAGAATATTGATTTTTGTGAAGATTAAAACTAAGTGGAGTTTTAATGAATCTTTAATTAGATTAAAAATGTGGATTGATAATTTAAATTATCAAATCTGAAAGGTGATCGAGAATGGAGTACCACCAGTTTTGCTCCAATGCGATAGTTAAATCTTTAATTAGATTTGAACGTGAAATGGTAATTAATTTTACCGATAACACCGTGGTGTTAGACGTGGAGTATTACCAGTTTTCTCCATGGGATATATAGGTTGGGATTGGGAAATAAAATAAATAATTACTTCGGTGTGGTTCGTTAATCCCGACTAGTTTGAAATGATATCCAAAGGAAGATTATAGGATAAATTTAGAAGAATTTATCTTGGATAAAATTAATGGGAACATTTCCCTAAGAATGTGTTTTTGTGAATAAAAGAATATTCTGAATTGGAATGAGGCGTTCGTTGTGTTTGTGTAACATTTGTTAATTATATACGTGGGTTATCCAGAAAGGCCGGGTTATACCCATTCTGAATAACCGATTCGACAAGATGTCGAAGATGAAGACGGTGGTTGAAGACCGGAAGTCTTCACATCGTTTGGGTGATTACTGATGATCTTGATTGGGCTGTACACCCAGGATGAGGGAATCAGTTGGTGATCGTCCAGACGTACTTGGAGATCGATGGATATGCGAGGAAAGTGCCTCCGGTTTCGTTCAGACCCAGAACGAACTTGTAAATGGATTGTGTGTCTAACAGTGGATTTTATTCTATGTTGATTGATCTCTATTAAATATACATCTGTTTGGCGGCGGAGAATTTATTCTCTTGCTTAACGCCCTTCTCTGAGACGTACGAGCTCAGAGGTTGTATATCGATGGACATCAGTCGCATGGAGTGAATTGCCAGTGTGGCATGCGTAAGTGGCAGTTGATCAAGGCTTCTGTTGAAAAGCAAAGTCTTGTGGTTGATGATCAAAGCATGGCCTGTGTGGCGTAGCTTTGTGTATAACGTGAATTCGCGAGCCTCACACCTCGGTATGAGTCAAAAACGGGATACGGACCCAAGGAGTGCACGACGTTTCTTTCTAGCTAGGGTGGTGTCAGTGACCTACCAGCCCTGACATTTATATACTTTTCACCTGTGTGGTTGTTGGATACGAGGCGCCTCGGATATAGGTCTGTAAGGACCGGGAAACGTGTGTTCAGGAATTGCCAATCCTCAAAAGTAAGAGAGGACCGGCCTTGGAGGATCCAGGGGATTGCTGTGTGCGGTCCCGAGGCATTTGCTAGAGTGTCTCGAACGCGGAGAGGAGCTTGCCCCTTGCCTCGGCTCATGACGGAATCCAATTTCCAATACGTGTATTGCGGTTTTAATTGTAGAACTAGTATGGCGACATGATAGATGGTACCCATGCCGCCTATGATTGATATTTATGATTGAAATTGTTTTGACACTATACACTTATAATAGTATCAAATAATGTGTTTTAAACGTATCAAGCATGCTTTGGCTGTTATAAGGGAAAACCCTATCCTCCGGCTTGCGTTGCATTGTGTGATGGGACCTGGGTCTTATAACAGCTTCATTTTTCTTTATTTAGCATTGCGCTGTTTGTTTTATGCACTGGTATTCTTGGGAGGAAACCCGTTCCGTGTTATACGGCGTGGTCCCTTGATTTACCTAACTTTAAAACCAATATTAATAATTGTTTTAGTTCTCACACCAGTCACATGACTGACCTGGAGTTTATTGTTTTAACCTAAACTCTGGGTGCCCCTATTTTCCACACGGGCAACTAGTAGTTTTGGTTTTGCAGATTTATATTCACAGGGTCCTGATTAACAGCTGGAACGATGCTCGGAAAGCTCTGTATCCGTGTATCACTTTCAGTTGTATTTTGTATTATTTTCCGCTGCTATGTAATTTATTGTAATCTCTGATAGTTATCGAATGTAATTTATTCATTTATACTCTGTATATTCTTGTATCTGATGGAATTGTTGTAATAACAATGAAATGTTCTTCCGTCTGCGTCCTTTTGTGTGTTGTTCTCAAAGTATTCGTGCTTTCCTTCACGGGGAAGTTACGGGTTCTTACAGTGGTATCAGAGCTTTGGTTTACAGAGCTCGAGAACAAGACACATTAGAACCATACGAAAGAATTCATCAGATATTGGATTAGCAATATCCAATTAGGATGACTCGTTAGAGATAGGATCAGTAGTATCCTAGAACGAGTGTGAAGAGTATATTTTTCAAATAAACAATTTTGTTTTGAAAATTTAAATCGTTTTATACGTATTTGAATATTTATTTATTTTGAATATGGACAATCGAGTATATAAAGATTTCGCGTATACGCGTCATGAACGTATAGTCGAAGTTTTAATATACTAGATAGATATAGAATCACATTCTAGACACCCGGGGATAATTCTGGTGATGTGGCCACATCATCAGTATTTATATTCGTGTTTCGAAGGTGTGACTTCTATATATTTCCATTAGACTGGTGTGAGAACCAAAACTAATATAGCTAGAATACATTGTTGTGATTTGGCATCAAAACATGATTTTCTTTATATATATCAAAACTATGAATTTGAAACTCTAATTCACTAATTGATTGATGTTTGTGTTGTTTGTTTATTTGTTTGATAGTTTTGAACCATTATGCCTAATTGAATCACATATTGACTTATATTGAAAATTGGTCGCGTTTGCTTGCATATACATATACTTACATTGAACAGGCCATAGCAAGGAGGCTAGAGCCGAAGAATAAAATTTGTTTGCCCGACAAATAGGTACATGTTTACTACATAATTTCCTGTTTTGTTTGGGTGATGAAGATTTTGTGAGCCTATTGGCTAGCCGCTTGGCTTTTTCTTTTTCTTTTTGAGATCTGAAGGACCGGGGAAGCTATTTGAAATTCCCCGATGCTCCCGGTGCAGGGGAGGTTATGTCGAAATTTTTCGAAAATTTAGGGTGTTAGCCAAATTTTTGAAATTTTTGAAAATTCTCAGAAACTGAAAAGTTGGAGAATAGAAGCCAGATCGAACGTAGAGTTGATTAATCAAACCACTTTCGACTTTGTTCCTTTTCGGGGACGAAAAGTTTTAAGTGGGGGAGATTGTAACAACCCGAAAATCTGGGCCAGTTTAAAATTTATATTTTGGCAATTTTAGCGAATTTTGATTATTTAAAATGGATTATTTTAAATAATATCGACGAGAAATTTATTTTGAATAGAATTCGAACGTATATATTATATACGTCGTCGTTAGAATATAAATAATTATATATATAATTATAAATAGAATTGAAAATGGCGCGGTAGTTCGATAATTCGATTTCAAACTTCAATTGAATGTACCGGGTGCAAAACCATCCGGATTTTAGTGAAACCAAAAACATTAGGATCTAATTGATGATATCTTTAAAACGAATCCGACAAATTGAGATTTCATGGCGGGAATCAAAAGATATGTCCAGTTGAAAATTCTGAATAGTAGCTATGGAATTCAGGCCCTTAAAAATGGACATTTTGCAAACGACCTCGGATTTCGACGAAACCACTTTTGTTGGGTCCGTGATGTCAAATTATTGCTAGGTTTCAAATTTCATAATTTTTCGAATCAATATGTGAGCATGGCATAGGAAAACGCGTTTGACCAGTTTCAGTTGATTTTAATCGACTGGAAATTGGCCATTTTTCCAACGGTCTCAGAATTCGACGAAACTAGTTTTGTTAGGACCGTATCGTCAATACGAAGCTAGAAAATATTTTTCTGGAATTTTTCTAGTTAGTATGTGACCCCGGTAATTTGAAATGTACGTTTAAAATTCAATATAGTGATTTAAATGTAAATTTAACGGAAACTGATTGTAACGATCAAATCAGCTTGTGATACATATCCCATTGTGTTCGGAATGGGGGTTAAACGCTAGGGACGACAGGCGGTGGGTCTCGTTTTGAGGTCGAAAATAAAAGTTGCTTTTTGAAAGTAATTAAATAATTATATATATATATTTTTCATATAACCCCCCCCCCCCCTCTTCTCGTTTTCATTCAGAAGAAAGAAAAAAAAAACGACCTAGCCTAATCGAGGACGCGCCGCCTCCAGGGGGGGTCGGCGCCGCCGTCGCAAGCGGGGAAGCCACCGCCGCTTCTTCCTTCCCCCCCCTCTCCCCTTCTCCTCCTCCATCTCTCTCTCCTCCTTCCTGCGAAAACCCTAGCTCCAAACCCCCTCATCCCAGCGACGCAGCCATCGCAACCGCCTGCACCGACTTCCACCGCCACCTGTCCACCCTCGTCGAACCCCTCCTGCCACCTAGACGAAGTGCGGCAACCCCCCCTGATTACAGTAAGTATTTTATTTTATTTTTTATTTTTATTTTATTTTAAAAACTGAATTTTATTTATTTTAAAAACTGAATTTTATTTATTTTAAAAACTGAATTGTCTTTATTTTAAAAAAAAACTGAATTTTATCTACTTTAAAATCTGATTTTTATTTACCTTAAAAACTGTTTTTTTATTTATGTCGTAAAGTTATAAAAATGTAATCTTTTATATAGTGGAAGTAAAAATATGATTTTTATATTTTTAAAGTGATAAAAATATGACTTTTATATTTTTAAAGTATTAAAAATATAATCTTTACTATATAGAAATATTAAAAATATGATTTTTATATTTTTAAAGTATTAAAAATATAATCTTTATAGGATAGAGAATATAAAGATATCATCTTTGTATATGTAGCGAAATAAAAATCTGATTTTTATTTTATATACGTTGAAATAAAGTGATGATTTTTATAAAGATGAAATCTATATTTTTGAAAAGGCGAAATCTTTATATAGAGAATAGCGTTATAAAAATAGAATTTTTATCTATATATTAGCGGTAAGGAAATATGATTTTTATATATTGAATAGCATAGTAAAAATTCGATTTTTAAATATATGAAGTGATTATAAAAATATGACTTTTAAATTGAAAGTGAATAAATAAAAATATGATTTTTATTTTAAAGACATCGAAATATAAAAATGTGTGATTTTTATATATATAGTGACTACGGGCAACGAAGATGACGAAGATGGGATAATGAAGAAGATTTCTATCAAAGAAGAGTCAAGGTGTTTGGATAGCTATAGGTGAGAACTTCTCACTCAAATTCTCTTTTTCTAGTTATATATATATACTAGGATGCAGACGGTGCTTAGTAGCACCCGACACAATCGTCCACAAACCATGGACTTGTTTGTTTTGGTTGCATAGATTAGTTAGATGATTTGGTTTGAATTGAATTGTTTGGTGAATTGAAATGGATTTGATTGATGTGTGAATGGCGTGGGCCTTCACTAGACCGGGGATAAGGCTAGGCCTCGTCCCGTTTCTAGTATCGTGCCGTTATGCCGCCGAAATTTTCTAAAATATGTTAGAAAAATAAAAATATCATTTTTATTGTGTAAATGAACTGAATAAAAATTCATGTGTTAAAATAAAATGTTTATCGTTAAAAATATAATTTTTAACGTGAAAGTGAATAAATAAATATTTATAAACAAATCGGCCGATTTGTTTATATACACTGATTTGACTGATATCGATTGGGTCGATAAATTTTACACGTCGCCCAACTGCACAAATAAAATCTGTGTTTGATTGTTTGAAACCCCACATGGGTGTTGGGATGAAATTTGAAGTTCACTCATCCTGATTGATTAAATATGTCGATCGATAGATTGATAGGCTGTTATAAGCGTTAGATATCTATATTTGATGCTTATACAGTGTAGTGCACTTTGGTTGATGGTTGATTATTTTTCAATGCTATTATATACATGTGTTGTATGGAAATCCATATAATTGACATTATAGGGTGATTGATTGGGCCCCATTCCAATCGGGAAAATAATGAATATTATAAAGGAAAATTCATGTGTTGAAACTATTCATGTGTTGAGTGAAATATTTTAAATAATAAAAATTACATCTTTATCATATTTGAAATTAGAACTACTTCTCAGTAGAAGTCTAATTAAAAATCAAACGATAGATACCATAGTTTTATAAAATATTTTACATAACAAAAATAGTGAGGTGTTGACAGTACTCATGTGTTGAGATTAGTCGTGTGTTGAAAGAAATATAGATTCATGTGTTGAATAGAACAAATATTCATTTGTTGAATAGAATAACGAATTATTGAAATATAAAGCCGTGTTGATTAGAGATGCGTTATTTTGACGCGAACGATGTTTATATCGATTTTATTCGTTTTATAATAAATATTGAAAAGTGATTTCAAAATTTAATATTTTGAAAGGAAATTCAAATTGAATTAGATTCGATTCGAATTGAATAGAAAGTGAATTTGAATTCGAGTAAAATAGAAATGAATTCAAATTGGATTAGATGAAAATTCAAAATGGAAATTTTATTGAATCAATTTGAAATGAATTCGAATCGAATAGAAAACGAATTTGATTCGAATTAAATAGAAAGTGAATTTGAATTCGAATAAAATAGAAATGAATTCAAATTGAATTAAATTGAATTGAAATCAATTTAAAATGAATTGAATTGAAAACGATTTCGAAATGAATTGAATTGAAAACGATTTCGAAATGAATTGAATTGAAAACGATTTCGAAATGAATTGAAAACGAATTCAAATTGAATTGAAAGTGAATTGAAATGAATTCAAATTGAATTAAAATTTGAATTGAATAGAAATGAATTTTAAAACGAATTTATAAAGAAGAATTCAATTTTGGCTTTGAATGAAAATAGTGTTGAAATGGTTTTGAAACGAAGTTAAAACGATTTATAAAATTCGTTTTAAAAAGGAAATCGACGAAATATATATAATATATATATTATATATATAATGGCCTGAATAGAACGCGCCGCGCCGCGGTAGTTCGTGAATTTCGACCATTTATTTCAAACGGACATTGCGGGAGATCCGACCGTCGGATTCTCCTAAAACCGGAACCGTTGGGTTCGTATCGAAAAGAGCTTTCCAATGAATATTAGAAATTTGAAATCTAACGGTTGGATTTGGAATTATGTCCAAATCAATTTCAGAAAAGGTCGCTGTAAGTGCAGTTCGATGGCCGTTGATGGAAATCGACTGTACGGGCCTTGATAAAATTATTAAAAATATCTATAATTTGTGTAAAATCATAAGAAATGATTTGGGAAAAATTGGGCTGAAGAATTCCACATTTGAAAAGATAAAAATAGATTTTTATCGAAAAGAACTAGTTTTGAACTAGAATTAAAATCAATTTATTTTTAAAATAAATAAATTGAATTTGGAAGTGATTTCAAAAATAATCGATATTTCCAATACGTGGATTGGACTGGAGTTGAATCGAAATTATCTTCGGGATATTTCGATGTTGGATTTCGTGACTATACAGATATTGTTATGGGAATTTGAAAGATATATTTTATATCGTTATTTCCAATACGATATATGTTGGTTTCAGAATTTGATATTGAATATAAGCCGATATATTTTCTATTCAAAGCCTTGTATTTAATATCAAATGTGATTTGGGTTTGTCGTGAATCGTGTTTTAGAAGACATTGGTTCTTTAACCCAGTTAAAGACAGAATATTGATTTTTGTGAAGATTAAAACTAAGTGGAGTTTTAATGAATCTTTAATTAGATTAAAAATGTGGATTGATAATTTAAATTATCAAATCTGAAAGGTGATCGAGAATGGAGTACCACTAGTTTTGCTCCAATGCGATAGTTAAATCTTTAATTAGATTTGAACGTGAAATGGTAATTAATTTTACCGATAACACCGTGGTGTTAGATGTGGAGTATTACCAGTTTTCTCCATGGGATATATAGGTTGGGATTGGGAAATAAAATAAATAATTACTTCGGTGTGGTTCGTTAATCCCGACTAGTTTGAAATGATATCCAAAGGAAGATTATAGGATAAATTTAGAAGAATTTATCTTGGATAAAATTAATGGGAACATTTCCCTAAGAATGTGTTTTTGTGAATAAAAGAATATTCTGAATTGGAATGAGGCGTTCGTTGTGTTTGTGTAACATTTGTTAATTATATACGTGGGTTATCCAGAAAGGCCGGGTTATACCCATTCTGAATAACCGATTCGACGAGATGTCGAAGATGAAGACGGTGGTTGAAGACCGGAAGTCTTCACATCGTTTGGGTGATTACTGATGATCTTGATTGGGCTGTACACCTAGGATGAGGGAATCAGTTGGTGATCGTCCAGACGTACTTGGAGATCGATGGATATGCGAGGAAAGTGCCTCCGGTTTCGTTCAGACCCAGAACGAACTTGTAAATGGATTGTGTGTCTGACAGTGGATTTTATTCTATGTTGATTGATCTCTATTAAATATACATCTGTTTGGCGGCGGAGAATTTATTCTCTTGCTTAACGCCCTTCTCTGAGACGTACGAGCTCAGAGGTTGTATATCGATGGACATCAGTCGCATGGAGTGAATTGCCAGTGTGGCATGCGTAAGTGGCAGTTGATCAAGGCTTCTGTTGAAAAGCAAAGTCTTGTGGTTGATGATCAAAGCACGGCCTGTGTGGCGTAGCTTTGTGTATAACGTGAATTCGCGAGCCTCACACCTCGGTATGAGTCAAAAACGGGATACGGACCCAAGGAGTGCACGACGTTTCTTTCTAGCTAGGGTGGTGTCAGTGACCTACCAGCCCTGACATTTATATACTTTTCACCTGTGTGGTTGTTGGATACGAGGCGCCTCGGATATAGGTCTGTAAGGACCGGGAAACGTGTGTTCAGGAATTGCCAATCCTCAAAAGTAAGAGAGGACCGGCCTTGGAGGATCCAGGGGATTGCTGTGTGCGGTCCCGAGGCATTTGCTAGAGTGTCTCGAACGCGGAGAGGAGCTTGCCCCTTGCCTCGGCTCATGACGGAATCCAATTTCCAATACGTGTATTGCGGTTTTAATTGTAGAACTAGTATGGCGACATGATAGATGGTACCCATGCCGCCTATGATTGATATTTATGATTGAAATTGTTTTGACACTATACACTTATAATAGTATCAAATAATGTGTTTTAAACGTATCAAGCATGCTTTGGCTGTTACAAGGGAAAACCCTATCCTCCGGCTTGCGTTGCATTGTGTGATGGGACCTGGGTCTTATAACAGCTTCATTTTTCTTTATTTAGCATTGCGCTGTTTGTTTTATGCACTGGTATTCTTGGGAGGAAACCCGTTCCGTGTTATACGGCGTGGTCCCTTGATTTACCTAACTTTAAAACCAATATTAATAACTGTTTTAGTTCTCACACCAGTCACATGACTGACCTGGAGTTTATTGTTTTAACCTAAACTCTGGGTGCCCCTATTTTCCACACGGGCAGCTAGTTGTTTTGGTTTTGCAGATTTATATTCACAGGGTCCTGATTAACAGCTGGAACGATGCTCGGAAAGCTCTGTATCCGTGTATCACTTTCAGTTGTATTTTGTATTATTTTCCGTTGCTATGTAATTTATTGTAATCTCTGATAGTTATCGAATGTAATTTATTCATTTATACTCTGTATATTCTTGTATCTGATGGAATTGTTGTAATAACAATGAAATGTTCTTCCGTCTGCGTCCTTTTGTGTGTTGTTCTCAAAGTATTCGTGCTTTCCTTCACGGGGAAGTTACGGGTTCTTACATCTCGCTTATAGGGTTCAGTTGCCTGATTAGTTGCCTGGAGTACATAATGTATTTCACATATCTCAACTTAGAAAGCATGTGCATGATCCAGATCTCATTGTAGAATAAGTCGCACAACAAGATTTGGAAATCACTCCAAAATTGGCATTTAGCAGAGAGTCGCTCAAGATAATTGGCAAAGAAACAAAAGAGCTGAGGAACAAGAAGGTTCACTTAGTCAAAGTGCAATGGAGTGGAGATCCGCGAGATTGTACTTGGTAAACAGAGGAAAGCATTAAGAAAGCCTATCCTAAGTGCATGGTGGATATCTCTGATTGACTCTGGTGCAAGGTACAATTACCATATTTTGCAATTTCCCTTGTGTTCTCTATTTTATTGTTGTTTTCTTTTCATGGATATAGAATTTTAATTATATAGTCTGAATGATTTAAAAGAATATATGAATTAACTAATATATTTGTGAAAAGTTAAGAATAAATTGATTGATGTTTGTGTTGTGTGACTGTAGTTTTGATTAATTAAATTATTAGAACGATAGTTAATTAAATCAATAAGAGAATGAGTGGTAGAATCTATTCGAATAAATCACATATTGAACTGATTAGAGATTTAATTAGAAATATATACATGTGTATTATATATGTTTGAACAGGTAAATGGATTAGCTGTTGAGTAAAGATTTTATTTGCGTGCCCGACAAATAGGTAAACCTTAATGAGTTGGATGCGCAATTTTATTATTATATCAACTCCTGTGAATACCATTGGATGCGGAGTGCTGGTTATTCTGTGTGTAATTAATAAATGTCGCCATAGGATAGTAACAATTAATTTTGAACTACACTACATGGCATACTTCTTGAAGATAGGTATACTTCATCATATACCACATAAAGCATTTGGAGCTTGTGTGACGAGGTTGAAGATTTACCATACGAGCGAGAGGCTTGTATGGCGATGATTATATTTTACAGGTTGAACTGATGACTGATATGGCCATATAAAATAGTAACGATAAATTGCCAGATTAATAAAAAACCCACATGGGTCTGGAGTTGACAATAATCACGTCTCTCTAGTTATTAGATATGGCACAGAGATTATTTATTTCCCACACGGGACGAGGTGACGAGAATTTATTCTCTAGAGTAATTAAAAATACACACTCCCTCAGGCTTAGACAGGGTGATGAGAATTTATTCTCTGGAGTTATTATCTATACACGCTCCCCTGTAAATACCAGAATATATCACTATAAATATGTGTATGCTTTATAGGATTTATTGGATACCTAATACGGCCCAATAAATTTCCAAACCCCTCCCCGTACAAAGGAGGTTATGGCGAAATTTTTCGAAAATTTAGGGTGTTAGCCAAATTTTTGAAGAATTTGAAAATTCTTAGAAACTGAAAAGTTGAAGAATGGAAGCTAGATTGAAAGTAGAGTTGGTTAATCAAACCACTTTCGACTTTGTTCCTTTTCGGGGATGAAAAGTTTTAAGTAGGGGAGATTGTAACAATCCGGAAAATCTGAACCAGTTTAAAATTTTTAAATTGGCTAAAATAGTGGATTTTAAATATTTAAAATAAATATTTTAAATAATAACGATGAAAAGTATGGTTGAATCGAAGTTTGAAAATAAATATAATTAATTTTAATTATAAACAAGGCCTGAAATGGCGCTGTAGTTTCAAAAATTGAATTCAAACTTTAACTGACTGTACCGGGTGCAAAATAAAACGGATTTTAGTGAAACCAAAAATATTTAAATCTGTTAGTGAATATCTTTCTAATGAATTTGAAAAATCGAAGTTTCATAGCAGGAATCAAAAGTTATGGCCAAATGAATTTTCAGAAAGGCCGCTATAGAGAATATATCGCTCTTGAAAATAGACATTTTGCAAACGACCTCAGAATTCGACGAAACCACTTTTTTGGATCCAGGATGTCAAATTATTGCTAGGTTTCAAATTTCATAATTTTTGAAGTTAATATGTGAGCATGGCGAAGGAAATTGTGTTTTGGTCAATCACAGTTAAATTGGATCGACCAGAAAAGGCCATTTTTCAAACGACCTCAGAATTCGACGAAACTAGTTTTGTTGGGACCGTATCATCAAAACATAGCTAGATTTATTTTTCGGGGATTTTTAGAAGCAGTATATGGCCCCGGCAAATTGAAATGTACGTTCAAATCAAATATTGAATGTTTTATATTTTAATTTGAAGGAAAACTGACTGAAACAATCAAATGGGCCTACGAAATATATCCCATTGTGTTCAGAATGGGGGTATTTAGCTAGGGACGACAGTCTTTGGGTTTGGATTGGAGTTCGTATGTGACAAGGGGTATTTTCAGATTTTAAATAAATTAAATATTTAAATAAAAGGCCGAACCAATCATATTCTTTCACTCCATTCTCTCTCCCCGATACCACCTGCGCGCACGACGGAAAGAGGTCCCAAACTTCTCTCTTCGATTTCTCTTCCATTTCTCAACGAAATCGAGCGCACTTTGGTGGATTTTGAAGCTCTCTCCATCCTCTTTAAATCCATATAAGGAGCATCATTTATCGTTGAGCGTAGAAGGAGAATCACCCCTGGGAAATCGCCACCTTTCCAGCGCCGCCGAGGCCGATTCTGGCCACCGAAGTGGACCCCACTTCAGGCGCACGTGCGCCGCACGCCCCCCTACGACGCTGCATCGTCCGATCGTCAAACCGCTACACGGATTTACTTGAAAATCGATCCCTAGTTTTGAACGAATGCTGAAAGGTGCGGGTTTTGTTTATTTGAACAGTTTTGACGTTTAAAAGTGTTGCAAAATACGATGAACTTCTAAAAATCGTATCTTTTTCATGTGTGATCGAAATTCAGTGAAACAAGAGACGCCGGGACCGTGAGGATGTCTTCTACATTTTAGAAGGGACCGCATATTTTTCTGATCCTTCTGCAATTTTTGGTGGAGTGGAACCCAATGTGAGATTTTTGTGTTATAAACGATATGGAAACGATGATGTATAAATTATATAGTCGATGTATGAGTTATATAAGCGTTGTACACCTCATGTATAAGCGTTGTATAAGTTGTATAGTCGATGTATAAGTTATATATGCGTTGTAAAAATTATATATGCAATAAAATGACATTGAAATGAATGTAAGTGAATTGAAAAATATTTATATACGAATATATATATATATATTTATATACTCCCCTCGTCCACAGACCATGGACGATATTTATTGGTTGTGATATTGTTTGGATCAATTGGTTGATGCAAAATTTGATGAGTAATGTGAATGGTTGGTAGAATTGTTTGTGGTTGAGAATGATTGATTGTGGTTGAAAAATACCCATTTGTGGTTGAAAACAAAATTAGAATAGGTTGAGGAAATAAAAGAAAAACATGCTCGCCTGCGTGCGAATTATATGCATGAAATCCCCATTGTCAAAAACCGCAAGGTTTTAAGGTAGAGCGAGGAGCCGTACATCGATACGGTCCCGGTTTTAACTATCCTGCCGTTATGCTGCCGAAATTTTCAATAATATTCATGTGTTAGAATTATTTTCATTTGTTGAAATAACATTCATGTGTTAGATAGAAATTCATTCGTTGAATAGAAATTCAGGTGTTGAATGGTATTCGTGTTTTAAATAAATTGGTTTAATAACAAAAATCACATTTTTATCACCTGTTTGAACTATATAAAATAATCGTGTTTTGAAATAAATTGTTTTATAATAAAAATCACATTTTTATCACCTGTTTGAACTATATAAAATGATCGTGTTTTGAAATAAATTGTTTTATAATAAAAATCACATTTTTATCATCTGTTTGAACTATATAAAATGATCGTGTTTTGAAATAAATTGTTTTATATTAAAAATCACATTTTTATCACCTGTTTGAACTATATAAAATGATCGTGTTTTTGAAATAAATTGTTTTACAATAAAATTCACATTTTTATTAAATACATGAATTGTAAAAAATAGCGATGTGTTGAAATAAATATCTGTTGGATAAAAATATCATTTTTATCAAATGCATGAAATGAATATGGTTTTGAAATCGAAAGATGAATTATTTATATATATGTATATAATTAAAATAAATCGAGTAGCGATACTGCAGTTCGTATTTCGAAACCGTGATTTCAAATGATGATTGCGGGAGATCCGATCATCGGATTTTCCTGAAACCACAACCATTGGGTTCGCCTTGGAAATACCTTTCCAATGGCACCTACTTTGTAAAGATCCAACGGCTGGATTGTCTTGAATGTTTAATTCAAATATGAAGAAAAACAGCTGTGATAACCCCAAACTTCCACGGTATGAAAGTAGGAGTAATCATTTGGAATACAACATAAATATAATATAACAAGTCACAGAAACAACATAGTAAAGGAAATCCATATAGTAACAACATCATAGCAGTAGAAATATAGTGTCATCAACAATAGAAAATCCACAGTCACAGAACTCTAAGTTACTACATCAAGTTTGCAGAAAAGTGACATAAATCCCAATTCCAAAATAAGTGACATGAAATGGAAATAAGTCTAATGTCTGGAATGAAAAAGGAAATGCGATAAAAGCAAATGATAGAAAGTCTTCGAAGCTCCAAGTCATCACCTCTACGTCAAAAGCTGGTCCAAGGAAAATGATAAGCAGCTCCAAAGAAAAGACTCCAAGCAAAAGAATACCTGTTACTTGGCTGTCCGTGTAGAAAGGAGGGCACCCAAGTTTGCAAAAAGGTGAAACAAACTATGGGTCAGTCATGGGACTGGTGTGAAAATTCTTAACTATCATACTATTCATAATATGGAAAATCCAAAGACCATGCCGCTAATGCGGAACGGATTTATTTCAATGGACTGCCATGCATAATTTTAAGTGTCAGAACAAGCAGAGGAATAAATCGTTTAATCAACGCAATGCTTTTTGGAAAAATGAAATCACCATAAGACTCAAGTCCCATCACACAATGCAATGCACACCAGAGGATAGAGTTTTCCGTTATGGTGATTAAACATGCTAAATACGGCAAATACGGGTTTAATATTATTAATATTTATAACAAAACATTTCAAAATAAATGTATCGATCCTAGGAAGCATGGTACCATATACTATGCCTCCGTACTAGTAATACAATCAAATCCGTAGGGTCGTATTTGGAATTTGGATTTCCATCTGAGTCAAGGCTAGGGAGGAGCTCCTTACCGATTCGAGCACTCTAGCTAGTGTCTCAGGATTCCCCGCGGAGAACCCTTGGATAGCTGCAGAGCCGGTCCGCAAATACAGCTTAGCGGATTAGTTATACCTGAACACACGTTTCCCGATCCTATAGGACCTATCCGAGGCGCCTCATTCCATCATCCACATAAGTAAAATGTCAGGCCGTGTTAAAACCCAAAAACCACTTCGAGTTAGAAAGAAACGTGCTGCTCTCCCTGCGTTCCCTTCTCCTGTTTTAGACTCTACCGGTTTGTGAGGCTCGTGAAGTTACGTAATACACAAAGCTCTGCTTATTCAAGCGGTGCTTTGATCGTCACCACAAAGTTCTGCTTTTCAACAAGAAACCTTGACCATTGCATCTTAGTATGCCACACTGTCACTCCATACCGTGCCGTCGATCGTCCGTCAATATATAAACGGGTGTTAAGTAGAGAATAAATCCTCCACCACCAACATTTACATATTAACAGAAAATCAACAACATGATATTCAACGGGGTACGATGTCAGACACACAATCCATTTATACTTATGCTCTGGGTCTGAGCGAAAGTCAAAGCCGTGAAATCAACACGTACGTCTGGCCAATGACCTTGACCCTTGAATTGAGAGAAAGTCAATTCAGAGTCTTAGTCATCGTCCCTTCGAGGGAAGATTTACGGTCTTCATACTTCAACTCTACTACTTCGATCTTCAACGTCGTTTGGTTTAATTTGGGATGAGAGTATCTCGGACTTCCCAAATAACCTCGCATACTTATAGTTTTTGGAAAACTATTTTATGTCGTTGTATCATTTTATAACGGCTAATTCTCGTCTTAATTATTTAAGATAATTAAATTTCTTACTTAACGGCGCATTCTCAGAATCTTACTTTTATTTACATTAAAAATAAAATAAAATGCAAACTTGCATTACATGACGCATTCTTATTTATTTACATTGGATAAAATGTAAACTTGCGTAACATATAAAAATATTATTTATTTCACATGCCAAAAATTCATTCTTTAACTTCAAATGACGATGCAACTTATTTTACATCATAAAGTTTCATTCTTTTACCTACAATGTAAAAATATTCACTTTTGTGTTTACGATGTAAAGATGTCAACTTTTTCTCTTTATAATGTAAAAATATCCCTTTTATATTTTTCAATGTAAAAATATTATCTTTTCTATTTTACAATGTAAAAATATTATCTTTTCTATTTTACCATGTAAAAACGATATTTTTTTCCTTTACGATGCAAAAATATCAACTTCTTCTATATTCACCGTAAAAAACTCATCTTTTTATTTTAATTTCAAAAAGATTGTCTTTTTATTTACATCGTCAAATTTTCATCTTTTTATTTACAATAAAAATATTGTCTTTTTATTTTCAACGTAAAAAGATTGCCTTTTTAATTTCAACATAAAAATGTTGTCTTTTTATTTACAACATAAAAAGATGATCTGTTTACTTTCAACATAAAAATGTTGACTTTTTATTTTCATTATAAAATAGTGAAAAATTATCCTACGTTGTAATTACTATATAATTCACATTAAAAATAATGTAAAATGTACACACGGTGAAATTCATACATATTTATATTGGGGAGAATGTAAATTTTCATTCTCTAATTACAATGTGAAATCCATTCTTTCTATTTCATTAAAAATAATGTAAATCTTCCTACGGTTAAATTCCTTTTAAATATTAATATTAAAAATGTTAATGACAACCCATAGTGTTATATTATCATTAAAAATGTTAATAGCATCCTACGGTTAAATTTACTATTTAATTTACATTGAAAATAATGTAAATTTATGCATACGGTGAAAATACTTTATTTACATAGTAACATGTAAAATTTCATGTCATCACAAATTCTAATTTTAACTTACATAATAAAATGTATATATTCATGACATTGCAAATTCTAATTTTAAATTTACAAAACAAAATGTAATTTTAATGTCATCGCAAAGTCTAACTTTAAATTTTCAAAATAAAATGTAAACTTTACGACATCGCCAAGTTCTAACTTTAAATTTTCAAAATAAAATGTAAATTTTATGACAATGACAAATTTTAACTTCAGTTTACAAAATAAATTGTAAATCTCATATCAACGACAATTTCTAATTTTTAATTTACAAAATAAATTGTAAATTTCATATCAACAATAATTTCTAATTTTTAATTTACAAAATAAATTATAAATTTCATATCAACAACAATTTCTAATTTTTAATTTACAAAATAAATTGTAAATTTCATATCAACAACAATTTGTAATTTTTAATTTACAAAATAAATTGTAAATTTCATATCAACAAATCCACAACATTCAAATAATCCAAGAGATCTAGATCTAACAGTTCAAATCAAAATAACATACAGGGTGATGTATATTTTGGCATATGACAAATCGGCGAGACATAATTCAATAATATTAACAAATAATCTATTTTAATTAGCCAATAATTTCAGATCTAACGTTTAGATTCGCGGATCTAACATCATACAGTCATAAACAACTTAGATCCGTATTTCAATATTGCTACATAGCAGATCAGTCAATATTCTTTAATAACAAAGAATTAATAAATAATTAAATAAATTATATTTAATTAAAAATAAATTCTCACCGCTGTTGGTTCTGAGATGAATCGAGTTTGGTCAGATTTGGTGTTCGAAATCAAGACGGTTGCAGATCTGAAACAATTAGCATTCAAGTTCACATGAAAAATTAGAAATCAGCCTTTAACAACTGACTCTGCGACGCTTATAAGCGTGACTAAATCTGAAGCTTTTACCTTCAAGAGAGGTTCAAATCTTTGTTTTCAGATTGCGGGAGCTACGGTTGATGAAATGACGAATCGTTTGTTGGAGGTGGACCGTCTTGGAGAGAGCTACGATCGGCCAGAAGAGGGGAGGGTGCGGCGGCGGCGATGGGGCCTAGGGGGGTGCAAACGGCGGCTGTTTGCGGGGGTATGGCGGCTTCGTCGAGGCACGGTGACGGATGCTCCTTATCTAGAATCGAAGAGCTCGCGAAGAGCTTCGAAACGGGTATTGGTACGAAGATTTTCGTTGAGTATCGGAGGAGAAATCGAAGCTCAAAGAATTGAGCAAATATGGGTTCTTGCGGCTGTGCAAAATGAAGAAGACGATGGCCCTGTAGCATACCGTATTTATACTAGTATTTAGGGTTTTTTTTTTAATTAATTATAGAAAATAGTGTTTTCTCGTACGACCTCCAACCGAAGCTCAACGACTGTCAAACTTAATGTTTTGACGTCTTCTGAACGCGATGGCGCTACTGCCAAGGTCTAATTCTGAAGTTACATTCATGTTTTCTTTTATTTTTAAAATAAATCATTTAATTTAATTTCGAACATACTTGTTAATTCCACTAGGGCCACATACTAGCTCAGAAAAATCCAGAAAAATTATTTTTGGCTTTCTTATGTCCATACGGTCCTAACAAAATTTATTTTACCTCATTCTGAGACTGTTTGAAAAATGGCTATTTTTCATTCAATTAATTTTGACCGAAACTGACAAAACACAAATTCTTTTGCCACGCTTACGTGCTAGCTTCAAAAATCATGAAATTTGAAACCTAGCAATAGTTTTACATTCCGGACCCAACAAAAGTGGTTTCATTGAATTCCGAGGTCGTATGCAAAATGTCAATTTTCAAGGGCGATATATTTCTATAGCGACCTTTCTGAAAATTCATTTGGCCATAACTTTTGATTTCCGCTATGAAACTTCGATTTTTCAGATTCGTTAAAAAGGGACTCATTAACAGATTTAGATATTTTTCGTTTCACCAAAATCCGGTTTATTCTGCATCCTGTGCAGTAGGTCAAAGTTCAAGTTTGACTTTTCAAACTACCTTCCTATTTCTAATTCTCTATGCAATTTATTTTTGGCTTAACTTTGCATTAACTTTTCTCCACAAATTCCCATTCATTTTATTTGAAATAATTTATTTTAAATTTTTAAACACCCCTAAATGAAAATTTTAAATTGACCCCAAATTTCAGGGTTGTTACAATCTCCCCTCCTTAAGAACTTTTCGTCCTCGAAAAGGAAAAAGGAAAATTAGAAGAGTAGGAAACAACACAGGGGATACTGAAAAGATTATACGTACCTCAAAAAAAAACCTAATCAGAGGTATCCACTTTGCAGTTGGGATATGCCTGTTTGATGCTCTCTTCCGTTTCCCAAGTGCAGTCTCTAGGGTCACTACTCCACTGCACCTTGACTAGGTTGATTCTTTTATTCCTCAACACCCTAGTTTCTTTGCCAATAATTTTCAGTGGCTCTCTCCTCACTTCTAGGCTTGGGGTAATTTCCAAATCTTGCCGTGCAGCTTCCTCCACAACCAGATCCGGATCATGGACATGCCTTCGAAGTTGAGATACATGGAATACATCGTGCACTCCAGGCAACCAGTTGGGCATCTGAATTCTGTAAGCTAGGGTGCCAATCTTTTCAAGAATAGGGAAAGGGCCTATGAATTTGGGTGCTAGTTTCCCTGTTTTTCCAAAACGGGTAACACCTCGCATTGGAGCGTCTTTCAGATAGACATAGTCACCCACATCAAAATCTAGCTCTCGCCTTATCACATCTGCGTAACTTTTCTGTCTACTTTGGGCCACCAATAGTCGCTTCTTAATAAAGTCAACTTTGTCCGAAGCTTCTCGGATCATGTCAGGACCCAACACAAGCCGATTTCCTTTTTCAACCCAACACGTTGGCGATCGACATGGCCTACCATATAAGGCTTCAAATGGAGACATTTTCAAACTTGCTTGATAGCTATTGTTGTACGAGAATTCAACTAAATGCAAGTGATCCTCCCAAGACCCTCCAAAATCGAGTATACAAGCTCGCAATAGATCTTCTAGAATGCGATTCACTCGCTCAGTCTGGCCGTCAGTCTGAGGGTGATACGCGGTACTAAGATTCAACTTCGTTCCCAACTCATTTTGGAATGCTTCCCAAAATTTACTAGCAAAGATAGGATCACGGTCGCTAACAATGCTACTAGGGACTCTGCGAAAAGAAAGGATTAAAATTTATTTTGCAAAAGAAAAACTTCCTATTCAAATTATGAAGAGAAGGAAAGATTTAGCTTTATTACCCATGTAGCCTGACGATTTCTTTGAAATAGATTTGCTCCAGGCTTTGAGCAGTTCTGGTGGATTTGACGGGTATGAAATGAGCGGACTTGGTGAAACGATCCACGATCACCCATATGCTGTCATTTCCCTTCCTAGTACGAGGCAGACCATCTATGAAATCCATAGAGACTTGGTCCCACTTCCAATCAGGAACTTCTAATGGCTGCAACAATCCCGCAGGCTTTTGTTGATCGCTCTTCACTTGTTGGCATGTCGGGCATCTGCTTACATATATGGATATATCCCTCTTCATAGATTTCCACCAAAAAGTGCGCTTTAAATCTTTATACATCTTGCTCACACCTGGGTGGATGCAAAGCTTTGACTTGTGTCCTTCGTCTAAAACTTCCCTTACGAGCTCTGGGATATTTGGAACACAAATCCGACCTTGCAATCTAAGAATTCCCTTGCCATCAATTTGGAAGCTTGTGTTCCCTCCATCTTGGATTCTTTTAATAATTCTTTGAACGAATTTATCATCTTTTTGAAGAGCGGAAATTTTATCGATCAAAGAGGGGGTAATGATAAGGCTTGCGACAATGGCATTCTTTCTACTGAGTGTGTCTGCCACCACATTGGCTTTCCCCGGCGTATATAGGATGTCGAGATCGTACGCCGCAAGGAATTCTAGCCACCTTTGCTGCCTTAAATTCAGATCCTTTTGATCGAAGAGATATTTCAAAGATTGATGGTCGGTGTATAACTCAAATTTTTCGCCCAAAAGATAATGTCTCCAAATTTTTAAAGCAAAGACTACGGCCAGCAACTCTAAGTCATGGACACGATAATTTTTCTCATGCGGCTTTAATTGTCGGCTTGCATATGCAACAACTCCGCCCCCTTTGCATCAGTACTGCGCCAAGACCACCACTTTGAGAAGCATCCGTATAGACCTTTAAATCTTGATTGCCATCGATGATGGTGAGTACGGGAGCAGTAGTCAAACTCACCTTTAGCTTTTGGAATGCCTCCTCACAATCTGATGTCCAATTGAATTTGGCATTCTTCTTGGTAAGTTTTGTTAATGGGCTAGATAGCTTGGCGAAACCTTCGACAAATTTCCTATAATACCCGGCCAAACCTAGGAAGCTTCTTACTTCAGTGGGAGTGCTGGGTCGCTTCCAATCTCGAATGGCGGCAACTTTACTTGGATCAACTGCGATTCCTTCTTTTGACACAACATGGCCCAAGAATTTTACCTCCTCTTGCCAAAATGTGCATTTTGAAAATTTTGCTTTTAAAATATTTCTTCGCAGAATCTCCAACACTTCTCTTAAATGCCCTTCGTGCTCCTCCTTAGTTTTAGAATAGATAAGGATATCATCAATGAAGACTAGGACAAATTTATTTAGGACCTCGCGGAAGACCCTATTCATCAAGTCAACGAAGTAGGCTGGAGCATTGCACAGCCCGAACGGCATCACCAACCATTCGTAGAATGTGTCAGGACCTCTGAAAGCGGTCAAAGGAATGCATTCTTCAGCTATGCGGAGTTGGTGAAAACCCGTGGCTAGATCCATTTTCGAAAACACCTTGGCCCCATTTAATTGATCCATCAAATCATCTATGCGAGGCAAGGGGTATTTGTTCTTCAATGTTTGTTTATTTAGGTCACGGTAACCCACGCAGAGCCTTAGAGTACCGTCAGATTTGGGGACAAACACCACAGCTGCACCCCATTCGGAAAAACTAGGCTGGATTAGTTCCTTCAATAAGAGCTGCTTAGTTTGGGCTTGCAACTCTTCTTTTTCTTTAGGGGTCATCCTTCGGACAGCATGGACTACAGGTCTTGCATTCGGAACAAGATCAATTCTGAAATCGATTTCCCTTCGCGGCGGTAAGCTGTCTACTTCTTCAAATACATCAGTGTAATTTTTGACCACGGGAATATTCTCTAGAGAAATAGGAGTGATCTCGAGGGAAGACCAAAATTCCTTTCTATCAGATTTCGAGCCATGGAAAGGTATAGTAACAGTATTTCCAAGTCATGTTTTCACCTTTACTATTCTTTCTGAGCATAACACTTCAACGTCATATTTTGTTAGCCAACCAAGGATGATATCAAACTCAGAAAAATTCATAATGGTCAAGTTAAAGGGGAACTGAAAGTAAGGGAAAGAAATAGGTACTCGACAGTATGAATCAAGAGCGATAGAACCTCCAATAGGATTATGAACATTAATTGGTTCCTTTAGACTTCTTTGTTTTAATTTCAACTTCTTAACCGTGTTGCTAGAGACAAAACTTCTTGATGCACCCATATCAAACAAAGCAGTGACAGGGATATTTTTAATGAAAATGATACCATCTAAAACATCAGGCTTACCTCCCTCAGTAGGTGCGGAGGAAGATGGTGCACTTGCCCCGTCATACACATGTGCAATCTGAGCTCCTTTCAACAGTGGGCAGTTAGACTTGATGTGACCCTTCTTATGACAATTATAGCAGTCTTTGGTGTCATCACTCCTAGCCTTCTTTGGGTTCTTGCATTCCGAGCTATAATGTCCAAATTGCTGGCAGTTAAAGCATTGCACCTTTTGACTTATCCCTCTTCTTGGCGGGCCCAGAAGTGCTCCCTTCAGTCTTCTTCTCTGGCTGCTTCCTTTTGTTGTTAGCCAAGCTTCTCTCTCTATCCTGTTGAGAAATCTTCCTATCGTTCTCCTCATATCGACAAGCAAAATCCACCAGCTTATTGAAAGAAAGATCGATGTGGGTCGTGACTCTGTCAATATATTTCCTCGCAAGCCCATTTATGAACCTTTTGTTCTTCTGAAAGTCATCCTGAATCAGTTCAGGGACATAACGGGAGAGATCTTCAAACCTTCGAACATACTCTGAGATGGTCTTGTCGCCTTTCTTTAGATTGGCAAACTCGTCATGTAGTCTTTCTACCTCCTGCCTCGGGATGTATTTGTCGTTGAAAAGCTCCTTAAATCTTGTCCAAGACATATCATCAGCAATCCCTCCAATCGTGACTACGTCCCACCAGTTTTGAGCTTCTTCCTGTAGTAGCCATGAAGCCATGAATCTTTTCCTCTGATCCGGTAGCTCCAATCCGTCAAAAATCTTTTCGCAGTTTCTCAGCCAAGCTTGAGCCTATGTCACAGTTTCTGTACCTTTGAATGGCACTCCTCCTAAGTTTTTGAACTTCTTCGCCACCTTATCCAAATCAAAGGGCTGAGGCGGAGGTGGTGGTTGTTGTTGGACAGTGGGCTCCTCAGTCACGGTGGTATTTTGCCTTCTCCTGGCCCTAGCAGCTATAGCAGCAGCAGAACTCATTTTCTAGTTGTTTCTGTACGATCAAAGAAAGAGTCAGAACAACTTTAATAATGATTTTGAGAAATGATGAAGATAGAAGGATGGATAAAGATTATGATAGAATGACTGACTATTATGTATCTCATGAAATGTTCGCCATTGAATATAGTGATTCTACGTAAACGAATTATTATAATTATGTTATATTCCGCTTTGTAAACCAAAGCTCTGATACCAACTGTGATAACCCCAAACTTCCACGGTATGAAAGTAGGAGTAATCATTTGGAATACAACATAAATATAATATAACAAGTCACAGAAACAACATAGTAAAGGAAATCCATATAGTAACAACATCATAGCAGCGGAAATATAATGTCATCAACAATAGAAAATCCACAGTCACAGAACTCTAAGTTACTACATCAAGTTTGTAGAAAAGTGACATAAATCCCAATTCCAAAATAAATGACATGAAATGGAAATAAGTCTAATGTCTGGAATGAAAAAGGAAATGCGATAAAAGCAAATGATAGAAAGTCTTCGAAGCTCCAAGTCATCACCTCTACGTCAAAAGCTGGTCCAAGGAAAATGATAAGCAGCTCCAAAGAAAAGACTCCAAGCAAAAGAATACCTGTTACTTGGCTGCCCGTGTAGAAAGGAGGGCACCCAAGTTTGCAAAAAGGTGAAAAAAACTATGGGTCAGTCGTGGGACTGGTGTGAAAATTCTTAACTATCATACTATTCATAATATGGCAAATCCAAAGACCATGCCGCTAATGCGGAACGGATTTATTTCAGTGGATTGCCGTGCATAATTTTAAGTGTCAGAACAAGCAGAGGAATAAATCGTTTAATCAACCCAATGCTTTTTGGAAAAATGAAATCACCATAAGACTCAAGTCCCATCACACAATGCAACGCACACCAGAGGATAGAGGTTTCCCTTATGGTGATTAAACATGCTAAATACGGCAAATACGGGTTTAATATTATTAATATTTATAACAAAACATTTCAAAATAAATGTATCGATCCTAGGAAGCATTGGTACCATATACTATGCCTCCGTACTAGTAATACAATCAAATCCGTAGGGTCGTATTTGGAATTTGGATTTCCATCTGAGTCAAGGCTAGGGAGGAGCTCCTTACCGATTCGAGCACTCTAGCTAGTGTCTCAGGATTCCCCGCGGAGAACCCTTGGATAGCTGCAGGGCCGGTCCGCAAATACAGCTTAGCGGATTAGTTATACCTGAACACACGTTTCCCGATCCTATAGGACCTATCCGAGGCGCCTCATTCCATCATCCACATAAGTAAAATGTCATGCCGTGTTAAAACCCAAACACCACTTCTAGTTAGAAAGAAACGTGCTGCTCTCCCTGCGTTCCCTTCTCCTGTTTTAGACTCTACCGGTTTGTGAGGCTCGTGAAGTTACGTAATACACAAAGCTCTGCTTATTCAAGCGGTGCTTTGATCGTCACCACAAAGTTCTGCTTTTCAACAAGAAACCTTGATCATTGCATCTTAGTATGCCACACTGTCACTCCATACCGTGTCGTCGATCGTCCGTCAATATATAAACGGGTGTTAAGTAGAGAATAAATCCTCCACCACCAACATTTACATATTAACAGAAAATCAACAACATGATATTCAACGGGGTACGATGTCAGACACACAATCCATTTATACTTATGCTCTGGGTCTGAGCGAAAGTCAAAGCCGTGAAATCAACACGTACGTCTGGCCAATGACCTTGACCCTTGAATTGGGAGCAAGTCAATTCAGAGTCTTAGTCATCGTCCCTTCGAGGGAAGATTTACGGTCTTCATACTTCAACTCTACTACTTCGATCTTCAACGTCGTTTGGTTTAATTTGGGATGAGAGTATCTCGGACTTCCCAAATAACCTCGCATACTTATAGTTTTTGGAAAACTATTTTATGTCGTTGTATCATTTTATAACGGCTAATTCTCGTCTTAATTATTTAAGATAATTAAATTTCTTACTTAACGGCGCATTCTCAGAATCTTACTTTTATTTACATTAAAAATAAAATAAAATGCAAACTTGCATTACATGACGCATTCTTATTTATTTACATTGGATAAAATGTAAACTTGCGTAACATATAAAAATATTATTTATTTCACATGCCAAAAATTCATTCTTTAACTTCAAATGACGATGCAACTTATTTTACATCATAAAGTTTCATTCTTTTACCTACAATGTAAAAATATTCACTTTTGTGTTTACGATGTAAAGATGTCAACTTTTTCTCTTTATAATGTAAAAATATCCCTTTTATATTTTTCAATGTAAAAATATTATCTTTTCTATTTTACAATGTAAAAATATTATCTTTTCTATTTTACCATGTAAAAACGATATTTTTTTTCCTTTACGATGCAAAAATATCAACTTCTTCTATATTCACCGTAAAAAACTCATCTTTTTATTTTAATTTCAAAAAGATTGTCTTTTTATTTACATCGTCAAATTTTCATCTTTTTATTTACAATAAAAATATTGTCTTTTTATTTTCAACGTAAAAAGATTGCCTTTTTAATTTCAACATAAAAATGTTGTCTTTTTATTTACAACATAAAAAGATGATCTGTTTACTTTCAACATAAAAATGTTGACTTTTTATTTTCATTATAAAATAGTGAAAAATTATCCTACGTTGTAATTACTATATAATTCACATTAAAAATAATGTAAAATGTACACACGGTGAAATTCATACATATTTATATTGGGGAGAATGTAAATTTTCATTCTCTAATTACAATGTGAAATCCATTCTTTCTATTTCATTAAAAATAATGTAAATCTTCCTACGGTTAAATTCCTTTTAAATATTAATATTAAAAATGTTAATGACAACCCATAGTGTTATATTATCATTAAAAATGTTAATAGCATCCTACGGTTAAATTTACTATTTAATTTACATTGAAAATAATGTAAATTTATGCATACGGTGAAAATACTTTATTTACATAGTAACATGTAAAATTTCATGTCATCACAAATTCTAATTTTAACTTACATAATAAAATGTATATCTTCATGACATTGCAAATTCTAATTTTAAATTTACAAAACAAAATGTAATTTTAATGTCATCGCAAAGTCTAACTTTAAATTTTCAAAATAAAATGTAAACTTTACGACATCGCCAAGTTCTAACTTTAAATTTTCAAAATAAAATGTAAATTTTATGACAATGACAAATTTTAACTTCAGTTTGAAAAAAAAATTGTAAATCTCATATCAACGACAATTTCTAATTTTTAATTTACAAAATAAATTGTAAATTTCATATCAACAATAATTTCTAATTTTTAATTTACAAAATAAATTGTAAATTTCATATCAACAACAATTTCTAATTTTTAATTTACAAAATAAATTGTAAATTTCATATCAACAACAATTTCTAATTTTTAATTTACAAAATAAATTGTAAATTTCATATCAACAAATCCACAACATTCAAATAATCCAAGAGATCTAGATCTAACAGTTCAAATCAAAATAACATACAGGGTGATGTATATTTTGGCATATGACAAATCGGCGAGACATAATTCAATAATATTAACAAATAATCTATTTTAATTAGCCAATAATTTCAGATCTAACGTTTAGATTCGCGGATCTAACATCATACAGTCATAAACAACTTAGATCCGTATTTCAATATTGCTACATAGCAGATCAGTCAATATTCTTTAATAACAAAGAATTAATAAATAATTAAATAAATTATATTTAATTAAAAATAAATTCTCACCGCTGTTGGTTCTGAGATGAATCGAGTTTGGTCAGATTTGGTGTTCGAAATCAAGACGGTTGCAGATCTGAAACAATTAGCATTCAAGTTCACATGAAAAATTAGAAATCAGCCTTTAACAACTGACTCTGCGACGCTTATAAGCGTGACTAAATCTGAAGCTTTTACCTTCAAGAGAGGTTCAAATCTTTGTTTTCAGATTGCGGGAGCTACGGATGATGAAATGACGAATCGTTTGTTGGAGGTGGACCGTCTTGGAGAGAGCTACGATCGGCCAGAAGTGGGGAGGGTGCGGCGGCGGCGATGGGGCCTAGGGGGGTGCAAACGGCGGCTGTTTGCGGGGGTATGGCGGCTTCGTCGAGGCACGGTGACGGATGCTCCTTATCTAGAATCGAAGAGCTCGCGAAGAGCTTCGAAACGGGTATTGGTACGAAGATTTTCGTTGAGTATCGGAGGAGAAATCGAAGCTCAAAGAATTGAGCAAATATGGGTTCTTGCGGCTGTGCAAAATGAAGAAGACGATGGCCCTGTAGCATACCGTATTTATACTAGTATTTAGGGTTTTTTTTAATTAATTATAGAAAATAGTGTTTTCTCGTACGACCTCCAACCGAAGCTCAACGACTGTCAAACTTAATGTTTTGACGTCTTCTGAACGCGATGGCGCTACTGCCAAGGTCTAATTCTGAAGTTACATTCATGTTTTCTTTTATTTTTAAAATAAATCATTTAATTTAATTTCGAACGTACTTGTTAATTCCACTAGGGCCACATACTAGCTCAGAAAAATGCAGAAAAATTATTTTTGGCTTTCTTATGTCCATACGGTCCTAACAAAATTTATTTCACCTCATTCTGAGACTGTTTGAAAAATGGCTATTTTTCAGTCAATTAATTTTGACCGAAACTGACAAAACACAAATTCTTTTGCCACGCTTACATGCTAGCTTCATAAATCATGAAATTTGAAACCTAGCAATAGTTTTACATTCCGGACCCAACAAAAGTGGTTTCATTGAATTCCGAGGTCGTATGCAAAATGTCAATTTTCAAGGGCGATATATTTCTATAGCGACCTTTCTGAAAATTCATTTGGCCATAACTTTTGATTTCCGCTATGAAACTTCGATTTTTCAGATTCGTTAAAAAGGGACTCATTAATAGATTTAGATATTTTTGTTTCACCAAAATCCGGTTTATTCTGCATCCTGTGCAGTAGGTCAAAGTTCAAGTTTGACTTTTCAAACTACCTTCCTATTTCTAATTCTCTATGCAATTTATTTTTGGCTTAACTTTGCATTAACTTTTCTCAACAAATTCCCATTCATTTTATTTGAAATAATTTATTTTAAATTTTTAAACACCCCTAAATGAAAATTTTAAATTGACCCCAAATTTCAGGGTTGTTACAATCTCCCCTCCTTAAGAACTTTTCGTCCTCGAAAAGGAAAAAGGAAAATTAGAAGAGTAGGAAACAACACAGGGGATACTGAAAAGATTATACGTACCTCAAAACAAAACCTAATCAGAGGTATCCACTTTGCAGTTGGGATATGCCTGTTTGATGCTCTCTTCCGTTTCCCAAGTGCAGTCTCTAGGGTCACTACTCCACTGCACCTTGACTAGGTTGATTCTTTTATTCCTCAACACCCTAGTTTCTTTGCCAATAATTTTCAGTGGCTCTCTCCTCACTTCTAGGCTTGGGGTAATTTCCAAATCTTGCTGTGCAGCTTCCTCCACAACCAGATCCGGATCATGGACATGCCTCCGAAGTTGAGATACATGGAATACATCGTGCACTCCAGGCAACCAGTTGGGCATCTGAATTCTGTAAGCTAGGGTGCCAATCTTTTCAAGAATAGGGAAAGGGCCTATGAATTTGGGTGCTAGTTTCCCTGTTTTTCCAAAACGGGTAACACCTCGCATTGGAGCGTCTTTCAGATAGACATAGTCACCCACATCAAAATCTAGCTCTCGCCTTATCACATCTGCGTAACTTTTCTGTCTACTTTGGGCCACCAATAGTCGCTTCTTAATAAAGTCAACTTTGTCCGAAGCTTCTCGGATCATGTCAGGACCCAACACAAGCCGATTTCCTTTTTCAACCCAACACGTTGGCGATCGACATGGCCTACCATATAAGGCTTCAAATGGAGACATTTTCAAACTTGCTTGATAGCTATTGTTGTACGAGAATTCAACTAAATGCAAGTGATCCTCCCAAGACCCTCCAAAATCGAGTATACAAGCTCGCAATAGATCTTCTAGAATGCGATTCACTCGCTCAGTCTGGCCGTCAGTCTGAGGGTGATACGCGGTACTAAGATTCAACTTCGTTCCCAACTCATTTTGGAATGCTTCCCAAAATTTACTAGCAAAGATAGGATCACGGTCGCTAACAATGCTACTAGGGACTCTGCGAAAAGAAAGGATTAAAATTTATTTTGCAAAAGAAAAACTTCCTATTCAAATTATGAAGAGAAGGAAAGATTTAGCTTTATTACCCATGTAGCCTGACGATTTCTTTGAAATAGATTTGCTCCAGGCTTTGAGCAGTTCTGGTGGATTTGACGGGTATGAAATGAGCGGACTTGGTGAAACGATCCACGATCACCCATATGCTGTCATTTCCCTTCCTAGTACGAGGCAGACCATCTATGAAATCCATAGAGACTTGGTCCCACTTCCAATCAGGAACTTCTAATGGCTGCAACAATCCCGCAGGCTTTTGTTGATCGCTCTTCACTTGTTGGCATGTCGGGCATCTGCTTACATATATGGATATATCCCTCTTCATAGATTTCCACCAAAAAGTGCGCTTTAAATCTTTATACATCTTGCTCACACCTGGGTGGATGCAAAGCTTTGACTTGTGTCCTTCGTCTAAAACTTCCCTTACGAGCTCTGGGATATTTGGAACACAAATCCGACCTTGCAATCTAAGAATTCCCTTGCCATCAATTTGGAAGCTTGTGTTCCCTCCATCTTGGATTCTTTTAATAATTCTTTGAACGAATTTATCATCTTTTTGAAGAGCGGAAATTTTATCGATCAAAGAGGGGGTAATGATAAGGCTTGCGACAATGGCATTCTTTCTACTGAGTGTGTCTGCCACCACATTGGCTTTCCCCGGCGTATATAGGATGTCGAGATCGTACGCCGCAAGGAATTCTAGCCACCTTTGCTGCCTTAAATTCAGATCCTTTTGATCGAAGAGATATTTCAAAGATTGATGGTCGGTGTATAACTCAAATTTTTCGCCCAAAAGATAATGTCTCCAAATTTTTAAAGCAAAGACTACGGCCAGCAACTCTAAGTCATGGACACGATAATTTTTCTCATGCGGCTTTAATTGTCGGCTTGCATATGCAACAACTCCGCCCCCTTTGCATCAGTACTGCGCCAAGACCACCACTTTGAGAAGCATCCGTATAGACCTTTAAATCTTGATTGCCATCGATGATGGTGAGTACGGGAGCAGTAGTCAAACTCACCTTTAGCTTTTGGAATGCCTCCTCACAATCTGATGTCCAATTGAATTTGGCATTCTTCTTGGTAAGTTTTGTTAATGGGCTAGATAGCTTGGCGAAACCTTCGACAAATTTCCTATAATACCCGGCCAAACCTAGGAAGCTTCTTACTTCAGTGGGAGTGCTGGGTCGCTTCCAATCTCGAATGGCGGCAACTTTACTTGGATCAACTGCGATTCCTTCTTTTGACACAACATGGCCCAAGAATTTTACCTCCTCTTGCCAAAATGTGCATTTTGAAAATTTTGCTTTTAAAATATTTCTTCGCAGAATCTCCAACACTTCTCTTAAATGCCCTTCGTGCTCCTCCTTAGTTTTAGAATAGATAAGGATATCATCAATGAAGACTAGGACAAATTTATTTAGGACCTCGCGGAAGACCCTATTCATCAAGTCAACGAAGTAGGCTGGAGCATTGCACAGCCCGAACGGCATCACCAACCATTCGTAGAATGTGTCAGGACCTCTGAAAGCGGTCAAAGGAATGCATTCTTCAGCTATGCGGAGTTGGTGAAAACCCGTGGCTAGATCCATTTTCGAAAACACCTTGGCCCCATTTAATTGATCCATCAAATCATCTATGCGAGGCAAGGGGTATTTGTTCTTCAATGTTTGTTTATTTAGGTCACGGTAACCCACGCAGAGCCTTAGAGTACCGTCAGATTTGGGGACAAACACCACAGCTGCACCCCATTCGGAAAAACTAGGTTGGATTAGTTCCTTCAATAAGAGCTGCTTAGTTTGGGCTTGCAACTCTTCTTTTTCTTTAGGGGTCATCCTTCGGACAGCATGGACTACAGGTCTTGCATTCGGAACAAGATCAATTCTGAAATCGATTTCCCTTCGCGGCGGTAAGCTGTCTACTTCTTCAAATACATCAGTGTAATTTTTGACCACGGGAATATTCTCTAGAGAAATAGGAGTGATCTCGAGGGAAGACCAAAATTCCTTTCTATCAGATTTCGAGCCATGGAAAGGTATAGTAACAGTATTTCCAAGTCATGTTTTCACCTTTACTATTCTTTCTGAGCATAACACTTCAACGTCATATTTTGTTAGCCAACCAAGGATGATATCAAACTCAGAAAAATTCATAATGGTCAAGTTAAAGGGGAACTGAAAGTAAGGGAAAGAAATAGGTACTCGACAGTATGAATCAAGAGCGATAGAACCTCCAATAGGATTATGAACATTAATTGGTTCCTTTAGACTTCTTTGTTTTAATTTCAACTTCTTAACCGTGTTGCTAGAGACAAAACTTCTTGATGCACCCATATCAAACAAAGCAGTGACAGGGATATTTTTAATAAAAATGATACCATCTAAAACATCAGGCTTACCTCCCTCAGTAGGTGCGGAGGAAGATGGTGCACTTGCCCCGTCATACACATGTGCAATCTGAGCTCCTTTCAACAGTGGGCAGTTAGACTTGATGTGACCCTTCTTATGACAATTATAGCAGTCTTTGGTGTCATCACTCCTAGCCTTCTTTGGGTTCTTGCATTCCGAGCTATAATGTCCAAATTGCTGGCAGTTAAAGCATTGCACCTTTTGACTTATCCCTCTTCTTGGCGGGCCCAGAAGTGCTCCCTTCAGTCTTCTTCTCTGGCTGCTTCCTTTTGTTGTTAGCCAAGCTTCTCTCTCTATCCTGTTGAGAAATCTTCCTATCGTTCTCCTCATATCGACAAGCAAAATCCACCAGCTTATTGAAAGAAAGATCGATGTGGGCCGTGACTCTGTCAATATATTTCCTCGCAAGCCCATTTATGAACCTTTTGTTCTTCTGAAAGTCATCCTGAATCAGTTCAGGGACATAACGGGAGAGATCTTCAAACCTTCGAACATACTCTGAGATGGTCTTGTCGCCTTTCTTTAGATTGGCAAACTCGTCATGTAGTCTTTCTACCTCCTGCCTCGGGATGTATTTGTCGTTGAAAAGCTCCTTAAATCTTGTCCAAGACATATCATCAGCAATCCCTCCAATCGTGACTACGTCCCACCAGTTTTGAGCTTCTTCCTATAGTAGCCATGAAGCCATGAATCTTTTCCTCTGATCCGGTAGCTCCAATCCGTCAAAAATCTTTTCGCAGTTTCTCAGCCAAGCTTGAGCCTGTGTCACAGTTTCCGTACCTTTGAATGGCACTCCTCCTAAGTTTTTGAACTTCTTCGCCACCTTATCCAAATCAAAGGGCTGAGGCGGAGGTGGTGGTTGTTGTTGGACAGTGGGCTCCTCAGTCACGGTGGTATTTTGCCTTCTCCTGGCCCTAGCAGCTATAGCAGCAGCAGAACTCATTTTCTAGTTGTTTCTGTACGATCAAAGAAAGAGTCAGAACAACTTTAATAATGATTTTGAGAAATGATGAAGATAGAAGGATGGATAAAGATTATGATAGAATGACTGACTATTATGTATCTCATGAAATGTTCGCCATTGAATATAGTGATTCTACGTAAACGAATTATTATAATTATGTTATATTCCGCTTTGTAAACCAAAGCTCTGATACCAACTGTGATAACCCCAAACTTCCACGGTATGAAAGTAGGAGTAATCATTTGGAATACAACATAAATATAATATAACAAGTCACAGAAACAACATAGTAAAGGAAATCCATATAGTAACAACATCATAGCAGCGGAAATATAATGTCATCAACAATAGAAAATCCACAGTCACAGAACTCTAAGTTACTACATCAAGTTTGCAGAAAAGTGACATAAATCCCAATTCCAAAATAAATGACATGAAATGGAAATAAGTCTAATGTCTGGAATGAAAAAGGAAATGCGATAAAAGCAAATGATAGAAAGTCTTCGAAGCTCCAAGTCATCACCTCTACGTCAAAAGCCGGTCCAAGGAAAATGATAAGCAGCTCCAAAGAAAAGACTCCAAGCAAAAGAATACCTGTTACTTGGCTGCCCGTGTAGAAAGGAGGGCACCCAAGTTTGCAAAAAGGTGAAAAAAACTATGGGTCAGTCGTGGGACTGGTGTGAAAATTCTTAACTATCATACTATTCATAATATGGCAAATCCAAAGACAATGCCGCTAATGCGGAACGGATTTATTTCAATGGATTGCCGTGCATAATTTTAAGTGTCAGAACAAGCAGAGGAATAAATCGTTTAATCAACCCAATGCTTTTTGGAAAAATGAAATCACCATAAGACTCAAGTCCCATCACACAATGCAACGCACACCAGAGGATAGAGTTTTCCCTTATGGTGATTAAACATGCTAAATACGGCAAATACGGGTTTAATATTATTAATATTTATAACAAAACATTTCAAAATAAATGTATCGATCCTAGGAAGCATTGGTACCATATACTATGCCTCCGTACTAGTAATACAATCAAATCTGTAGGGTCGTATTTGGAATTTGGATTTCCATCTGAGTCAAGGCTAGGGAGGAGCTCCTTACCGATTCGAGCACTCTAGCTAGTGTCACTCCATACCGTGCCGTTGATCATCCGTCAATATATAAACGGGTGTTAAGTAGAGAATAAATCCTCCACCACCAACATTTACATATTAACAGAAAATCAACAACATGATATTCAACGGGGTACGATGTCAGACACACAATCCATTTATACTTATGCCCTGGGTCTGAGCGAAAGTCAAAGCCGTGAAATCAACACGTACGTCTGGCCAATGACTTTGACCCTTGAATTGGGAGCAAGTCAATTCAGAGTCTTAGTCATCGTCCCTTCGAGGGAAGATTTACGGTCTTCATACGTCAACTCTACTACTTCGATCTTCAACGTCGTTTGGTTTAATTTGGGATGAGAGTATCTCGGACTTCCCAAATAACCTCGCATACTTATAGTTTTTGGAAAACTATTTTATGTCATTATATCATTTTATAACGGCTAATTCTCGTCTTAATTATTTAAGATAATTAAATTTCTTACTTAACGACGCATTCTCAGAATCTTACTTTTATTTACATTAAAAATAAAATAAAATGCAAACTTGCATTACATGACGCATTCTTATTTATTTACATTGGATAAAATGTAAACTTGCGTAACATATAAAAATATTATTTATTTCACATGCCAAAAATTCATTCTTTAACTTCAAATGACGATGCAACTTATTTTACATCATAAAGTTTCATTCTTTTACCTACAATGTAAAAATATTCACTTTTGTGTTTACGATGTAAAGATGTCAACTTTTTCTCTTTATAATGTAAAAATGTCTCTTTTATAGTTTTCAATGTAAAAATATTATCTTTTCTATTTTACAATGTAAAAATATTATCTTTTCTATTTTACCACGTAAAAACGATATATTTTTTTCCTTTACGATGCAAAAATATCAACTTCTTCTATATTTACCGTAAAAACTCATCTTTTTATTTTAATTTCAAAAAGATTGTCTTTTTATTTACATCGTCAAATTTTCATCTTTTTATTTACAATAAAAATATTGTCTTTTTATTTTCAACGTAAAAAGATTGCCTTTTTAATTTCAACATAAAAATGTTGTCTTTTTATTTACAACATAAAAAGATTATCTTTTTACTTTCAACATAAAAATGTTGACTTTTTATTTTCATTATAAAATAGTGAAAAATTATCCTACGTTGTAATTATATAATTCACATTAAAAATAATGTAAAATGTACACACGGTGAAATTCATACATATTTATATTGGGGAGAATGTAAATTTTCATTCTCTAATTACAATGTGAAATCCATTCTTTCTATTTTATTAAAAATAATGTAAATCTTCCAACGGTTAAATTCCTTTTAAATATTAACATTAAAAATGTTAATGACAACCCATAGTGTTATATTATCATTAAAAATGTTAATAGCATCCTATGGTTAAATTAACTATTTAATTTACATTGAAAATAATGTAAATTTATGCATACGTTGAAAATACTTTATTTACATAGTAACATGTAAAATTTCATGTCATCACAAATTCTAATTTTAACTTACATAATAAAATGTACATCTTCATGACATTGCAAATTCTAATTTTAAATTTACAAAACAAAATGTAATTTTAATGTCATCGCACAGTCTAACTTTAAATTTTCAAAATAAAATGTAAACTTTACGACATCGCCAAGTTCTAACTTTAAATTTTCAAAATAAAATGTAAATTTTATGACAATGACAAATTTTAACTTTAGTTTACAAAATAAATTGTAAATCTCATATCAACGACAATTTCTAATTTTTAATTTACAAAATAAATTGTAAATTTCATATCAACAACAATTTCTAATTTTTAATTTACAAAATAAATTGTAAATTTCATATCAACAACAATTTCTAATTTTTAATTTACAAAATAAATTATAAATTTCATATCAACAACAATTTCTAATTTTTAATTTACAAAATAAATTATAAATTTCATATCAACAAATCCACAACATTCAAATAATCCAAGAGATCTAGATCTAACAGTTCAAATCAAAATAACATACAGGGTGATGTATATTTTGGCATATGACAAATCGGCGAGAAATAATTCAATAATATTAACAAATAATCTATTTTAATTAGCCAATAATTTCAGATCTAACGTTTAGATTCACGGATCTAACATCATACAGTCATAAACAACTTAGATCCGTATTTCAATATTGCTACATAGCAGATCAGTCAATATTCTTTAATAACAAAGAATTATATTATATTTAATTAAAAATAAATTCTCACTGCTGTTGGTTCTGAGATGAATCGAGTTTGGTCAGATTTGGTGTTCGAAATCAAGACGGTTGCGGATCTGAAACAATTAGCATTCAAGTTCATATGAAAAATTAGAAATCAGCCTTAAACAACTGACTCTGCGACGCTTATAAGCGTGACTAAATCTGAATCTTTTACCTTCAAGAGAGGTTCAAATCTTTGTTTTCAGATTGCGGGAGCTACTGTTGATGAAACGACGAACCGTTTGTTGGAGGTGGACCGTCTTGGAGAGAGCTGCGATCGACCAGAAGAGGGGAGGGTGCGGCGGCGGCGGTGGGGCCCAGGGGGTGCGAACGGCGGCTGTTTGCGGGGGTATGGCGACTTCGTCGAGGCACGGTGACGGATGCTCCTTATCTAGAATCGAAGAGCTCGCGAAGAGCTTCGAAACGGGTATTGGTACGAAGATTTTCGTTGAGTATCGGAGGAGAAATCGAAGCTCAAATAATTGAGCAAATATGGGTTCTTGCGGCTGTGCAAAATGAAGAAGACGATGGCCCTGTAGCATACCGCATTTATACTAGTATTTAGGGTTTTTTTTTAATTAATTATAGAAAATAGTGTTTTCTCGTACGACCTCCAACCGAAGCACAACGACTGTTAAACTTAATGTTTTGACGTCTTCTGAACGCGATGGCGCTACTGCCAAGGTCTAATTCTGAAGTTACAGTCATGTTTTCTTTTATTTTTAAAATAAATCATTTAATTTAATTTCGAACGTACTTGTTAATTCCACTAGGGCCACATACTAGCTCAGAAAAATCCAGAAAAATTTTTTTTGGCTTTCTTATGTCCATATGGTCCTAACAAAATTTATTTCACCTCATTCTGAGACTGTTTGAAAAATGGCTATTTTTCAGTCAATTAATTTTGACCGAAATTGACAAAACACAAATTCTTTTGCCACGCTTATATGCTAGCTTCGAAAATCATGAAATTTGAAACCTAGCAATAGTTTTACATTCCGGACCCAACAAAAGTGGTTTCGTTGAATTCCGAGGTCGTATGCAAAATGTCAATTTTCAAGGGCGATATATTTCTATAGCGACCATTCTGAAAATTTATTTGGCCATAACTTTTGATTTCCGCTATGAAACTTTGATTTTTCGGATTCGTTAAAAAGGGACTCATTAACAGATTTAGATATTTTTCGTTTCACCAAAATCCGGTTTATTCTGCATCCTGTGCAGTAGGTCAAAGTTCAAGTTTGACTTTTCAAACTACCTTCCTATTTCTAGTTCTCTATGCAATTTATTTTTGGATTAACTTTGCATTAACTTTTCTCAACAAATTCCCATTCATTTTATTTGAAATAATTTATTTAAAATTTTTAAACACCCATAAATGAAAATTTTAAATTGACCCCAAATTTCAGGGTTGTTACAACAGCGCTAGAATCGATTATATATATACATACATATATATATATATATACATAATTATAATTGAAATAAATCGAATAACGACGCTGCAGTTCGGTATTTGAAATTGAAACTTCAAATGATTATTGCGGGAGATCCGACCGTCGGGTTTTCCCAAAACTGAAACCGTTGGATTCGTTTTGAAAAGATCTTTCTAATGATATAAAATTTGTGAAGATCCAACGGATAGATTTTCAAATATGTGTAAATCAAATCTGAAGAAAAACAGCGCCATGGCCGCGTTATGGCCTGAAGCGTCGTTTAAATGAATTGGCTAATTTTAAATAAATAAAAATAGCGATAAATCGTGATAAAACATTATAAATGATATGGAATGAAAATAAACTGAATTTGCTCGGTTTATTAGATATTTGATGGTTGAATGTGTTTGGCGTGAAAATTATATTAAAGAACAAAATGATTGTTGTCGAATAATTTAACCATTGAAATGAATTGATTCGAAATATTAAATATACGTGAATTATTTGAAAAGGCCGAGTTAATTCTCATTTCAAATAATTGATCGACGATTAAAAGTCGAAGATATGAAGACGGTGCAAGACCGATGATCTTCACATAGAATGGAGGGGTGCTATTGATGCTCAAGATAGGAGTAGCTACCTAGAAGGGGCTGAAGTAGTAACCGTTTGGATGTACGTATTGGTTGTACGGATGAGCAAGAAATAATGATCCTTCGGTTTCGTTCAGACCCAGAACGGACTTGTAAATGGATGTGTGTCTGACGTTGTATATTGACAACGTGGCATACAGAGTTGCTGTGATCAAAGCTTTTGTTGAAAAGAAGAGCTTTGTGGTTGATGATCAAAGCACCGCCTGTGTGGCATAGCTTTGTGTCTATCGTTGTTTCGCGAGCCTCACACCCCGGTATGGACCAAAAACGGTAGAGGACCTCAGGGAGGACATGCGTTTCCTTCTAGCTAGGGTGGTGTCAGTGACCTACCAGCCCTGACATTTATATTACTTTCACATGTGTGGTTGTTGCTGTTACGAGGCGCCTCGGTTATATCGGTCGATCCGGGACCGATGAAGTCATTTGTTGGCTCATTTACGCCCCAAAGGGTGGGGAAACGCAATGTTTAGGCATTATAATCCACATCGGGTGGACCGGCCCTGACGATCTAAGGGGCAGTTGCGGCTGTTCCGGAGACATGGGCTAGATTGTCTCGAAGCGGTAAGGACGATCCCTTGCCTTGGTTCATGACGGAAATCCAATTTCCAAATACGACATCGTGCGATTTGATTGTATATATATAAGGCGACATGATATATGGTACCCATGTCGTCTATGATTGATAGTTATGATTCAAATTGTTTTTGAAACATATAAACACTAGCAATAATATCAAATGATTTCTTTTGATCGTATCAAGCATAATTTGGCCATTATAAGGTAAAACTCTATCCCCCGGTTTGTGTTGCATTGTGTGATGGGACCTGAGTCTTTTAATGGCTTCATTTTTATAAAAAGCATTGCGATGTTAAAAAGATTTACTTGTTTTAAAGCACTTGCAATCATTGGAGTAAACCCATTCCGCGAAAGTGGCGTGGTCCTATGATTTGCCATATTGTAAAATGTGTTAAATAGATTTCTCATACCAGTCCCATGACTGACCTGTAGTTTGTTTCACTTGCAAACTCGGGTGCCCCTATTTCTACACGGGCAGCCTTGTATTCAGGTTTTAGCAGGCTCTTTCTGGATAGCTGGAGCTGAAGATGGATTCTATCATTTATCTCTTTTTATGCTGTTCAGCTCCTATTTTACATATTATGTTGTTTTCCGCTGTAGACATTTATGTATAGCTAAACTGTATTTGTGCTAAGTATGATCCTGTATACTATGTAACTCTGATGTTTATATTTATCCAGTATATTCTGTTGTACATTATCTGGTGTATTTATTTATTTCTGTTCTGCTATTATCTGTTTATGTGTTATATTCCAAAGATTACCCTTGCCTTCGTGTTACGGGGTTTGGGTCGTCACAATACGATAAACCTTACTACGTTCTGAATATCCAACAAAGATTCCATGATCAGCTTTTGCATCAAAGTTTCCGAGTTGATCTTTAGTATTAAGAATAAAACATTTAGAACCAAAAATTTTAAAATAAGAAATGTTTGGTTTTCTTCCATTAAAAAGTTCGTAAGGTGTATTTTTAGTCAAAGGACAAATAGAAATCCGATTTAATACGTAACAAGCAGTTGCTACAACTTCTGCCCACAATTGTTTTGGTGAAGTACTCCCATTTAATAAGGTTCTAGCACATTCTTGTAAAGTTCTATTCTTTCTTTTTACAACCCCATTTTTTTGTGGAGTTCTAGGAAAAGAGAAATTATGATTTATTCCTTTCTTTTTACAAAAATGTTCAAAAGATTCATTCTCGAATTCTCCACCATGATTGCTGCGAATGTTCTTAACTTTTAAATCTTTAGAATTTTGAATTCTTTTAATAAAATCTTTAAAATTTCCAAAAGTATCACTTTTATTTTTCATAAAAATAGTCCATGTATATCTTAAAAAATCATCAATTATTACAAACACGTATCGATTATGATTTAAAGATTGAACTTGAGTAGGACCAAATAAGTCCATGTGTAATAATTCTAATGGTTGTAAAGTCGAAATAACCTTTTTAGATTTAAAAGAGGATTTTGTTAATTTACATATTTGACAATCTTCACAAAGATTTTTTACTTTAAATTTTATTTAAGGCAATCCTTTTACTAATTCATTTTTCGAAAGTCTCTGTATAGTTTTAAAGTTTATATGACAGAAACGCTTGTGCCATGGCCAGGAATCGTAGTTATTGGCTACCAAACACATTTCTTTATTATTATTAACTTTCATGTTTAAAACATAAATATTACTTTCTCGATTTCGTTCAAAAATAAGGCTTTGTTCTTTGTCAAAAATACTGCATTTATTTTTAGAAAATGTTATTTAAAAATCTTTGTCACACAATTGACCTATACTTAGTAAATTATGTTTTAAGTTTTTAACTGAGGAAACATTAGTCATAAGGGGTAAATTTGAAATACCATAGTTGCACACATCTCCTTTGCAAATGATAAAGCCTTTTGAATTATCTTCGAAGGTAACAGAGCATCAAAGTATTAAATATCGGTAAGCATATCTTTGTCTCCGGTCATGTGTTTTGAGCAACCACTGTCTAAGATCCATTTTCTCTTTTTGAGTGGGACCTACAAAAAATATTAATAAGCATATTGGTACCCACTTTTTGATAGGGTCCTAAGAGTTATATCTTAGGAAGCCAAACCCAAGTGGGTTTAGTATCCCTTTTGTACAAGTAATTTCTATTATTATGCACAGATTCCATAAATGACTTGATATGTTTGTTCCTAATCAAACTATTGTTAGTTTTTGGAACCCATATCTCAATTTTATTAATCTTTTTAATGGATTTTGATTCATTTTTTAATTTTGAATCAATTTTCCTCTTTATTTTGGAATTTTTCTTTGGAGGAATTTTTGATTTTTTATACCCTAAGCCATTTTTGTTTGAAGATGGTCGAGAGTTTTCAATAATTCTAGATAAATTTTCTCTTCCTTTATTGAAGTTAGATACATTTTTAGAAATACTTTCTAACTTAGTTAGAATACTTCTATTTTCTAGTTCTTTTATTTTAGTTTTCAACAAGTGATTTTTAGAACTAATTTCGTCATTCTTTGCCTTTTGAGTTTCAATTTCTTGACTTAAAAGTGAAAGCTGACTGTCTAAATTTGTAAGAGTCTCTTGAACTTTTTCAAGTTCTACTTCTAAGATTATTTTTTCATCTTTTAGCATATCTCTTTCAAATTTAGCCTTATTATGATTTTCACGAGTTTCTTTAAGTTTCTTTTTTAGAGTTTTTATAATGTTTAAAAATTCAACATTAACTTCTATTAATTCTTCATAAGATAAATCACTTACTTCAGATTCTTGAGCCGTGAACACACATTTTTCTTGTTCATTTTCACTCTCACTATCATTGTCTGATGAATCTGAATCGGAGTCGTCCCATGTGACAGAAAAGGCCTTCTTTTTGAATTTTTCTTTCTTATTCTTGTTGTTGAAGCTCTTCTGATTTTCTTTTAATTCTGGACAGTCTTTGACCATGTGATCTCTGTTATGACAATTAAAGCATTCTAAATTTGCGGATGAAGGTTTGCTTGAATTATTTTGCTTGAAATTTCCTTTTCTATATTTTAAAAACTTCTTAAAATTTTTAGCAATAAATGCCAAATCCTCATCTTTTGATTCTGATTCTTCTTTATCTGCATGAAAAGCTACATTCTTTTTCTCTTGTGCTAATTCTCTTTTTGCTTGAAGATTTACTTCATAAGACATGAGATTGCCTATGAGTTCTCATGTTTCATAGCTGATAAATGGTTAGCTTCCTCAATGGCTAGTACTTTTCTTTCCCAATCGTTAGTTAGAGAGCTTAGCACTTTTGATACAATATCAAAGTCACTATATTTTTCTCCCAGTCCTATCAATGCATGTAAAATGTCTTGAAATCTTGAGTACATTTCATTGATGGTTTCATTTTGTCTCATCTTGAAGTTCTGGAATTGATTTTTGAGCATCAAAATTTTTGTTTGTTTGACTTTGCTTGTTCCTTCATGGATAGTTTTGAGGGTTTCCCATATTTGATATGCTGATGTACAAATGCTAACACGATTGAACTCATTTCTATCCAGTGCACAGTATAACATATTCATAGCTTTTGCATTTGCATTAGCCTCATCTTTTTGAATAGTCGTCCAAGCTGAGTATTCAGTTGTAGGTGCCGGGAATTCTTTTTGAGTAGCATTCCATGCATTAAAACCACTTGCTTGCATATATATCCTCATTCTTGTAGCCCAATGGTTGTAGCGTAGTCAATTGAATAGAGGTGGTCTTTGAGTAGATTGTCCTTCGGCAAATGTAGTTGAGCTAGTACTTGGGTTATTCTGCATTTTATCAAAGTATCAAGTAACAGTGTTACGGTTATAGGATGACCTTTCTCTGATACTAATTGAAAGTGACTAAGTAGCAGTTTGATCGTATAGAGAATATAACAAAGTGTATATAGTAGAGTAGTAGCTGTAAGCAAAAAATTGCACAGTCGATTTATACAGGTTCGGACCACTGTCCTACGTCCAGTCCCAGACTCCCTTCTGGTATTTCATTAACACAAACACCCTCACTTAACCCGAAGGAATAGGTTCACAATTAACCGAACAGTCGAATGAGATTTCTTGCCTCAACCGCTGAAGAGGACTTTCTTAATACAGAATAATTGATGATAATATGTGTTCTTGATAACACAAATATGTCAAATATGAAGTACACCCTTCCTATAGTCTTTCCTTGATGATGGACGTGAAGTTTGTGAAATATTATGGAAGATTTAAATCTCAAATAATTGAAAGTAGAGTGCTTTTTGGAGATTAGAGTGCTTTGAATAATATAAAAAAAGTTAAAATGAAATTCAGTGATTTGATCTCTTAATCAAGTCTCTATTTATAATATGTAAATAGCTATAACTTTTCACGAAGAGATTTAATCAAGAGTTATGGATTAGAAAGTTGTGACTTTTCATAATAGGTTGCAACTCTTCGTAGTCAGATGTCTAAAAATAATTTTCAGATGTCTGTTTTGATTTGAAAAATAAAATAGCAAGGAAATAGTGTATTTCGTAGAAGATTCAGAAGTCTGAAAAATTCAAAACAGACGTCTGAATATTATGTAAAATTTTAGTTTGTCTCAACAAACAGACGTGTGTCTGAATTATTTCAGAGGTCTGTTTTCTGGGCAAAACCTATTCCTTGCCTTTTTTCAATTGGTATATATATATAATATGTGTGTAATCATCAAGGAAGACTTTAACATGAAAATCTAGGACTAACAGACTCTTACAACATATATGATCTTTATTTTATGTTCTTGAATCTGCTTGTCAAATATCTTCCTACAAAACAGAGTTAGTCGATATAATGTATATGCTTATGTTTAGTTGTAGCTAAAACGCTATATATAGCGAGATTCAACGCTATATACCAAGTCCCTCCGAAGTCTACGATACACAACCTTAAAAGATCCTCAAGAACTCTATTCACCCTTTTTGTCTGTCCATTGGTCTGTGGGTTATAGGCAGTGCTCAAACACAACTGTGTACCTAATGCTTCTTGCAAGCTCCTCCAAAATTCACTGGTGAAAATGGGGTCACGATCACTTACGATGTTGGAAGGAACTCCATGAAGACGGACTATCTCACGAACGCAAACTGCTGCAAACCTAGTTGTCATCCTCTTACTCTTAACTGGAATGAAATAAGCGCTCTTAGTAAGTCTGTCTACTACAACCCAAATGCTGGTGTTGCCCTTCCTTGATTTTGGCAACCCATCGATGAAATCCATAGAGATGCTCTCCCACTTCCATTGTGGAACCTCCAAACGATGAAGTAAACCACTGGGCTTCTTTTACTCAGCTTTGACTTGCTCGCAAATCAAACATTGAGAAAAAACTATGCCACATCTTTCTTCATCCCAGCCCAAAAGAAAACCCTCTTCATATCCCTATACATCTTATCACCGCCTAGATGAATAGTCCTCTTAGAATGATGGGCTTCTTCTAGGACTGTCTTTAACAAACTCCGAATTTGGGGAACACAAAGCCTTCCATCTCCTCGCAACCGCCCTTTATCGTCTATGGAATATCTACCGAGGTGACTAGAAATCTCCCCTTTGCCGAGCCTATACAAGATGTCTGAAATCTGTGGATCCTCTCACTGCGAAGCTCCTATCTGATCCATAAGAGTAGGTCATATCTCTAGCGATGCAAACAAACCAGGCAAAAATTCGGTGGAGGGTCTAAAGTCAAAAGTCGATATGAACTCCAAGCTTTTCCTCTCCACAAACAGAGGAATTAAGGCCATCCTCTGCCTACTTAGTGCGTCTGCCAACACATTACCCTTGTTAGGGGTATAAGCAATCTTGAAATCATAAGAAGCTAGGAACTCCATCCACCTTTATTGCCTTAAATTAAGATCTTTCTGCGAAAACAAGTACTTGAGAGATTTATGATTGGTGTACAACTCGAACTTCTCCCCAAGCAAATAATGACGCCACGTTTTAAGCACGAGTACTATGGCAGCTAGCTCTAAATCATGGGTATGGTAGTACTTCTCATAAACCCTTAACTGTATACCCCCATAACATACTACCTTTCCCTCTTGCATCAGAACCACACCAAGCCTTTTACCACATGCATCAGTGTATACTGTAAACACTTTGCTTCCATCGGGCAAGGTCGAGACTGGAGCTGTTGTCAGAGCCCTCTTCAATCGTTGGAAAGCAATATCACAATCCATATCCCATGAAAACGTCAGATTCTTCTTCATCATCCTGGTGAGTGAGGTTGATATCTTTGCGAAGTTCTTAATGAACTTCCTATAATAGCCTGCCAATCCAAGAAAGCTTCTCACCTCCGCTGCATTCTTTGGAATTTACCAATCTTGAACTGCAACTACTTTGCGGGATCTACTACTATCCCATCTTTAGAGACCACATGCCCTAGAAATTTCACTTCTTTTCTCCAAAAATGGCATTTGGAGAATTTCGCCTTATGCTGATGCGCACGAAGAGTTTTCAAAACTTCTTTCAAATGTTGGGCATGCTCTTTCTCTCTCTTTGAGAAGATCAAGATACCATCAACAAAGACCACGACGAATTTATTTAAAAACTCCCGAAACACCCTACTCATCAGATCAACAAAATAGGAGGGTGCATTCGTCAACCCAAAAAGCATAACGAGCCATTCAAAGAAACCATCTAGAGTCCTAAAAGCGGTCTTGTCTATACTGTCCTCAGCCACCCTCAACTGATGAAACCCTGTGGCCAAGTCTTACAGAGAGAATATTGATGCACCAACAAGCTGATCAAACAAATCATCTATCCTTGGAAGTGGGTGCATGTTCTCCTTTGTGAGTTTATTCAACTCCCTATAGTCCACACATAAGCGAAGCGAACCATCCGCCTTAGTTGCGAATACCACTGGAGCACCCCATTCAGATATGCTTCTCCTAATAAATCCTTTATCAGGTAGCTCCCCTACTTTCTTACTAAGCTCCCTCCTTTCTCTTGGAGCCATATGGCGCACAGGTAATGCAACTAGCTTTGCATTGTCTACCAAGTATATACGAAAATCGATCTCACGCCTCGGAGGTAAGCCCCGAACCTCCTTAAAATCATCAGAATACTCACAGACAACTGGTACAGATCGCAGATCATCGATAGATGTATCAAGAGACTCTAGAAACTAAGCATGACAGACCCCTTTGCGTCACAAGAAATCTCGTGGGTCCTCCCATGGCAAGTCAAAAGTCTAATGACCCTCCTCTCACAATCCAGAATGGCACCATACATCCATCCCTAGAATCAAACCATAGCCCATAAAACCGAGCACATATGCATCGCACTCAAACTCGATGCCTAACACAGATATTCTCAAACCCCGACAAATCATGGACAAATGAGCCGAACCACCAATAGAGTTTGAGACAACAATGGGATCCACTACCATACTAGTATTAAGGTGCAGAGACTCAACTACAGAATCAGATATAAATGAATGTGAAGCGCCAGAATCAAAAAGAGTTCTAATAGGATGACTGGAAAGAGAAATCAAACCTTCCACGGAAATTTTCCTACCTCGATCTGGAGCACTGATCGCTAGAACTTGCACTTGCCCTCCAGAAGCTCCTGCCCTTTGACCTTGTCCTTGCTTCTTCGGGCATTCCTTAGAAAAGTGTCCGACCTCTCCACAACTGAAGTAAGCATTCTTCCTTCTTTTGCAGTCCTTGATCAAATGACCCTCGCATCCGCAAATGTGACATTTCCTCTTATCCTTAGCCTTGTTGTTCTTCCAGCCTTTCTTTTGTTGTTGTTGCTGTTGTCCGGTCCTAGGCCATACCTTCTTATTTTGTGTTTCCTCAACTTTAACTTCTTTCTTTTCAGTTTTGTCTTCCTCATGCATCAAGGCCATATCAACGAACCTTTCAAAAGTGGCTCCCATTGGAATATGGGATATAGATAATCCATGAAGGGGTTCATTTAGTCCTCATGCAAACCACAAAGCTTTCTTATGCGGAGTATCTACCAGCTCCAACCCAGACCTTGCTAGCTGGTTGAATTTGTTAACATATTCTTTGACAGTCATGCCTCCTTGCTTGAGTGCCAGAAACCTTTCCATTTGCATGCTTTTCTCAGCTTGAGAAAGAAACTTTATTTCAAACCTCTGTCGAAAATCATCCTAAGTCTTCACTGGACGCCCTACTTGCGTCACTTCCCACCAGAACGAAGCTTCATCTTTCAGTAGCCAGACGACTAATAGAATCTTCGCATGATCGTCCACTTCGAAAATTCCAAACAAGTCCTCCGTCTCTTTGAGCCAATTCCTTGCCTCTACGAACGTCTCAGTTCCACGGAATGGCTTTCCTCCCATAGCACAGAAATCTTTGCAGATCTTAGAGAAATTATCTACATGCGGAGGAGGAGGAACGGCGGGTGCAGCTGGGGGAGCAACGTCAGCTTGACCACCAGCAGGCGCCGTGGCCTCAAGATACCTACGGAACCAGCATGGTATCGTAATGCCCTCAGGAATATTAGGTTCCCTAGACATGCAGAAAAGGAAAGGAAAGGGATTCAGACAAAGGATCGAAAGATATTACATATGGCTTTGGGGAATATGTTTTTCAAAAACAGACTTTTCTTTTTGAAAATGCTTTCTTTTAAAACCTTTTTGAAAACCTTTTACCTAATCTGGTAACCTTCAGCTCTGATACCAAGTGCGACACCTCACGTCCGTTAATGTCACTCATTAAGAGAATGCATTAAGTTTCGTGAAGCATTACAGGTAAACAGAAACAGAAACATTACAAGGCAGATATAAAATAGTAGCGGAATTTAAAACTTCGATAATCATAAAGCATCGTGGTTCAAAACATCATAAGTTTGAAAATACATAAACCCAGTACATCATCTTAAAATTTCTGTCTTGTACTTAAAACATCAGAGTACAATAATAAAAGAAGCATAATTCCCCCAATAAAACATATCCATAATATATAAGATAAGAGCTCGAGCAATATACCTAAGCAGCTCCAAGAAGAATCCTGATCAAGCTTGAGTATTCCCACCCTGAGAACCTGGGGGGAACGAAAGAGAAAGAAGAGGAAACAAAATGGGTCATACATAAAGTCTGGCGAGTCCAGTTACTTTTAGCAAATAAATAAGTAAAAGTATCATGACAGACATATAAAGTGGATAAGAGAGATAACAGCATATAAGGCAAGTATGACAAGATAAACATGACATCTGGATAGAATGAATAGCGCTTCTCTAACACTTTCCTTTTTCTCTTTCTCTGCACCAATACTAGTGTCTTATTAATAAGATGATCCCCAAAAAGTATAAAATGGTAGACTTAGGTGTACTTCCAATGAGAGGTTTTCACCCCATACAATCAATAGATAGCCCAACATATCGGAGTTACCCCTAAGGGTATTAACGGGCTCCCGAACGTACCGAAGTCTAAATGTACCCTATTACTACCCTAATCGATCGTCTCCCTACTCCGTAGATACCATGTGCTAGCCCATAGTAGGATGTATCACTTCCTAAAGTAGCAACCCTTCGTTTTCAAGATGTGCACAACCATATTTACAGGTGCCACGACGTCTTATCCTCCTCTATCCAGACCATGCACGCACATGACCCGGTCGGTACGCGCTGCCTACACTGTCCCTCACATTTGGATCTCTTACAATCAGCCCAGTAAGCATGCTCCGACTCCGACCTAGTTTAGAGTACTCATTTGATACCTATATATGGGTTACTGACTGAAACGAGTCCCACACACAAGATGATACAAGCTTCCCCCTACGCTTGCATCCCCACTAGGTTTTCCACAGGTTATGCCATACTAGAGTAAAAGATTGCATAACCCCCACATGTTAAGTTTGTGGGCCTATATATACAAATATTACCCACCTGCCCAAGATTTACTTAACCCACCCACTGTTTCAAACAAGTTTACTTAACTCCTACTCAAGTTATATGTTCATACAATCACTATGGATTCAATTAGGTTAAGTATTCCAATTCATTACCATATTCATTTATGGTTATAATGTGCTAGACCTCCTACATTAAGCCTACCACTTGTGGATGTTGGATATGCCGGTCGGTTCCGAGCAGAATTTTTCTACAAGTCAGATTTAACCTCGTATCTTAGCACATCTCGTGTTTATACACTTAGACCCCTCACATTAGATTCACCATTTGTGATCGCTGGATATGGTTCCGGGAAGATTTCCACCACAAATGTAATCTAACCTCGTGTCTAAGCGCGGTTGCAATTTCTAACGATTGTAATTCTTGGCATTTCAATTGTTAACCAATTATTCCTATGTCGTTATAGGTTTTCATGCCCCTTTCCCAAGTTATGTTCATAATGAACCATATGCCCCAAATTAAGGTCTTTATTCACAAGTTGATTTATGTCCCCAAATTCATGTTCATATATTTCATTCAAGTTATGCCCAAATTTCCTACTACAAGTTATGCCCCAAATTAACGCTTTCCCCTCGTTCCCAATTTAACGCGTTCGCATATTTCAGCGGTATGCCTAGGCTCGAAGGTAGTCTGGCTATAAAAATAAAAAGGGAAAAAGATGAAGGGAAGAGGACAGAAATGATTATACTAACAAGGTCGATATAAAAAGGCAGAAATAGGCATAAACATATAATGGCAAGATAAGCATATAGGAACAGATCTGATGAACATGTGATAATATAACTGATTATAACATAAAAGGGACATCATAAAAGGCACGATGAGATCTAAACAATGAATTAGATATCCAACTAATAACATATCCGATTCAGCCACAAACATAATAGGAACATGCATAAGGTTATCTAAACAGTGAATTAGATCTACAAATAATGGCAGATCTGACATTGTAAATAGGTATAGGTTCAGATCTAGTTCATAGTCATGTCAGAATTACAGGTTATAACATATCTAATATGATTCAAATAGTCATAGGCATAGATCCAAGTTATAATCATGTTAAGTTTTACTTTTAAACATTTAGATCTAAAGGTAATGTAAACTCACAGTGTTTGGATCTAGAAAGATAGAAGAAAAGAATTGAATCACAGATCTCTAAACTCTAGTTGATTGACTTAATTGCAGAAGAAGAAAAAGGCTTGATTTAATCTAGGCAGAGGCAACATGTAGTTCTCCATTATTTTTGGTGTGCAAAAACAAGAGTAATGAGACCATATATATAGGCGTAACCCCAAACTCTAATCTGCCCATATCTGTCACAGGCGGGTCGACCTCCCTTGAGGGGTCGACCCATGGGTCGACACCCCCCTTATGGGGTCGACCCAGGGGTCGACAACCTTGGGCGGGATTTTTTCCGCTCCCCTAATTTCTGATATTTTGAACTGTTTTGAATTTTTTGGACCAATTATATATATATATATATATATATATATTCTCCTTATGCGTATACAAACTTCAAACCTTAATAACTTCTTCATACGATGTCCGTTTTACGCAAACCAGGTGTCTATTTTAACCAGAATTCCGAGATGAACATAATGGTGTAGTCCATTTCCCTTCATTCTGAATATTAAATTAATTATTCTTTAATTTATCATCTTTTAGTGTTGTTAAAATTACGGGGTGTTACACAAAGTCATGACATTTCTGGATCGAGCGATGTGAACCCTAAACTGACTAATAATCCTGTTCAATGGCTCTAACAAGTTCCGATGTTCCATTTCCTAATTGCATGAACCACAATGCTATAATATCTAATAAGTACAAGGGTAAGAATTTCACTTCAACTTTCTCAAATGCCCCCACTACTTTTATGTGTCGCGTATACCTCATCAAATGAACGATCGGGTCCGTTCTCCTATTATATGCCTCCAACATGGGAATTTTAAAGTTTGGAGGATTCCTCGCATTCTTGACACCTGGACTAAAGAGACTACTATGCACATTCTCTACATCTAAATTCACTATACCATCCCTTATAGCATGATAAATGACATCCACAAATTTGTCATTATAATTCAGAAATAATCTTTAACTAATATCTTGAACTCCTACCATTCGAGCATTTATGTTAGATGTAGTCCATCAGCTTCGAATCTATTTGATCTAGAGGCATGCCCTAAGGTCCAAGGGATCAATACTAAACCCTTTAGAAGGTCCAGTTCTGACCTGTTCTCCTTAAATGGGGATCTCCCTCAATTGATTCAAGTTAATTTATCAACATGCGTTTTCTATTCTAGTATCCATGTTTTGAACTCCAGGCCCTTCTGAAGGTTCATTGCATTATGCCAGGTCATGCCCACATTGATAGGGTTCAAACTCGACCCTTTAGACGAAATCGATACCAGTGGTATTGGGGTAAGTTAGATCCCAACTACTGGGGTTTGATTCCCCATGTATCGGGTTTGATTCCAGTGTATTCATTCTGACTTCCAACTCCTAAAGTTTGTTTGATTCATTGGGAGAAAGTAGCCATTATTTGCTCTTGCCTGGTTATTACCTCATATTGTTTATCCACCATAGCCTATAGTTTCTCCCCTATAGTACTCATCTCCTTCAAGGCCATGTATATAAAAAAATTCCACTAGAGGAAGCCTTTTAACTTCGTTCTTTCCCAGTTTCTTCTGGTTCAGCTCCAGTCCTCTTTTACTTAGCCATTGCTTCAAGATTTTTTGAATTTGGATCCTAAGTCTTTGATTCAAGTGCCCGAACTTGACATGCCAAATGCTAGTGATGCTTTCGGTCATTAACACGTAGATAGATTACACGTAGTCCACAATCATATACTACAATAACAACATACGAAACAAGTAAATGTACATAATGCTTTATACTGGTTCGATAAACTCTGTCATATGTCTACTTGTAGCAATATTTGACTATACTATAGAGTACAAATACAGTTCATTTGTTTATATAAAAATAAAAGAAAAAAAGAGTGTACTTGTCTCTTGAAAATGGTAAAGCTCATGCGTAGTTTCCAAGGGAAGATCCCATTTTCCAGTGTCATAGGTGGAGTAATTATAGCCATTGAAGACCCTGAATTGACTAAGGATTTTGGGTGGAGGCCCAATAAGGTAGGACGATTGAACTCTAGAAACATGGCATGGATTGCCCCATAAAATAGGGATCAACACCGACCCCTTATAAAGGGATCGATGACGATTATGGTGCGACCCTTATGGTGGGACCCCATATGGATTGTCTTCATGTCAATGTGCTTAGTCTTCCAAGTTGCACTTCGGTCTTCGAGTAGTGAACTTAGGGCGAGCAATAAGAACCGAGAACTGAAAAACCAAACCGAACCGACCCAAAAAGATCCGGATCCAAATCGAGCTCGATGGATCTCAGGTCGGGTCTAGATGATTAAAAGTATAATGAAGACACGCGCAAAAAACACTGAAATACATGTAATTTTAATGTTATTATCCAACCGAACCCGAACCCACCCGAACCGAAGCTCGGATCGGGTTAAGTCCAGATTTTTTAAATGTGCAGTTTAGACTGGACAAAGCCCGATCCGTCTAGAACCGAGACCCGCCGAGTCGGGTCCGGGTCAACAGGTCGGGTCTAATTGCCACCCCTAAGCGAACTGTAGCTCCGTTGACCTTTGAGTTTCTATGCTCTGAATCCATACCAATCTCTACTTTCCTAGAGCCTTTTCCACACTTAGCCATTTCTGAAGTGTTATCCGAGTGAATCCAGCTATTCTCAGCCTTTTGTCCCTATTGATGCTCGATTCTCGGGACTGTCAGCCCCTATGGTTGTGAAGTTCGTGTATCCGAATTTCATGAGTAGCAGCCTTGTAAAAAGACGAATTAACATGCACGATGTATGTATATTACAAAAAACAATCAATTTAGAAAATAAAGTAAGCATACGAAAAAGAAAATTACCTTTTCTTTTTGAGAAATAGCGAAAGCACAAAAAACAGTTCATGTAAAAAGTACGAAACATAAGTTATAAAATTAAATCAATCGAACCCTTACCTTCCATGCTTTCTCTTTTAGTGCTCTATAGTACCATGCAAATTCAAACATTAAGTTTATTTGTCAGAGATACTCTACTTTTGATTAAAAAAAAAAAAAAAAAAAAAAAGAACGGTTTTGATGGGCATGATTTTCAAATTTAAATGAATTTTCCGATGGCATATCATGAGCATAGTATTTTTTTTTTTAAAGTGGAATCATAATTGCTTTACCTACCTTTTTCAAAATGGAGTCCATGTTCATTAACATGGTTAGCTTTTTTTAAAGTAAAAATTGGGTAAAACAGAGACTCGAATCCGGTGCCTAAAAAACAACAGAGATGCAATTTGTTCACCCAACCGCCGCTCCTTATATAAAACAAGGCAAATCACTGAAATTGTAACATCCACCTTCTCAAAAGGAAAAACAGAAAAAAAGAAAAGAAAAAGAAAATCAAATCAATATCATCTCGAAGGTAAACATACAGCTCTTTCCATGTAATAATAGATCCGATGCAATTATCCAGATCCACAAACTAATTCTACATTTATTCTATTTGGATCTCAGATCTGTTCTGATTTATACTTAGATCTGCTTAATTTCTTGTGTTTTATTGAAACCACAGATGGGGTTGACATTCACGAAGCTGTTTAGTCGACTATTCGCGAAGAAAGAGATGAGAATTCTGATGGTTGGTCTCGATGCGGCTGGTAAAACCACCATCTTGTATAAGCTCAAGCTTGGTGAAATCGTCACTACCATTCCTACAATTGGTCAGTTTGCTTTGCTTTGCTGGATCTAGTATTTTTTTTTTCCAGTTTGCTATCTTTGAATTTCAAGGTTGGAGTTATCGGTCGACAATTGTTTGTACAGCTACTTGATTGTTGTCAGTAAACAAGATGATTTGGGTGCAGATGATTAGGTATCAGTGTCAGCATTTAAAAAACTGGTGTATGGGGAAACCGAGGTGGACACCCCCTCCATGTGTGAATCAATATGTAGTCTTGATTTAGTTCTTATTAAATTAGGTTACATAATTAACTGTGCCATTTTTCCATCTAGCTTTGTTTCGAAATGGTTGGAGGTTGCATCAACTAATAAGATCCCCGTTTTAAGTATTTTTTTTCTCTTTAAAGAGAATATTGTCTAGGCAGTAGTATATACGGCAGAGCAATTACTACAATACTTCCTTGGCGAGTGAATAATGAGGCAATTTTATAAACTGAAATTTGGTATCCATTGCAGGATTTAATGTGGAGACTGTGGAGTACAAGAACATTAGTTTTACTGTTTGGGATGTTGGGGGTCAAGATAAGGTACTTCAAACTCTACATATGTATACAGTTTGTGTTATTTGGGGAATTCTTGCAAACATGTATGGAGATATAGTCAAAGAAATTTGAGTTCGCTTTTTGTCTAACTAGATTGGTCCATATTTATTGTTCAATCTTCTATTTTACACTTACTATTATAATTTTCAATGTAAAACAGATCAGACCTTTGTGGAGGCATTACTTCCAGAATACTCAGGGCCTCATCTTTGTTGTTGACAGTAATGATAGAGATCGTGTTGTTGAGGCAAGGGATGAGCTCCACAGGATGCTAAACGAGGTATATTATTACTTATGAACTTTACAGTGAAAGATAGACACATCTAGAAAGTGCTATATGTTTGTTCCTCATTATCATTTTTCCTTTGATTGTTCAGTCCTTAGCAGACCATGTTAACAGCTAATGTGACTTCATTTTTTCCATGTCAACGCCTAAATCATGTAAAAGTGATGGGCGGTAACTTAATCTTGGATTGGATAAAAATTTGCCTTCACAATCAACCTAATTCCTACCTGAAAGTGGACTAACAAATGACCTTTATATATCTTATAATTTGAGTACATGGTATTCTTTCCAAGTTTTTAGTTAGAGTTTAATGAGAGGAGCCAGTTGCAAGTCACATTCCTATGGAGCACTGGGATGTTTCGTATCTTTTAGGGAATGGTAGATATAATTTAGTCCTATATGAGAAATTTAAAGGCTGTCTACATGACTCAAAATTCTAGTGCAGTATGGTTTACCGTCCTATACATTTTGTCTGTCCGTGTTTAGATTCGTATCAAAACAAATTAAAATCTGCGTAGTTTTACACCTGCATCTTAATTTTTTTTTAGCTATCAGTAGCAATGATGTACATTTTAATATTTTTATCGAAACATCCAATCTAAATGTATGAAAACGACTATCTTCCACAAAAATGGTGATTACACGTTATAGTTGGTTCAACGTTTGATTTGTTTCCATCTCAAATTATCTTAAACAACACCGTGTGTTTTATCATTTTGGTAAATATGATATAATAGCGTTAGCTAGTCGTTTTTTTGGTATGGTATGTTCCACATTTGTTAGCATATGTTACTTTCGTGTCTGTTACAAATAACAACAACAACAAAGAAGCCATTAATCCCAAACAAGTTGGGGTTAGTTAAAGATGGAACCCAAAATCAAATGACAAAGTCAATTTAAAGGTAATAATATTAATAAGAGATTTAGAAGTGAAAACATAAATAAAAATAAAAATAAAGTAAAATAATTAAATAAATAATAATAGTAATAATGATGAATAGAAAATCAAGATGACGATGATGATAATAATAATGATACAAGTAGCAATAAATACCAAAGACCAACATCACGCCTTATGACCATATTCATTAGTCCTATAACCTAAAACTTTAATACTCTCTAAACTAATCCTAAGCTCATGGTTCTGGTACATGGACTGCTAATTTCATGCATTTCTGTTTGACACTAGCTCTCTCATGTTATCATTGGTCCACCTCTACCTTACTTTGAGCATTTGATCCAGTTTATAATTCCAACATGCACATGTGCATTTTGAGGTCTTCGTTGGAAATGTTCAAATCATCTGAAGTGGTATTGGACTAACTTCTCTTCAATAGATACAACTCCAAGTTTGTCTCGAATGTTATAATTTCTCATTCGGTCTCGTCTTACATGCCCACAACTCCGTCGCAACATACACAACTCTTCTACACTTATCTTTTAGACGTGTTGCCTTTTAGTAGGCCAACATCTGCATCATATAACATTGCATGTCTGGTTGCTGTTTTATAGCACTTCTATTTAAGCTTTTGTGAGATTTTCCTATCATAGAGAATGCCAGATGCCAATCGTTATTTTATCCATCTCGTTCAAATTCTCACATGTACACCAAAGAATCTCACATGTATACCCTTCGTGACCTCATCCATCACTAAAGCACATAGTTATGAATGACGCGTTACGGCGCGCGACATGGCGCGGCGCGCTACGGCGCGCGACATGGCGCGGCGCGCTACGGCGCGCGCCATCTGCGCCATTTCTTTTTGCGGCGCTGCGCATATGAGAAGGCGCGACAAAAGGCGCAAAAGGTGCCGGCGCAAAAAAAGGCACACGGCGCAAAATGGCGCGCCTTTTGTTTTGTTTTTGTTTTTTGCTTGTTTTTTTGTTTATTTTTTCGTTTTTTGCATTTCACATAAAATTATTGTTGATCGTATTATTGCATTTGCTAACGTTTTGTATCTGGTTTTTGTTTATTTTGTGGGTTCTGATTGGATGGCTTTTCTACAGTATTGTTGATCATATTATTGCGTTTGCTAACGTTTTGTATTTGGTTTTTATTTATTCTGTGGGTTCTGATGGATGACTTTTCTACGGTTCTTTTTCCTTGAAGAGAAACAAATATAGTGATATTGAAAATATATTTTATTTTATGTAATACTCTTATATCAAATGTAATATTGCTTGTACAAAAAACATGTATTTCAATTGATTGTGTATTTTATTTCAAATAGTTTGTACACCATATAGATTATCAATAAACATTTATCATTTTTTTTTTTTGCATAAAGTTATCAATTACATCAGGGAAACAATATTACCAATCGATATGTTCTTCCTCACTAATTGTCCTTTGTGTTGCTAAATATAACCACATCATAACAATTAAAAGACTTGATATAATCTAATTGTCCTTACGAATCCGATGATGCAGATGTTGATTTGGAAAATATGATTGTTGAATCGGATTCGGAATTCTAGTTTATTAGTAATATGTATTATTATTTTGGATTTTGAAAACTATTATGCTTGAAATTCTATGCTAATGATGTCAAATTTGATGTTTCTTTTTGCAAAATAGTAAAAATTTCGATTGCCTATGTTTTAGCAAAAAAAAATTGAACTTTTAAATTTTTTGTTATATGTTAATTTAAAAAAACAAAAATGCGCACTAAATCAGAAAGGCGCACGCCATTTGCCGCACCGTACGCCAAGGCTCCAAACTGATGTTGCGCCTTTTTGCGCCGTGCGCCATTAATAACTATGCTAAAGCAAAAATATAGCGGTTCAAAAGTTGTCCTTCACCAAAGAATCTCACATGTATACCCTTCGTGACCTCATCCATCACTAAAGCAAAAATATAGCGGTTCAAAAGTTGACCTTTGATGTAATCCTATATTAATGGGGAAATCACTAGTATCACCATTACATGCTCTGATACTAGTCATAACATAATCGAATATATCCTTAATAAGGGTGATATACTTTGTTGAACATTATTCTTTTCCAAAGCCCATCGCATAGTCTTTCCCGATACTCTGTAATAAGCTTTATTTGAATCGATAAATACCATGTGTAGATTTCTCCATAAGCTGCCTTATCAAGAAAACCGCCTTTGTGGTTGACCTTTCAAACATGATACTAAATTGATTTTTTGAAACACTTGTCAATCTTCTCCATAAGCTTAAGTCATTTATAGTTTGTGCAACTTTGATTATCTCCTTTATTCTTGAAGATTACTACTGATTGGTTTTCCTTCACTCATCTGACATTTTGTTTGATTTGAAAATATTATTGATTGGTTTAGTTAGCCAGGTTACCTTGCATCTCACTCACCACTCTCTTTGCGGTCTTCTTTGCCACTTTGTACTTTTACATTTGTCCTCACGTGCATGATGATGCATGCGTTTGTAGCATTCCCTCTTTTGGTATCCTTTTGCATGTAACTGGTCCACCGCCACGAGTTCTTAGGTCCGCGTTTATTTCCTTCTGTTATCCCAAACACCATAGCAGCTATTTTCCGGATGCGTGTTGCCATCTCATCCTGCATGTCAGTTGCTTCTCCTTCCATATTCCATGCTCCCTTCTTCAATCATTCTATCCTTAAACACCTGTGAGGGATCTCCTTTGTGCCTTCAGCATTTCGTCCTACAGATCTCATTTATTCTTAAATCCAAAGATGAAATACGAATACCAAACGTTGATGTTGTGAGACGACACGTTCTCCAAGTATGACTTTGCAATCTACACAAGCTCTTTTGTCGTCTTCTAGTGAGGACAAAGTCAATCAGGTTAGAGTGTTGACCACTGCTGAAAATTACCAGACGCGATTGTCTTTTTTAAAGAAGGTATTAGCAATCATGAGGTCATAAGATACAACAAAATTCAATATTTCTTCTCTTTCTTGGCTCTTGTTGCCATATCCAAAACCACCATTCACTCTCTCAAACCCCCGCTAGTTTAACCAACATGAGTTTACATGACCACTGAAATCTCCTCATATAAAAAGTTTTTCACTATAGGTCTTCCAAGAAATTCCCGTTGGCTCGTTTATGCCTACTTGTGGGGCATAGACACTAGTGACGTTCAGAATTACATCACCAACCACCAGCTTGACTTGGATGATTTTGTTTCCTCGTCTCTTGCCGTCAACCACTCCTCTTTTAGGGTTCTTGTCAATCAAGATGCTTACTTCGTTCTTATTATGTTTTTTCTTGTCCGTGTACCATAACTCGTAGCCCGTGTTCTCCACCGGCTTCAAGTTACGGCGTTTTTTTATAAATGCCATTCTTTGTTATCTATATTATAACTTCAGCACAAGTTGAACATGCTTTTGTAAAGGTGTTTTACCTCCTTTAACACAAAAGGGAAATTAAAGTAAATGGTTGGAGGCTCTTTTTGTCAGCTTGTTATAAATTATATGATACTTAATCGATGTGCTGAAATATTTCATGGTGTATTATATTTCCACTGCATTTTTCCTCTTTTCATTTTACTAAGATTTTTCAATCATTGACGAGTTCACCTATTTTCTCTTTCTATTACATAGCTACTAATCCGAAATTTCTTTTGATTTCATTGAAACCATTCTCAATTTCTTCATATTAGATCACAAGTGTCATATCCATTTAGTTCATTATCTAGCTTCAATCATCATATAGTATTTTATCCAAAATAAACAGTGGGGATAAATATATGTTTGGCTTATAATAATTAGTTTGTGGAAAAAAATGAAATCCATTAATTGCCATTGGTCCCAATGATTGGACATTTAGTTTGAGTTGTTGTCAAGCCTTGAGTTTGAGTTGTATACATAATAAAGTCTTGAGTTTGAATCACATACATAATAACCTCTCAAATTTGGTGGAGGGGTGCTAATGGAGAGAGAGGAATCCTCAAGATTTGCAGGTGTTATAAGAACATGTGATCCAAAACATTTTGCACATCATGAAGTTTTTGGATGTTCTGTTCTGTATCTTTGTGTTAACTGTTTTTGTTTGGGCCACAAAAATTAATTTTGTTTCTCTTCAGGATGAGTTGCGAGATGCTGTACTACTTGTTTTTGCAAACAAACAGGATCTTCCGAATGCAATGAATGCAGCTGAAATCACTGATAAGCTTGGCTTGCATTCCCTCCGTCAAAGGCACTGGTGAGTTTTTTTTTTCCTCTCATTTAAGTATATAAACGTTAATTACTTTAGCATAAGATTAAGGGAATGAAAAAAACAAACAAACAAACAAACTTTGCTAGTCCCTACTGATTTATATTATACCAAGTAAAATTGATTGTTGCATTTGGTAGGTCATATGGCAAGCCACCGATTTATCGCCCAACTAATCGCAAACTATGAAATGAGTAATATTGCTGTTCTAAATATTTTGGAGTGGGTATTGTGGTGGCATATAGTATCCATTTTTGTTCCAGGATAGGGCTAATTGTATTGGAGTTTTTAGACACAAGATGCCTGATACAGTTAGCATGTGCACATTGAGTTCAATTAAGGCAGGGTACCTGCTTCCTTGTATTGGAAAAGGTCATAAGCATAGCTATTACTGTTTTTTAATATTCTCAGAAGCTTAGATAAATTTACTCAAATCTAATATTGTCCTAATTAATAAAGATTATAAGCATAGCTACTATACTCTATTTACTACTATACTCTATTTTTGGTAGTCTACTGGAAATGTCTCAAGTGAAGATTGAATTTGTCAGAAGTCAAAACATTATTTTTCACCGTGAAAGAGTTTATCCACGTTCATTTTTTTATTTTTTCCACTTCCTGTTTTCTCTTTGTGTTATCTCCTCATGGTTTTCTTTCAAGAAGTTTGCACTGTACTCTCTTGCAACTTGAACTGGTCATGCGTGTCTAATTTACTACATTGTCCTAAGAAAAGCTCGTTCTCTTTCTGTAGGTACATACAGAGCACTTGTGCAACATCCGGTGAAGGATTGTACGAGGGTCTAGATTGGCTGTCTAGCAACATTGCCAGCAAGGTAAAACTAGCCATAAAGAATTAAAGCAACACTTTTTATTTATATCACTAGCATTAAATTTGTTTATTTAGCAACATAATTGCATTTAGTATCCCCATTTTCTATATTCTTCGCTTAACTTCAAGGTCCTCAACCATCTACCTTGGGCCTTAAAGGGTCTATTCTTCTTTTCTAACGAGCCTTTATTTTTTTCTCAGGGTTAAAAGCATGGAAGGGATCGCTGATAATATAGTCTGCAGATGAAGAGGACATATAATATTTAGTACTTTTTATATTAAAGTGGTTATATTACATGTTTGATCGATATATTTGTTGTTTCTTGTGCTTGCTTAGGGTTTGATTATAAATTTATTTTCTGCATTTTTGTTATAGTATTTGATGTATTGTTACAGATAATCCTGTTGTTAACGAATTTTGTTCATTTTTGTTTGATTATATGCTTGCATGACGGGTGTGGTTTCATTAGAAGTTTGGGGCGTCTACCATCAAATTGATGTTTTTGAAATATTAGTGTTATAAGTTTTGGACCCTATTCCAATAAAAAAATCTCTTTGAAACTAAACATTTTTTTTTTTTTTTTTTTTAATAATTTTATAACAGGGATTTATATATGCAACGCAAATACCATTAGTCAATATAAAATTGGAATAGAATCCTAACTTTTGGTTCCATCTTGAAGTTCAATAAATGCACTTTCAAGTTTTAGTCCCACCATGAAAAAAATATTAATCCGTCTTCAAGTACAAAATTTCGAATATGAACATGGTTATTGTTGAATTTTGATGATACTATATGTCGTATTTAAGTAGATCTTGGGGATATTTAAGTCTATGTGGAATTATAAATATAAATCATTTCATATTTGGTAGATTTGGTGGATTATGAAGAATGATTAGTTGCTCTTTTTAAAGATTCTGTGGATCTAATAGATTGATTAGTTGTCTACTTTTATTGCATTAGAAAATGCAACAATACATGAGAGATTTATTCAAGCATTCAGTAGCTTCTTAAAGAAGATATATTGTCTAAATTTATTATAAATAGTGGTGTATGAGGTAAGGAGGAAAAAGTTATTTCTTAGAGGATTGAGATATCTCAATTTTTTAGGTTTTATTTTGTAACAATTTGGTGAATTAATAAAGGTTTATTTGTAGGAATTGATTTGTCATTTTCTTTTTTATCTCGTCTAAAATCGAGATTCTAAGAATTTTCCTAACAGTTACAAGTTGTAATTTTATTTGGACAAAAAAGATCACAATTATTCTTTATATTTTGATTTCTGTTAATCTAGTTAGAAATTTAATAATTTAAATGAAAATCTTTGTATGCACGTGCTTTTTTTATAGTTGTAATAACTTTGATGTCATATTATATGCTAGTGTGGGTCGTCAAAACTACTCTAATGATATTATATCTTAATACCACTTAGAAACAAAAATTTAATATTACTTAAAAATATAATGTAACATACGAACTTTCTTTACTGTTTCAAAATGCCTTTCATATTTATTAATTAATTATTAATATAAATAAAATTTTAAATTAACAAAAACAAATTATAATGCAACTTAGAAATAGATATTCAGAGTAATATGTTTAAATATTTATGTAAATCATTTTCTTTTGAATGTGAACATGAACATGAACAATTGTAGACAAACAAATCACGCTCGAAGCGCATGTTGTAACGTTCGTTTCAAAATTATAATTTCACGGGTTTTGGTGATAACTTAAAAGTTACACCGAAGTTGACTATTAAAATATATAAGGGCATCGATGTTAATAGTTGATCTGACAACGGTTGTGCAATCTTCTTATCTGTTCCTCTTTATTTCATTTATCGTATAGGCTCCTAAATTTGAAAATTTTCTTCGAATAGACCACCAAAATTCGAAAATTCAAACCTTTCATTTAGAGATAACGAATTTCATAAAGTGGAAATTAGGTTGAAGAGCTTAATTGTTCAGAGTAATAAGTTTTAAGGACATCACTTCTGAAAAATTAGTTTTAAGGACAATTCTGCACGAAAAAAAATAAAAGCGGTTATCTTTTTAAGTTATACAGAAACAAGATAAAAGCGGTTATCTTTATTTCTGTATAACGTAAAAAGATAACTGCTTTTAATTTTTCATGCAGAATTGTCCTTAAAATTAATTTTTCAGAAGTGTTATCTTTAAAACTTATTACCCTGAACAAATAAGTCCTTTAAGTGAAAATCCCCTTTCATAAACGTATCTTTTGTGCTTTTATCTACAGTCTCATTTAGGCATTTTTTTAGAATGTCTATTGATGAGTCGTTCGACTCTTCTACCACAAGCATTGTGGATTAGATCACTGAATGGATGTTGGTGTTCTTACACACACATTGAAAATTGGTATATTTTATTGCAAAGACAAATCATATAATTTTTTTATGTCTTATCAAAATCTTGTAATCCCTCCAGTTAAAATGAGTGCTTTACAAGGGAAAAGAAAATGTATAAATTTCACATGTTAACAATATAGAATCAAAGAAAACAATACTGGAAGACAAACTACAAGGAATCAACTAGAAAATAAAAATAAAAGAGAGAAAATAAACAGTCTTCAACTGACCCAATTAAAATCAACACTCGTTTAAATTTCAAACTTCTTCTTCCTCGTTAAAATCAACCAGTCTATCAGTTCTATGCCTCAACGATTCATAAGTTCCAAAATGTTGCTAGTCCTTTCAATTGAATTGTCATTGCCAAAGACATGGTACATAACCTCTTTCACTATATGTTTCACCACAGTTGCATTATTTGTCTTTCGATTTCAAAAAATACGAGTGTTTTGCTCTCGGTATACATGGTAAATTGAAGTTGTAAAAGCCGCATACGCCACATCCTTTATCTGATCCTTTTTCTTGAATTTAGTCAATAGGTTTAAAGCTTCTTCTTCCAAAACGAAAGGGGTGCTAGGTAGAATATTTAACATGAATTTGATCGAGTGCCATATGTATGATGAAAAATCACAGTGGGAAAATATATGCCATGATAATTCTGGTTCCCTACCACATAATATACAAGTGTCATCAGTAACCACTTGAAATTTCTTTAGTTTATCTTTTGTATTCAGCTTGTTTGCCATAGCAAGGTAGGATATAAACGCCATTCGTCTTCAATTTTTGGAGTGCAAAATCACTTTGAAATGATTTCTAGTCTCCATTTTCTTTTTGGTTTTATTCCATACTTTGTCAAATATGAATTCATCGCCGTCACACCATTCATAATAGTCAGTTGAGTCAGTCGTGTGATAGTGACATTTTGTATATGATGCATAGCTTCTCATGTAGCTGGATGCATAGTAGGATTTAACTGACTGAATAACAGAAGAAACATTTTCAGTAGGTCTCTTAATAGCTTGATATCTATTAACCCCAATAAGATCAAGAAGACATTTGTAATTTATCCATGTTTCAAATCATAGTAGGGTATGAGAATCAGTTAAGCACTTTATTAAATAGTTGGTCCCCTTTAGTTTGCAATCTAAGAATTGACTTCCACGTACATGAATAATTATTATCAATGTTCATATGACGTCCCCAAAACCCCGTACTACGGTGTTAAGGGTAATCTTTGAAATATAACGCATAAACAGAAATAACAGAACAAAATTAAATAAATACACCAGATAATGAACAAATAATACACTGGATAAACAAAATCATCAGAGTTACACAGAATACATGATCATACTTAGTACAAATACAATTCAGCTATACATAAATGTCAACAGCGGAAAACAAACATAATATGTACAATAGGAGCTGAACAGCATAAAAAGAGATAAATGATAGAATCCATCTTCAGCTCCAGCTATCCAGAAAGAGCCTACCAAAACCTGAATACAAGGCTGCCCGTGTAGAAAAGGGGCACCCGAGTTTGCAAGTGAAACAAACTACGAGTCAGTCATGAGACTGGTATGAGAAATCTACTTACCACATTTAATAATATGGCTAATCACAGGACCACGCCACTTTCGTGGAACGGGTTTACTCCATTGGATTGCCAGTGCTTTAAAACAAGTAAATCTTTAAAACATCGCAATGCTTTTTATAAAGATGAAGCCATTATAAGACTCAGTTCCCATCACACAATGCAACGCAAACCGGAGGATAGAGTTTTTACCTTATAATGGCCAAATATGGTTGATACGAATAAAACAAAAGCATTTGATATTGTTATTAGTGTTTATATGTTTCAAAAACAATTTCAAATCATAAGTATCAATCATAGACGGCATTAATGCCCCATACCACTATGTCGCCATATATAGGTATACAATCAAAACTGCACAATCACGTATTTGAAAATTGGATTTCCGTCATGAACCAAGGCAAAAGATAGTCCTTACCGACTTCGAGACAATCTAGCCCATGTCTCAGGACCCAGACTCAGGTAGGCCCTTGGAGCGACAGGGCCGGTCCACCGATGTGGATTAAAATTCCTAAACACTGCGTTTCCCCGTCCTTTGGGGCGTAAATGAGCCCACTGACTCCTAATCTGAGGCGCCTCGCAACAGCAACAACCACACAGGTGAAAATAATATAAATGTCAGCCAGTTTAAGCACTGACACCACCTCTAGCTAGAAAGAAACGCATGTCCTCCCTGAGGTCCTCTTCCTGTTACTGGTTCATACCGGGGTGTGAGGCTCGCGAATTCACGTTATACACAAAGCTACGCCACACAGGCGGTGCTTTGATCATCTACCACAAGGCTCTGCTTTTCAACAAAAGTCTTGATCACTGCATCTTAGCATGCCACACAGGCAATTCAACACCATGCAACTGATGGCTATCAATCACACAGAATGAATTCCAATGTCAGACACACAGTCTATTTGTAAGTTCATTCTGGGTCTGAACGAAACCAGAGGCACTATATACCTCGCATACCCATCGATTTCCACGTACGTCTGGATGATCCCCACTCATTATCCGTATTTCGGGATGCCTCCCAATCAGGACATCAGTTACCATCCAAACGACGTGAATCTCTCCGGTCTTCGACCACCGTCTTCATCATCGACTTCTTATCGCCGACCAATTATTTGAAATGAGATTTAACTCGGCCTTTTCAAATAATTCATGTATATTTAGAATTCAAATCAGTTCATTATCATTCCATATCGTTTATAATATTTTATAACGATTTTCCGCCATTTTTATTTAATTAAAAATAGCCTATTTTATTTAAACGACGCTTCAGGCCATAAGGCGGCCATGGCGCTGTTTTTCTTTAGATTTGATTTACACACATCTGAAAATTTAACCGTTGGATCTTCACAAAATTAATATCATTAGAAAGGACTTTTCAAAACGAATCCAACGGTTCCAGTTTCGGGAAAATCCGACGGTCGGATCTCCCGGCACAATCGTTTGAAGTTTCATTTCATATTTCGAACTACAGCCTCGTTATTCAATTTATTTTAATTTTAATTATATATATATATAATTATAATCGATTCTGGCGCTGTTTTTCTTTAGATTTGAATTAAACATTCCAGACAATCCAACCGTTGGATCTTCACAAAGTTGGTGCCATTGGAAAGATATTTCCAAGGCGAACCCAACGGTTGCAGTTTCAGGAAGATCCGATGGTCGGATCTCCCGCAATGATCGTTTGAAATCACGGTTTCAAAATACGAACTGCATCTTCGTTATTCGATATATTTCAATTTTAATTATATATATATCGATAATTATAATCGATTCTTCGATTTCAAAACCATATTCATTTCATACTTTCGATAAAAATGATATTTTTATCCTACAGATATTTATTTCAACACATCACTATTTTGAACAGTTCTTGTATGTTATAAAAATGTGATTTTAATTATAAAAGAATTTATTTCAAAACACGATTATTTTATACAGTTCAAACAGGGGATCAAAATTGTGATTTTTATTATAAAAGAATTTATTTCAAAACACGATTATTTTATACAGTTCAAAAGGTGATAAAAATGTGATTTTTATTATAAAAGAATTTATTTCAAAACACGATTATCGTTCAACACATGAATTCCTATTCAACACATATATAATTTCAACACATGAAAATAATTCAAACACAGGAATATTATTCAAAATTTCGGCAGCATAACGGCTGGGTAGTTAAAACCGGGACCGTCCCTAGTACGGCTCCTCGCTCTACCTTAAAGCCTCGTAGCTTTTGACAATGGGGATATCATGCATCTAGTTCGCACGCAGGCGACATGTATATTTTCTTTTCCACAAAACTAATCCTATGTGGATTCAACCAAATAATTCTCAACCAAAAACGAGTATTTTTCAACCACAATCAATCTATTTCAAACCACAAACAATTCACATCAACCATTTGCTATCAACCAATTTTCACACCAATCACAACCAATAAATATCATCCATGGTTTGTGGACGAGGGGCGTATATATATATTTTTATATAAGTAAATTTCACTTCTATTCAACACATATATAATTTTTACAAGGCATATATAACTTATACATCGAACAAACGACTTATACAACGCTTAAACATGAAGTGTACAACGCTTATATAACTCATATATCGACTATATAATTTATACATCGTCATTTTCCATATCGTTTATAATTTAGAAATCTCACTTTGGGTTCCATTCCACCAAAAATTGCAGAAGGCTCAGAAAAATATGCAGTCTCTTCTAAAATGTAGAAGATGTCCTCACGATCCCGGTGTCTCTTGTTTCACTAGATTTCGATAATACAGCAAAAAGATATGATTTTTATTGTGAAATCAAAGTTTGTGACACTTTAAAGGTGTTAAAATCAGTTCAAAGAAAATCAGCTGTTACCTCTCAGTGTTTGTTCCAAACTAGGTTTGGATTTAACTTCCGATCCGCTGCGTTATAAGAGGATCGGCCAACGCCACGTCGAAGAGGGAGGAGGGGCGCCTCCGCACAGGGTGGTGCGGTGGCCTTCGGTGGTCAGAATCTCGGTCGGCGGCGTTGTGAAGTCGTTGACTTCTCGGAGGTGATTCAGCCTCCACGCTCCATGATAAATTCTCCAACAGGTATGGATTTAAAGAGGATCGAGAGAGCTTCAAAATGGATCCAAGTGCGCTCGATTTCATTGAGAAACGAGAGAGAAATCAAGCCGGGAAGATCTGGAGCATTTCCGCCGTCGCCTGGAGTGTTGTCGGGGAGAGAGAATTTTGATTAGCCAATAGGATTTTTTTATTTATTTATATATTTTCAAATTTCTAAAATACCCCTTGTCACGTACGAACTCCAATCCAAACCCAACGACTGTCGTCCCTAGCGTTTTACCTCCATTCCGAACATAATGGGATATGTTTCTTAGGCCCATTCGACTGTTTCAGTCAGTTTTCCTTCAAATTAAAGTATAAAACATTCAATATTTGATTTGAATGTACATTACAATTTGCCAGGGCCATATATTGATTCTAAAAATTCCCGAAAAATAAATCTAGCTATGTTTTGACGATACGGTCCCAAAAAAACAAGTTTCGTCGAATTCTGAGGTCGTTTGCAAAATGGCCCTTTTCTGGTCGATCCAATTTAACAGTAATTGACCAAAACAGATTTTCATTTGCTACGCTCACATACTAGCTTCAAAAACTATGAAATTTGAAACCTAGCAATAATTTGACATCCCGGATCCAACAAAAGTGGTTTCGTCGAATTCTGAGATCGTTGGCAAAATGTCTATTTTCAAGGGCGATATAAATTCTATAACGACCTTTCTGAAAATTCATTTGGCCATAACTTTTGATTCCCGCTATGAAACTTCAATTTTCCCGATTCGTTAGAAAGATATTCACTAACAGATTTAAATATTTTTGGTTTCACTAAAATCCGTTTTGTTTTGCACCCGGTACAGTCAGGCGAAGTTTGAATTCCATTTTTGAAACTGCAGCGCCATTTCAGGCCATGTTTATAATTTATAATAATTATATTTATTTTCAAACATTGATTCAAACATACTTTTCATCGTTATTATTTAAAATATTTATTTTAAATATTTAAAATCCACTTAAATAGCCAATTTAAAAATTTTAAACTGGTTCAGATTTTCCGGGTTGTTACAATCTCCCCCACTTAAAACTTTTCATCCCCGAAAAGGAACAAAGTCGAAAGTGGTTTGATTAATCAACCCTACGTTCAATCTGGCTTCCATTCTCCAACTTTTCAGTTTCTGAGAATTTTCAATTTCTTCAAAAATTTGGCTAACACCCGGAATTTTTAAAAAATTTCGCCATAACCACCTTTGTACGGGGAGGGGTTTGGAAATTTATTGGGCCGTATTAGGTACCCAATTTATCCTATAAAGCATACATATATTTATAGTGATATATTCTGGTGTTTACAGCGGAGCGTGTATAGATAATAACTCCAGAGAATAAATTCTCGTCACCCTGTCTAAGCCTGAGGGAGTGTGTATTTTAATTGCTCCAGAGAATAAATTCTCGTCACCTCGTCCCGTGTGGGAAATAAATAATCCATGTGCCGTATCTAATAACTAGAGAGACGTGATTATTGTCAACTCCAGACCCGTGTGGGGTTTTTTATTAATCTGGCAATTTATCGTTACAATTTTATATGGTCCATACCAGTCATCAGTGCAACCTGTAATATATAGTCCATAGCTCTCATCAGTTCAACCTGCAATAAATAGTCATTGTCATACAAGCCTCTCGCTCGTATGGTAAATCTTCAACCTCGTCACACAAGCTCCAAATGCTTGTGTGGTATGTGATGAAGTATGCTATCTTCAAGAAGTATGCCATCTTCAAGAAGTATACCATGTAGTGTAGTTCAAAATTAATTGTTACTATCCTATGGCGACATTTATTAATTACACACAGAATAACCAGCACTCCGCATCCAATGGCACTCACAGGAGTTGATATAATAATAATATTGCGCATCCAACTCATTAAGGTTTACCTATTTGTCGGGCACACAAATAAAATCTTTACTCAACAGCTAATCCATTTACCTGTTCAAACATATATAATGCACATGAATATATTTCTAGTTAATCCTCTAATCTGTTCAATGTTTGGTTTATTCGAATAAATTCTACCATTCACTCTATTATTGATTTAATTAACTATCTTTCTAATAATTTAATCAATTAAAACCTAATTCACACAACACAAACATCAAACAATTTATTTTTAACTTTTCAGAAATACTCTAATTAATTCATATACTCTTTAAAATCATTCAGACTATATGATTAAAAAAATTCATTCATGAAAAGAAAACAACAACAAGGTAGAAAACATAATGGAAATTTCAAAGTATGGTAAATGTACCTTGCACCAGAGTTAATCAGAGATATCCACCCTGCACTTAGGATAGGCCTTCTTAGTTTCTTTAAAGATCTGCAATTTCCCTGCAGATGCCCTTGCTTATGGCAGTTATTGCATATGGCGGTCGTTACTGGTTCTTTCTCAGATCTGACCCTTTTCCGATTTACTTTGGACTTATTACCGACCTCAGACATCGTACTGGCCTAAGGATGATCAGTTTCAGACTCACCTTTATTACTAGAACAAACTTCTTCTTCGTCGTCCAAAAGACCTTTCTTAGCCAGATCTTCATACTGATAAGCCATGTATATCATTTCAGAAAAAGGAAGCTTCACATGCTTTATTACACTATTCTGATATCTTCTTTGAAGGCCATGAATAAACCTCAGATTCTTCCTCTTTGGATCTTGGATTAGATGCGGGGCAAAATGAGAAAGTTCATTGAATTTCTTATGATATTCCGGTATGGTCATATCTCCTTGTATCAGATAAGAAAATTCATCACATAATCGCTCAGTCGCTTCAGGAGGAGTAAATCTTTCTAGGAAAATCTCTATAAATCTATCCCAGGTAGTATTACCTTCTGGATTATTCTTAATAATTGAATCCCACCAGAACAAAGCCTCACCTTTGAGTACCCAAGATGCCAGTAACCTTTTCTGATCATCTCTCAGCTTTAAACCTTCAAAGATTTTCTCAGCAGAACGAATCCAAGCTTGTGTTTCCATAATGGGTTCTTTGCCCAAGAATGGTGATCCACCCAGATTTCGATATCTCTTGAATAGAACTTCTATATCTGATTCTGGCTGTGTGAGCACAACTGGCTCATTAGCTTGTCTAGCCATACGATTGTTTCTTTTGTTTCTGCCACTCATTTTCTAGTACCTCTGCAAATAGCAGATCAAGTGTCAGGTCAATAGAAAGGATATTTCAAACATAGAGACATATACTTGAAATGTAAATGTGTCTACTAGGGTGTATTTCATTCTGCTTTACTCATACTAGGATATTACTGATCCTATCTGTAATGAGTTACCCGTCTTAGAACACTACTGGTTCTATTTCTGACGAGTTCGTATGTTATATTCCAGCACTAAGCTTAACCAAAGCTCTGATACCACGTGTGACGTCCCCAAAACCCCGTACTACGGTGTTAAGGGTAATCTTTGGAATATAACGCATAAAAAGAAATAACAGAACAAAATTAAATAAATACACCAGATAATGAACAAATAATACACTGGATAAACAAAATCATCAGAGTTACACAGAATACAGGATCATACTTAGTACAAATACAGTTCAGCTATACATAAATGTCAACAGCGGAAAACAAACATAATATGTACAATAGGAGCTGAACAGCATAAAAAGAGATAAATGATAGAATCCATCTTCAACTCCAGCTATCCAGAAAGAGCCTGCCAAAACCTGAATACAAGGCTGTCCGTGTAGAAAAGGGGCACCCGAGTTTGCAAGTGAAACAAACTACGAGTCAGTCATGGGACTGGTATGAGAAATCTACTTACCACATTTAATAATATGGCTAATCACAGGACCACGCCACTTTCGTGGAACGGGTTTACTCCATTGGATTGCTAGTGCTTTAAAACAAGTAAATCTTTAAAACATCGCAATGCTTTTTATAAAGATGAAGCCATTATAAGACTCAGTTCCCATCACACAATGCAACGCAAACCGGAGGATAGAGTTTTTACCTTATAATGGCCAAATATGGTTGATACGAATAAAACAAAAGCATTTGATATTGTTATTAGTGTTTATATGTTTCAAAAACAATTTCAAATCATAAGTATCAATCATAGACGGCATTAATGCCCCATACCACTATGTCGCCATATATAGGTATACAATCAAAACCGCACAATCACGTATTTGGAAATTGGATTTCCGTCATGAACCAAGGAAAAAGATAGTCCTTACCGACTTCGTGACAATCTAGTCCATGTCTCAGGACCTAGACTCAGGTGGGCCCTTAAAGCGACAGGGCCGGTCCACCGATGTGGATTAAAATTCCTGAACACTGCGTTTCCCCGCCCTTTGGGGCGTAAATGAGCCCACTGACTCTTAATCTGAGGCGCCTCGCAACAGCAACAACCACACAGGTGAAAATAATATAAATGTCAGCCAGTTTAAGCACTGACACCACCTCTAGCTAGAAAGAAACGCATGTCCTCCCTGAGGTCCTCTTCCTGTTACTGGTTCATACCGGGGTGTGAGGCTCGCGAATTCACGTTATACACAAAGCTACGCCACACAGGCGGTGCTTTGATCATCTACCACAAGGCTCTGCTTTTCAACAAAAGTCTTGATCACTGCATCTTAGCATGCCACACAGGCAATTCAACACCATGCAACAGATGGCTATCAATCACACAGAATGAATTCCAATGTCAGACACACAGTCCATTTGCAAGTCCGTTCTGGGTCTGAACGAAACCGGAGGCACTACATACCTAGTACGGCTCCTCGCTCTACCTTAAAGCCTCGCAGCTTTTGACAATGGGGATATCATGCATCTAGTTCGCACGCAGGCGGCATGTATATTTTCTTTTCCATAAAACTAATCCTATATGGATTCAACCAAATAATTCTCAACCACAAATGGGTATTTTTCAACCACAATCAATCAATTTCAAACCACAAACAATTCACATCAGCCATTTGCTATCAACCAATTTTCACACCAATCACAACCAATAAATATCGTCCATGGTTTGTGGACGAGGGGCGTATATATATATATATTTATATAAGTAAATTTCACTTCTATTCAACACATATATAATTTTTACAATGCATATATAACTTATACATCGAACATACAACTTATACAACGCTTATACATGAAGTGTACAACACTTATATAACTCATACATCAACTATATAATTTATACATCGTCATTTTCCATATCGTTTATAATTTAGAAATCTCACTTTGGGTTCCACTCCACCAAAAATTGCAGAAGGCTCAGAAAAATATGCGGTCTCTTCTAAAATGTAGAAGACGTCCTCACGGTCCCGGTGTCTCTTGTTTCACTGGATTTCGATAGTACAGCAAAAAGATATGATTTTTATCGTGAAATCAAAGTTTGCGACACTTTAAAGGTGTTAAAATCAGTTCAAAGAAAATCAGTCGTTACCTCTCAGTGTTTGTTCCAAACTAGGTTTGGATTTAACTTCCGATCCGCTGCGTTATAGGAGGATCGGCCAACGCCACGTCGAAGAGGGAGGAGGGGCGCCTACGCGCAGGGTGGTGCGGTGGCCTTCGGTGGTCGGAATCTCGGTCGCCGGCGCTGTGAAGTCGTTGACTTCTCGGAGGTGATTCAGCCTCCACGCTCCACGATAAATTCTCCAATAGGTATGGATTTAAAGAGGATCGAGAGAGCTTTAAAATGGATCCAAGTGCGCTCGATTTCGTTGAGAAACGAGAGAGAAATCAAGCCGGGAAGATCTGGAGCATTTCCGCCGTCGCTTGGAGTGTTGTCGGGGAGAGAGAATTTTGATTAGCCAATAGGATTTATTTATATATTTTCAAATTTCTAAAATACCCCTTGTCACGTACGAACTCCAATCCAAACCCAACGACTGCCGTCCCTAGCGTTTTACCTCCATTCCAAACACAATGGGATATGTTTCGTAGGCCCATTCGACTGTTTCAGTCAGTTTTCCTTCAAATTAAAGTATAAAACATTCAATATTTGATTTGAATGTACATTACAATTTGCCAGGGCCACATATTGATTCTAAAAATTCCCGAAAAATAAATCTAGCTATGTTTTGACGATACGGTCCGAAAAAAACATGTTTCGTCGAATTCTGAGGTCGTTTGCAAAATGGCCCTTTTCTGGTCGATCCAATTTAACAGTAATTGACCAAAACAGATTTTCATTTGCTACGCTCACATACTAGCTTCAAAAACTATGAAATTTGAAACCTAGCAATAATTTGACATCCCGGATCCAACAAAAGTGGTTTCGTCGAATTCTGAGATCGTAGGCAAAATGTCTATTTTCAAGGGCGATATAAATTCTATAGCGACCTTTCTGAAAATTCATTTGGCCATAACTTTTGATTCCCGCTATGAAACTTCAATTTTCCCGATTTGTTAGAAAGATATTCACTAACAGATTTAAATATTTTTGGTTTCACTAAAATCCTTTTTGTTTTGCACCCAGTACAGTCAGGCGAAGTTTGAATTCCATTTTTGAAACTACAGCGCCATTTCAGGCCATGTTTATAATTTATAATAATTATATTTATTTTCAAACATCGATTCAAACATACTTTTCATCGGTATTATTTAAAATATTTATTTTTAATATTTAAAATCCACTTAAATAGCCAATTTAAAATTTTTAAACTGGTTCAGATTTTCCGGGTTATTACAGTTCACGTCCTAATTTTCTTTCGATATCAATGCTTTCTAGCCATCCATTGACTCCAAAGTTTTGTTTTGAAATAAATCTCCAAAGCAGTTTGATGCACGCAACCTCATTAAGATTAGCGAACAAGTTAAGGCCTATGCCCCTTCATGTTTTGGCTTACACATTTTTGTCCAGCTGAATTTATGTTTTGTGGCACCCTAAAAGAAATTCACATAATGAATGCAGTTTGTCCAATGTGTATTCAGGCAATTGGTAAACAAATAGCTAATAAAGAACCTGCTGTAATATCAGTTTAAATAAGCTCTGCCCTTCCTGCAAAACTCAAAATCTAGCATCCTATGCTTGTAATTTCGGTTAAACTTTATGTAAGCCTGACATTCAATATATAGTAGATAATTAGATGGTAAAGGCACACCTAAATATTTAATTGGCAATTAACCAGTTTCAAATCCAAGGATACCACTGATTCCTTGAATGTGAGTAGCATACTAGCTAAAATATAACGTGGTTTTGAGATCATTGATATTTAAACCTCAACATGCACTTAGGCTTCGAAAATAAAAATTCAAAGTATGTTCAAAGGTGGTGTTACACTTTCCAAAAATCATTAAATCTTCTACGTAAAGGTGTAATGGTCGATTCAAAATTATGGACCGGGTGGAATAATTTCTGTGTTGTGGCCTTGTTCATAAAGTATGTAAAATATTCCATCGCCAATGAAAATAAATAGAGAGAAAGAGGATTGCCTTTTCTATTCCTCGTATTGGATGTTATAAACCCTTTCGGCACTCCCCGAATCATAATAGAAAATGTCGAAGTGAAGATACATTCACCACAAGAAAAAGACCATATTGCAACAACATTTGAAAACCAAATCTAGATTGGGTTATTGTTGTGAATTTGCATCAAAAACATGTTTTTCTGTATATATATCAAAGTTATGCATTTGAAAAAGTTAGTCCACTAATTGATTGATGATTATGTTGTATGATTATTCATTTAAACCAACATATAGATGTATGGTAAATTTGAGCCAAATTTAATCAAATTTTGAATTGAATTGCAAATTATTTGGAATTGCATGCACATACATGTATATACATTGAACAGGTCATAACAAGGAGGCTAGAGAAGAGGAATAAAATTGTATGCCCGACAAATAGGTACATGTTTACTAATTTATTGGGTTTGAATGATTTTATGAGTCGATTGGCTTTTTTTTAGATGATAGGGCCTGTGTGGCGGTTTGGGGATTTTCCCGGTGCTCCCCGTACAAAAGAGGTTATGGCGAAATTTTTCGAAAATTTAGGGTGTTAGCCAAATTTTTGAAAATTTTGAACATTCTTAGAAACTGAAAAGTTGAAGGATTAACGCCAGAATGAAAGTTGAGTTGGTTAGTTAAACAACTTTCAACTCCGTTCCTTTTCGAGGACGAAAAGATTTTAAGTGGGGGAGATTGTAACAACCCGGAAAATCAAAACCAAGTTAAAATCTTTATTTTGGCAATTTTAATGAATTTTGAATATTTATAATGATTTATTTTAAATAATAATGACTAGAAATTTATTTTGAATAGAATTAAAATGGAAATATTTATATAAATCGAAGTTAGAATATAAATATTTATCTTATTTATAAAAGGAATTGGAAATGGCGCGGTAGTTTGAAAATTCGATTTCAAATTTCAAATGAATGTACTGGATTCAAAATAAACCGGATTTTGGTGAAACCAAAAATATTAGAATCTATTCGAAAATATCTTTCCAACGAATCTGAAAAATTGAAATTTCATAGCGGGAATAAAAAGTTATGTTCAGTTGAAAATTCAGAATAGTCGCTATGGAAATATATGGCCCTTAAAAATAGCCATTTTGCAAACGACCTCTGTTTTCGACGAAACCACTTTTGTTGGATCCGGAATGTCAAATTATTGTTAGATTCCAATTTTCATAATTTTTGAAATCAATATGTGAGCGTGGCAAGAGAAAACGTGTTTTGACAGTTTAAGTCAATTTGGATCGACCAAAAAATGAATATTTTTCAAACGGCGTCCAAATTCGATGAAATTAGTTTTGTTAGGACCGTATCGTCAAAACATAGCCAGATTTACTTTTCTGGAATTTTTGGGATCCGTATGTGGCTCCGGTAAATTAAAATGTGCGTTTAAATTAAATATGAATTGATTTATATTTTAATTTAAAGGAAAACCAATTGAAACAGTCGAATTGGATCATGATACACATCCCATTGTGTCCGGAATGGGGGTAATTACCTAGGGGCTACAGTCATTGGGATTCGTTTGGAGTTCGTGGTATTGAACAACTAATTGATAAATTAAAATATTTTAAATTATTAAATATAATATATAAATCTCCTAAACCTAGATTTTCCTTTAGTCAAATGTTGAGCCCCCTTTTCAATAAAAACCCCGCTCGTTCAAAATCGAATGCCGCCCTCCCAATGCCATCGCCAGAACTCCGGTCGCCGCCACTCCACTCCCGGAGCACCGCCTCACCTCGCCGCCCCTCCTCCGATCTCCAGCACCTTCCCCGATTCCCCCTCCACCCCTAAAACCACCCGACCAAAAAGACAACGTCGCCGCCACCTACAAGAACCACCGTCGCTACCCAGGGGCGCACCGCCGTCTGCAGACCTCCGACGCCCCTCCTCGAGCCGCGCACCAAATCCTTTCCCTCCCGCTATGAGTTTTAAGCTTCCTTTTATTTATATTTTGATGTTGATCTTTATAAATAAAAAGAGTATTTTTTTTAGATAAGAAAAGCTTATATTTTTGTTTAAGAAAAGATTATATTTTTGTTTAAGAAAAGCTTACATTTTTATTTAAGGAAATCTTATATTTTTATTGATATGAAATGATTATAAATATGCAATTTTTATTTATACGAAATGCTTATAAGAATATGATTTTTTCTAATTATAAAGAGAAGCGATACAAAAATATAATGTTCATATATGAAGTAGCATTATAAAAATCCGATTTTTATTATATGAAAAGCGATCTAAAAAAATGTGATTTTTATATATATGGCATTGAAATAAAAAGGTGATTTTTAAATATAAATATTGTTAATTAAAAATATGTTTTTTAATATAAATTTCATGAAACAGATTGCATTAGAATCAGAGCAGCGGATCTGAGTGACAATAAGGAATGGAGGAGTGGAAACCCAAGGTGAGAACTCCTCACTATAATTTTCTTTATACAGTTATTTATTTTATAACTGCATATATGAACTGCTCCCCGTCGTCCATAGACCATGAATGACTTGTTTGTTTGATTGTATTGTGTTGTTGTGATTGATTGTTATGCAAAATAAATTATTCATGTGTTGAATAGAATATATAATCATTAAAAATATCATTTTTAATGTGTAATGGAAATTAAAAATATTCAGTTGTTGAAATAAATATTCTATAGTTAAAAATATAAATTTTAACCTGTATATGAATAAAATAAATATTCATTTACAAATCGGACAATTTGTAAAGGTGCACTCGTTTGACTGATATGGATTGGGACGATATATTTTACATATCGCCCAACTGCACAAATAAAATTTGTGTTTGTTATTTGAAAACCCCACACTGGTATTGGGATGATATTTGACATACACTGATCCCAATAATTAGTGGTATGTCATTCGATGGGTTGATAGGCTGTGATGAGCGTTATTTATTTATTTTTAACGCTTATACAGTTGTGTAATGCACTCTAGATGATGGTTGACTGTGTTTGATTATTGTTGTGGACATGCGTGTATGAAATCCATATAAATAAAATTATATGGTAATTGACTGTGTCTGATTCCAGTTCTGAATTAGCGAATATTTTAAAATAATATTCAGTGAATATTGAAATGTGAAGCCGTGTTAAGCAGTTAAACGCCATTTTAACACGAACGGGAATTTTGTCGATTTTATTCATTTTAAAATGAATACCGAAAAGTGATTTCAAAATTTGATATTTTGAAAATATTATCGTTTTAATATTGGAATAATATGTAATATTCAATTTTGATTTGAATTTGAAAATAGAACTGAAATTGTGACGACCGAGAATTTCGCTCGATCCGAATCAGTTGCTAAACCGACCCAGACCGTTTGAAACGCCTGATTGTTTTGAGAACACGACACAAAAGAACGCAGACGGAAGAACATTTCATTGTTTATTACAACAATTCATCAGAATACAAGAATATACAGAGTATGAATAAATAATACACAGAAAATATCTGAGATTACAATACATTACATAGCAGCGGAAAGTAATACAAAACACAACTAGAAGAGATATACGGATACCAAGCTTTCCAGATATCATTCCAGCTGTAAACTAGGATCCTGTGAATATAAATCTGCAACACCAAAACTACTAGCTGCCCGTGTCAAAATAAGGGCACCCAGAGTTTAGGTTAAAACAATAAACTCCAGGTCAGTCATGTGACTGGTGTGAGAACTAAAACAGTTATTACTCTTTATTTTAAAGTTCGGTAAATCAAGGGACCACGCCGTATAACACGGAACGAGTTTCCTCCCAAGAATACCAGTGCATAAAACAACAGCGCAATGCTAAATAAAGAAAAATGAAGCTATTATAAGACCCAGGTCCCATCACACAATGCAATGGAAGCCGGAGGATAGGGTTTTTACCTTATAATAGCCAGAGAATGCTTGATACGCTAAATTTCATGTTTTTAATATTACTATAAGTGTATAGTGTCAACAATTTCAAATCATAAGTATCAATCATAGGCGGCATAAGCGCCCCATACCACTATGTCGCCATACTAGGCTCTACAAATAAAACCGCAAAGTCACGTATTTGGAAATTGGATTTCCATCTGCGAACCGAGGCAAAAGGTAGTCCTCAACCGATTCGAGACGCTCTAGTCCGTGTCTCAGGTCAGAGCTTGAGTGACCTTCGGAGCGACAGGGCCGGTCCACCGATGTGGATTAAAATTCCTGAACACTGCGTTTCCCTACCCTTTGGGGTGTCAATGAGCCAACGAATGGCTCTATCGGACCTGGATCATCCGATCTAACCGAGGCGCCTCGCAATAGCAACAACCACATAAGTCAAACTCGTCAGGGCATGTAAAACCACTGACGCCACTTCTAACTAGAAAGAAACGCATGTCCTCCCTGAGATCCTTCTCCCTTTTTAGTTCACAACCGGGGTGTGAGGCTCGCGAATTCACGTTACACAAAGCTATGCCACACATGCCGTGCTTTGATCATCAACCACAAGACTCTTCTTTTCAACAGAAGCCTTAATCATTTGCATCTTAGCATGCCACACAGGCAAACCACTCCATGCAACCGATATCCATCAATCACACAGAATGATATCCAATGTCAGACACACAGTCCATTTACAAGTCCGTTCTGGGTCTGAACGAAACCGGAGGCACTTTCCTCGCATATCCATCGATCTCCAATTACGTCTGGACGATCACTAACTATTTCCATCTTCTTGGGTGTACAGCCCAATCAAGATCATCAATAATCACCCGAACGATGTGAAGACTTCCGGTCTTCATCCACCGTCTTCATCTTCGACTCATCGTCGAATCGGTTATTCAGAATGGGATAACCCGGTCTTTCTAAATAACCCGCGTATATAATAAACAAGTGTTACACAAACACAACATACGCCTCATTCCAATTCATCAGTCACTAACCGTAAATTAATCAAGAGAATAATTCCCCAAATATTAACCCCGAAGGCCGAAACCAACATCAGATCAATACCCAGGAAACCATTCTGCTTAGCTAACCTACAGTTAGTTTCTAAATTTCACATTCTTAGGGAAAGGTTCCCATTAATTTTATCAAAGATAAATTCCTTTAAATTTATTCTTTAATCTACTTTTGAATATCAATTCAAACTAGTCGGGATTAGCGAACCACACCGAAGTGATCATTTATTTTATTTCCCAATCCCAACCTATTCATCCCATGAAGTAAAACTGGTAATACTTCATATCTAACACCACAGTGTTATCGTTAAATTCAATTACCATTTCACGTTCAAATCTAATTAAAGATTTAACTATCGCCTGGAGCAAAACTGGTGATACTCCATTCTCGATCTTTTCAATCTAATTAAAGATTCATTAAAACTCCACTTAGTTTTAATCTTTGAATGGGTTAAAGAATCAGTGTCATTTAAAAACACGGTTCACGGTAAACCCCAAAATCACATCACATTTCAATCAGTCCCTAACCGTAATTTAGCAACTGAGCAATTCCCTAAGTATTAACCCCGAAGGCCGAAACCAACATCAGATCAATACCCCAGAAACCATTTAACTTAACTAACCTCCAGTTATTTTCTGATTTTCTTAACTCCTTTTTGGGTCTAAGAACAGTATTATTGAAGATACCGTTCACGACAACCCAAAATCACATTTCATTAATTATCGGGTTAAAGAACAAGTGTTATTTAAAACACTGTTCACGATAAACCCAAAAATCAATACCAATTCAATTCCAATTAAATTTTATTTAATTGGTACACTTCATTAAATCTAAATAAAAAGATTTAATCTTTTTCTCAACTGGGTTTAAGAACAGTGTTAATGAAGACACCATTCACGACAAACCCAAATCACATTTGATATTAAATACAAGGCTCTGAATAGAAAATATACCGGCTTATATTCAATATCAAATTCTACGACCAACAAATATCGTATTGGAAATAACGATATTAATATATCTTTCAAATTCCCATAACAATATCTGTATCATAACAAAATCCAACATCGAAATATTCCGAAGACAATTTCGATTCAAATCCATTCCAATTCAATTATTGGAACTTCTGGTTTCTTTTAAAACCATTTCAAATCCAATTTATTTATTTTAAAAATAAATAAATTATTATTCTAGTTCAAAACTAGTTCATTTCGATAAAAATCTATTTTTATCTTTTCAAAAATGGAGTTTTTCATCCCAATTCTTCACAAATCATTTCTTATGGTTTTACACAAATTATCACTATTTTTAATAATTTTATCAAGGCCCGTACAATCGATTTCCATCTACGGCCATCGAACTGCACTTACAGCGACCTTTTCCAAATTTGATTTGGACATAATTCCAAATCCAACCGTTAGATTTCAAATTTCTAATATTTGTTAGAAAGCTCTTTTGCAATACGAACCCAACGGTTCCGGTTTTAGGAGAATCCGACGGTCGGATCTCCCGCAATATCCATTCGAAGTCAATGGTCGAAATTCGCGAATTGCCGCGGCGCGGCGCGTTCTATTCAGGCCATTATATTATATATATAATATATACTTTGTCGATTTTCTTTTCAAAACGATTTTTAATTCAATTTCAATTCGTTTTCAATTCAATTTGAATTTCAAATTAATTCAATTTCAATTCGAATTCAATTCTATTCACTTTCAATTCGAATTCATTTCAAAACGATTTCAATTCTATTTCAATTTAATTCGAATTCATTTCAAAACGATTTCAATTCTATTTCAATTTAATTCGAATTCATTTTAAAACGATTTCAATTCTATTTCAATTTAATTCGAATTCATTTCAAAACGATTTCAATTCTATTTCAATTTAATTCGAATTCTTTTCAAAATGATTTCAATTCTATTTCAATTTAATTCGAATTTCAATTCTATTCGAATTTCAAATCATTTCCGTTTATTTCGAATTTCAAATCAACTCAATTTAATTCGAATTTCAATTCACTTTAATATTCACTTCAATTTGAATAAAATCGATATAAGTATCGTTCACATCAAAATGACATCCATCTATCAACACGGCTTCATATATTTCTATTTTCAAATATTCTATTTCGAATATTTCTTTTTCAAATATTTCTATTTTCAAATATTTCTATTCAAATATTCTATTTCAAATATTCTATTTCAAAACTGGAATGAGGCCCAATCAATTGCCATATAATGTTAATTATATGGATTTTCTACAGCACATGTATAAAATAACAACTATGAATAATCAACCATCATCCAAAGTGCATTCTACACTGTATAAGCATCAAATATAAATATTTAACGCTTATAACAGCCTGTCAATCAATCAATCGACATACAACTAATTATTGGGATTAGTGTATGTCATATATTATCCCAATACCCGTGTGGGGTTTCAAACAATCAAACACAGATTTTATTTGTGCAGTTGGGCGACGTGTAAAATTTATCGTCACAATCAATATCAGTCAAATCAGTGTATATAAACAAATCGTCCGATTCGTTTATAAATATTTATTATATATACACGTTAAAAATTATATTTTTAACTATAGAATATTTTCCACTATAAAATATTTTATTTCGTTCCACATCACATTACACAATCAACTACACATCAAAATCAAACAAACAAGCATACAAGCCGTCCATGGTCTGTGGACGACGGGTGTCGGGTGCTACTAAACACCGTCTGCATCCTAGTATATATTTTTAACTAGAAATTTAAATTAAAGGTGACGAGTTCTCACCGAAAGCTAAATCCAACGCCGCGACTCTTCAAATGTAGAAGTCTTCGCCGTTCCTTCTTTCATCACTTTCATTCTCCGTAATCACTACATATATAAAAATCGAATTTTTACTTCGCTATTCAATATATAAAAATCGAATTTTTACTTCGCTATTCAATATATAAAAATCGAATTTTTACTTCGCTATTCAATATATAAAAATCGAATTTTTACTTCACTATTCAATATATAAAAATCGAATTTTTACTTCGCTATTCAATATATAAAAATCGAATTTTTACTTCGCTATTCAATATATAAAAATCGAATTTTTATATCATCGCTATAAAATCACTTTTCTACTTCAACGTATATATAATAAAAATCATATCTTTATTCTTTCTATAATATAAAAATCATATTTTTAATCTTTCTATAATATAAAAATCATATTTTTAATCTTTCTATAATATAAAATCATATTTTTAATCTTTCTACAATATAAAAATCATATTTTTAATCTAGTTAAAAATCACATCTTTATCTAGTTAAAAGCTATACCTTTGCTAAGTTAAAAATCGTATCTTTGTAGAGTTAAAAATTTAATCTTTATGGTTTAAAAATCTGATTTTTAATACCATAAGAAAATCCAATTCTTATCTAACTTTAACCACAATTGCTATTGCTATACGTGAAGAGATAAAATATATATAGAAACAAAAAGGAAGAGAAAAGAAAAGGAACTCACTGTTCGAATTTTAGAAGGGGGGGGGGGGGGGTTTGGGATCGCAGTTGCTCGCTGGGGGGAGGGGGGGTTCTGGCCTGCGGCGGTGGGGGTGTAGTGGCGGTCGGATGGAGGCTGCTTTGTCGATTTGGGGGTTTGTGAGCTGGAGCTTTTGGCCGTGGAGGAGAGAGAGGCGTGAGGGGGGAGGGAGGGGGTTTCGTCAGTGGCGGCGCCGAAGGTTGGGGCTAGGCGGTGGCATCGCGAGGTGGGGAGGCGATGGGGTAGCTTGAAAAGGAACGACGGTTTTTTTTCTTTAATTCTGAAGTCAACGTGAAGAGTGAGGAGGGGGTTAAGGAGAAGAAAGGGGATTTTTTTTTATTTATATAATTATTTAATTTCAAAAAGCAACTTTTTATTTTGACCTCGAAATCGAACCCACCGACTGTCGCCCATAGCTAATTACCCTCATTCTGAACACAATGGGATATGTATCGTAAGCTGATTCGATCGTTTCGATCAGTTTTCATCAAAATCAACATATAACTCTATATATTGAATTTGAACGCGCATTTCAATTTACTGGGGTCACATACTAACTCGAAAAATTCCCGAAAAATATCTTCTAGCTTCGTATCGACGATACGGTCCTAACAAAACTTGTTTGGTCAAATTCTGAGACCGTTTGAAAAATGACCATTTTCCAGTCGATTAAAATCAACTGAAACTGGTCAAACACGTTTCCCTTCGCCATGCTCACATATTGATTCAAAAAAATTATGAAATTTGGAATCTAGCAATAGTTTGACATCGCGGATCCAACAAAAGTGGTTTCGTCGAAATCCGAGGTCGTTTGCAAAATTCCTACTTTTAAGGGCCAGAATTCCATAGCGACTATTCTGAATTTTCAACTGGACATATCTTTTGATTCCCGCTATGAAATTTTGATTTTTTCAGATTCGTTGGAAATATATTCTCAATTAGATTCAATTATTTTTCGGTTTCACTAAAATCCGGTTTATTTTGAATCCTGTACATTCGTTTGAAATTTGAAATCGAATTATCGAACTACCGCGCCATTTTCAATTCCTTTTATATATATAAATAAATTTTTATATTCTAACGACGACGTATATAAATATATACGTTCTTATTCTATTCAAACTAAATTTTTCGTCGTTATTATTTAAAATAATTCATTTTAAATAACCAAAATTCAATAAAATTGCCAAAATAAAAATTTTAAATTGGCTCGGATTTCCGGGTTATTACAGAAATCGGTTTAAATTGAAATGGATTTGAAATGAATTTAAAAGAATTGAAATTGAATTGAAATCGATTTGAAATGAATTTAAAACGAATTGAAATTAAATTGAAATCGATTTGAAATGAATTTATAAGCGAATTTATAACGTAATATTCAATTTTGATTTGAAATTGAAATGGAAGTGGAAATCGTTTCTTAAAACGAATTTAAAACAATTTATAAAATTCATTTTAAATGGAAATCGATGAAATATATATATTAAATATATTATAATGGCCTGAATAGAACGCGCCGCGCAATGGTAGTTCGCGAATTTCGACCATTGACTTCGAATGGACATTACGGGAGATCCGACCGTCGGATTCTCCTAAAACAGGAACCGTTGGGTTTGTATCAAAAAGAGCTTTCTAATGAATATTATAAATTACAAATCTAACGGTTGGATTTGGAATTATGTCCAAATCAAATTTGGAAAAGGTCGCTTAAAGTGCAGTTCGATGGTCGTTTATGGAAATCAACTGTACTAGCCTTGATAAAATTATTAAAATTATTAATAATTTGTGTAAAATCGTAATAAATGATTTGAAAAGAATTAGGACGAAAAAATCCATATTGAAAAGATAAAAATATATTTTTATCGAAATGAACTAGTTATGAACTAGAATTATAATCCAATATTTTTAAAGAAATAAATTGGATTTGAAATGGTTTTAAAAATAACCAGGATCTCCAATAAAAAAAATTGGAATGGATTTGAATCGAAATTTTCTTTGGAATATTTCGATGTTGGATTTCGTGTTCTCAATTCAATCCGGACTTTCCTTTACGAGGAAGTTCGGGTCGTCTCAGTTGGTATCAGAGCTTTGGTTTACAGAGCTCGATAACAAACATATTAGAACCGAGAGAAAGAATTCATCAGAGATTGGATTAGTAATATCCAATGAGAATGAATCGTTAGAGATGGGATCAGTAGTATCCTAGAACGAGTGTGAAGAGTAGTGTTTTTTAAAAAAAAAGAAAACGAATTTTGTTTTGAAAATTTAAACCATATACGTATTTGAATATTTTATTTGTATTGAATTTGGACAATCCAATATATAAAGATTTTGCATATACGTCTTGCAAATGTGTATTCGAAGTTTTAATATGCTGGATAGATATAGAATCACACTCTAGTCGCCCGGACATGATTCTGATGATGGCGCGCCATTATCAGTATTGGTGCTCGAGCTTCGAAAGTGGGATATCTATATGATTCCAATTGACTGGTGTGAGAACCAAAACTAGATAGGGCTTATTGTTGTGAATTTGCATCAAAAACATGATTTTCTGTATATATATATATCAAAGTTATGCATTTGAAAAAGTTAGTCCACTAATTGATTGATGATTGTGTTGTATGATTATTCATTTAAACCAACATATAGATGTATGGTAAATTTGAGCCAAATTTAATCAAATTTTGAACTGAATTGCAAATTATTCGGAATTGCATGCACATACATGTATATAATTGAACATGTCATAGCAAGGAGGCTAGAGAAGAGGAATAAAATTGTATGCCCGACAAATAGGTACATGTTTACTAATTTATTGGATTTGGATGATTTTATAAGCCGATTGGCTTTTTCTTTTTGAGATGAGAGGGCCTGTGTGGCGGTTTGGGGATTTTCCTGGTGCTCCCCGTACAAAGGAGGTTATGGCGAAATTTTTCGAAAATTTAGGGTGTTCGCCAAATTTTTGAAAAATTTGAACATTATTAGAAACTGAAAAGTTGAAGGATTAACGCCAGAATGAAAGTTGGGTTGGTTAGTTAAACAACTTTCAGCTCCGTTCCTTTTCGAGGACGAAAAGATTTTAAGTGGGGGAGATTGTAACAACCCGGAAAATCAGAACCAAATTAAATTTTTTATTTTGGCAATTTTAATGAATTTTGAATATTTAAAATGATTTATTTTAAATAATAACGACTAGAAATTTATTTTGAATAGAATTAGAATGGAAATATTTATGTAAATCGAAGTTAGAATATAAATATTTATTTTAATTATAAAAGGAATTGGAAATGGCGCGGTAGTTTGAAAATTCAATTTCAAATTTCAAATGAATGTACTGAATTCAAAATAAACCGGATTTTGGTGAATCCAAAAATATTAGAATCTATTTGAAAATATCTTTCCAATGAATCTGAAAAATTGAAATTTCATAGCGGGAATAAAAAGTTATGTTCAGTTGAAAATTCAGAATAGTCGCTATGGAAATATATGGCCCGTAAAAATAGCCATTTTACAAACGACCACTGTTTTCGACGAAACCACTTTTGTTGGATCCGGAATGTCAAATTATTGCTAGATTCCAATTTTCATAATTTTTGGAATCAATATGTGAGCGTGGCAAGAGAAAACGTGCTTTGACAGTTTTAGTCAATTTGGATCAACCAGAAAATGGCCATTTTTCAAACGGCCTCCAAATTCAACGAAATTAGTTTTGTTAGGACTGTATCGTCAAAACATAGCCAGATTTATTTTTATGGAATTTTTGGGGTCCGTATGTGGCCCCGGTAAATTAAAATGTGCGTATAAATTAAATATAAATTGATTTATATTTTAATTTAAAGGAAAACCAATCGAAACAGTCGAATTGGATCACAATACATATCCCATTGTGTTCGAAATGGGGGTAATTACCTAGGGGCTATAGTCATGGGAATTCGTTTTAAAACGATCTGAACTCCCCCGGTCTCCGAAGAGAAGGGAATGCGCAGATTGTTTTGAGAACAACACACAACAGAACGCAGACGGAAGAACATTTCATTGTATATTACAACAATCCATCAGATTACAAGAAAATACAGAGTATAAATGAATATTACACAGAATTATTAGATATTTTAAATTACATTTAAATACATCGCAGCGGAAAATAATACAATACACAACTGAAGGAGATATACGGATACAAAGCTTTCCGGATATCGTTCCAGCTGTAAACCAGGATCCTGTGAATATAAATCTGCAAAACCAAAACTACTAGCTGCCCGTGTCAAAATAAGGGCACCCAGAGTTTAGGTTAAAAACAATAAACTCCAGGTCAGTCATGGGACTGGTTTGAGAACTAAAACAGTTATTAATCTTTATTTCAAAGTTAGGTAAATCAAGGGATCACGCCATATACCACGGAACGGGTTTCCTCCCAAGAACACCAGTGCATAAAACAAACAGCGCGATGCTAAATAAAGAAAATGAAGCTATTATAAGACCCAGTTCCCATCACACAATGCAACGCAAGACGGAGGATAGGGTTTTTACTTTATAATAGCCAAGAATGCTTGATACGTTTAAAACAAATCATTTGATACTATTATAAGTGTATAGTGTATAAAACAACTTCAAATCATAAGTATCAATCATAGGCGGCATGAATGCCCCATACCACTATGTCGCCATATATAGGTTATACAATCAAAATCGCAAAGTCACATATTTGGAAATTGGGTTTCCATCTATGAACTGAGGCAAGGGATCGTCCTCTACCAATTTTAGACAATCTAGCCCATGTCTAGGAACAGCCGCAACTGCCCCTTGGATCGTCAGGGCCGGTCCACCGATGTGGATTATTATGCCTGAACACTACGTTTCCCCGCCCTTTGGGGCGTAAATGAGCCAACGAATGACTCCATCGGACCCGGATCGTCCGATCAAACCAAGGCGCCTCGCAACAGCAACAACCACACAGGTGAAAAGTATATAAATGTCAGGGCTGGTAGGTCACTGACACCACCCTAGCTAGAAGGAAACGCATGCCCTCCCTGAGGTCCTCTCCCATTTTTGGTTCACAACCAGGGTGCGAGGCTCGCGAATTCACGTTACACAAAGCTGTGCCACACAGGCTGTGCTTTGATCATCACCACAAGACTTTGCTTTTCAACAGAAGCCTCGATCAATTGCCACTTAGGCATGCAACACAAGCAATTCACTCCATGCGTTTGATATCCATCAATATATAACCCCTGAGCTCGTACGTCTCAGAGAAGGGCGTTAAGCAAAAGAATAAATTCTCCGCCGCCAAACAGATATATATATTTAATAGAAATCAATCACACGGACTAAAATCCAATGTCAGACACACGGTCCATTTACAAGTTCGTTCTGGGTCTGAACGAAACTGGAGGCACCTAGTACCCCGCATATCCATCGATCTCCAAGTACGTCTGGACGATCACCAACTGTTTCCATCTTCTTGGGTGTACAGCCCAATCAAGATCATCAGTAATTACCCAAACAACGTGAAGACCTCCGGTCTTCGACCATCGTCTTCATCTTCGACTTATCGTCGTATCAGTTATTCGGAATGGGATAAACCCGGTCTTTCCGAATAACTCACGTATATTTTAAATAAGTGTTACACAAACACAACATACGCCTCACTCCAATTCATCAGTCACTAACCGTAAATTAACCAGAGAATAATTCCCCAAATATTAACCCCGAAGGCCGAAACCAACATCAGATCAATATCCAGAAAACCATTCTGCTTAGCTAACCGACAGTTAGTTTCTAAATTTCACATTCATAGGGAAAGGTTCCCATTAATTTTATCAAAGATAAATCCTTTAAATTTATTCTTTAATCTATTTTTGAATATCAATTCAAACTAGTCGGGATTAGCGAACCTTACCGAAGTAATCATTTGTTTTAATTTCCCAATCCCAACCTATTCATCCCATGAAGTAAAACTGGTAATACTTCATATCTAACACCACAGTGTAATCGGTAAATTCAATTACCATTTCACGTTCAAATCTAATTAAAGATTTAACTATCGCCTGGAGCAAAACTAGTGCTACTCCATTCTCGATCATTTCAATCTAATTAAAGATTCATTAAAACTCCACTTAGTTTTAATCTTTAACGGGGTTAAAGAATCAGTGTCACTTAAAAACACTGTTCACGATAAACCCCAAAATCACATCACACTTCAATCAGTCCCTAACCGTAAATTAGCAAGTGAGCAATTCCCTAAGTATTAACCCCGAAGGCCGAAACCAACATCAGATCAATACCTCTGAAACCATTCAACTTAACTAATCTCCAGTTAGTTTCTGATTTTCTTAACTCCTTTAGGTCTAAGAACAGTATTATTGAAGATACCGTTCACGACAACCCAAAATCCCATTCCATTAATTACGGGTTAAAGAACAAGTGTTATTTAAAACACTGTTCACGATAAACCCAAAAATCAATATCAATTCAATTCCAATTAAATATTATTTAATTGGTACACTTCATTAAATCCAAATAAAAAGATTTAATCTTTTATCAACTGGGTTTAAGAACAGTGTTAATGAAGACACCATTCACGACAAACCCAAATCACATTTGATATTAAACACAAGGCTCTGAATAGAAAATATACCGGCTTATATTCAATATCAAATTCTACGACTAACAAATATCGTATTGGAAATAACGATATATATATATCTTTCAAATTCCCATAACAGTATCTGTATCATCACGAAATCCAACATCGAAATAATCCAAAGACTATTTCGATTCAAATCCATTCCAATATAATTATTGGAAATTCTGGTTATTTTCAAAACCATTTCTAATCCAGTTTATTTATTTTAAAAATAAATAGAATTACAATTCTAGTTCTAAACTATATCATTTCGATAAAAATCTATTTTTATCTTTTCAAATATGGAGTTTTTCATCCCAATTTTTCCCAAATCATTTCTTATGATTTTATACAAATAATTACTATTTTTAATAATTTTATCAAGGCCCGTACAGTCGATTTCCATCAACGGCCATCGAACTGCACTTACAGCGACCTTTTCCAAATTTGATTTGGATATAATTCCAAATCCAACCGTTGGATTTCTAATTTCTAATAATCGTTAGAAAGCTCTTTTCGATAGGAACCCAACGGTTCCGGTTTTAGGAGAATCCGACGGTCGGATCTCCCGCAATATCCGTTCGAAGTCAATGGTCGAAATTCGCGAACTGCCGCGGCGCGGCGCGTTCTATTCAGGCCATTATGTTATATATATAATATATATAATATATACTTCGTCGATTTCCTTTCGAAATGAATTTTATAAATCGTTTTAAATTCGTTTTCAAAACGGTTTAAACTTCATATTCAATTTCAAATCAAAATTGAATATTCCAATATAAATTATTTTTAAATTCATTTCAAATCGATTTTAATTCAAATTGATTTCTAATTCAATTTCAGTTCGTTTTTCAATTCAATTTAATTTCAATTCGAATTCATTTCTTTTCAATTTCAATTCGAATTCATTTCTATTCAGTTTAATTCGAATTTCAATTCTATTTCAATTTAATTCGAATTTCAATTCTATTTCAATATAATTCGAATTTCAATTCTATTCGATTTCAAATCTATTCAATTTAATTTGAATTTCAATTCTATTTCAATATTCATTGAAAAATGAATAAAATCGATATAAATATCGTTCACGTCAAAATGGCGTCAATCTAATCAACACGGCTTCATATATTTCTATTTTCAAATATTCTATTTCAAATATTTCTTTTTTTGAAACTGGAATGAGGCCCAATCAATTACCATATAATGTTAATTATATGGATTTTCTACAACACATGTATATATCAACAACGATGAATAATCAACCATCATCCAAAGTGCATTCTACACTGTATAAGCATCAAATATAAATATTCAACGCTTATAGCAGCCTGTCTATCAATCGATCGACATACAACTAAACAATCGGGATTAGTGTACGTCAAATATCATCCCAATACCCGTGTGGGGTTTCAAACAATCAAACACAGATTTTTTTTGTGCAGTTGGGCGATGTGTAAAATTTATCGTCCCAAACAATATCAGTCAAATGTGTGTATATAAACAAATCGTCCGATTTGTTAATTTTTATTTCTTTTCATATACACGTTAAAAATTCTATTTTTAACTATAAAATATTTTTTTAGCTATATAAATATTTTATTTCATTTCACGTCACATCACACAATCAACTACACATCAAAATCAAACAAACAAGCATACAAGCCGTCCATGGTCTGTGGACGACGGGTGTCGGGTGCTACTAAACACCGTCTGCATCCTAGTATATATATAACTAGAAAATTAAATCAAAGAGTAAGAAATTCTCACAGAATTGCTAATCCAACGCCACGACTCTTCTTAGGTAGAAATCTTCGTCGTTCTTGCCTCTTGTCACTTTCGTTGTCCGCTTTCACTACATATATAAAAATCGAATTTTTACTTCGCTATTCAATATATAAAAATCGAATTTTTATTTTGTTATTCAATATATAAAAATCAAATTTTTACTTTGCTATTCAATATATAAAGATCAAATTTTTTACTTTGCTATTCAATATATAAAAATCGAATTTTTACTTCGCTATTCAATATATAAAAATCGAATTTTTACTTTATAAAAATTTCACCTTTCATATATGATCTTTTCCTTAGTCTCGCTTTTGTTAAAAATAAAAATCCGACCTTTCTTCTAAAAATCAAAACTTTTTCTGCAAAGTTGTACTTACTTACTTTTCAAATCTACACTATAAAAATTTGATTTGTACAACGCAACTTCATATGACAAACCATATATTTTTAAGCGAACAAAAATCATATCTTTTTATGAATGAAAAATATAATCTTTTCACTTTAAAAATTATAATTCTTTTGTAAATAAAATCCTAGCTTTTATAAGTAATAAACTGATTTCATTCGTTATTAAAACTGAATTTATCAAATAAAAAAACAATGTTTTAAATTGATAAAATAAAATACTTACAGTTAGCAGAAGAGGGGGAGGAGGACTTGCGCGCACGTCAGATGAGGGGGGGGGGGGTGTCGGCGCGAGGCAGAGGAAGGGGGGGTATCGCGAGGCAGGGGGGGTATCGCGAGGCAGGGGAGGTATCGCGAGGCAGGGGGGGTATCGCGAGGCAGAGATGAAGAGGGGGGGGGGTCGGCCGATCTGAGGTGGAGGGGGGGGGGCAAGAAGAGGGGCGGCCGTCGACGAGGGGGGGCGACGGTCGGTTGGATTAGGTTTTTTTCCATTTCTGATTTAAAAATTGAATCGGGGGGGGGGGGGTCTGGGGGTAAGGAGAAAAAAGGGGGGGAGTTTATTTTAATTATTTAATTATTTATTTCACTTCAAAAAGTAACTTTCTATTTCGAACTCGAAACGAGGCCCACCGACTGTCGCTCATAGCTAATTACCCTCATTCCGAACACAATGGGATATGTCCCGTAAGCCAATTCGACCGTTTCGATCAGTTTTGGTTAAAATCAACATATAACTCTATATATTGAATTTGAACGCGCATTTCAATTTACCGGGGTCACATACTAACTCTAAAAATTCCCGAAAAATATTTTCTAGCTTCGTATTGACGATACGGTCCTAACAAAACTAGTTTCGTTGAATTCTGAGACCGTTTGAAAAATGGCCAATTTCCAGTCGATTAAAATCAACTGAAAGTGGTCAAACACATTTTCCTTTGCCACGCTCACATATTGGTTCGAAAAATTATGAAAATTGGAATCTAGCAATAACTTGACATCACAGATCCAACAAAAGTGGTTTCATCGAAATCCGAGGTCGTCTGCAAAATTTCCATTTTTAAGGGCCTGAATTCCATAGCGACTATTCAGAATTTTCAACTGGACATATCTTTTGATTCCCGCTATGAAATTTCGATTTTTCAGATTCGTTAGAAAGAAATTATCAAATAGATCCTATGATTTTTGGTTTCACTAAAATCCGGATTGTTTTGCACCCGGTACATTCAATTAAAGTTTGAAATCGAATTATCGAACTACAGGGCCATTTTCAATTCCTTTTATAAATATAAATTAATATTTATATTCTATCGTCGATCCATATAACTATATACGATTGAATTCTATTCAAAATAAATTTCTCGTCGTTATTATTTAAAATAATTCATCATTTTAAATAATCAAAATTCGCTAAAATTGCCAAAATAAAATTTTTAAACTGGCCCAGATTTCCGGGTTGTTACACGTTTGGAGTTCGTGGTACTGAACAACTAATTAATGAATTAAAATATTATAAAATTACTAAATATAATATATATATATATCTCCTAAACCTACATTTTCCTTCAGTCAAATGTCGAGCCCCCTTTTCAATAAAAACCCCGCTCGTTCAAAATCGAACGCCGCCCCTCCCAACGCCATCGCCGGAGCTCCAGTCACCGCCACTCCACCCCTAGAGCACTGCCTTAACTCGCCGCCCCTCCTCCGATCTCCAGCACACTCCCCGATTCCTCCTCCGCCCCTAAAACCACCCAACTAAAAAGACAACGCCGCCGCCACCTAGAAGAACCTTCGTCGCTACCTAGGGGCGCACCGCCGCGTGTAGACCTCCGACGCCCCTCCTCGAGCCGCGCACCAAATCCTTTCCCTCCCTCTGCGAGTTTTAAGCTTCCTTTGATTTTTATTTTGATTTTGATCTTTATAAATAAAAAGAGTAATTTTTTTAGATAAGAAAAGCTTATATTTTTATTTAATAAAAGCTTATATTTTTATTTAAGAAAAGCTTATATTTTTATTGATATGAAATGATTATAAAGATGCAAATTTTATTTATATGAAATGCGTATAAGAATATGTTTTTTTCTAATTATAAAGAGAAGCGATATAAAAATATAATTTTCATATATGAAGTAGCATTATAAAAATGCTATTTTTATTATATGAAAAGCGATCTAAAAAAATGTGATTTTTATATATATGGCATTGAAATAAAAAGGTGATTTTTTAATATAAATATCGTTAATTAAAAATATGATTTTTAATATAAATTTCATGAAACAGATTGCGTTAGAATCAGAGTAGCGGATCTGATTGACAATAAGGAATGGAGGAGTGGAAACCCAAGGTGAGAACTCCTCACTATAATTTTCTTTATACAGTTATTTATTTTATAACTGCATATATGAACTGCTCCCCGTCGTCCACAGACCATGGACGACTTGTTTGTTTGATTGTATTGTGTTGTTGTGATTGATTATGATGCAAAATAAATTATTCATGTGTTGAATATAATATATAATCATTAAAAATATCATTTTTAATGTGTAATGGAAATTAAAAATATCCAGTTGTTGAAATAAATATTCTATAGTTAAAAATATAACTTTTAACCTGTATATGAATAAAATAAATATTCATTTACAAATCGGACGATTTGTAAAGGTACACTCATTTGACTGATATGGATTGGGACGATATATTTTACACATCGCCCAACTGCACAAATAAAATTTGTGTTTGTTGTTTGAAAACCCCACAAGGGTATTGGGATGATATTTGACATACACTGATCCCAGTAATTAGTGGTATGTCAATCGATGGGTTGACAGGCTGTGATGAGCGTTATTTATTTATTTTTAACGCTTATACAGTTGTGTAATGTACTTTGGATGATGGTTGACTGTGTTTGATTATTGTTGTGTACATGTGTGTATGAAATCCATATAAATAAAATTATATGGTAATTGACTGTGTCTGATTCCAATTCAGAATTAGCGAATATTTTAAAATAATATTTAGTGAATATTGAAATGTGAAGCCGTGTTAAGTAGTTAAACGCCACGAACAGAAATTTTGTCGATTTTATTCATTTTATAATGAATGTCGAAAAGTGATTTCAAAATTTGATATTTTGAAAATATTATCATTTTAATATTGAAATGATATAGAACATTCAATTTTGATTTGAATTTGAAAATAGAATTGAAATCGGTTTAAATTGAAATCGATTTGAAATGAATTTAAAATGAATTGAAATTGAATTGAAATCGATTTGAAATGAATTTAAAACGAATGAAATTGAATTGAAATCGATTTGAAATGAATTTATAAGCGAATTATAAAATTCATTTTAAATGGAAATCAACGAAATATATGTAATATATATAATATATGTATTATAATGGCCTGAATAGAACGCGCCGCTCAGCGGTAGTTCGCGAATTTCGACCATTGACTTCGAATGGACACTACGGGAGATCCGACCGTCGGATTCTCCTAAAACTGGAACCGTTGGGTTCGTATCGAAAAGAGATTTCTAAGAATATTAGAAATTAGAAATCTAACGATTGGATTTGGAATTATGTCCAAATCAAATTTGGAAAAGGTCGTTGTAAGTGCAGTTCGACTGCCATTTATGGAAATCGACTGTACGGGCCTTGATAAAATTATTAAAAATATTAATAATTTGTGTAAACTCATGATAAATGATTTGAAAAGAACTAGGACGAAAAATTCCATAATTGAAAAGTTAAAAATATATTTTTATCGAAATGAACTAGTTATGACTAGAATTACAATCCAATATTTTTAAAGAAATAAATTGGATTTAAAATGGTTTTAAAAATAACCAGGATTTCCAATAAAATAAATTGGAACAGATTTGAATCGAAAGTGTCTTTGGAATATTTCGATGTTGGATTTCATGTTCTCAATTCAATCCGGGCTTTCCTTTATGGGATAGTTCGGGTCGTCTCACATTACATCACTATCACTATGAGAATAACTTATGATACTGTTAATTATATTCTATGTAGTTTCCTCATGTTGGTTCAGTCCAATACACTATTCTCCAATACGTATTTATGTACTGACATTAATATCACGTATATTAATGATCAATGAGATGTGATCATCAGTCAATCAACATACTAGTCTCATTGTCTTTTTGTTGTCCTATATAAACAATAAAACTTGATTCAGGACATTTAAAAATTATAATACTTAATATAATATATGATCTCATATTCAAGTCATTTACTTAAACTATATAATTCCATATTATTTTTCTAAGGACTTATATTATGTTAGTATTTATATTACGTAGTAAATATAATATAACAAAATATTTTTATTCCAAATAAAAAAATAACATCAACATTGTTACTAATCACATCAAATGGATTGCCTCTAGTGCATAAACTCTAACAATCTCCCACTTGCACTAGAGTCAGTCATTCATGTATCGTATACCCATGAAACTAGTGTGAGCATTAAACTTCTATTGTGACAGAGTCTAAGTCGGTAGGTCTGCAACATTACAACCTTTTGCAACTTTGTAGATATATTTATTTCCTCTGTGAACGACTTTACATAAGAAATCATATTTCTTAAATATATGTTTTGATTGATAATAAGTTCAAGATTTTAGGCCTGAGCAATAGCCCCATTGTTATCACAATGTAAATCATTGGATCAACAATGAATTAAGTTTCGTTTTGAAATTTTAACCCAAATATTTTTCTTTCTTAAAATCAATATATGTTTCTTGTTTTAAAACTAACATTATTCACAATAATTATTATGTTATCAACATATAACACTAGAATTATTGTGTCACTCCCACTCAATTTCTTGTCTATACAAGGTTTAATGGTATTTTGTGGTTTCCCAAGACATTTCGAATTCTATTTCATTCCCATCAGTATCTTAGATACTGGCTCTCTTTTAAAAGGATACCAATTCGAGCAATAAACATTTTATTCTCAGAGTATTTATAGAAATAATATTCTTTTGCTTCTTTTGGATATTCCACAAAATAGTTATCTGATTTGGGTCCGATCTTATCAGAGGAAAGATGTTTAACAAACGCCTTACATCCCAAATCTTCGCATTTGACACACTAGGACATTTCCTTGTCCATATCTTATATAGCGTCTTCAGAATCGTTTTAGTAGGATTAAATGCAATTGTTCTAAAATTAATTTATTGGAAGATCTATATGACTTATCATTGATCGTACCATATCTTATAAGGTGCGACTTCTCCTTTCAGACATACTATTTTCAATATGGTGTTCTAGGTGGAGTGAGTTGTGAAACAATTTCACACTCATTTGGATAGTCATTAAATTATTGGCTTAAATATTCTCTCGATCTGTTCGAAGAGTATTATACTCTATCGAAATTGGTTTGAACTTCATTTTTTTTATTCTTTGAACTTTTCAAAGAATTCTGACTTGTGTTTTATAAGATACACATATCTATATCTACTGATGTAAAGGCCCGTAAATCCGTACCATCTGAGCTGACTAGAAACACCACACGTCCAACCCAAATGACACAGAAGTACGAACCATTATGAAATAAAGGAGAAAAAGATAGAAGAAGAACAAAAATAATAACATAGAATCTCACATTGCAACAGAATAAAGTATAATATATAACAGCTTTTGGAATACAAAATTTTCTACTGTATACACATCATTATCAGAGTACGACACTTACAACACAGCGAATAATAACAATAACCGTATAACGTTGAACCCTCTTTTCCAAGCTCCTCCTGTATGTCTGTAAACATCTGAACTACTTGACTGCCCATACAAATTTGGGCACCCAAGAGTTTAGGGTAAAAAAACAAAAAAACTCTGGGTCGGTCATGGGGCTCGTGTGAGTAAACTCCAAACACTTGGTTTAACTTTTAAAAATTCTTTTCGAAAGAAAAGATGATTGTAAGATCGATCCACACATAAAACACAGATGGTTTTTTTACGTTACAATAACCCAAAACATTTCTATAAAATCAATACTAATATGATGTTATAATAGTGTCTAAATCAAATAAATAACAATCTTGCGGAACGTTTGAATCTCACGCTCCACATATATAATATACAATCAAAACCGCAAGCACTTATTAGGGATTAGATTTTCAACTATGAAAAGGTATGGAACCACCTTCCGATAATATATCTCTAGAGAGGAATACACTAGGTTCAACAAGAACATCTTGCAACTCGGCCATACATGATCGACCACTCATTTCGGTTGAGTGTATCGAATGTATATCATCAACGATTGGGATCAGCAACCGTTTCTCCGAAAGGGACAACATCGAATAGAATAAGGAATGAAATGAATTTCTCTAGATAGGTGATAATAAACCCTAATTGGGAGCTACCCACTTAGCCATGTTGCCTGCCTGATTTTTGTCATTTCCCGGTTGTTGAGGCTTTAGGCTATGATTATTACCTTTCATTGATAGCATAATCACTTTGAATGCCACATTGTCAGTTCCGTTAACCGTTTAATTGATTTGCATAAATATAATATGGATATTATGCTAAGAGAATAAATTTTCCACCACCATACATATATTTATATAGACCAACCTATGCGATCATTGGAAATACTTTGTCAGACATTCGTCCATACACGTTTGTTCTGGGATTGAACGAAACTGAAGGCACAATTTCTATTAATCCATCTTAGGTAATTTCTACGTAGGATTAATAGAAAAATCCCTTGCAATTTACCCAGTCTTCGATGTTCATAAATCTGATTCGCAACGCTACTGCCAATATGAAGTGGTTTTCGGATAAAAATCCAACCGGTCTCTCCATATTGAGAACGATATTGGCAAATACTTCGATTGTCGGTTATTTAACTATCAAAGAAAAACAAACATTCATTCAAAGCATCAAAAAATCACTGGGACTCTTAATTAATATTTTATTAATTAAATTTATCATTTCTCTTTTATTTCTTTACCCAGATATTTCTCTAAACACGTTTAGCCTCTCATGATTCTTGGAAAACATTTCCATCTATCATAACTATTTATTTTCTATATTCTAGAAAATATCACTTTTTAACATCGAAAAACATTTCCATATATTCACAAATCTTTACTCTTCCACATTCATCAGGCCCTAACTGTAAACTAGTAAGAGAACAACTCTTAAGTATCAACCCCGAAGGCCGAAAACAACATCAGATCGACACTCAATAAGCCATTCAATTCAATCAGTCTCCATTCATTTTTTAATTTCCTCAACTCCATTTCTTAACTTCTTATCAACACAATCATTTTAATCTGCACATCGTTTGCTTTTAAACCATCATTCACTTTAAAACGTATATACGTTTCTCTTTCAAATCTCCTAGGATTTAATTTATAAATTCCCTTTGTTCATATAAAATCTCATTATACATTTATTCATTTATTAAATTTCATAAATAATTGATAAGTAAATTTCTAATTATCAAACTTTTGTTAAATTTTTTCTATCTCCTTAAATTTTTGGAAAAATTCGCCAGTACCTTCTTTGTACCGGTCAATAGCTCAAACCTCAACTCACCTCTATAGGCCCTTTCCATTCAAAAAGAAAATCAAAAAGCCAAGTAGCTTGCCGATTCAGCGCACAAAACCCCATATGGAATTTAAACGTGTAGCTTTTTATCGGACACTTGAATTATAATCTTCGTATACTTTATTCCGTACCTGTCTGACCCACGTATATTCTAAGTCAATCCAATCATTTTTAACTCAATTTGCTAATTTATACTTTAATTAACCATTTTTGCATATTCCACTATTTAATTTAACATATCACGTTCAATATATTTTTATTTACTTACAAACCAATTGAATTCCATTTTCAATTCAAGTTTCATATTCGATTTCGAATATGAATTTAGCGGTTCAATTTACTTAACCAAAACCCAAATTTGTATCAAAACTCGATTAACTAATTATTCTTCAAATTAGTTAATTCTATTCAATAATTAAAAATCTAATTTCTTTTTCAAAAATCAGTTCACTTACTCCACTTGAGTTCATGTTTATTTTATAACTCAAATATGGATTTCCCTAATTGAAATTCAGATTTATTTGCTTAAAACTCTTTTATTTATTCAAATAAACTGTTATGGTTTAATAATGGTTGACACTGTTTTTCTAAAAACTTGATTTTGACATAACTCAAAATCTATTCAACGAAATCTAGATTTTTCTCTTCCATTATAAAACTATTGTTCAATAGGTCCTAACTATTCTTGTTTCAATGAATGCTGACTTAAGTTGAGTTTTATACTCAATTGAAGTTCGAAACACCAATTTACGAACAACTGTGATATGGCAAGTTCGTTTTAATTATATTTGAAATATAAACGTTAAATATCGTTTATTTAATAAATTTCAACTCCACTTCTTAGATATTAAATGTAAATTAAACCAGTTTCCCGAATCTAACTTAAATTTTCCAATTAATCCTAAATTGTCGATTTTTCATTCACGATTCAAAACTCAGTTGTAAATTCATTTACAAACTCAACTTTTATATAAAATTCCAATTCCTTTGGAAATAAATTATTTATGAAATTCGACATAATCGAATTTCACTTGTAAACCCTTTTGATTTATTTCATTTCAGTTTATATTCCGAATTTCAAAAATAAAAATTTATCGTTCCCTTTTCAAAACGATTTCCAATCCCATTTTAAATGCATGTTTGAATTAAAAATCCCAAATTTATCTAATGACAAATTTCTCACTAAATTTATAAACATTGTTTTTTACTTTGTAACATCCCGTATTTTCAGCCGTCAAATATTTAATTTAATTTATTATTTTAAATATTATATTGGGAATATAATGGATTTTTTTTCTCGATTTATTTTATATATAAAAAGGATTTCTCTATAATGGAATATCATTTGAACCTAGAGTTTTATTGTTTGTACGGATTGGAATTTAACTGTTTGTTCTAATAAATACAACGATATTATTTCATCGTTGAATTTAGTTTATCGAATGAATTTAGATTATATTGACGTTGTATAAGATTTAAGGATTTCCAAACCTAAAGTTTGTGTAAAACATACACTTTATATTCTTTTCAAATATAAAGAACATGTGGGATTTTCAGCAATTACTCTTGCCTTTGCAAAAGCTGCCAGGCTTAGTGCGGACTGACCAAATGCTCTATATATATAGCAACAAAATACAGTTGTTTAGTTCATCTGATAAAAATATTAATTTTTCTGTTGCAACGGTATAACTTTAAAAAAATCACATGTTAATAATAATCAAAGGCAACGTATTGTCATTTAGATTCTAACTAATTTACATTCAAACTAAACTTATTACGATTAAAACACATATAACATTAACCTAATTCATTTAAACTACACGCAGAGAATGCTGGGAGCAAACACAACAAATTATAGTACATGGCAGTAAAGTGAAAGAAACTTATTTAAAAAAACAAAAGAATTCATTCTCATACAACACGACTTGTCCTTTTACGAAAACAGTAAAACACAAATATCTCTTTTGGCACAGTATATCAACCAGAATAGCCAAACAGCTTGAACAACTAAGTATGTTCACACATTGAATTTAAATATACATTGATCCATCAAATCAGAAACTTCACGCAAAAAAACAACATATTCATATATATAATTGTTTGTACACATGAAAACCAAATGCACAAGAATTCATTTTTAAAATTTCAATGACAAACACGCCTTGTCCTTTCAATAATTTCAAAACACAGATTTTCCATATACGCTGTTCATGAACAGTAGACTATGAATAACAAATTGGACGACTAAAAAGAAAACAGACAATATATATGTATTTGTTTGTACAAAGGGCAGAACAAAATAAAATAAAAACTATATCCATGTCCCTGTCTGTACAATGCAAGATAAACTTAATAAAACAATCCATTTTAAGTATCAAGTTCGGCATGCCTCCTTTCATTCAAGTAACAGTGAACCAAAATGTCCCCATAAGCAGAAATCTGAAACAGAAAAAAAAGAGAAAAGATCATGAACAGACTAAACAGATATATATATATATCTATACGAACAACTAATTAAATTCATATAACAGCTAAGAGACAGCTAAGGAACAGAGTATAAACAACTAACCAAAACAGTGATAAGATTCATAAATCAAAATCGAACAGTTGATATATATATATATATATATATATATATATATATATAGAGGAATTTCATGTACAATTCACTGCCAATGGATTTAAAAAGGGGAATATAAAAAAAATCTACAGTACAGTTTCAAATCTTTGGATGGAGATAACAAGTCATAGCCTCGCAGTCTCTAATCTACACCTACAGGCATTCGATCAATGTTTCCATTTGAGTAGACCATAGTACATAGAAATACCACACAAAATTTTCACACTTTCCTACTAAACATCACGCGGACATCAAAGTCTCCATCACCATCACCAGTATCACAGTCGATCACATGGCTGAAAGGAAGGGAATAACACCTAAGAAAACTGGTCAGCTAAAAACTGGAACCTATGAAGTTATAGTTCGAATTTGACATTGATCTTATCTAGATCATCCACCAGTATAAATATACATCCATGCACTCGATTTCCAGAACCCAGACAGTAAAGGAAATTATTCGAACCTCTAAAGAAAATCAAAAAAAAGTAGAACCAAATAGCAAGAAAAATCAAATAAAATGCTTATCTAAACTCGTGGATAAACGCACTTCAAATCTGGGTATTCGTTGATGAATCCCGTTGGATCGATTCACGTAGGAAAACCTAGGGTTTGGTTGAAGCAGCCTCGGGTTGGTCGTTTAACGACTGTAGTGGATTTGAGAGGAAGCTCTCTTATTTCTCTGGAAGGGGGGGTGATCGGCTTCGCCGTGGCAGTTGTGCAAGGGGTCGTTGGAGTAGCAGATCGATCGAAGGAAAGGGGTGATCCAAGAAGAGGATGCGAAAGGGAGTTTCAATGCAAACTAATCTCGATTTTTCTCGAGATCTGGTTTCGGCCATTTGGGAAATGGGTAGAGGCGGTGGATTGAATGAGGCTGGCAATCTGTAGAAGGGTTTTTGGTGGATGAATACGGGTTGAAAAGGAAGTGGGTTGGGGTCACATGGGCCGAACAGAATTGGTAAAGGCCCATTTTTAAAATATAATCCATGTTTTATAATTTAATTATTTTAGAAATTTCGTAATAAGATATCTTGCGCTCACGTTATCAGATTGAGGCACGGTCAGTCTCTTTGGGACCGTAGAGACGGGAGCATCGAGATGGAGCAGGGTTGGTCAGGATCAGATGCAACTGGAAATTTTAGTCAAATTAAATGTTAGTTTAATTTGAGTAAAACTGACTGTTTATCGATGAATTCAAATTCAGGTGAGTTAAACTCACTCAGTTTTCCCATTTATATTTTATATAAATTGGGTTTTTATTTTGTGTGCTCTGTTTGCTGATGATTGACTGTTTGCTAGTTATATAATTATTGTTGATTTAACTGATGAAATTAAACCATCGTTTAATTTCAGTGAAATACCAAATCGTTTTAAAGATTGGTTCCAATAAAGGTAACTTACCTTGTTGGTCACGTTTATAAAATAAATGTGTTGAATGGGTTGAATTGCTTAAACTGGTTGAATCGTTTTATTTATTGGTTGATGATTTATTATCATATATGAACTAATCCGATGGGTTGATTGATTTGAGTATTGGTGGTTGACTGGAATTTCAACACCTGAGTAGTTTAAACCAATGGGCGGTATTGGTTGGGTATTTGGCAACATATGGCCTAGAAAATCAATCGTTTTATAGATGTTGATTTACCGTCAGGAAAATCGACAGAAATGAAGTTATAAAATTTATTTTAGAACTGGATATAGATTCTGAAATGTATTTGAATAAAAGTTTGTTTAAAGAGAATAAAGATTCCTTTTATTATTTAAGTTTAAAACTTATTTATTAATCCAAGTAAATTCTGATGATAGTCAGATTTATAAGAAAAGGAATTTAACCAATTGACCAGATTTGGATAATTATTTATTTAGAAACAATCGAATGGAATTTATTTAAATTGATTTAAAGGGAAAATAAATTGGAGTCGATTACCAAGATAACTTGTTTAAGTTGATTAAATCGACCGTTTTAATTGAGATTGATTATTAAATTAGTGTGTCTAAATAAATTAGTTAAATGAATTTTGTTTTAATTTTAATGAAGTTTCAAAAAGGGGATTCACTATTTATGTTAGTAAATAAAGAAATTAACTACCTTTATAGTAGTTAAAGATTAAGATAAGGTATTATTCTGATTTATAGTAATCTGGGGAAATAACTTTTTAATTGAATCCATTTCAAAGGTAATCAAAGTTGAAAACTGAATCTTGTTAAATGGTGAAAGGAATTTATGAACAGGTTTGTTTAAAACCTGAGTTTATAAAAAAGTTATAAAGGAAGATTTTAAGCAGATATTATAGCTTAAATTAATGTTACTTAATTATTGAAATTAAGTAAAAAGGGTAATTGAGATAAAGGGTTTATAATAAACCAAGGTTATATTAATGAGATTAAAAGTGGTGTGTTATAAAGAAGTTACTTAATTGAATTAAGCAAAGAATGGTATATTAAAGAAAGAGATTTTCAAAGTGATGATAAGGTTTATTAAACCTTATATTGAATTAAAAAGTTAAATGGAATTTGGGTTGGGATTAGGACGAGATATTGGTTTTATATTACAATTCGTATTCATCTTTGGGTATGAATGTTGTCGATCAAGGTCTGAGAGGTAATTAAAATACCCCAACTTGAACGACATCAGGAATATCTAAGGGTGATATTAGTTGTGATGGTAAAAAGGATTAGTGATAGTTTATTTTCATTAGTGAAACAATGAAAAGGTGGGGTTTCATCCAACAGGAATAATACTGGGTTCTGTCGGGTAATAAATAAAGGATATTTCATAATATTGTTTAATTAAAAGGCCAAGTGATGCCGAACACTGAACCAGTGAACTCACTGGATTGTCATGATTGAAACACTGTTATTTTGATAGTTAAATCACCGACTATCAAACCTGTCCAATACGATTGTTGGTACGGAAAGACTGGGATCGAATTTATATTCGAAAACCATTCCGACCAGCAAATACGTGAAGATATTAGAAGATGGTCGAGATGGAGCATTGAAGACCATAGATTTTCGTAAATGGAAGGACTGCTAATAATCTCTGGTCTACAGCCAGAGATGTACTGTGGTTCTATCATGGTCAGAGTCTACGGGTTGCAAGGACTTCTCGCTACTGATCCATGGGGTGATTCCTATATTGGATGCAGTAGGAGAGTACCTTCGGTTCATCCTGTTCCTGGATGAATTGTATGGACGGATGTCTGACAGAGTATTTTCGAAGGAATTACGTACGTTGATTTCTTCAAACGTACTATAGTTGGTGGCGGAGGACGACGGTTCTCTTAACTTAACTGCTAGAGTATTTTTGTGGACATCAATTAGTGATATCTGGAGGATCTGACGATGTGGCATCCAAAGTGTATGATGACCAGATGTGTTCTGACCCCAAGCCTCATCAACCGGGAGATGACAAAAATCGGGCAAGCAACATGGCTATGTGGGTCGCTCCCATTAGGGTGTATAATCACCTATCTAGAGAAATTCCTTTTGCTTCTTGAATCTATTTGATGTTGTCCCTTTTCGGGAAACGGTGGTTTGAGTCCAACCGTTGGTGATATACATTCGATACACTCAAGCGAAATGAGTGGTCGGTCATGTGAGGGCCGGGTTGCAAGACGTTCTTGTTGAACCCAGTGTATTCGTCTCTAGAGGTACACGATCGGCAGGTGGTCCCATACCTTGTCAAGGCCTGAATCCAATTTCCAATAAGGGCCCGCGGTTTTGATTGTATACTATATATGTAGAGCGTGAGATGCAAGCGTTCTACTAGATTGATATTTACTTGTATTTAGACATGATTATAATATCAGATAAGATATTGGTTTCAAAAATGTTTTGGGTTATCGTAAGGTAAAAACCGTCCGTGTTTATGTGTGGATTTGGTCTTACGATTATCCTTTTCTTTGAAAGATTTTAACTTTAAAAATCAGGTTGTGTGATACCACTAATACTGTACGATTTTATCTCACTCTGGTTCACCAGACTGACCCGGTGTTTTGTAAATGCTCGGGTTAGCCCGGGTGTACAGGTTCAGGTTATCGAATACTGTGAAGAGAGAAACTGGAAGAGTCCAGACGAAATATAGCTACTATTCCGCTGTGTGTTGTACCTGAGGACAGGCTCTTATAACTGTCCAGATGTGTGACGTACTCTGATGGATGTAAGTATTTTAAAGCTCTCAATAAAGATATTTCTGTATTATATTTGTTCCACTACGATGTGAGGCTCTGATTCAGTGTTGTGTTGGTTCTTCTTCCTCTTCTATTCTAATATTTCTTTCTTTCTTATCTCACCCTCTAATTTCTTTCTTATAACGTTCCAGTGTTTTCGGTGTTTGAAAGGTTGGCATGAGTTACGGGAAAAGTATTTATGTCGCTTTTCGGGCTGAAAATCCCTAGGTCGTTACAAACTTCCTTGTTTTATATATATTAAAACAAGTTTGATTTCAAAAATCTATTTGAAACCCAATTCCTATTCTGGAATATTTTATTTATTATAACATATATATATGTGTATATATAAATAGTGAATCTATTTTCATATTTAAATTTTAAACTTTATTTAATCCAATCCTATTAGTTTTCTGAAAATATTTTTATTTAAATAAATTCAGTCTAATCGAATTCAAATCATAAATGTATACGAATTTATTTTAATTCAATTTACATTATGAATAACAAAATAGATTTCTTCGTTTACTTCTTGAAACTAATTTCAATTCCCTTTTTAAATTCACATTTAAATTTAGATTTCCCAAATTATCTGAATGATAAATTTTCCCATTTCATTTATAAACACTGTTTACAAATTCACTTTAATTCCTTGCATTATTTAATTTATAAACATCGTTTATAAATTCAATACTTGTTTTATATATTCAAAACAAGTTAATATTTCTATAGCCCATCCGAAATTCAAATTCTATTTTTAAAAATATATTTCCCCTTCTAAATCTCAGAATCCATTTTCACGAAATTTTTAAATAAACATTCAGGCCCAGTGATATTTAAACACCCAAAAACACTCAATTATTATTCCCAGATTTTCTGACATATCAGATATGATAAAATATGAAAACAAACAATTTTTTTTGAGGAATCCAGTTGGATCCCTCTAACCTGTTTTCCCTGCATCCACAGACGTTAGCCAACATAAATAATATCCATCCTGCTTCAAGGTAGGATATCACGGTATAGAAGGTCATCCACTATCATATTGTGGGGAGCATACGGTCATCCGCTAATGATACTGCGGGAATTTGCTAATGGTACTGCGGGAAATATCCAACCACCAATCTATCTATATCTATATATATAATAATTCCCACTAATCTTTATTTGGTCCGACCGTAAAATTCCCAAATTACCCTCTTTATATTCATTTCTTTTGTTCTATATATTTCCTTTTTATGTAATTTCTATTTTATTTGGTCCGACTTTCTTCTCCAAATGTTTTTTCCACCATTTAAAATCCATCTCCAACCGATCTCTTTTCTGAATTTGATTTCAAATCTAATTAACTAAGGTAAGATTTTTATCACTTTCTTCTCCAAATGTTTTTTCCGCCATTCGCAATTCATCTCCAACCGATCTCTTTTCTGAATTTGATTTCAAATCTAATTAACTAAGGTAAGATTTTTTATCTCTATGTTTTCCCGTTTACATGAATCCAATGTGATTTACCTTTTATCTTTGCCTTACTCGGTTCTAAATTCTATTCTGCTCTATCTTAGATTTAATTGGCTTACTTATTGTGGAAGAAAATATTTCTGTATATTGACTGTGATTTTCTTACCAATGTTCTACTCTATCTTAGATCTTAATTTCTCAATAACTACCAATTTCGTTTACAAATTTTTGCTCTAATTTTGAAAGCGTCTAAATATGGGTTTGCATTAACTCTTCTTCACCATATTCCTGGCTCTACAAGCATTTATTTGTTTATTACTTAATACTTCTTTGACTAGTTATATAATGTCATTAATTACAGAATGAAAGCAATAAAAAGGATTCTTAGAGAGAGAAAGGTGCGTGTCTGGCAATTTTGGAATGTTCCATGTATTTCTCTTTATTGTAATTTTTTTATTGTGATTTTCAGTAAATTTTCCATTATTTTTGTTCCTTGAGAAATAGATTCCAAGCCTGCTTCATAAATTTTAATAGGCAGGTGAACCAACAAAGGGTTCTATTCTTTGATCTCAGAAAAGTGTTTTGTTGAGGTACAGTAATAATTGATTTTCACGCATTTCTTGGTATTATTTTGTCAGGATTATTATACATGTGCAAGGTGATGCTAAAAAAAACCAGGATGTATAAGTTTCGTGTGAAGTTACAAAGTTAAAAAACCTTCTATGTTTCCAAGGATGCGGATGTATAATTCAACATTAAGCATCTCGGAGGATGATATGAAGTGGAGTTATTATAAATTTTTGTTATGCATTTTTCAAATATTTGGATATTTGTCTGATTCTTAAAACTATTGTTTGTGGTTTATATTTTGATGTTTTCTTACACTGGCATTTTAGTTGGTGCAAATTAGCATAACGTAATTATATCACATTAAAACTGCCAATTTGAACTTTGCCAAAAAAATTTGAACCTTGGCAAAACTGCCAATTTTTAAACATCCTCTGGATTATAAAAAAACATGGAATATCATAGACTACAACTTTTAGGCATCACATGGCAAAATGAGATAATAAGTTGAATTGATGTTTTTTTGTGGAATGTAATGCATTAATCGTTATTATTGAGTTGAATATGTGCATAACTATTGATGTAGTTACAATATTTTACTAATAGTTATATATATTTTTCAAACTTTTCAATACTAGCAATCAGGTCCGACTAATTAAGATGTAACTTGAACAAATAACCTTACATTACCTTTATGAAAGTTTATGTGTGTTCTTCGCATATTTCATGACATAAAGTTTTGTATAATTAAAAGATCGCATTAATATGGTTCATATATATGTGAATTATGAAGGCTACTAAGCCAACCAAAAATTGAAAGTAGGAAAATGCGAGTATTACGGCGTGTGATGTTGGCAACGCTCTTTAATAAATTATATAAGTTTCAAGTTTAAGAGGAAACGACTTCTATTGAAATATAACCATATTTTTTACAGTAAAATTACTTTTAGTTAATTCAAATTTTTATTTTTTGTTACAAAGTGTTATTTTTATTATTTTAATAGTTATATCCTATTTTAATAGTTACAATTAAAAGGGAGAAGATCTGCGTTTCTAAATTGTCAATTAACCTTTTCTAATTCCCTCTCTACTAAATTGTCAATTAACCTTTTTACGTTTCTAAATTGTCAATTAAATTGTCAATTATCCGAGTTATTTATATTAGTTTAGTAGTCTCGATTGTTGCAATATATGTATTGTAAATGTCATTGAAATAAAAAGAAAAAGAAATATTAATGAACATCAAAAAGAGTTTGTCAACAAGATCCTTCAACAAAAAGATATTGTAATATAAAGATTTAAATAAAATGTTAGATGAGGTATTGAGATTAACATCTGAATACGAAGAAAGTAATGTGAAAATCAATTAACATTTAATGATAAGATCAATGTTTAATCAATCAAAGTTATCCATATACAATTAAAAGGGAGAAGATCTACGTTTCTAAATTGTCAATTAACCTTTTTGAATTCCCTCTCTACTAAATTGTCAATTAACCTTTTTATGTTTCTACATTGTCAATTATTCGAGTTATTTATATTAGTTTATTAGTCTTGATTGTTACAATATATGTATTGTAAATGTCATTGAAAGAAAAAGAAAAAAATCTATTAATGAACATCAAAAAGAGTTTGTCAACAATTTCCTTCAACAAAAAGATATTGTAATATAAAGATTTAAATAAAATGTTAGATGAGGTATTGAGATTAACATATGAATACAAAGAAAGTAATGTGAAAATCAATTAACATTTAGTGATAAGATCAATGTTTAATCAATTAAAGTTATCCATATACAATTAAAAGGGAGAAGATCTACGTTTCTAAATTGTCAATTAACCTTTCCTAATTCCCTCACTACTAAATTGTCAATTAACTTTTTTACGCTTCTAAATTGTCAATTAAATTGCCAACTATCCGAGTTATTTATAATAGTTTATTAGTCATATAAAGATTTAAATAAAATCTTAGATGAGGTATTGAGATTAACATCCGAATACAAAGAAAGTAAGGTGAAAATCAATTAACATTTAATGATAAGATCAATGTTTAATCAATCAAATTTATGGGTTTTGTTAATGTATGCCTAATGGCTTATGTTAGGGTTAATTAAATAATTATTAAAAAGTAAGGAAATTTATTTTAAATACCTAAATTATCCATATACAATTAAAAGGGAGAAGATATATGTATGTAATTTAGCCATCTTAACATTTTCCTAAAATTGTTAGCCAGCATTTATGTTCTAAATCCTTATTCAACATAAATTTATTTATTTTGTCAGTCAACGTTCACTGGGATAACAAGTAATAAAAAAGGAATACAATAAGTCATCATTAATTTCGTAACCAATAAAAATTCATGTTTTAGGAGAAAATGCATAAGTATTCAAACTATTTCATCTTTACATGATACAATCAATTAACTTTGTATATATGGTAAAGAAGGTTTGATTTGAAAAAATTACCAGAATTATGTTTTCCCAAAATTAGTCTTTGTGCCTATATTTAGATATTACCATACAATGGAGACACAACCTAGGAAAACATAAAATAGAAAACATGAATGAAAAATTATAAATGAAAAAATACGAAAGGACAGAAAGTTAGTGACATTTATTATAATGAAAGCATATCATATAGACATTAATTGGAAACAAATTCTTTTTATTTATAGGAGATTTATGTAAAAAGGAATTATTTCCTTCCTTCTAAAGGCCTTGCACTATATTCTTCTACCCTATAAATAAGTGTAGCAAACATCATAACATCAAGAGGAGGAAACGATCCATAAGAATATCAAAATACATGGCGACTAGCAAAGGAAAATTGAACTTTATCATGTTATTTGATGTACTGCTCTTTTGTTTGGTTGGTGGGAGCATTGCAGACTTTGGAAAGTGCAACAAGTGCTGTCGCGAAAGCTGTAGTTCCTTTTACTGTTTTTTTCGAATGTATTACTGTGCCAACTCCAAATTGTTGTGACAAAGAGTGTTGCTGATTTTAGCCTTTAATTCCTAAATGGTTGTCATGTGTTATCTTTTGTATTGCTAAGTCGTATTATCTGAAAAGGTTCACATGTGAACATTGTGTGATTTTGTATTCCTAAATGGTTTTGTATTCCTAAATGGTTTTGTATTGCCTACAATGTTCATCAAAACCTTCAAATATTTCAAATTCTAATTTGGACCATGTGCAGCAAGTTTGTTTTCTCGCCTAAATATGTTATCACATATTTCATAATTTAAAATTATTTATCATGCTGGCTATTATTTCCTTTCAATTCATATTAGTAATGTTTTGGCAAAATTTTAATTTTTAGTTATGTATGTTTTTGAGTATCAAAAAAGAGGACTCCCCCATGCGCATATGTTAATATGGTTGGAAGAAAGTGGTAAGAAGGATTTAAAGAGTAATATTGATAAGTATGTATGTGTAGAGACCCCTGATAAAGAGAAAGGCCCATATGGATATGCGGTTGTTAAACAATTTATGATACATGGTCCTTGCGGACCTGGATTTCAATCACCTTGCATGAAGGGTTCTAAATGTACAAGGAAATTCCCAAAAAAGTATGATCAAAAACTTTATTCAACTCTAAAATATAAATTATATTTTTGGTATTTAACTCTAGTTTTTCTTTTTCTTTTTCAGGTAATGTTCAAGTACAATGTTTGATGATTGCGTGTTTCCAATTTACAGGAGAAGAAAAACCAAACATACTATCAGAGTTAGAAATACAGATTTTGATAACCAGTGGGTGGTTCCTTATGATAGGGATCTTTTGGTTCGATACCAGTGTCACATTAATGTTGAGATCTACAATCACGGGCGTTGCATGAAATATGTTTTCAAATATTGTCTGAAGGGTCATGACCGTGCCACTGTGTTAGTACAGTTTGAAAAAAGAAATGATCAACAGTCCGGGGAGAAGAAAACAATAAATGAGATTAAAACATACATAGATGGGAGGTAATATATACTAAAAGAATTGTATTTTAATTTACTCATGATCTTATATTTATTTTTCTTTGAAAACTATTATTGATAAATGTATTTTTCAGATATGGATGTTTATTTATGTTGTAATTTGATTTTTTTTTAAGTTAGAATGCCTCTTATACATTAAAAAATCTAGTTAAAACTTAATAACAAATCATACATTGAGCAACAGCTGCTCATATATTGTCTAGAATGCCATATATAAATAACTATCTAATATTAATTATAGGACTTTATTTTTCTTTTATTTTTGATGTTTAATCATTACAATATGTTTTTTTAATAACGTAAATTTTAATGCCCTGCAAAGCGGGCAAAAAATACTAGTATATATATAATAATCACAAACACCAACCTTAAATAACTAATACATTTATAATAGTCACAAAAATATTTAAACACATCCAACAAACGACATAAAACAATTATATAAAATAAAAATTCGTTTATAATAAAATTATAAACGAACTAGAGAGTAAGTTTACCCACCTTGATTTTAATTCGTGATCCATTCCATTTTCAATTCTAGCTTATGTAATCCACATCTATAAACCCAACGTGATTTCGGTATTCGCATCTGATTTTTATACGAATAACATATTGCTTTTATAAATAACATATCACGAACACAATGATGATTAAAATATACTAGCATCTATTTGTAGGGGTTTCTATACTCGATAATCAGCTAAAAATTTAATCAAGTTTACAAAATAAAATAATCTCTTTCCATCTTAGTAATAAATTTTATTTTTATTTTGATAATTTCATAAATTGCTATACATAGTTTACAAACTGCCAACAGAACACACATAGCTTGATGACTTGCCAGTTATATCTTTAATAATGAATTGGATTATTACTATGCAAGAATGTACATGTTTCCCTAACGAATTAATAGAAACAAACATAATTATATAAATTTAAATTAGCTTAAGAAAATTACTAACGTTAATTACCTTAATGAAGACCGATACTCCTTCTGAATCATTTCGACCAAATCATGGTTGCAGCGTCGTGTAACGTCGCACCCCCAAATTGACAATCAAACCACCCAAATACTGCTTCCACCGTGACTCCTACCATCAGGCGTCATCGCCGACCCTTCCGACCCTGCAATGTTAATCAGCATCTCGGTCTCCTTTTGACATCGTACCAAGTGTCGAATTCGACACTATTATCCATCGCGATCATTACCACTGTAGTCGATTACCACTGTGACCTAAAAACCTAACTGCGGTCGTCGAAGTATCTCTCCCCTGGACCATGCAAGTACACTGAACCATCCTTCCCTCGATTTCTTATTTTCCAACCTCACACAGATCTCGACAATCATTCCACAAATCGCGAGTTCGAACCAATCAAAACCCTCGACGTCGTCTCAGGAGACCTCGCAGCTTAGATTTAATCGTGAATCACCTTTCCTCCTTTTATTTTATTTTGGAACCAGGAGGCTTTCGATTTTAGTTTAGAAATAAAAAGGAAGTATGCGATTTTAATGTTGAGGATCTAAGGGAAACGAATTTTATTTCATTTTCAGGAGAAAAAAATAGAATGGAAACAAGCGCGATTCATAGATGATAAAACTAAAGCATTAAGGAATTTCTTCTGCGCAAGGTACATTTAGGTTATAGGTTAAGTACATACAATATTAAATTTTGATTTGATTTTGATTTAATTGCGAGTCGAGTTTGAGCTTATCCACTAAATTTTACAATAATATAATTTGTGCTTCTAAACTTCTATTTAAGTGCAACAACCGGCGTTTCTAGCATTATACCACTATTCTGAACACACTGGGACATGTTTCGAAGCCCAATTCGATCATATGGAGGATATAAATTTAAATCAACATAAATTAAATTCAAAACAATTAATCCCTTGATAATAAATAATTATTATCATCATTCCTATGCAAATAGAATTTCGATTAATTATCTAAATCATTTTGACTCAGTTTAAATTTTGAATTGAGTTATTTCAGATTCCTCGTATTACGAAATTTATACATATTCATATTATAAATTGTATTTCGATCTTTAAATCAATAACTCAATATAAAAATCGATTTATATTACCAACTCACTATTTAAAACCATATTAAATAATTAAAATAAATCGACCAAAATTCGGGTCGTTACAACTGACATCGTCAGTAAATGTAAGGACTTAACAAAACCTACCCCTAGCTTATGTATTCATTGCTCCATATACATCATTATGTATGAGACCTAATACTTACTAGCCCATTCACTGTGTCAACTGAAAAGTGATCATGTTATTTTGCCTAACAAACAAGATTTGCATTCTTCATATGATTTGAAATCAAATGATTCTAAAATTCCATCATTATGGAGTTTTTGAAATGCTTTTCTTGTTTATATTAGATAACTGACAATGCTAAAGGTGTGTTGGATTTAAATCATTAAATTTAATCAGCTCAGTATTTATGTCTAGCACATCATAGTTAAGGATTTATAAAGTTCATTAACTATTTGTGAAATTTCATAAGTTATTTCATTTAAATAAAATGAATAAAAATTGTTCTTTTATTACAAATGAAAGTCAAACTTGTCTAAACAAGATACATAATAACATTTATTTTATATGGAATTTCATAATAATAATATTTTAATTATTTAATTAAGCCAATACATAGAACTAGAAGCAACTTCCTATGGATAATCCAGCAACATTTGCTACATTTCCAATCGTAAGTCCAGTTGTCCTTTTGTCAGATTTCTACTTGTTTCGCAATTTCTGTAAATTTACATACATTTATGTGATTCATATCTAGTATCTAATACTAGAGATTTATAAGTAGATTGTTATAACATTTATATCTTATTCGGATTGAAGTCGTACTTCAACTTTCATTTTAGATCTTCTATATTTGTAAAACAATTATGTTTTAATATGTTTGAGGAAAATCCTCAAATTTCGATGTTAGTCAAGAAATTTGATTTAATTCTATTTATCCTTGTTAAGGACTAATTTAATATATCGGAGTTATTTGCTATCTAATATCTACAATAGATAAATAAATAATAACTGAATTTAATATAAACAGAAATTTTGACAATCAAAATTTACATTAATATGAATGCATAATTTAAACTAAAATACACTTCCACTCAAATTAACATACCTATATATATACATATATATGTATATTTATATATCAGTATATATATATATAATGGTGGTCCAAGATCCATATCTAACCATGCCCTGACCTAGCTTTGGCTAACACCCAAAAATACAACCTTTTAGGTAGACATCTTATGCCAATTATATCGTATATATAATTCTTGGATTGAATGATGAACATTTTGTTTATAGAATTATTCATTTTCTCAAAATATAGAATAATGCATGCTATTTGTCTCTAAGGCCATAATCCTATCATGCAGCCCAGTTAAGTCAGACTTAATAATACAGTCGAGTATCACAATTACTCTACCGCATATAACCAAAATAAAAGGATGCACAATGCTTTGGCATTACCTACATTCCAGTGAGAATGACATTGATGGGTATATATATTGGATGATGTCACCATGACTTAATATAACAAAATTTATTTAAAGGGATTTTTTTATAATTCGTAGTGGCGAACAATATTAATGTCATTTACACATATCAAAATATATGCATGTTTGTGCCTACTATAGGCATTTGAACATTTCAAATATAGTCATTTTTATCTTTGTACAAATTTCATAAAATTCAAATAAGATCATCAAAAGCTTTTTGAAATAATTAAGACAATTCCCAAAATCGAATACAAATTTCTGAAAATTTTAGATAGACTATGAAAAATGTCACATTCTATCCTAGATATCACAAAGATAAACTGGGATGTATATACACTTGCAATATGAAAGAAAAGGAAATAGTCCTACTTGTTGCATGATTAGTTAAAATAAGGCTCAATGTAACTTCCAGTAAATTACAAGGTTAATGGTTACTATAATAACAAGGCTCAACATTATGTCTATATATATATGTGTATATATATATCAACATTTATCAGGGAACATATGGGTTTAAATATATAAAGTAACTACCATTCATAGTTGTCATTATCAAAAAAATACATTTCCTAAATGCTTGAAATGAGTAAATAATACCATGCTCTTTCAAATATCAAGTACACAATTTGATTTCCAGAGCATACATATATATAATTCGTAAGCACAATCACTAAGGTAGAATATGTATACATCTATACAACTCAAAAAAAATTGTCTATTTCAATTTTACAACTATATATAATCATCCAAAATGTGCATACATACAGTGAACTCATTTGTTTACACTGACTTCTGCTGCAACATACAAAATATTTACGTCTATTTACAAATTTTACATTTTGTAGCAATAGGTCTTTGTTGACCCTGGATTATTGAGCCACCTATTCCACTAAAACAATTTCAACAAGTAACATCATAGCCCTTGTTAAAACAATCATCATTGATAGGGTATGCATTTCTAATATACATCAAATGTATATATAGATATATCATATATGTTGTAGCTCATGTATACATCGAATGTTTATTTAATACATATGCAGCATATATACACACACATCAAATGTGTGTATGTATATATAACATATATGTAGTAAGATATGTGCATTTCTGTACATATATCATCATAAATTTAATACCAGGTTTCACTCATAGTTTTCTTTAAAAAAAATTGAACCATGTGTCATTATACATCTGTCTAGATCAGCAAATACACACATACACACACAAATGTTGATCTGTGTTGCAACAAATCTAGTCCCAAAACCATATACAAAAGGTAAATAGGCATGAATTTTCATAAATATCTGTGTATTATTCCCATATTAAGTAACAATTTACTTACCCATGAAATAAGTCAAACTTAAAGAAGATTTTATAAATTTCCTTCCATGCAGGTTTATAGGTTCAAAATAAAATTAGATGTTAACTGTAATAACCCGCAAATTCTGGGCCAGTTTAAAATTTTTATTTTGGCAATTTTAGCGAATTTTGAACATTTAAAATGAATTATTTTAAATAATATCGACGAGAAATTTATTTTGAATATATTTAGAACGTATATATTATATACGTCGTCGTTAGAATATATATAATTATATATAATTATAAAAGGAATTGAAAATGGCGCGGTAGTTCGATAATTCGATTTCAAACTTCAATTGAATGTACCGGGTGCAAAATCATCCGGATTTTAGTGAAACCAAAAACATTATGATCTAATTGATAATATCTTTCCAACGAATCCGAAAAATCAGGATTTCATAGCGGGAATCAAAAGATATGTCCAGTTGAAAATTCTGAATAGTCGCTATGGAATTCAGGCCCTTAAAAATGGACATTTTGCAAACGATCTCGGATTTCGACGAAACCAGTTTTGTTGGGTCCGCAGTGTCAAGTTATTGCTAGATTCCAAATTTCATAATTTTTCGAATCAATATGTGAGCGTGGCGAAGGAAAACGCATTTGACCAGTTTCAGTTGATTTTAATCGACTGGAAATTGTCCATTTTTCCAACGGTCTCAGAATTCGACGAAACTAGTTTTGTTAGGACCGTATCGTCAATACGAAGCTAGAAAATATTTTTCTGGAATTTCTCTAGTTAGTATGTGGCCCCGGTAATTTGAAATGTACGTTTAAAATTCAATATAGTGATTTAAATGTGAATTCAACGGAAACTGATCAAAACAATCAAATCAGCTTGCGATACATATCCCATTGTGTTCGGAATGGGGGTAAAACGCTATGGGCGACAGGCGGTGGGCCTCGTTTTGAGGTCGTATGTGAAAGTCAACTTTTTGGAAAAAGAAAATAATTAAATATCCCCCTTTAATCTCGTTCTGCCCCCCCCCCTCTTTCATTCGTTCGATTCAAAGAAAAAAAAAACCCAAGCCCATTATCCCTTAACCGTTCAAACACTTGGCCCCTTCTCCTTCTTCATTTCAGTCAACACTGAACGAAAAAAAAAAAAGAACGGAAATCCGGATCTGGACGCTGCTTCCCATCGCGCCGCCGCGCCTGGCGCGCGAGCCCCCCCGTTCATCTTCCCCTCCGCGCAGTCGCCCCACTCTCCTCCTCTCCATTTAGAACTCTTCCGCGCCTCCAGATCGCGAATCCCCAAACCCACAAACCCGCTGCCGAGACCCACCTGAGAGTCGTGCCGCCACCCAACCACCTGCGCCATCACCGCTCGCCCTCCACTATGCTGCCGTTCCTACCTCCAATCGCTGCCATTAGGTCCGAGACTGCAGTCCACCTCCTGGACGCCACCACCGTCCAGCCAGAGCGCGACCCACCTCCGACGAACTCCACTGACACCCCCCTCCTTCGATTTCTGCTGTAAGTTTTGTGTTATTTTATTTATTTATTTATTTTATTTTAAATCAGTTTTTTTTTAATGATAAATATATGTTTATAAAATCAGTTTATATGCAAGTTTTATTAAGTAAAAGAATTGATTTTGTCATATAGAAAAAGTTGATTTTTATGTTGTTCATTAGCAAAGAAAGAAATAATTTTTATTTATTCATTAGCAAAAGAAAGAATAGATTTTTATAAGAAGTTATACCTTTTATTGTAGAAAGAAATAATTTTTATAATGTTTTCAAGAAGAAAAAGATTTGATTTTTTTTTTGCTTATAAATGTACAAGGTAAAAACATGATTTTTGTTTATAGATTTACAATGTGAAAATATGATTTTTAAGAAAGGGAATAAATAAAAATATGATTTTTCTATAAGGGGTGTAATAAAAATATGATTTTTACTTCGATAAAAATAAGATTTTTATATACGTGAGGTAAAAATATGATCTTTAAGTAGACAACATAGGAATACAAATTTGATTTTTAATATGATCTTTATATTTTTAAAGAAATAAAAATATGATTTTTATATTTTTAAAGTATTAAAAATATAATCTTTACTATATAGAAGATGTAGAAATATGATTTTTATATTTTTAAAGAATTAAAAATATAATCTTTTATATTGTAGAAAGATAAAAATATGATCTTTGCATAGTAGGAACTATAATAATATGAAAAGGCGAGGTCTTTATATAGTAAATATCGAAGTAAAAATATAATTTTTATATATTGAATAGCGGAGTGAAAATGCGATTTTTAATATATGAAGTGATTATTAAAATATGACTTTTAAATTGAAAGTGAATGAATAAAAATGTGAATTTTATTTTGAAGACATCAAAATATAAAAATATGTGATTTTTATATATGTAGTGACTACGGGCAACGAAGATGATAAAAAGGCGAGAATGAAGAAGATTCCTATAAATGAAGTGTCGTGAAGTTGGATAGCTTTCGGTGAGAACTTCTCACTCTAAACTTCTTTTTCTAGTTATATTTATATATACTAGGATGCAGACGGTGCTTAGAAGCACCCGACACCCGTCATCCACAGACCATGGATGGCTTGTTTGTTAAATTGTTTGCTTGTGTAGTTGGTTAGTCTAATTGGTTTGAATTGAATTGCTTGGTGGAATGGATTGATTTGATTGATGGGGGAATGGCGTGGGCCTTCACTAGACCGGGGATAAGGCTAGGCCTCGTCCCGTTTCTAGTATCGTGCCGTTATGCCGCCGAAATTTTCTAAAATAAGTTAGAAAAATAAAAGATATCATTTTATTTGATAAATGAAATGAATAGAAATTCATGTGTTAAAATAAATTGTTTTATCGTTAAAAATATAATTTTAACGTGAAAGCGAATAAATGAATATTTATAAACAAATCGGCCGATTTGTTTATATACACTGATTTGACTGAAATTGATTGGGATGATAAATTTTACACATCACCCAACTGCACAACTAAAATCTGTGTTTGATTGTTTGAAACCCCACACGGGTGTTGGGATGAAATTTGAAGTTCACTCATCCTGATTGATTAAATATGTCGATCGATTGATTGACAGGCTGTTATAAGCGTAAGATATCTATATTTGATGCTTATACAGTGTAGTGCACTTTGGTTGATGGTTGATTATTTTTCAATGCTATTATATACATGTGTTGTATGGAATCCATATAATTAACATTATATGGTGATTGATTGGGCCTCATTCCAATCGGGAAAATAAGGAATATTATAAAAGAAAATTCATGTGTTGAATATAAAAAGAGTCATGTGTTGACGATGTTCATGTGTTGAGTGAAATATTTTATACAATGAAATTTACATCTTTATCATATTTAAAATTAGAACTACTTCCCAGTAGAAGTCTAATTAAAAATCAAACGATAGATACCATAGTTTTATAAAATATTTTACATAACAAAAATAGTGAGGTGTTGACGGTACTCATGTGTTGAGATTAGTCGTGTGTTGAAAGAAATATAGATTCATGTGTTGAATAGAACAAATATTCATTTGTTGAATAGAATAACGAATTATTGAAATATAAAGCCGTGTTGATTAGAGATGCGTTATTTTGACGCGAACGATGTTTATATCGATTTTATTCGTTTTATAATGAATATTGAAAAGTGATTTCAAAATTTAATATTTTGAAAGGAAATTCAAATTGAATTAGATTAAAATTCAAATTGAAATTTTATTGAATCAATTTGAATTGAATTCGAATCGAATAGAAAATGAATTCGATTCGAATTGAATAGAAAGTGAATTTGAATTCAAATAAAATTGAAATGAATTCAAATTGAATTAAATTGAAATTGAAAATTTAAAACGAACTGAAATTGAAATCAATTTGAAACAAATTCGAATTGAATCAAATAGAAGGTAAATTCAAATTGAATTGAATTGAGACAAATTTGAATTCGAATTAAATAAAATTGAAATGAATTCGAGTTGAATTGAAATCAAATCGATTTGAAATTGAATATAGAAGTTGAATTGTTTTAGAAACGAATTTAGAACTATTTATAAAATACGTTTTAAAAGGGAATCGACGAAATATATAATATATATATATATATATTATATATTTAATGTCCTGAATAGAACGCGCCGCGCCGCGGCAGTTCGTGAATTTCGACCATTTATTTCAAAAGGACATTACGGGAGATCCGACCGTCGGATTCTCCTAAAACCGGAACCATTGGGTTCGTATCGAAAAGAGCTTTCCAATGAATATTAGAAATTTGAAATCTAACGGTTAGATTTGGAATTATGTCCAAATCAATTTCAGAAAAGGTCGCTGTAAGTGCAGTTCGATGGCCGTAGATGGAAATCGACTGTACGGGCCTTGATAAAATTATTAAAAATATCTATAATTTGTGTAAAATCATAATATATGATTTGGGAAAAATTGAGCTGAAGAATTCCACATTTGAAAAGATAAAAATAGATTTTATCGAAACGAACTAGTTTTGAACTAGAATTAAAATCAATTTATTTTTGAAATAAATAAATTGAATTTGAAAGTGATTTTAAAAATAATCAATATTCCCAATACGTGGATTGGACTGGAGTTGAATCGAAATTATCTTCGGAATATTTCGATGTTGGATTTCGTGACTATACAGATATTGTTTTGGGAGTTTGAAAGATATATCATATATCGTTATTTCCAATACGATATTTGTTGGTTTCAGAATTTGATATTGAATATAAGCCGATATATTTTCTATTCAGAGCCCAGTATTTAATATTAAATGTGATTTGGTTTGTCATGAATCGTGTTTTGATGACATTGGTTCTTTAACCCAGTTAAAGGCAGGATATTGATTTTTGAAAAGATTAAAACTAAGTGGAGTTTTAATGAATCTTTAATTAGATTAAAAAGTGAATTGATAATTTAAATTATCAAATCTGAAAGGCGATCGAGAATGGAGTACCACTAGTTTTGCTCCAATACGATAGTTAAATCTTTAATTAGATTTGAACGTGAAATGGTAATTAATTTTACCGAAAACACCGTGGTGTTAGGAATGGAGTATCACCAGTTTTGCTTCATGGGATATATAGGTTGGGATTGGGAAATAAACTAAATAATTACTTCGGTGTGGTTCGTTAATCCCGACTTGTTTGAAATGATATCCAAAGGAAGATCAAAGAATAAATTTAGAAGAATTTATCTTTGATAAAATTAATGGGAACCTTTCCCTAAGAACGTGATTTTGGTGAATAAAAGAATATTCTGAATTGGAATGAGGCGTTTGTTGTGTTTGTGTAACATTTGTTTATTATATACGTGGGTTATTCAGAAAGGCCGGGATATACCCATTCTGAATAACCGATTCGACGAGATGTCGAAGATGAAGACGATGGTTGAAGACCGGAAGTCTCCACATCGTTTGGGTGATTACTGATGATCTTGATTGGGCTGTACACCCAGGATGAGGGAATCAGTTGGTGATCGTCCAGACGTACTTGGAGATGGATGGATATGCGAGGAAAGTGCCTCCGGTTTCGTTCAGACCCAGAACGAACTTGTAAATGGATTGTGTGTCTGACATTGGATTTTATTCTGTGTTGATTGATCTCTATTAAATATACATCTGTTTGGCGGCGGAGAATTTATTCTCTTGCTTAACGCCCTTATCTGAGACATACGAGCTCAGAGGTTGTATATCGATGGACATCAGTCGCATGGAGTGAATTGCCTGTGTGGCACGCGTAAGTGGTAATTGATCAAGGCTTCTGTTGAAAAGCAAAGTCTTGTGGTTGATGATCAAAGCACGGCCTGTGTGGCATAGCTTTGTGTATAACGTGAATTCGCGAGCCTCACACCTCGGTATGAGTCAAAAACGGATACAGACCCAAGGAGTGCACGACGTTTCTTTCTAGCTATGGTGGTGTCAGTGACCTACCAGCCCTGACATTTATATACTTTTCACCTGTGTGGTTGTTGGATACGAGGCGCCTCGGATATAGGTCTGTAAGGACCGGGAAACGTGTGTTCAGGAATTGCCAATCCTCAAAAGTAAGAGAGGACCGGCCTTGGAGGATCCAGGGATTGCTGTGTGCGGTCCCGGGGCATTTGCTAGAGTGTCTCGAACGCGGAGAGGAGCTTGCCCCTTGCCTCGGCTCATGACGGAATCCAATTTCCAATACGTGTATTGCGGTTTTAATTGTAGAACTAGTATGGCGACATGATATATGGTACCCATGCCGTCTATGATTGATATTTATGATTGAAATTGTTTTGACACTATACACCTATAATAGTATCAAATGATTTGTTTTAAACGTATCAAGCATTATTTGGCTATTATAAGGGAAAACCCTATCCTCCGGCTTGCGTTGCATTGTGTGATGGGACCTGGGTCTTATAATAGCTTCATTTTTCCACAAAAAAAAAGCATTGCGTTGTTTTGTTATATGCACTAGTATTCTTGGGAGGAAGCCCGTTCCGTGTTATGCGGCGTGGTCCCTTGAATTAATATCTTGAAAGTAAAGTTTTAAATAACTGTTTTAGTTCTCACACCAGTCACATGACTGACCTGGAGTTTATTGTTTTAACCTAAACTCTGGGTGCCCCTATTTTCCGCACGGGCAGCTAGTAGTTTTGGTTTTGCAGATTTATATTCACAGGGTCCTGATTAACAGCTGGAATGATGCTCGGGAAGCTCTGTATCCGTGTATCACTTCCAGTTGTATTTTGTATTATTTTCCGCTGCTATGTAATTTATTGTAATCTCTAATATTTATTAAATGTAATTTATTCATTTATACTCTGTATATTCTTGTATCTGATGGAATTGTTGTAATAACAATGAAATGTTCTTCCGTATGCGTTCTATTTTGTCTTGTCCTCAATTCTATCCGCGCTTTCCTTCACGGGGAAGTTCGGGTCGTCTCAGTTTGGTATCGGAGCTTTGGTTTACAGAGCTCGAGAACAAGACACATTAGAACCATATGAAAGAATTCATCAGATATTGGATTAGCAACATCCAATTAGAATGACTCGTTAGAGATAGAATCAGTAGTATCCTAGAACGAGTGTGAAGAGTATATTTTTCAAATGAAAACAATTTTGTTCTAAAATTTAAATCGTTTTATACGTATTTGAATATTTATTTATTTTGAATATGGACAATCGAGTATATAAAGATTTTGCGTATATGCGTCATGAACGTATCTCGAAGTTTTAATATATTGGATAGATATAGAGTCACATTCTAGACACCCGGGGATAATTCTGGTGATGTGGCCACATCATCAGTATTTATATTCGTGTTTCGAAGGTGTGATTTCTATATATTTCCATTAGACTGGTGTGAGAACCAAAACTTATATAGTTAGAACACATTGTTGTGAATTGGCATCAAAACATGATTTTTTGTATATATGTATCAAAGTTATGAATTTGAAACTCTAATCCACTAATTGATTGATGTTTGGGTTGTTTGTTTAATTGTTTGCTAATTTTGAACCATTTAGTCTAATTGTATCGAATATTGAATTGTATTGAAAATTGGTCGCATTTGCTTGTATATACATATACTTATATTGAACAGGTCATAGCAAGGAGGCTAGAGCCAGAGAATAAAATTTGTTTGCCCGACAAATAGGTACATGTTTACTATAACTTACTGTTTTGTTTGGGTGATGATGATTTTATGAGCCTATTGGCTAGCCGCTTGGCTTTTTCTTTTTCTTTTTGAGATCTGAAGGACCGGGGAAGCTATTTGAAATTCCCCGATGCTCCCGGTGCAGGGGAGGTTATGGCGAAATTTTTCGAAAATTTAGGGTGTTAGCCAAATTTTTGAAGAATTTGAAAATTCTCAGAAACTGAAAAGTTGGAGAATGGAAGCCAGATCGAATGTAGAGCTTATTAATCAAACCACTTTCGACTTTGTTCCTTTTCGGGGACGAAAAGTTTTAAGTGGGGGAGATTGTAATAACCCGCAAATTCTGGGCCAGTTTAAAATTTTTATTTTGGCAATTTTAGCGAATTTTGAACATTTAAAATGAATTATTTTAAATAATATCGACGAGAAATTTATTTTGAATATATTTAGAACGTATATATTATATACGTCGTCGTTAGAATATATATAATTATATATAATTATAAAAGGAATTGAAAATGGCGCGGTAGTTCGATTTCAAACTTCAATTGAATGTACCGGGTGCAAAATCATCTGGATTTTAGTGAAACCAAAAACATTATGATCTAATTGATAATATCTTTCCAACGAATCCGAAAAATCAGGATTTCATAGCGGGAATCAAAAGATATGTCCAGTTGAAAATTCTGAATAGTCGCTATGGAATCCAGGCCCTTAAAAATGGACATTTTGCAAACGACCTCGGATTTCGACGAAACCAGTTTTGTTGGGTCCGCAGTGTCAAGTTATTGCTAGATTCCAAATTTCATAATTTTTCGAATCAATATGTGAGCGTGGCGAAGGAAAACGCGTTTGACCAGTTTCAGTTGATTTTAATCGACTGGAAATTGGCCATTTTTCCAACGGTCTCAGAATTCGACGAAACTAGTTTTGTTAGGACCGTATCGTCAATACGAAGCTAGAAAATATTTTTCTGGAATTTCTCTAGTTAGTATGTGGCCCCGGTAATTTGAAATGTACGTTTAAAATTCAATATAGTGATTTAAATGTAAATTCAACGGAAACTGATCAAAACAATCAAATCAGCTTGCGATACATATCCCATTGTGTTCGGAATGGGGGTAAAACGCTATGGGCAACAGGCGGTGGGCCTCGTTTTGAGGTCTTATGTGAAAGTCAACTTTTTGGAAAAAGAAAATAATTAAATTAATAAAAAAATTAAATATCCCCCTTTAATCTCATTCTGGCCCCCCCTCTTTCATTCGTTCGATTCAAAGAAAAAAAAAACCCAAGCCCATTATCCCTTAACCGTTCAAACACTTGGCCCCCTCTCCTTCTTCATTTCAGTCAACACTGAACGAAAAAAAAATAAAAAAAATAAAGAACGGAAATCCGGATCTGGACGCTGCTTCCCATCGCGCCGCCGCGCCTGGCGCACGAGCCCCCCGTTCATCTTCCCCTCCGCGCAGTCGCCCCACTCTCCTCCTCTCCATTTAGAACTCTTCCGCGCCTCCAGATCGCGAATCCCCAAACCCACAAACCCGCTGCCGAGACCCACCTGAGAGTCGTGCCGCCACCCAACCACCTGCGCCATCACCGCTCGCCCTCCACTATGCTGCCGTTCCTACCTCCAATCGCTGCCATTAGGTCCGAGACTGCAGTCCACCTCCTGGACGCCACCACCGTCCAGCCAGAGCGCGACCCACCTCCGACGAACTCCACTGACACCCCCCTCCTTCGATTTCTGCTGTAAGTTTTGTGTTATTTTTTTTATTTATTTTATTTTAAATCAGTTTTTTTTAATGATAAATATATGTTTACAAAATCAGTTTATATGCAAGTTTTATTAAGTAAAAGAATTGATTTTGTCATATAGAAAAAGTTGATTTTTATGTTGTTCATTAGCAAAGAAAGAAATGATTTTTATTTATTCATTAGCAAAAGAAAGAATAGATTTTTATAAGAAGTTATACCTTTTATTGTAAAAAGAAATAATTTTTATAATGTTTTCAAGAAGAAAAAGATTTGATTTTTTTTTTGCTTATAAAAGTACAAGGTAAAAACGTGATTTTTGTTTATAGATTTACAATGTGAAAATATGATTTTTAAGAAAGGGAATAAATAAAAATATGATTTTTCTATAAGGGGTGTAATAAAAATATGATTTTTACTTCGATAAAAATAAGATTTTTATATACGTGAGGTAAAAATATGATCTTTAAGTAGACAACATAGGAATACAGATTTGATTTTTAATATGATCTTTATATTTTTAAAGAAATAAAAATATGATTTTTATATTTTTAAAGTATTAAAAATATAATCTTTACTATATAGAAGATGTAGAAATATGATTTTTATATTTTTAAAGAATTAAAAATATAATCTTTTATGTTGTAGAAAGATAAAAATATGATCTTTGCATAGTAGGAACTATAATAGTATGAAAAGGCGAGGTCTTTATATAGTAAATATCGAAGTAAAAATATAATTTTTATATATTGAATAGCGGAGTGAAAATGCGATTTTTAATATATGAAGTGATTATTAAAATATGACTTTTAAATTGAAAGTGAATGAATAAAAATGTGAATTTTATTTTGAAGACATCAAAATATAAAAATATGTGATTTTTATATATGTAGTGACTACGGGCAACGAAGATGATAAAAAGGCGAGAATGAAGAAGATTCCTATAAATGAAGTGTCGTGAAGTTGGATAGCTTTCGGTGAGAACTTCTCACTCTAAACTTCTTTTTCTAGTTATATTTATATATACTAGGATGCAGACGGTGCTTAGAAGCACCCGACACCCGTCATCCACAGACCATGGATGGCTTGTTTGTTAAATTGTTTGCTTGTGTAGTTGGTTAGTCTAATTGGTTTGAATTGAATTGCTTGGTGGAATGGATTGATTTGATTGATGGGGGAATGGCGTGGGCCTTCACTAGACCGGGGATAAGGCTAGGCCTCGTCCCGTTTCTAGTATCGTGCCGTTATGCCGCCGAAATTTTCTAAAATAAGTTAGAAAAATAAAAGATATCATTTTATTTGATAAATGAAATGAATAGAAATTCATGTGTTAAAATAAATTGTTTTATCGTTAAAAATATAATTTTAACGTGAAAGCGAATAAATGAATATTTATAAACAAATCGGCCGATTTGTTTATATACACTGATTTGACTGAAATTGATTGGGATGATAAATTTTACACATCACCCAACTGCACAACTAAAATCTGTGTTTGATTGTTTGAAACCCCACACGGGTGTTGGGATGAAATTTGAAGTTCACTCATCCTGATTGATTAAATATGTCGATCGATTGATTGACAGGCTGTTATAAGCGTAAGATATCTATATTTGATGCTTATACAGTGTAGTGCACTTTGGTTGATGGTTGATTATTTTTCAATGCTATTATATACATGTGTTGTATGGAATCCATATAATTAACATTATATGGTGATTGATTGGGCCTCATTCCAATCGGGAAAATAAGGAATATTATAAAAGAAAATTCATGTGTTGAATATAAAAATAGTCATGTGTTGACGATGTTCATGTGTTGAGTGAAATATTTTATACAATGAAATTTACATCTTTATCATATTTAAAATTAGAACTACTTCCCAGTAGAAGTCTAATTAAAAATCAAACGATAGATACCATAGTTTTATAAAATATTTTACATAACAAAAATAGTGAGGTGTTGACGGTACTCATGTGTTGAGATTAGTCGTGTGTTGAAAGAAATATAGATTCATGTGTTGAATAGAACAAATATTCATTTGTTGAATAGAATAACGAATTATTGAAATATAAAGCCGTGTTGATTAGAGATGCGTTATTTTGACGCGAACGATGTTTATATCGATTTTATTCGTTTTATAATGAATATTGAAAAGTGATTTCAAAATTTAATATTTTGAAAGGAAATTCAAATTGAATTAGATTAAAATTCAAATTGAAATTTTATTGAATCAATTTGAATTGAATTCGAATCGAATAGAAAATGAATTCGATTCGAATTGAATAGAAAGTGAATTTGAATTCAAATAAAATTGAAATGAATTCAAATTGAATTAAATTGAAATTGAAAATTTAAAACGAACTGAAATTGAAATCAATTTGAAACAAATTCGAATTGAATCAAATAGAAGGTAAATTCAAATTGAATTGAATTGAGACAAATTTGAATTCGAATTAAATAAAATTGAAATGAATTCGAGTTGAATTGAAATCAAATCGATTTGAAATTGAATATAGAAGTTGAATTGTTTTAGAAACGAATTTAGAACTATTTATAAAATACGTTTTAAAAGGAAATCGACGAAATATATAATATATATATATATTATATATTTAATGGCCTGAATAGAACGCGCCGCGCCGCGGCAGTTCGTGAATTTCGACCATTTATTTCAAAAGGACATTACGGGAGATCCGACCGTCGGATTCTCCTAAAATCGGAACCGTTGGGTTCGTATCGAAAAGAGCTTTCCAATGAATATTAGAAATTTGAAATCTAACGGTTAGATTTGGAATTATGTCCAAATCAATTTCAGAAAAGGTCGCTGTAAGTGCAGTTCGATGGCCGTAGATGGAAATCGACTGTACGGGCCTTGATAAAATTATTAAAAATATCTATAATTTGTGTAAAATCATAATATATGATTTGGAAAAAATTGAGCTGAAGAATTCCACATTTGAAAAGATAAAAATAGATTTTATCGAAACGTACTAGTTTTGAACTAGAATTAAAATCAATTTATTTTTGAAATAAATAAATTGAATTTGAAAGTGATTTTAAAAATAATCAATATTCCCAATACGTGGATTGGACAGGAGTTGAATCGAAATTATCTTCGGAATATTTCGATGTTGGATTTCGTGACTATACAGATATTGTTTTGGGAGTTTGAAAGATATATCATATATCGTTATTTCCAATACGATATTTGTTGGTTTCAGAATTTGATATTGAATATAAGCCGATATATTTTCTATTCAGAGCCTTGTATTTAATATTAAATGTGATTTGGTTTGTCGTGAATCGTGTTTTGATGACATTGGTTCTTTAACCCAGTTAAAGGCAGGATATTGATTTTTGAAAAGATTAAAACTAAGTGGAGTTTTAATGAATCTTTAATTAGATTAAAAAGTGAATTGATAATTTAAATTATCAAATCTGAAAGGTGATCGAGAATGGAGTACCACCAGTTTTGCTCCAATACGATAGTTAAATCTTTAATTAGATTTGAACATGAAATGGTAATTAATTTTACCGAAAACACCGTGGTGTTAGGAATGGAGTATCACCAGTTTTGCTTCATGGGATATATAGGTTGAGATTGGGAAATAAACTAAATAATTACTTCGGTGTGGTTCGTTAATCCCGACTTGTCTGAAATGATATCCAAAGGAAGATCAAAGAATAAATTTAGAAGAATTTATCTTTGATAAAATTAATGGGAACCTTTCCCTAAGAACGTGATTTTGGTGAATAAAAGAATATTCTGAATTGGAATGAGGCGTTTGTTGTGTTTGTGTAACATTTGTTTATTATATACGTGGGTTATTCAGAAAGGCCGGGTTATACCCATTCTGAATAACCGATTCGACGAGATGTCGAAGATGAAGACGATGGTTGAAGACCGGAAGTCTCCACATCGTTTGGGTGATTACTGATGATCTTGATTGGGCTGTACACCCAGGATGAGGGAATCAGTTGGTGATCGTCCAGACGTACTTGGAGATGGATGGATATGCGAGGAAAGTGCCTTCGGTTTCGTTCAGACCCAGAACGAACTTGTAAATGGATTGTGTGTCTGACATTGGATTTTATTCTGTGTTGATTGATCTCTATTAAATATACATCTGTTTGGTGGCGGAGAATTTATTCTCTTGCTTAACGCCCTTATCTTAGACATACGAGCTCAGAGGTTGTATATCGATGGACATCAGTCACATGGAGTGAATTGCCTGTGTGGCACGCGTAAGTGGTAATTGATCAAGGCTTCTGTTGAAAAGCAAAGTCTTGTGGTTGATGATCAAAGCACGGCCTGTGTGGCATAGCTTTGTGTATAACGTGAATTCGCGAGCCTCACACCTCGGTATGAGTCAAAAACGGGATACGGACCCAAGGAGTGCACGACGTTTCTTTCTAGCTATGGTGGTGTCGGTGACCTACCAGCCCTGACATTTATATACTTTTCACCTGTGTGGTTGTTGGATACGAGGCGCCTCGGATATAGGTCTGTAAGGACCGGGAAACGTGTGTTCAGGAATTGCCAATCCTCAAAAGTAAGAGAGGACCGGCCTTGGAGGATCCAGGGATTGCTGTGTGCGGTCCCGGGGCATTTGCTAGAGTGTCTTGAACGCGGAGAGGAGCTTGCCCCTTGCCTCGGCTCATGACGGAATCCAATTTCCAATACGTGTATTGCGGTTTTAATTGTAGAACTAGTATGGCGACATGATATATGGTACCCATGTCGTCTATGATTGATATTTATGATTGAAATTGTTTTGACACTATACACCTATAATAGTATCAAATGATTTGTTTTAAACGTATCAAGCATTATTTGGCTATTATAAGGGAAAACCCTATCCTCCGGCTTGCGTTGCATTGTGTGATGGGACCTGGGTCTTATAATAGCTTCATTTTTCCAAAAAAAAAAAGCATTGCGTTGTTTTGTTATATGCACTAGTATTCTTGGGAGGAAGCCCGTTCCGTGTTATGCGGCGTGGTCCCTTGAATTAATATCTTGAAAGTAAAGTTTTAAATAACTGTTTTGGTTCTCACACCAGTCACATGACTGACCTGGAGTTTATTGTTTTAACCTAAACTCTGGGTGCCCCTATTTTCCGCACGGGCAGCTAGTAGTTTTGGTTTTGCAGATTTATATTCACAGGGTCCTGATTAACAGTTGGAACGATGCTCGGGAAGCTCTGTATCCGTGTATCACTTCCAGTTGTATTTTGTATTATTTTCCGCTGCTATGTAATTTATTGTAATCTCTGATATTTATTAAATGTAATTTATTCATTTATACTCTGTATATTCTTGTATCTGATGGAATTGTTGTAATAACAATGAAATGTTCTTCCGTATGCGTTCTATTTTGTCTTGTCCTCAATTCTATCCGCGCTTTCCTTCACGGGGAAGTTCGGGTCGTCTCATTAACAGTTATCTCAGCTGATTAAGGCTAAAATTATTCTTCTATATACTGTGACCATTAATAGACACAAATATATATATATATATATACATATATATATATAACACAATAAACTACCATTTAACTCCGAAACATACCAGTGTATAAATACGTTTGCTTGTACCTGCAGCATGAATATAAATAGCAAGTCATAATTGCTATATGTATTAATTCATGTTTGAAATTTCATATGTCTGTCAATGTAGACATACTTAATAGTACATCAATATGTGTAAAGCAGTTTGATACACACATATGTCTAATTCCTAGTTATTATGTATGTGTACCTATATCAAATGATGAAGGGATTTAATTGTTGTTATATGGTACACAATTCAATAAGCTACAATGGTCATTACAAACATATATACTGGTTTATCTGTCAACACAATAAACCATATTAAATGTCTGTGTGATTTTGAGATATATCATATATATATATATATATCAATTTGCAAGAATAAAATTTATAAGCAACATGAGACTTAAAATATATATACACCTATTTACAGTAAAAATATAGTAACTTTTACTCAATTTTACATTATTGCATATATATGCAATCCTAATTACATATACATATTGTTGTGCGAATGATATGCACATGTACATCCAAGCAATAACATTTGATTTAGATTTTATCAAAATCAATTTTCTGCTCATATTTTAATATATGTACATATGTGCGTGCTTATGTGTGTGTGTGTGTGTATATACACACACACATATTGGCAATACAAGTCGTACATGATTGAAATATACGTATATAAAATTATATGCATATTAAACAATAGTTCTGAGTAAATTTTGTTTACATATCTAAATATTTAATAAACTCCAATATACAATTATATGAGTATCAGTACTGATATAAGGGGAGAAAGGTCTTGGAAAATACACATATCCATATGTATGTATTGATTTAAAAACTGTGATAAAACATTCATACTGATATGAATTTGGAAAAGATCAGGTCATGACTTAAAATATTAAAAATGTACTGTGTATATCACTAAATCAACAATATTCACACCAATAAACAAACAGTTTTGTTTCGTTATAAAAGGTGAGATCTAGCAACTTATTTATATCACCTTATTATAAGATTATTGTTTTAATACTATTTATTTATATGCATATTTTATAATCAAAAGCAAGTTGATACTTGCATCGGATTTTAAGCAGCGTGATTATCAAATAGTTTGATAATTATATCATATCTTAATACTTATGCATATACAAATGGTGTTAAAACAAAAGGGCAAGTCATACTTGCTTTGTAATATATATATATATATGTATATATATATGTACATATATATATATATTAATATATATATGTATGTATATTACAGGGGATTATAATTTGGAAATAAATCCATGTAGTAACATCTACAACCATCCCATTTAATATAATAAAGTGATCAACATGTTCAAAATTAGTAATAATGACAACAAATAGACTTGGGAATGAGCAATGTTTATCACTCAGATTAAAAGATCAAATCTTGTTAATGTTTTATAGAGAGTGAGGATTCATTATTGTTTCATGATCAATATCAAAACAATGATGATATATATTTATATATATATTTACATTGTCTATTCACATTCACCAATATAGATAACAATAAATATGACACATCAAATTTTCCATCACATTTACTTTGATAAAACATACATCCAATGATTATTCATCAAATCATAAACTTAATATCTAATATTAAATAAATATTATACTTATCAGTAAACAATTTAGAAATATATATTAAAGCTGTCAATAAGTATAATTCATCCATTCTTGATAAAATCAAGCCATGAAGTATGAAAAACCTAGTTAGGTTGATCATTGCCATATTTATATGCATACATGTTTGTTTTTATACTGAAGAAAATAATATTAAGTCATCGAAACCGACTTTCAGTATTTTGACTTACTGTCTGACAGTTACCAGATTCAAACATACATACATATATACTAGTGGAAAATAGGCTGAAGGACAAACTTAGCAAATTTTTTGGTGATAAGTATGCAAAGTTTGGAATTTAGGGATGCACTAAAATGTGTCCTTCTACCTAAATTCCAAACTTTGCATACTTTTCACTAAAAATGGTTTTTGATTTATATACAGGGTTCTTAGATAAACAAACATGGTAATGGAAATTTTAAACTTAGTTGATAATCAGATTTAACCAACATGTTTGATTTTTAACAAGTTAGAAATGGCAGTGTAATTCTATTAATATCAAGTATAAAGTCATAAATTTCCAGATTACATAGAAGAACAAAATTCTGTTAATAATTGAACATAATCATTTTAGAATTGTATTTTATACACCCATTTCTTACTTCCTGTTGTGTTTGTAACATAGATCTAACATCACAAAATAAATCTAATTTTCAAAATACCAAATTTTCACAAACCTGGCTCCGATGCCACTGTAAGGAAATTACGATCTAATCGTTGACCTATTCTAGTATTTTAAACAGTTTAAACTTAAATGATCTATGTAAAAATTGATAAATCGAAGATCATACCATTATTAGGGTTTCTTAAATTCACCAAATTGAATCGGATCTAGAATCGAATTTGAGCTTAGCGTAGAAAAGCGCGCCGCCTCTACAAATATCCGCACGAACACCATCTCGACGATCGTCATACGAATCCATGAGAAAAAGGGAAAAGATGTTACTAGCCACCATTTTATCTAGGGTTTTCAATCGAAAATTAATATGAAAGTCGGTTTTCTCGTGTATATAAAAGAGTGCCCTTTATTTTATAAATGTGAACCCCTAAAACTAGGAACCAACGATTATACCAATTCCAATATCAGATAAAATATCAATAAATTGATATTTTATTTAACCAACTAAATGGTTGTCCCTTATAACATTCTAAGTGTATGACCCTATAGGTTATTATAACGTTGGCAATAATTTAAACAGTATTTAAATTATAAACATTGAGTGGCACTAGTAATACATCATTGTTACCCAAGTTATAATAAGATCAATGATTCGATACAACCTTTCTGTGGCCAATGTTTCAATGTAATATAATTCTTTTAAACAATATATCCAGGATGAAAATCGAGGCATGGAACGTATCACCCTCTTTATAATTTAATCATTTTATCTTTATTGATGAGTAGACTATATAAAGAAAATCAATATTTGAGCATGTCCATGCATTTCATAGTCTCACTCAATCAAGAGGCCCATGGATATCACTACAGATATTATAGGGTTAAATTCCATCTAGATCATTCATAATTTTCATTCGATTCAAGATGTATCCAATAACCACCTTTATCGTCTACTCGATTAAAATCAATTTTTGATGATATCAAAATACAAATATCCTCGAATAAAATTATAATGATTTTCAGGTCTGAGGACCATTACATCACTATCACTATTAGAATAACTTATGATGCTGTTAATTATATTCCATTTAATTTTCCTTATGTTGGGTCAGTCCAATACGCTATTCTCCAATACATATTTATGTATTGACATTAATATCACGTTCATTAATGATTAATGAGATGTGATCATCGGTCAATCTAAATACTAGTCTCAATATCTTATTGTTGTCCTATATAAATAATAAAACTTGACTAGGGACATTTAACAATTATATACTTAATATTATATTATCTTAAATTCAAGTCACTTACTTGAACTATATAATTCCGTATTATTATTCTAAGGACTTATATTATTCTAATATTTATATTACGTAGTAAATATAGCATAACAGAATATTTTTATTCCAAATAAAACAATAACATCAATAGTGTTATTAATCACATCAAATGGATTGCCTCTAGGGATTAGACTCTAACATATGCTTTATGTTATTTATGCCTACCTCCGTGAACAACATAACCATATACTCAAGCTCCATTTTTTACTGGTACCTCTTCCTACTTTCACGTAGAATTCAGCAGAGCTTTCTGTTTTAGATTCATCTGTAGTGCATTTTTGATGTCTCACTACTTTCTGGGATCTCTTTCTTGATTTTTGATTAACTTTATCAGGATGTTGGGGTTATGAATGCTATACTGCATCTTGTTGGTTTGGGTTCGTATGGAGGATTGAGCGCTTCGTCTTATTGTTTGGGTCGCGCATTTTGGTTGGTTTTTGACTCATTTTGTCTGTGGGTTTGGTTTCCTTGTTTCACTTGCAGGTGGTTTTGTCTCAAGAATTCAACGATGCCTTTTTTGGCTATGTTTTGCAATGCAGAGCTCCTCTTCTGCTATTTTGACCTCAACTTGATGTGCTCTTAAGCTTTGCAATTCCACCATCATTAGATGGGTATAGGTTGCTAGAAATTGGATGGATTCAGGTTGGATTCAGTTGCAGTGCTGTGGGGTCCGAGAACTGAGTGGTGGATGTGGTTGGTAGTGGTGACATGGAGGAGATGTTGCAGGGAAGTCATTGACCGAGGATGAGAAGGCGTGGACAGTTTTAGATGGTGCGTTGTAAGCGAAGATGTACATATGTAATACTTTTTTTGGTTGACTTGGTTCAATTGTTGGAACAAAAAATATTGGTTTAATTTTGGATTGTAGTTTTCTTAATTTTTGTTATGATAATGTACATTATTTCATGAGCGTGCTATTTCTTTTTTTCTACTTTCGTGCTTGCACAATTGCGCATGCAATTGATTGATGAACTTGGCATCAAGTTTGTTTCATAATTTAATATTACAATTTTTAGTTTACATCTTGTAACAAAAAGATGGCTAAACAAAAATGTTAGGTAAAAAAATTGTAAATGAATTTATGCAAAAAATACTATTGCAAGTGCCATTAGCAGTTGTAAAAGATTTTACCATAACTGTTAAAATGTGTTGCAATAGGCTTTACTACAACTGCTAAATGCAGTCATAATTTTTTTTTTACAACTGCCAGCGTCAGTTGTAAAAATCTACAACTCTATTACAACTTCGAATATAACTACTGATGTATGCCAGTTGTAATTGATATATTACAACTGTTTTTGGGAATTGCAAAAGGGAAAATTTTGTTGTAGTTATTCATATACGATATTAATGAAATGTATGGAAAACCCATAGTCTTGATAATATGGATATAAATTTCCTATTAATGATATCGTAAGCTTTATGTAGAACCACTTTAACACCGAATTTATGTAACGATCTGGAAAATCCGAACCAATTTAAAAAATTTATTTTAAATTATTTGGCGGAAAAATGTGGCAGAAAATAAAAATTCCATTTTTAAATGATATTAAAGCCAGTGAAAATAGCCAATTTTCAAACGATCTCTGTTTCCGACGAAACCACTTTCATCGGAACCGGAATGTCATATTATTGCTGGGTTTCAATTTTCAGAATTTTTCGATTTAATATGTGAGCGTGGCAAAGGAAAATGTGTTTGGTTGATTACAATCAAATTTAATCGACTGAAAAATAGCCATTTTTCAAACAGTGTCAGAATTCGACGAAATCAATTTTGTTAGGACCGTATCAGCATAACGAAGCCAGAAATATTTTTCTGGATTTTTATGGGTCCGTATGTGGCCTCGGTGAATTTATTTGTGCGACAGAATTTATTTAATAAAGAAATTAAATATTAAAATAAATAAAACAGGCCATAGACAGCCATTTGGGCTGACAGGACGTGTCCCATTGGGCCCGGAATATCGGTTATTGGCTAAGGGCACTTTCTTCTGGGCTGAAATTGAAATAGTTTAGAAATTATGGATTTAATTATAAAATTACACATAAAATATTATAAAAATAAGACAAAACCCTACTTTACTATTCATCATCTTTGTGCCGCCGCCCCCTTCAGTCCTATGGCCGAAATTGCTTCCCCTTCCTCCATCAATTTCTTCTTCGTTCCTTCGAATTAAAATCCCTCACACATACCAAATCAAAGCCCCTTCTGTCCTCTTCAATTCCATACGGGTGGATAGTCTTCTAGTCGCTTGAAGCCAGAGCAGCAGGACCCCGAACCAGCCGAGCCTCGTCCGTCGTGGGTCCCCTTAGCCGCCGCCGAGTTGGACAAGACCACCCCCCCACCCCACGTGCGCCGCTTCACCTGCTCCAGCGTGCCACATCCCGATCGTTAAACACTGCAACCAATTGAAAGCAAAACCCAACCCCAAATTTGAACCCAATGTTGAAAACTGTCGGGCTAATTCTACAGTGAGGAAGAAGGTGAATTATCCTATTAAATTATTATTTAATTAATTCAATTTATTTTAAAACTTCAAACTATCATATCTAACTCGTTTCAATTCGAAATTTGATGATTTCAGCGGCGTTATAATCGTGTGACTGAGATCTACGCATCGAAACTGACTGGAATTGATTCTGAACAGTTCGAATTTTGGGCCAAAAATCGCGAACGACTGTGAGATTCTGAATTTAAAAATTTAAATAATTCATTTTAAATCTTGTTCGATCAGTTGAATCATTGTATATTGTTCTGATCTGTTATGTGGTGATTGTGTATGGTTGAATCTGATTCATTGTGATGTTATGTTATAATTTGACTGTTTGGATCTGTAAAATTTTGATGTATCATAATAAAGTTCTCGCCTTTGTTTTATTTTTATTTTTATTTTTATTTTTTATTCCTTTCCCTTGAAACTGATCCTTTGATTTGAAAATAAAATAAAATAAAGTTGGGATCTTTGTTTAAAAGTTTTGATTCTTTGATTTGAAATAAAATATAATTAAGTTTTAATCTTTTGAAATCAAACAAAATAAAGTTTTAATCTTTTGTGTGAAAGTAAAATAGAGTTTTAATCTTTTGTTTTGAAAACAAAATAAAATTCTAATCTTTGGTTTTGAAAACAAATTAAAATTGAATCATTTGTTTTGATTTACAAATAAAACAAAGTTTTAGTCTTTTGTTTTTGATTTACAGAATCTTGTTTTCTTTTTCAAAAACAAATCTAAAGGAAAGTTTGATCTTTTGTTTTTGGAAAAAAAATAAAATAAAGTTCAACCTTTATTTTCCTTTCATTTTGTTTTAAATAATAAATAAAGATTTGATTCTTTTATTTTGACATATAAAATAAAAGAAGTTGAATTTATATAAAGATTTGGTCTTTTATCCTATAAAATGAATAAATTTCATATATTTTGTTTTATTTCACAAAACAAAGGTCGGATTCTATTATTTTTGATGCATAGGAATTTTACAACCAAACTTATGTTGTCATTTGTTGTAATGCACAAAATTCATCGTAAGTTAGTATAGTTGAAATGACATCAAAATCTCATCGTCATGTTTATATGGTTGAAGTGAACAAAGCTTTATTGTTATGTTAATATAGTTGAAATGAATCAAATTTTAACATTAAAATATACATCGTTAAAATATCATTTTTGGTCGCATTAGAATTGGCGAACAAAAATATCATTTTGTTGAACATTAAAATATATATCGTTAAAATGTCATTTTTGGTCGCATTAGAATTGGCGAACAAAAATATCATTTTGTTGAACATTAAAATATATATTGTTGAAAATATCATTTTTGGTCGCATTAGAATTGGCGAACAAAAATATCATTTTGTTGAACATTAAAATATATATCGTTAAAATATCATTTTTGGTCGCATTAGAATTGGCGAACAAAAATATCATTTTGTTGAACATTAAAATATATATCGTTAAAATATCATTTTTGGTCGCATTAGAATTGGCGAACAAAAATATCATTTTGTTGAACATTAAAATATATATCGTTAAAATATCATTTTTGGTCGCATTAGAATTGGCGAACAAAAATATCATTTTGTTGAACATTAAAATATATATCGTTAAAATATCATTTATGGTCGCATTAGAATTGGCGAACAAAAATGTCATTTTGTTGAACATTAAAATTTATATCGTTGAAATATCATTTTTGGTCGCATTAGAATTGGCGAACAAAAATGTCATTTTTGTTGAATATAAAATTATACATTGTTGAAACCATCATTTTTGTCGCATTAGAATTGGCGGACAAAAATGTTATTGCCATAGAGTAATAGGAATGGATTTTAACAAGGGGAAATCGCCAAATAGTTTATATAAATATAAAATATAAAATTAAACGAAACGAGCGCTGCAGTTCGCGTAGCGACAATCGTAACTTCAAACGAATATATAGAAAGATCCGACCGTTGGATTTTCCCAAAACTGGAACCGTTAGGACCGCTTTGGGAAGGGCTTTCCAACGATATAAATTTTATCAAAATACGACGGTTAAATTTTAAGATATGTGTAAATCAAATTTTGGTAAAAACAGCGCCAGCGGCGCCCATTGACCCGAAACGTCGTTTATACATTTCGAGCTATTTTTAATAAATAAAAAAAATAGCAATAAATGGTTATAAATATATATGAAATGTTATAAACTATAATCATGCGTCAATTATTTGAAAAGGCCGAGTTTAACTTATTTCAAATAATTGAACGGTGATTAAATCAAAGATGTAACAAGACGGTGTAGAAGACCAGCGACCTTCACATCGAATAGGCGATGACTTCTGATTCCATGGACTGACTTGCTCCCAAGACTAGGTTGAAGCAGTAATTGTCCGGACGTGTGTGTTGATCATGCGGATTAGCGAGCACCTGTTTGGTGTCTTCGGTTTCGTTCAGACCCAGAACAGACTCGTAAATGGATGCGTGTCTGACATTGGAATTCGCTACATGTAATTAAATCGATTTCTATTAATATATATCTGTTTGGTGGTGGAGAATTTATTCTCTACTTAACACCCGGATACGTAGTAGTAGTTATCGATAGCATGGCGTTGAATTGTCAACGTGGCATGCCAAGATGAAATGATCAAGGCTTTGTTGAAAAGCAAGCCTTGTGGCTGATGATCAAAGCATAGCCTGTTTAGGCATAGCTTTGTGTATTACGTGACTTCGCGAGCCTCACACCCCGGTATGAGTCAAAAAAGGGATATGGACCGTAGGGAGTGCATACGTTTCTTTCTAGCTAGAGTGATGTTTGGGTTTTAACACGGCCCGACATTTTACTATGTTGATTTTGGATTGAGGTACCTCGTTTTTATAGGCCGGAAGTGGTCACATTATAGGTCCAAAGGGGCCGGGAAACGTATGATCAGGCATAACTAATCCACTACCGTTAGGTAGGGACCGGCCCTACCGCATCCAAGGGTTGCCCATAGGTGTGATCCTGAGGCATTTGCTAGAGTGTCTCGAATCGGAAGAGGATGATCCCTAGCCTTGATTTCATGACAGAAACCCAATTCCCAATACGACGACATTGCGGTTTTGATTGTAAATTATATGCGGCGACATAGTATATGGTACCTATGCCGTCTAGGATTGATATATTTATATTGTAGTATTTTAATACTGCCTAGACACTAATGATAATATTAAAATACTACCTTTCACGTATTAAGCATGTTTGATCATCATAAGGGAAAACTCTATCCTCTGGTGTGCGTTGCATTGTGTGATAGGACTTGAGTCTTATAATGGTTTCATTTTTCAAAAAGTCATTTCGCTGTTTTATATAAACTTTATAAAATATTGCACTGGCAATCCAATGGGGTAAACCCGTTCCGTGTTAGCGGCGTGGTCCTGAGATTCACCATTTTGATAGTTAATTTAGTTAAGAATTCTCACACCACTCCCATGACTGACTCGTAGTTTGTTTCACTTTTGCAAACTCGGGTGCCCTCTTTCCACACGGGCAGCCAATTGACAGGTTTCTAGGTGACACTTTTTGGTGGGAGCTAGCTTTGGGGAGGAAGAAGAAGAAGATCCTTTCTCCATCTTTTATTCTGCTTTTGAGACATTTCTTCTATCTCTTGCTTTGATGTATGTAATGGGATGTGAAACTCTTTTCTTTTCATTTGAGACTTATTTCTCTTTCGTTGAGATTGCTATTATGCTAAGTTGATCCTGTAAACTGCATACTCTGATGATTCTGTTGTGATGTTGATAACAATTTATTTCTGTTGCAATGGTTTATGTGTTATGATATCTATCTGAGATCTGTTTTTGTTGTGAATATGTTGTATTCCAAAATGATTATCCTTACTTTCGGTCTACGGAAGTTTGGGGTTATCACAGTTGGTATCAGAGCCAGGTTTACCTTGGCTACAGAATATAACATATTTAGAACAATTCGTCTAGATAGAATCCACATTATTCTAAGACGAGTAGCTCATTAGAGATAGGACTTGGAATGTCCTAGAGTGAGCACAGCAGAATAACACATATTTTCCAGTCATTACATCATCATCTTTTCATCTCGTCCTTATCTTATCTTTTCTTGAAATTTCTCATTTTTGTTGGTCTGACTCTTTCCTTGATAGTACAGACTGATTTAAATGGATACTAGATCCAGAACAGCCCGAGGTGGAGCCCGTGGTGGAGCTCGAGGCGGGGCGAAAGGAGGAGCCCGACTAGGAGCTGAAGGGCAAGCTAGAGACGAGACACCCATCACTCAAGACCAGCATAATTCAGAGGTCGTAGTTGAACCACCTCCACCTCCACAGCCTTTTGATTTGGACAGAATGTCAAAGAAATTCAGGAACCTTTGAGGTGTGCCTTTTACAGGGCGGGAGTCACCGATCCAAGCAGAGGCATGGCTTAAAGATTGCGAAAAGATCCTAGAAGGCTTGGAACTGGAAGATCAGCGAAAGCGTTATCTAGCGGTTTGGCAACTAAAGGAGGAGGCAGGCATTGGTGGGATACAATTAAAATCTGCAACGACGTGGCCAATATGTCTTGGGCCAAATTCAAGGAGCTTTTCAATGAGAAATATATACCCCCACAAGCTAGAGAGCATCTGCGCGAGCAGTTCGTTAACCTGCAGCAAGGCAGTATGACCGTTTCTGAGTATGTGAGGAAGTTTGATGAGCTTTCACGATATGCCCCTAGCTTGATTCAAGACCCAGTTGAGAAGAACAAGATATTTATCAAGGGGTTGTCCAAGAAATATTTGAATCGAGTCACTGCCCATATCAAGCTTCCTTTCAATGAAGTAGTGGAAATGGCGTGCCGCTATGAAGAGAATGATGAGTCTGGACCGCAGGATATGGGGAAAGGTCAAAGCAACAATCAAAAGGAACAGGCTAACAAGAAACAGGAGGCGAGCAATTCTTCTGCAGCTAAGCCCCAAGGGAAGAAGAGGGATAGGAGAAAGGTGACCTGCTATAACTACGGCAAGATTGGGCATTTTGATTACGAGTGTAGAGCACCAAAAAGGGTCAAGAGAGATGATTCAGGCCCTAGTCAGAACCGTGGTCAGAGCTCCCAGAACCGTGGTCAGAATTCTCAGAATCATGGTCAGAACCCCAGGAACACACAGGATTGCTATAACTGCCATAAGCCGGGGCACTTTGCTAGAAACTGTCCTCTGTTGAAGAAAACCGAAGTGGCACATGTTTATGAGGGAGCAGTTGCACCAGCTTCGACTGTGGGTCCTAATAAACCCGATGTCTTAGGAGGTACGCTTAATATTAAGAACATCCCTATTACTGTCTTATTTGATACTGGTGCTGCGAGAAGCTTTATTTCTAAAGATGCAAGTAAAAAATTGAAACTAAAACCTAGAAAACTCAAAAATTGATTAGAGCTAATAGTCCGATAGGAGGTTCCCTCATTCTAGATCAGTATTGTAAAGTGTTTATCTCCTATTCTCGCTATCAGTTTCCTTTTAATTTGATCATCATGGAGTTTTCTGGATATGACATCATACTTGGTATAGATTGGTTAGCAAAATATGAAGCTGAGTTAGTATGCGCCGAAAGAATTGTCAAAGTTAAAACTAAACTCGGTAATGTATGTATCCCCTGCCATGGCTCAGCCACCGACAGGAAAACCTTCTGGTCTTCTCTAGAAGTTACCCCTACCTCTATTGAGGATATCCCTGTCGTCAAATATTACGCTGATGTTTTCAAAGAAGTTGAGGGCCTACCTTCACATAGAGAAATCAGCTTCCGAATTGATTTAGCTCTGAATGCAAGGCCTGTTGTACATCCCATTCGGAGAATGTCGCCAAAAGAAAGAGAGGAGATGAAAAATCAAACCAAACAGCTTTTGTGGAAGGGTCTGATCAGGCCCAGCTTCTCAGAATGGGGAGCAGCAGTGGTGTTCGTCCCAAAATCAGACGGTACTCTCAGGCTATGTGTCAACTACCGTGACCTCAACAAGCAAACTCTTAAGAACAAATATCCACTGCCTCGTATTGATGACTTGCTTGACCGACTGCATGGGGCACGAGTATTCTATAGGATGGACCTAGCTACAGGCTTCCATCAACTTCGCATTGCAGAGGAGTGTGTGCCTTTAACGGCTTTCAGAGGCCCTGACATCTTTTACGAATGGCTAGTAATGCCTTTTGGTCTATGTAATGCTCCAGCATATTTTGTCGATTTGATGAATAGAGTATTTAGGGATGTTTTAAATAAATTTGTGCTCGTGTTCATCGACGACATCCTCATCTTTTCTAAATCCGTTGCTGAGCACGAACAACATCTGAGAGAAGTCTTAGAGATTTTGCGAAGAAATGTGCTGAAAGCAAAATTTTCTAAATGCATATTCTGGCAAGAGGAGGTGAAATTCCTCGGCCATGTTGTATCAAAGGAAGGCATCTCGGTAGATCCAGGAAAGATCTCAGGCATCCAAGAATGGAAGCAGCCGAAGACTCCCACGGAGGTCAGAAGTTTCTTGGGACTGGCCGACTATTATCGGAAATTTGTTAAAGATTTTTCGGAGGTAGCTTGTCCATTGACCAACCTGACCAAGAAGCATACAAAATTCATGTGGACACCCGAATGCGAGGCAGCTTTCCAAGAACTAAAGAAGAGGTTGACCAATGCTCCTGTGTTGACCATCATAGATGGCAATCAGGATTTGAAGGTCTGGACCGACGCCTCTAAGCAAGGTTGTTTCTTTTGTGAATTAATATGTCTGAGATCACATTTTCCTTTAATGATAAATCTCATTTTAACATGTTATCCCTTATTTATTTAAGGTATTGGTGCGGTGCCGATGCAAAGAGGCAGGGTAGTCGCATATACTAGCCGCCAACTGAAACCACATGAGAAGAATTATGTCACGCACGACCTTGAACTAATGGCCATTGTATTTGCTCTTAAAATATGGAGGAATTATCTTTTGGGTGAAAAGTTTGAAATTTACACCGACCACAAATCTTTGAAGCAACTTTTTACCCAAAAAGATTTGAATATGAGGCAGCAGCGCTGGGTCGAATTTCTTGCATCATATGACCTAGATATCCTATATACTCCGGGTAAAGCAAACGTGGTGGCCGATGCACTCAGTAGAAAGAATGCAGAATGCAACAACCTCATAATCGCTAGTCTCATTATCACTCCTTCTTTGATTGATAAAGTCTCTACTCTTCAGAAGGATGATAAATTTATCTAGAGGATTATTAAAAGAATTCAGGATGGCGAAACCACAAGTTTCCAGATTGATGACAAAGAGGTTCTGAGGCTATTGGGCCGAATCTGTGTTCCATACGACTCTAAGCTCAGAAGAGAGGTTATGGATGAATGTCATAAATCTAAGCTTAGTGTTCAACCTAGAGTGAGCAAAATGTATCACGACCTCAAGCATACATTTTGGTGGAGGTCGATGAAGAGAGACATTTCCATTTATGTTGCTAGATGTCCCACTTGCCAACAAGTTAAAAGTGATCAGCAGAAACTGGCGGGTTTGTTGCAACCGCTAGGAGTTCCAGGTTGGAAGTGGGAGGAAATTTCTATGGAATTTATAGATGGCTTGCCTCGAAGCAGAAAGGGAAACGATAGCATATGGGTGATTGTCGACCGCTTAACAAAATCTGCCCATTTTATCCCTGTTCGGTCCAATAGAACAGCTCGAAGTTTAGCACAGCTCTATCTTAAAGAGATAGTCAGACTGCATGGGGTTCCCAAAAGCATTGTCAGTGATCGGGATCCATTGTTTACCAGTAAATTCTGGGAAGCTTTTCAAGAGGAACTTGGAACCCAGTTAAATCTGAGCTCTGCCTATCACCCTCAGACAGATGGCCAAACTGAGAGGGTGAATCGTGTTTTGGAAGACTTATTGCGTGCTTGCATTCTCGACTATGGCGGTTCATGGGAGGACCACTTGCACTTGGTGGAATTCTCCTATAATAATAGCTACCAAGCAAGCTTGGGGATGTCACCATTTGAATTACTTTATGGCAGGTCGTGCAGATCTCCGGCATGTTGGGTAGAGTCAGGCAATCGACTAGTCTCGGGCCCCAACATGGTTCGTGAAGCATCAGATAAGGTTGACTTGATTAAGAAGCGCTTGTTGACTGCTCAGAGCCGACAAAAGAGCTATGCAGACCAGCGAAGAAGGAACCTAGAATTCTCTGTGGGTGATCGAGTATACTTGAAGGTTTCTCCTCTAAGAGGCGGGATTCGTTTTGGGAAGATGGGAAAGTTGGCACCGAGATTCATTGGTCCATTCCCTATTCTTGAAAGGATTGGTACTCTCGCTTATAGAGTGCAGCTGCCCGACTGGTTGCCTGGGGTGCATGATGTATTTCATGTGTCTCAACTCCGCAAGCATGTGCACGATCCAGATCTGATCGAGGATGAATTAAACCAACAGGTCCTAGATATTGCTCCAAATCTGACGGTGAGAAAGGACCCAGTTAAGATCATTGGCAAGGAAACCAAAATCTTGAGGAACAAGAAGATCAACCTAGTCAAGGTTCAGTGGAGTGGGGATCCTAGAGACTGTACTTGGGAGATTGAAGATAGCATCAAAAAGGCTAACCCCAAGTGCAGAGTGGATATCTCCGAGTAACTCTTGTACTAAAGTACGTTTATATCAATTTACATTTTCCACATAGATTCCTACTTTACTTTGTTTCCGTTTCGAGGCGAAAATTCTTAAGTGGGGGAGATTGTAACGACCCGGAAAATCCGAACCAATTTAAAATTTTTATTTTAATTATTTGGTGGAAAAATGTGGCAGAAAATAAAAATTCCATTTTTAAATGATATTAAAGCCAGTGAAAATAGCCAATTTTCAAATGATCTCTGTTTCCGAGGAAACCACTTTCATCGGAACCGGAATGTCATATTATTGCTGGGTTTCAATTTTCAGAATTTTTCGATTTAATATGTGAGTGTGGCGAAGGAAAATGTGTTTGGTCGATTACAATCAAATTTAATCGACTGAAAAATAGCCATTTTTCAAACAATGTCAGAATTCGACGAAATCAATTTTGTTAGGACCGTATCAGCATAACGAAGCCAAAAATATTTTTTCTGGATTTTTCTGGGTCCGTATGTGGCCTCGGTGAATTTATTTATGCAAAAGAATTTATTTAATAAAGAAATTAAATATTAAAATAAATAAACCAGGCCACAGACAGCCGTTTGGGCTGACGAGACCTGTCCCATTGGGTCCAGAATATGGGTTATTGGCTAGGGGCACTTTCTTCTGGCCTGAAATTGAAATAGTTTAGAAATTATGGATTTAATTATAAAATTACACATAAAATATTATAAAAATAAGACAAAACCCTATTTTACTATTCATCATCTTTGTGCCGTCGCCCCCTTCAGTCCTATGGCCGAAATTGCTTCCCCTTCCTCCATCAATTTCTTCTTTGTTCCTTCGAATTAAAATCCCTCACACATACCAAATCAAAGCCCCTTCTGTCCTCTTCAATTCCATACGGGTGGATCGTCTTCTGGTCGCTTGAAGCCAGAGCAGCAGGACCCCGAACCAGCCGTGCCTCATCCGCCGTGGGTCCCCCTAGCCGCCGCGGAGTTGGACAAGACCACCCCCCCTATGTGCGCCGCTTCACCTGCTCAAGCGTGCCACATCCCGATCATCAAACACTGCAACCAATTGAAAGCAAAACCCAACCCTAAATTTGAACCCAATGTTGAAAACTGTCGGGCTAATTCTACAGTGAGGAAAAAGGTGAATTATCCTATTAAATTATTATTTAATTAATTCAATTTGTTTTAAAACTTCAAACTATCATATCTAACTCGTTTCAATTCGAAATTTGATGATTTCAGCGGCGTTATAATCGTGTGACTGAGATCTACGCATCGAAACTGACTGGAGTTGATTCTGAACAGTTCGAATTTTGGGCCAAAAATCGCGAACGACTGTGAGATTCTGAATTTAAAAATTTAAATAATTCATTTTAAATCTTGTTCGATCAGTTGAATCATTGTATATTGTTCTGATCTGTTATGTGGTGATTGTGTATGGTTGAATCTGATTCATTGTGATGTTATGTTATAATTTGGCTGTTTGGATCTGTAAAATTTTGATGTATCATAATAAAGTTCTTGCCTTTGTTTTATTTTTATTTTTATTTTTATTTTTATTCCTTTCCCTTGAAACTGATCCTTTGATTTGAAAATAAAATAAAATAAAGTTGGGATCTTTGTTTAAAAGTTTTGATTCTTTGATTTGAAATAAAATATAATTAAGTTTTAATCTTTTGAAATCAAACAAAATAAAGTTTTAATCTTTTGTGTGAAAGTAAAATAGAGTTTTAATCTTTTGTTTTGAAAACAAAATAAAATTCTAATCTTTGGTTTTGAAAACAAATTAAAATTGAATCATTTGTTTTGATTTACAAATAAAACAAAGTTTTAGTCTTTTGTTTTTGATTTACAGAATCTTGTTTTCTTTTTCAAAAACAAATCTAAAGGAAAGTTTGATCTTTTGTTTTTGGAAAACAAAATAAAATAAAGTTCAACCTTTATTTTCCTTTCATTTTGTTTTAAATAATAAATAAAGATTTGATTATTTTATTTTGACATATAAAATAAAAGAAGTTGAATTTATATAAAGATTTTGTAACACCCCACTCCCGCTATGGTCACTCACTAAGGGAATGCCATAGCATCGGTGGAGTATTTTAGTGAATATAGAACAGAAAAATTACAACAAGACAGATATAAATAGTACTTGAAATTTAAAACATCATCTCATAACAGCGGAAGTAAAACATGTCTGGTTACATCATAAAACCACAATAAAAGTCAAGTACAATATCCGTCAAAATTAAAGAAGTACATAATCCCACTCTCATACAATAGCCATGACAAAAGAAAAGATAACTGGGTAACTGGAGCTTTACATCTATCCAAGCTCCTAAAGACTGGAACAACAATCCGATCACGCTCCACTACTGCTAGGATCCACCGTAGGACCTGAGGGTTAGGAAAAAAAGATAAAAACAACGGGGTCAGACATAAGTCTGAGCGAGTCCTATAACTTTAACAATACAATCGTTAAAGTAACCAGAGAAGACATAAACTGATATACGGTAACTAATGGGGATGAATGGCTACACTAAGCAGTCAACTAAACTAAGATAAAAGATAAAGACGCATCTACCCTTCCAAAGGTAAATTACTAAACTGCACCACACCAGTCATTCCTAACTTAAAGGTTGATCCCACCCATGGACTTATAAAATTAACTTAATAGTTTTCGCGTACCCCTAGGTGACTGAGTAGACGCCACGGGGCCCTACAATCCACTAGGTGTACACACTACTCCCCATTCGATCGGCTCCCTAACGTAGATACCCGTACTGGCCCCACCGTGGGGTGTACCATTCCCCAACGTGGCAACCTGATAAAACAAACGGTGCACGACTTATATCTACACGATGCAACAACGTCTTATTTACCAGCCTGGGTCCACACACGCATATGAAACCCATTGGTCATGCGTTGCCACCGCTAACCCATTTTGGCCTCTTATAGTCAAGCCCAATATGCGTGTCCCGTCACTCGACTAGAGTCGAGCCCACTAAGATACGTTTGGGATATTGGTTGAAATGGGCCCCCACAAGCTACTACCTAAGCTTGTTATTTCTAGTGAATCCCGCTTAACCCTTTAACCATGTCCACTTACATGTTATAAATTCTGGTTAAGTCATTAATCATATTTTAATTGCCATTCAAGGCACCCACTAGATTTCCACATGCCACCCAAAGCACTTACTTAACCCTTTAACCATGTTTTAATTACATGTTCCACTTTGGTTAAGTATTCTAATCGTATTTTCTATTGCCACCCAAGGCCCCCACTTAACCCCTCATGTCCCTCTACATGCTAATATGGTTAAGTGTTTCTTAATTAATTAATTAAGATCATGACCTCATAAAGACCTCTCACATTAGACCGTCTTTTATGACTGTTGGATATGCCGGTTGGGTCCGGGCAGCCTTACGTCATAAAAAGGGTCTAACCTCGTGTCTTTACTTTAATCACGTATTTAATTTGTGCCTAAGACCTCTCACATTGGGCTAACACTTGTAGCAACTGGTTAAGCCGGTTGGGTCCGGGCAGTTTTACGCTACAACTGAGTCCAACCTCGTGTCTTAGTCGATTAATTACACCTAATTAATCACCCTCATAATTTATATTAATTATCCCTAATTAATTAATCATGTTTTCCAGAATATGGGTAGACCTAACTCAATAGGTAAATTCCCAACTCCATAGTATGGGTAGACCTAACTCAATAGGTAAATTCCCAACTCCATAATATGGGTAGACCTAACTCAATAGGTAAATTCCCAATTATGTCCATTTAATTTATGTTACTCTTAAGCATACCCATTCCACATCATTTTATTAACATGCATATTAACCCCATCGTTCCCCACGTAATTCGTTCTCGTAACGTGACATAATAAAAGGGAAGATTCATCACAAATGTCATGGGTTTAACCAACATAGCTTATAACTTTATCATGGGTTCAAAAGGTGTCAACTTGCATATATGAGCATACATTAAACCCAACTAGCATTTAACCCAAACTTGCATTATGCATGTCATAAAAAGAGACAAACTTGCATATGAACTTGCACATAAACTTGCATATGAACTTGCACATAAACTTGCATATGAACTTGCACATAAACTTGCATGTGAACTTGCATAACATGTCATACATAGAGGCAAACTCGCATATGTTATGCATATCATAAAAAGAGACAAACTTGCATATGAACTTGCATCATAATAGGGTAAACATGCATATGTATGCATAGCATACAAAGGTGTCATCTTGCATATGTATGCATCTTATTTAGAAAAAGGGTAAACTTGCATGTCATAATGTATGCATAAAACCAAACACTTAGCATGCATAAAATCAAATACTTTGCATGCATAAAACCAAACACTTAGCATGCATAAAATCAAATACTTAGCATGCATAAAATCAAATACTTAGCATGCATAAAATCAAACACTTAGCATGCATAAAATCAAATACTTAGCATGCATAAAATCAAATACTTAGCATGCATAAAATCAAATACTTAGCATGCATAAAACCAAACACTTAGCATGCATAAAATCAAATACTTAGCATGCATAAAACCCATCACTTAACTTGCATAAACATAGGGTTAACATTAAACATAGATTAGCAAACTAACATCATATAATATGACTTAAAACCCACAAATCCGCATACAAAACCGCATGATCTCATCATATCTCATCTACTTAATTTAGCAATTGGTTATTAAAGTGATAGAAACTCACCAAAACCAAGATTAGCAAACTTATGTAGTAGAACTAGTTGCTCTACAAGAAGAAGATGATGATTAGAGGTTGATTAGCTTGCAACTTTCTTCATAAACTAGTGGAGGTTCCTCTCAAGTTTGATTTTGGCGGCATGGTGGCATCATTTCTATTTTTAGTATGAATTAGGGTAGTATTAGGGTGTATTTATAGATTAGGTGAGTGTTTTAGGCCCTTAGATTAACCCTAAATTAGATTAGGACCCTTAGATTTCGGAACCTTCCAGAAACCAGCCCTAAGACCAAGCCCAAACCCCAAACTGGTGCACCCAACCACAGAACTCTCTAGAAACTGTGCAGGTTTCCTGTCCCGACATGGGCGCACTTCCCAAGTGCGCCAGTGTATTTTTGTGCTGGCGCACTTCACAAGTACGCCAGTGCATTTCTGGCCTGTTTCGGGTTTTTCTGCCTAACTTCGTTCATCCATATCTCTTTCATACGGTACCCGTTTTACGCAAACTCGGACTCTATTTCGCGTATTTTTCCGAGACGAACGCAATGACGCAGCCCGTTTCCCCTGATTCTCACATCTGAGATTAATTATACTTTAATTACTAACCATTAGTGTTAATTGAAATTCGGGGTGTTACATTCTCCCCTACTTAAAGGATTTCGTCCTCGAAATCTCTAAGTCAAGAAGAACGTATCCTACCAACCAAACAACCATCTACTAAACCATCAACCACAAGCAACCATTATCCTTAGAAACTTCTAATGATGTATGAACATATGCAGAAAGTGTGTGTATATGTCCATATACTAATGCAAAATCAGGCGGTCTACTGATTCAGTCGACCTCCTTAATGCAAACCATGATAGTGCCATGCATCCAATATGTATGCGAAACCCTATTGACACATACAATTTCTATATGCGTGCACAACCATACACAAAAATGCATCATCCACATGATAACACAGCCATGATACATCCATCAATCTAACTACCACATCCATTTATGCGATATGCAACATGAAGTGACTGAGCCGATCTAGTGCCTAATGTGTGTGTATATGCATCCACGAGCAACCACTAGCAAACAATTGCATCCACATGCATCCATCAACCATAACATGTTTCAAACACATGTTTCAACCATAGGTTTTACCCTATCTAAAGGTCATAGGTACTAGCGAGAGGATATACTAAAGATAAGATAAGTACTAGACAAGCGATAAAGGAGAAGTTAAAAGACATACTCTCAAAAAGAAATGGGTACAAAGAACGCATCTTCGCTTCCGTCTCCCAAGTAGCATTGCCCTCGTCTTCTCCCCATTGCACTTTAACTAGCTGAACTTCTCTATTCCTCAACTTCCTAGTTTCTGACCCAAGGATGCGAGTAGGAGCTCGTTGAATCGTCGCATCACGCTCTACCTCTACATCTCTAAGCAAGCTCGGCTCTACGACCTCTGCGGTCTCATGTAAGCACTTCCTCAAATGTGATACATGGAATACATCATGAACACCACTAAGTCTGTCGGGCAACTCCACCCTATATGCCATCCGTCCAATCCTTTCCTTAATAGGAAACGGCCCAACAAACCTCGGTGCTAACTTCCCAACGGACCCAAAGCGAACAACATTTCTCAACGGAGATACTTTGACAAAAACCATGTCCCCAACCTCAAACTCAAGATCCGTCCTTCTCCGATCCGCATAAGATTTCTGTCTATCTTGCGCTGCCTTCATCCTTCTTCGAATCAAATCAATCTTCTCTGAAGTCTCTCTAACCATATCTGGCCCAAGCAAGATCTTATCCGTAGATTCCCACCAACATGTAGGAGATCAACAAGGCCTTCCATAAAGAGCTTCGAAAGGTGCCATGCCAATACTAGACTGAAAGCTGTTATTGTATGCGAACTCCACCAAAGGAAGATGTTCTTCCCATGTACCTCCAAAATCCAAGATACAAAGCCTCAAGAGATCTTCTAAGATACGGTTCACCCTCTCGGTCTGACCGTCCGTCTGAGGATGATATGCGGTGCTCAAACACAAGTGAGTCCCTACCGCCTCTTGCAAACTTCTCCAAAACTCACTAGTGAAGATAGGATCTCGATAACTCACAATGCTGGATGGTACGCCATGCAATCTAACAATCTCTCTAACATAGAATGAAGCAAGCCATGGAGCGGTCCTCTTACTCTTCACGGGTATAAAATGGGCACTCTTGGTAAGTCTGTCTACCACAACCCAAATTCCCGTATTGCCCTTCCTCGATCTCGGTAACCCATCGATGAAATCCATCGAGACACTATCCCACTTCCATTGCGGAACTTCCAATGGGTGTAGCAACCCACCGGGTCTCCTTTGCTCCGCTTTAACTTGTTGGCACACTAAGCATCTAGCCACATACTCGGCCACATCTTTCTTCATACCGGCCCAGAAGAAAACTCTCTTCATGTCTTGGTACATCTTGTCCCTACCAGAATGAATGGTCATCTTTGACAGCTATGCATCATCAAGTATAGCCTTCCTCAGACCCTCGTCTTGCGGTACACAAAGTCTACCGTCTCTACGCAACCCCCCCTTACCATCTAGGGTGTACCTACTCAAATGGCTGGACGACTCCCCCCTTATGAACTTCTCTACTAACTCAACCAACTGTGGGTCGTCTCGCTGTGCCTCGCCAATCCGCCCCAAAAGAGTAGGCCTAACCTCCAAGGAGGCTAGCAAACCGGGTACAAAGTCAACGGAAGGTCTAAAGTCAATCATAGAATTAAACTCCAAGCTTCGCCATTCCACGAACAATGGACTCAAAGACAGCCTTTTTCTGCTCAAGGCGTCTGCCACCACGTTACCCTTGCCAGGGGTATACGCTATCTCAAACTCATAGGATGCTAAGAATTCCATCCACCTTTGTTGTCTTAAGACAATGCGCTCAAAGAGTCTCCAACACTTCCCTAAGATGTAGGGCATGCTTTTCTCCACTTCTAGAGAAAATCAGGATATTCTCCCATGCAAAATCGTCACAACTATCCATCTCTCACGCAGACCACCTTAGTCGAACTCGACATCCCCCAAATGCAAGCCCCAAAGGCCTAAACCAATATCAGACAAACACCCAAGGGATACCTCCTTCGAATTCAGACGACCTACGTGAGATGATACTAGTAAAAATGGCTAAATAATTAAGCCCTTGTCCAACTCTGGATGTCCTTGCCAGTCTCGCTCCAAAACCACCGTTTATCCCATAACTGGCTTTGCTCAACCTATTGAGCACATACGAAAACTTATTTCGCTCCTAGAAAAGACCAAGATGTCATCCACCAAGATCATCACGAACTTATTTAGGTACTCCCTGAACACCCTTCTCATCAAATCAACAAAGTATGCGGAGGCGTTCGTCTAACCAAATGGCATCACCAGCCACTCATAAAACCATCCGGAGTCCTAAAGGCAATCTTCTCTATACTATCCTCAGCCACTCTCAACTGACAAAACCCCGTGGCTGAGTCCAACTGCGAAAATACTGAGGCGCCAACCAACTGATCAAAGAGATCATCAATCCTCGGCAATGGGTGTCTATTCTTCTTTGTGAGTTTATTTAGTTCTCTTTAGCCTACACAAAGTCTGAGGGACCCATCCGCCTTCATAGCAAAAACTACTGGAGCACCCCACTCCGATATACTTTGTCTTATGGACCCCTTCTCAAGCAACTCCCCTACTTGCTTATGGAGTTCCCTCCTCTCGCGAGGAGCCATGTGGCGCACTGGTAAAGATACAGGTTTAGCATTGTCTACCAGATATATTCGGAAGTCAATCTCCCGCTCCGGAGGTAAGCCCTTCACCTCCTCAAACACATCCGAGTATTCCCGGACCACTCTAACAGATCGCAAACTCTCGACCGACGTGTCAAGCGATTCTAGATAACTTAGCATAACAGATTCCATGGGATTACAAGAGATCTCGAGAGTGTTACCCAAGCGGGTCATAAGCCTAACAACTCTCCCTTCAAAATCAAGAACGGCACCCCTACTGGATAACCAGTCCATGCCCAAAACTAACCCATAGCTCGTGAAGCCCAAAAAGCATCACATCTACTCTCAACGCTAAGCAACTTTCAAACCCAAACACTTCATGGAGCCCCAATTGGGTTTGAAACAACTAAGGGATCATCTACTAACTGGTGTCTAAGTGCAGTGACTCAACTAACAATGATGAGATAAACGAACTCGATGCGTCAGAATTAAATAAAGTTCGAATCGGATAATAAAGAAATCCAAATTCCAACCTAGACGGTCTATCCCCATTTGGTACCCTAGTCGTGAGGGAATACAACTACCCTCTAGGAGATTCCGTACCTTGCCCTTGCCTCTTTGGACAATCCTAATAAGGTGTCCTATTCCTCCCAAAAGGATAACTACTCGCCTTCTTCATCCCATTCTCCACTCGTAACCTCCCACCAATGAGGTTTCATCCTTCATTAACCAAACAACTATTTGAGCCTTCCTCCCTTCGTCTATCCAATAGATACCTACCAGTCCTCCTCCTTCTTGAACCAACTTCTAATCTGACTAACGTCTAAGTCCCTTGAAGTGGTTTTCCATTCTTATCTATCTTAGAAAGGTCATCTATACGCGGAGGGGAAACTCAAAACGAGAGAGGAAGAGATTCAAAACGGAGAATTCGAAAGATATAGATATGGCTATTGGGGATTATGCTTTTCTTTCAAAAACTTTTCTTTTAAAAGACATGTTTTTGAAAATACTCCTTTCAAAAATATTCTTAGAAAATAGTTTTTCTAAAAATTTTATCTGTTCTGGTAACCTTAAGCTCTGATACCACGTGTAGCACCCCACTCCCGCTATGGTCACTCACTAAGGGAATGCCATAGCATCGGTGGAGTATTTTAGTGAATATAGAACAGAAAAATTACAACAAGACAGATATAAATAGTACTTGAAATTTAAAACATCATCTCATAACAGCGGAAGTAAAACATGTCTGGTTACATCATAAAACCACAATAAAAGTCAAGTACAATATCCGTCAAAATTAAAGAAGTACATAATCCCACTCTCATACAATAGCCATGACAAAAGAAAAGATAACTGGGTAACTGGAGCTTTACATCTATCCAAGCTCCTAAAGACTGGAACAGCAATCCGATCACGCTCCACTACTGCTAGGATCCACCGTGGGACCTGAGGGTTGGGAAAAAAGATAAAAACAACGGGGTCAGACATAAGTCTGAGCGAGTCCTATAACTTTAACAATACAATCGTTAAAGCAACCAGAGAAGACATAAACTGATATACGGTAACTAATGGGGATGAATGGCTACACTAAGCAGTCAACTAAACTAAGATAAAAGATAAAGACGCATCTACCCTTCCAAAGGTAAATTACTAAACTGCACCACACCAGTCATTCCTAACTTAAAGGTTGATCCCACCCATGGACTTATAAAATTAACTTAATAGTTTTCGCGTACCCCTAGGTGACTGAGTAGACGCCACAGGGCCCTACAATCCACTAGGTGTACACACTACTCCCCATTCGATCGGCTCCCTAACGTAGATACCCGTGCTGGCCCCACCGTGGGGTGTACCATTCCCCAACGTGGCAACCTTATAAAACTAACGGTGCACGACTTATATCTACACGATGCAACAACGTCTTATTTACCAGCCCGGGTCCACACACGCATATGAAACCCGTTGGTCATGCGTTGCCACCGCTAACCCATTTTGGCCTCTTATAGTCAAGCCCAATATGCGTGTCCCGTCACTCGACTAGAGTCGAGCCCACTAAGATACGTTTGGGATATTGGTTGAAATGGGCCCCCACAAGCTACCACCTAAGCTTGTTATTTCTAGTGAATCCCGCTTAACCCTTTAACCATGTCCACTTACATGTTATAAATTCTGGTTAAGTCATTAATCATATTTTAATTGCCATTCAAGGCACCCACTAGATTTCCACATGCCACCCAAAGCACTTACTTAACCCTTTAACCATGTTTTAATTACATGTTCCACTTTGGTTAAGTATTCTAATCGTATTTTCTATTGCCACCCAAGGCCCCCACTTAACCCCTCATGTCCCTCTACATGCTAATATGGTTAAGTGTTTCATAATTAATTAATTAAGATCATGACCTCATAAAGACTTCTCACATTAGACCGTCTTTTATGACTGCTGGATATGCCGGTTGGGTCCGGGCAGCCTTACGTCATAAAAAGGGTCTAACCTCGTGTCTTTACTTTAATCACGTATTTAATTTGTGCCTAAGACCTCTCACATTGGGCTAACATTTGTAGCAACTGGTTAAGCCGGTTGGGTCCGGGCAGTTTTACGCTACAACTGAGTCCAACCTCGTGTCTTAGTCGATTAATTACACCTAATTAATCACCCTCATAATTTATATTAATTATCCCTAATTAATTAATCATGTTTTCCAGAATATGGGTAGACCTAACTCAATAGGTAAATTCCCAACTCCGTAGTATGGGTAGACCTAACTCAATAGGTAAATTCCCAACTCCATAATATGGGTAGACCTAACTCAATAGGTAAATTCCCAATTATGTCCATTTAATTTATGTTACTCTTAAGCATACCCATTCCACATCATTTTATTAACATGCATATTAACCCCATCGTTCCCCACGTAATTCGTTCTCGTAACGTGGCATAATAAAAGGGAAGATTCATCACAAATGTCATGGGTTTAACCAACATAGCTTATAACTTTATCATGGGTTCAAAAGGTGTCAACTTGCATATATGAGCATACATTAAACCCAACTAGCATTTAACCCAAACTTGCATTATGCATGTCATAAAAAGAGACAAACTTGCATATGAACTTGCACATAAACTTGCATATGAACTTGCACATAAACTTGCATATGAACTTGCACATAAACTTGCATGTGAACTTGCATAACATGTCATACATAGAGGCAAACTCGCATATGTTATGCATATCATAAAAAGAGACAAACTTGCATATGAACTTGCATCATAATAGGGTAAACATGCATATGTATGCATAGCATTCAAAGGTGTCATCTTGCATATGTATGCATCTTATTTAGAAAAAGGGTAAACTTGCATGTCATAATGTATGCATAAAACCAAACACTTAGCATGCATAAAATCAAATACTTAGCATGCATAAAACCAAACACTTAGCATGCATAAAATCAAATACTTAGCATGCATAAAATCAAATACTTAGCATGCATAAAATCAAATACTTAGCATGCATAAAACCAAACACTTAGCATGCATAAAATCAAATACTTAGCATGCATAAAATCAAATACTTAGCATGCATAAAATCAAATACTTAGCATGCATAAAACCAAACACTTAGCATGCATAAAATCAAATACTTAGCATGCATAAAACCCATCACTTAACTTGCATAAACATAGGGTTAACATTAAACATAGATTAGCAAACTAACATCATATCATATGACTTAAAACCCACAAATCCGCATACAAAACCGCATGATCTCATCATATCTCATCTACTTAATTTAGCAATTGGTTATTAAAGTGATAGAAATTCACCAAAACCAAGATTAGCAAACTTATGTAGTAGAACTAGTTGCTCTACAAGAAGAAGATGATGATTAGAGGTTGATTAGCTTGCAACTTTCTTCATAAACTAGTGGAGGTTCCTCTCAAGTTTGATTTTGGCGGCATGGTGGCATCATTTCTATTTTTAGTATGAATTAGGGTAGTATTAGGGTGTATTTATAGATTAGGTGAGTGTTTTAGGCCCTTAGATTAACCCTAAATTAGATTAGGACCCTTAGATTTCGGAACCTTCCAGAAACCAGCCCTAAGACCAAGCCCAAACCCCAAACTGGTGCACCCAACCACAGAACTCTCTAGAAACTGTGCAGGTTTCCTGTCCCGACATGGGCGCACTTCCCAAGTGCGCCAGTGTATTTTTGTGCTGGTGCACTTCACAAGTGCGCCAGTGCATTTCTGGCCTGTTTCGGGTTTTTCTGCCTAACTTCGTTCATCCATATCTCTTTCATACGATACCCGTTTTACGCAAACTCGGACTCTATTTCGCGTATTTTTGCGAGACGAACGCAATGACGCAGCCCGTTTCCCCTGATTCTCACATCTGAGATTAATTATACTTTAATTACTAACCATTAGTGTTAATTGAAATTCGGGGTGTTACATTCTCCCCTACTTAAAGGATTTCGTCCTCGAAATCTCTAAGTCAAGAAGAACGTATCCTACCAACCAAACAACCATCTACTAAACCATCAACCACAAGCAACCATTATCCTTAGAAACTTCTAATGATGTATGAACATATGCAGAAAGTGTGTGTATATGTCCATATACTAATGCAAAATCAGGCGGTCTACTGATTCAGTCGACCTCCTTAATGCAAACCATGATAGTGCCATGCATCCAATATGTATGCGAAACCCTATTGACACATACAATTTCTATATGCGTGCACAACCATACACAAAAATGCATCATCCACATGATAACACAGCCATGATACATCCATCAATCTAACTACCACATCCATTTATGCGATATGCAACATGAAGTGACTGAGCCGATCTAGTGCCTAATGTGTGTGTATATGCATCCACGAGCAACCACTAGCAAACAATTGCATCCACATGCATCCATCAACCATAACATGTTTCAAACACATGTTTCAACCATAGGTTTTACCCTATCTAAAGGTCATAGGTACTAGCGAGAGGATATACTAAAGATAAGATAAGTACTAGACAAGCGATAAAGGAGAAGTTAAAAGACATACTCTCAAAAAGAAATGGGTACAAAGAACGCATCTTCGCTTCCGTCTCCCAAGTAGCATTGCCCTCGTCTTCTCCCCATTGCACTTTAACTAGCTGAACTTCTCTGTTTCTCAACTTCCTAGTTTCTGACCCAAGGATGCGAGTAGGAGCTCGTTGAATCGTCGCATCACGCTCTACCTCTACATCTCTAAGCAAGCTCGGCTCTACGACCTCTGCGGTCTCATGTAAGCACTTCCTCAAATGTGATACATGGAATACATCATGAACACCACTAAGTCTGTCGGGCAACTCCACCCTATATGCCATCCGTCCAATCCTTTCCTTAATAGGAAACGGCCCAACAAACCTCGGTGCTAACTTCCCAACGGACCCAAAGCGAACAACATTTCTCAACGGAGATACTTTGACAAAAACCATGTCCCCAACCTCAAACTCAAGATCCGTCCTTCTCCGATCCGCATAAGATTTCTGTCTATCTTGCGCTGCCTTCATCCTTCTTCGAATCAAATCAATCTTCTCTGAAGTCTCTCTAAACATATCTGGCCCAAGCAAGATCTTATCCGTAGATTCCCACCAACATGTAGGAGATCAACAAGGCCTTCCATAAAGAGCTTCGAAAGGTGCCATGCCAATACTAGACTGAAAGCTGTTATTGTATGCGAACTCCACCAAAGGAAGATGTTCTTCCCATGTACCTCCAAAATCCAAGATACAAAGCCTCAAGAGATCTTCTAAGATACGGTTCACCCTCTCGGTCTGACCGTCCGTCTGAGGATGATATGCGGTGCTCAAACACAACTGAGTCCCTACCGCCTCTTGCAAACTTCTCCAAAACTCACTAGTGAAGATAGGATCTCGATAACTCACAATGCTGGATGGTACGCCATGCAATCTAACAATCTCTCTAACATAGAATGAAGCAAGCCATGGAGCGGTCCTCTTACTCTTCACGGGTATAAAATGGGCACTCTTGGTAAGTCTGTCTACCACAACCCAAATTCCCGTATTGCCCTTCCTCGATCTCGGTAACCCATCGATGAAATCCATCGAGACACTATCCCACTTCCATTGCGGAACTTCCAATGGGTGTAGCAACCCACCGGGTTTCCTTTGCTCCGCTTTAACTTGTTGGCACACTAAGCATCTAGCCACATACTCGGCCACATCTTTCTTCATACCGGCCTAGAAGAAAACTCTCTTCATGTCTTGGTACATCTTGTCCCTACCAGGATGAATGGTCATCTTTGACCGCTTTGCATCATCAAGTATAGCCTTCCTCAGACCCTCGTCTTGCGGTACACAAAGTCTACCGTCTCTACGCAACCACCCCTTACCATCTAGGGTGTACCTACTCAAATGGCTGGACGACTCCCCCCTTATGAGCTTCTCTACTAACTCAACCAACTGTGGGTCGTCTCGCTGTGCCTCGCCAATCCGCCCCAAAAGAGTAGGCCTAACCTCCAAGGAGGCTAGCAAACCGGGTACAAAGTCAACGGAAGGTCTAAAGTCAATCATAGAATTAAACTCCAAGCTTCGCCATTCCACGAACAATGGACTCAAAGACAGCCTTTTTCTGCTCAAGGCGTCTGCCACCACGTTACCCTTGCCAGGGGTATACGCTATCTCAAACTCATAGGATGCTAAGAATTCCATCCACCTTTGTTGTCTTAAGACAATGCGCTCAAAGAGTCTCCAACACTTCCCTAAGATGTAGGGCATTCTTTTCTCCACTTCTAGAGAAAATCAGGATATTCTCCCATGCAAAATCGTCACAACTATCCATCTCTCACGCAGACCACCTTAGTCAAACTCGACATCCCCCAAATGCAAGCCCCAAAGGCCTAAACCAATATCAGACAAACACCCAAGGGATACCTCCTTCGAATTCAGACGACCTACGTGAGATGATACTAGTAAAAACGGCTAAATAATTAAGCCCTTGTCCAACTCTGGATGTCCTTGCCAGTCTCGCTCCAAAACCACCGTTTATCCCATAACTGGCTTTGCTCAACCTATTGAGCACATACGAAAACTTATTTCGCTCCTAGAAAAGACCAAGATGTCATCCACCAAGATCATCACGAACTTATTTAGGTACTCCCTGAACACCCTTCTCATCAAATCAACAAAGTATGCGGAGGCGTTCGTCTAACCAAATGGCATCACCAGCCACTCATAAAACCATCCGGAGTCCTAAAGGCAATCTTCTCTATACTATCCTCAGCCACTCTCAACTGACGAAACCCCGTGGCTGAGTCCAACTGCGAAAATACTGAGGCGCCAACCAACTGATCAAAGAGATCATCAATCCTCGGCAATGGGTGTCTATTCTTCTTTGTGAGTTTATTTAGTTCTCTTTAGCCTACACAAAGTCTGAGGGACCCATCCGCCTTCATAGCAAAAACTACTGGAGCACCCCACTCCGATATACTTTGTCTTATGGACCCCTTCTCAAGCAACTCCCCTACTTGCTTATGGAGTTCCCTCCTCTCGCGAGGAGCCATGTGGCGCACTGGTAAAGATACAGGTTTAGCATTGTCTACCAGATATATTCGGAAGTCAATCTCCCGCTCCGGAGGTAAGCCCTTCACCTCCTCAAACACATCCGAGTATTCCCGGACCACTCTAACAGATCGCAAACTCTCGACCGACGTGTCAAGCGATTCTAGATAACTTAGCATAACAGATTCCATGGGATTACAAGAGATCTCGAGAGTGTTACCCAAGCGGGTCATAAGCCTAACAACTCTCCCTTCAAAATCAAGAACGGCACCCCTACTGGATAACCAGTCCATGCCCAAAACTAACCCATAGCTCGTGAAGCCCAAAAAGCATCACATCTACTCTCAACGCTAAGCAACTTTCAAACCCAAACACTTCATGGAGCCCCAATTGGGTTTGAAACAACTAAGGGATCATCTACTAACTGGTGTCTAAGTGCAGTGACTCAACTAACAATGATGAGATAAACGAACTCGATGCGTCAGAATTAAATAAAGTTCGAATCGGATAATAAAGAAATCCAAATTCCAACCTAGACGGTCTATCCCCATTTGGTACCCTAGTCGTGAGGGAATACAACTACCCTCTAGGAGATTCCGTACCTTGCCCTTGCCTCTTTGGACAATCCTAATAAGGTGTCCTATTCCTCCCAAAAGGATAACTACTCGCCTTCTTCATCCCATTCTCCACTCGTAACCTCCCACCAATGAGGTTTCATCCTTCATTAACCAAACAACTATTTGAGCCTTCCTCCCTTCGTCTATCCAATAGATACCTACCAGTCCTCCTCCTTCTTGAACCAACTTCTAATCTGACTAACGTCTAAGTCCCTTGAAGTGGTTTTCCATTCTTATCTATCTTAGAAAGGTCATCTATACGCGGAGGGGAAACTCAAAACGAGAGAGGAAGAGATTCAAAACGGAGAATTCGAAAGATATAGATATGGCTATTGGGGATTATGCTTTTCTTTCAAAAACTTTTCTTTTAAAAGACATGTTTTTGAAAATACTCCTTTCAAAAATATTCTTAGAAAATAGTTTTTCTAAAAATTTTATCTGTTCTGGTAACCTTAAGCTCTGATACCACGTGTAGCACCCCACTCCCGCTATGGTCACTCACTAAGGGAATGCCATAGCATCGGTGGAGTATTTTAGTGAATATAGAACAGAAAAATTACAACAAGACAGATATAAATAGTACTTGAAATTTAAAACATCATCTCATAACAGCGGAAGTAAAACATGTCTGGTTACATCATAAAACCACAATAAAAGCCAAGTACAATATCCGTCAAAATTAAAGAAGTACATAATCCCACTCTCATACAATAGCCATGACAAAAGAAAAGATAACTGGGTAACTGGAGCTTTACATCTATCCAAGCTCCTAAAGACTGGAACAGCAATCCGATCACGCTCCACTACTGCTAGGATCCACCGTGGGACCTGAGGGTTGGGAAAAAAGATAAAAACAACGGGGTCAGACATAAGTCTGAGCGAGTCCTATAACTTTAACAATACAATCGTTAAAGCAACCAGAGAAGACATAAACTGATATACGGTAACTAATGGGGATGAATGGCTACACTAAGCAGTCAACTAAACTAAGATAAAAGATAAAGACGCATCTACCCTTCCAAAGGTAAATTACTAAACTGCACCACACCAGTCATTCCTAACTTAAAGGTTGATCCCACCCATGGACTTATAAAATTAACTTAATAGTTTTCGCGTACCCCTAGGTGACTGAGTAGACGCCACGGGGCCCTACAATCCACTAGGTGTACACACTACTCCCCATTCGATCGGCTCCCTAACGTAGATACCCGTGCTGGCCCCACCGTGGGGTGTACCATTCCCCAACGTGGCAACCTTATAAAACTAACGGTGCACGACTTATATCTACACGATGCAACAACGTCTTATTTACCAGCCCGGGTCCACACACGCATATGAAACCCGTTGGTCATGCGTTGCCACCGCTAACCCATTTTGGCCTCTTATAGTCAAGCCCAATATGCGTGTCCCGTCACTCGACTAGAGTCGAGCCCACTAAGATACGTTTGGGATATTGGTTGAAATGGGCCCCCACAAGCTACCACCTAAGCTTGTTATTTCTAGTGAATCCCGCTTAACCCTTTAACCATGTCCACTTACATGTTATAAATTCTGGTTAAGTCATTAATCATATTTTAATTGCCATTCAAGGCACCCACTAGATTTCCACATGCCACCCAAAGCACTTACTTAACCCTTTAACCATGTTTTAATTACATGTTCCACTTTGGTTAAGTATTCTAATCGTATTTTCTATTGCCACCCAAGGCCCCCACTTAACCCCTCATGTCCCTCTACATGCTAATATGGTTAAGTGTTTCATAATTAATTAATTAAGATCATGACCTCATAAAGACTTCTCACATTAGACCGTCTTTTATGACTGCTGGATATGCCGGTTGGGTCCGGGCAGCCTTACGTCATAAAAAGGGTCTAACCTCGTGTCTTTACTTTAATCACGTATTTAATTTGTGCCTAAGACCTCTCACATTGGGCTAACATTTGTAGCAACTGGTTAAGCCGGTTGGGTCCGGGCAGTTTTACGCTACAACTGAGTCCAACCTCGTGTCTTAGTCGATTAATTACACCTAATTAATCACCCTCATAATTTATATTAATTATCCCTAATTAATTAATCATGTTTTCCAGAATATGGGTAGACCTAACTCAATAGGTAAATTCCCAACTCCGTAGTATGGGTAGACCTAACTCAATAGGTAAATTCCCAACTCCATAATATGGGTAGACCTAACTCAATAGGTAAATTCCCAATTATGTCCATTTAATTTATGTTACTCTTAAGCATACCCATTCCACATCATTTTGTTAACATGCATATTAACCCCATCGTTCCCCACGTAATTTGTTCTCATAACGTGACATAATAAAAGGGAAGATTCATCACAAATGTCATGGGTTTAACCAACATAGCTTATAACTTTATCATGGGTTCAAAAGGTGTCAACTTGCATATATGAGCATACATTAAACCCAACTAGCATTTAACCCAAACTTGCATTATGCATGTCATAAAAAGAGACAAACTTGCATATGAACTTGCACATAAACTTGCATATGAACTTGCACATAAACTTGTATATGAACTTGCACATAAACTTGCATATGAACTTGCACATAAACTTGCATGTGAACTTGCATAACATGTCATACATAGAGGCAAACTCGCATATGTTATGCATATCATAAAAAGAGACAAACTTGCATATGAACTTGCATCATAATAGGGTAAACATGCATATGTATGCATAACATACAAAGGTGTCATCTTGCATATGTATGCATCTTATTTAGAAAAAGGGTAAACTTGCATGTCATAATGTATGCATAAAACCAAACACTTAGCATGCATAAAATCAAATACTTAGCATGCATAAAACCAAACACTTAGCATGCATAAAATCAAATACTTAGCATGCATAAAATCAAATACTTAGCATGCATAAAACCAAACACTTAGCATGCATAAAATCAAATACTTAGCATGCATAAAATCAAATACTTAGCATGCATAAAATCAAATACTTAGCATGCATAAAACCAAACACTTAGCATGCATAAAATCAAATACTTAGCATGCATAAAACCCATCACTTAACTTGCATAAACATAGGGTTAACATTAAACATAGATTAGCAAACTAACATCATATCATATGACTTAAAACCCACAAATCCGCATACAAAACCGCATGATCTCATCATATCTCATCTACTTAATTTAGCAATTGGTTATTAAAGTGATAGAAACTCACCAAAACCAAGATTAGCAAACTTATGTAGTAGAACTAGTTGCTCTACAAGAAGAAGATGATGATTAGAGGTTGATTAGCTTGCAACTTTCTTCATAAACTAGTGGAGGTTCCTCTCAAGTTTGATTTTGGCGGCATGGTGGCATCATTTCTATTTTTAGTATGAATTAGGGTAGTATTAGGGTGTATTTATAGATTAGGTGAGTGTTTTAGGCCCTTAGATTAACCCTAAATTAGATTAGGACCCTTAGATTTCGGAACCTTCCAGAAACCAGCCCTAAGACCAAGCCCAAACCCCAAACTGGTGCACCCAACCACAGAACTCTCTAGAAACTGTGCAGGTTTCCTGTCCCGACATGGGCGCACTTCCCAAGTGCGCCAGTGTATTTTTGTGCTGGCGCACTTCACAAGTGCGCCAGTGCATTTCTGGCCTGTTTCGGGTTTTTCTGCCTAACTTCGTTCGTCCATATCTCTTTCATACGGTACCCGTTTTACGCAAACTCGGACTCTATTTCGCGTATTTTTCCGAGACGAACGCAATGACGCAGCCTGTTTCCCCTGATTCTCACATCTGAGATTAATTATACTTTAATTACTAACCATTAGTGTTAATTGAAATTCGGGGTGTTACAGATTTGGTCTTTTATCCTATAAAATGAATAAATTTCATATATTTTGTTTTATTTCACAAAACAAAGGTCGGAGTCTATTATTTTTGATGCATAGGAATTTTACAACCAAACTTATGTTGTCATTTGTTGTAATGCACAAAATTCATCGTATGTTAGTATAGTTGAAATGACATCAAAATCTCATCGTCATGTTTATATGGTTGAAGTGAACAAAGCTTTGTTGTTATGTTAATATAGTTGAAATGAATCAAATTTTAACATTAAAATATACATCGTTAAAATATCATTTTTGGTCGCATTAGAATTGGCGAACAAAAATATCATTTTGTTGAACATTAAAATATATATCGTTAAAATATCATTTTTGGTCGCATTAGAATTGGCGAACAAAAATATCATTTTGTTGAACATTAAAATATATATTGTTGAAAATATCATTTTTGGTCGCATTAGAATTGGCGAACGAAAATATCATTTTGTTGAACATTAAAATATATATCGTTAAAATATCATTTTTGGTCGCATTAGAATTGGCGAACAAAAATATCATTTTGTTGAACATTAAAATATATATCGTTAAAATATCATTTTTGGTCGCATTAGAATTGGCAAACAAAAATATCATTTTGTTGAACATTAAAATATATATCGTTAAAATATCATTTTTGGTCGCATTAGAATTGGCGAATAAAAATATCATTTTGTTGAACATTAAAATATATATCGTTAAAATATCATTTTTGGTCGCATTAGAATTGGCGAACAAAAATGTCATTTTGTTGAACATTAAAATTTATATCGTTGAAATATCATTTTTGGTCGCATTAGAATTGGCGAACAAAAATGTCATTTTTGTTGAATATAAAATTATACATTGTTGAAACCATCATTTTTGTCGCATTAGAATTGGCGGACAAAAATGTTATTGCCATGGAGTAAAAGGAATGGATTTTAACAAGGGGAAATCTCCAAATAGTTTATATAAATATAAAATATAAAATTAAACGAAACGAACGCTGCAGTTCGCGTAGCGACAATCGTAACTTCAAACGAATATATAGAAAGATTCGACCGTTGGATTTTCCCAAAACTGGAACCGTTATGACCGATTTGGGAAGGGCTTTCCAACGATATAAATTTCATCAAAATCCGACGGTTAAATTTTAAGATATGTGTAAATCAAATTTTGGTAAAAACAGCGCCAGCGCCGCCCATTGACCCGAAACGTCGTTTATATATTTCGAGCTATTTTTAATAAATAAATAAAAATAGTGATAAATGGTTATAAATATATATGAAATGTTTTAAACTATAATCATGCGTCAATTATTTGAAAAGGCCGAGTTTAACTCATTTCAAATAATTGAACGGCGATTAAATCAAAGATGTAACAAGACGGTGTAGAAGACCGGCGACCTTCACATCGAATGGGCGATGACTTCTAATTCCTTGGACTGACTTGCTCCCAGGACTAGGTTGAAGCAGTAATTGTCCGGACGTGTGTGTTGATCGTGCGGATTAGCGAGCACCTGTTTGGTGTCTCCGGTTTCGTTCAGACCCAGAACGGACTCGTAAATGGATGCATGTCTGACGTTGGAATTCGCTACATGTAATTAAATCGATTTCTATTAATATATGTCTGTTTGGTGGTGGAGAATTTATTCTCTACTTAACACCCGGATACGTAGTAGTAGTTATCGATAACATGGCGTTGAATTGTCAACGTGGCACGCCAAGATGCAATGATCAAGGCTTTGTTGAAAAGCAGGCCTTGTGGCTAATGATCAAAGCATAGCCTGTTTAGGCATAGCTTTGTGTATTACGTGACTTCGCGAGCCTCACACCCCGGTATGAGTCAAAAACGAGATATGGACCGTAGGGAGTGCATACGTTTCTTTCTAGCTAGAGTGATGTTTGGGTTTTAACACGGCCCGACATTTTACTATGTGGATTTTGGATTGAGGTACCTCGTTTTTATAGGCCGGAAGTGGTCACATTATAGGTCCAAAGGGGCCGGGAAACGTATGTTCAGGCATAACTAATCCACTACCGTTAGGTAGGGACCGGCCCTACCGCATCCAAGGGTTGCCCATAGGTGTGATCCTGAGGCATTTGCTAGAGTGTCTCGAATCGGAAGAGGATGATCCCTAGCCTTGATTTCATGACAGAAACCCAATTCCCAATACGACGACATTGCGGTTTTGATTGTAAATTATTTGCGGCGACATAGTATATGGTACCTATGTCGTCTAGGATTGATATATTTATATTGAAGTATTTTAATACTGCCTAGACACTAATGATAATATTAAAATACTACCTTTCATGTATTAAGCATGTTTGATCATCATAAGGGAAAACTCTATCCTCTGGTGTGCGTTGCATTGTGTGATAGGACTTGAGTCTTATGATGGTTTCATTTTTCAAAAAGTTATTTCGCTGTTTTATATAAACTTTATAAAATATTGCACTGACAATCCAATGGAGTAAACCCGTTCCGCGTTAGCGGCGTGGTCCTGAGATTCACCATCTTGATAGTTAATTTAGTTAAGAATTCTCACACCAGTCCCATGACTGACTCGTAGTTTGTTTCACTTTTGCAAACTCGGGTGCCCTCTTTCCACACGGGCAGCCAATTGACAGGTTTCTAGGTGACACTTTTTGGTGGGAGCTAGCTTTGGGGAGGAAGAAGAAGAAGATCCTTTCTCCATCTTTTATTCTTCTTTTGAGACATTTCTTCTATCTCTTGCTTTGATGTATGTAATGGGATGTGAAACTCTTTTCTTTTCATTTGAGACTTATTTCTCTTTCGTTGAGACTGCTATTATGCTAAGTTGATCCTGTAAACTGCATACTCTGATGATTCTGTTGTGATGTTGATAACAGTTTATTTCTGTTGCAATGGTTTATGTGTTATGATATCTATCTGAGATCTATTTTTGTTGTGAATATGTTGTATTCCAAAATGATTATCCTTACTTTCGGTCTACGGAAGTTTGGGATTATCACAATTTACTTGCTCCTGGTTTCCTAAAATCACTTAACAATTCATGAGCGAGAAGTATGTTATATCCAATGTAGTTCCCCTTGATAAATGTACATTGATTTTGGGAGATTAAGTGGGCTGAAACATATTTAATTCCATAGTATATAATTTTAGTAAAAATCTTGTAGAATATATTACAACAGGAAATAGGCCTAAATTGAGAGATAGAAGTCAACCTCTATGTTTTTGGGATTAGGTTAATAAATGAATGATTAGATCCTTTGGGAAGTTATGCAAATTGAAATATGTTATGCATCGCTACCACTAAGTCAATTTTCATATCATCCCACCGCAACTTCACAAACTTAGAATTAATCCCATTAGAGTTTGGGCTTGAGTCGTCAAGTACGGGAAAACCGCCTCCTTAACTTCAGGTAAGGTTATAGGCTGTAGGAGAAATTAGGGGCTAGTTTGATTAACTCTTGCAATAGACAGAAAATTTGGAATAATTATTGTTTAAGGGCCATTAAAAAGATGTAGTGAAATAATTGATTGTTTCTGGCTCAATCTCCTTAGGCTTGTAAAGTAAATTTCCACTAGGAGTAATTAAAGCTTTAAGGTTATTAGTTAATCTCCTATCAGACAATTTTGAATGATTTTATTTAGAAATCAGTCTCTTTGCTGTGGCAAAAATAATTTGGATTTCTTCTTCATACTCCAAAATCTAATACGTTGTTGAACTATGAATTGTTGTTTAGCCTGCAGCATCTCTTCATATAGCTCAATATTTTCAGGATCTTGATCAAATGCTATCTCCAGTTCAATAAATCTTTATTCTGCTTTGAGTGAGATAGAGTCATCTATAGGCCTTAATTTATTCCACTTTTTAAGTTCACTTTTACAAGACATCAACTTATGATAAAAAGAATAACGAGGATATCCCCATGAATGTACTTGCTCGATCCTCTCTATACATAATCATAATATCCATCTTTGGATTGCCATTCAATATTATATCTAAAAGGAAATCCTTTAGAAAAACAGGTAGGAATAAGGTGAAATAACAAAGGGTTATGGTCACTGGACAATAGACATATAGATAAAGCTTTCATATTAAATCTATGGAGGCAGTCATGGTTAACCAAATTTTTGTCAATGTTATTGGCGATACCTCTTCTTCTCTATGCGTAGTCATATCCAACTGCCTTATTTTCTAATAATCCAGCTTGATGCAGGCAATTATTGAAGGCCCTCAATTGCGAAAAAAGGACGGCAATGCCACCATTTTTATTAAGAGGAGATGTTGAGTTGTTGAAGCTACCCATATAACCCGTTCAATAGTAATATGCTCAGACTAATCAATCTGGTGTAGTCATAATTTCTATCGTTCATGAAATTGGTTGCTTGCATAAACCATAGTGAAATGTATTTGAAAGCCTCCAGTTTTAGTAGTAGAAACCGTTATATGTTGAGATGATGAAGAAACAACATTAATGGACCAAACTGAAGTACCCTAAGTAAGTAATATTCAATCTGAAAACTCATTGGGAGTGTGAGGTATGTACTCTCAATTTCGTAGAATTTTAGAGCTAAACAATAACAAATTAGATGCATTTAATTTAGTTTTAACCAAACCAACTAGAATTGGTTTGAATTTTGTCAGAAGTTAGAGCATATCTCTTATTCTACATAGTGTGTTCATACCCCAGACATTACATGTAATTAAAATTATTTAACATAGGAATTGCTCCTTAGTTTCCTTTTAGAGGGAGTAAATACATTTACTTGACTTTTACCTTTGATAGTGTTTAGATATTCTTTGTTTTGAGTAACACAATGTGATACATCTACAAGATCCTCTTCAAAAATATATATAGTCAAATTTTTAGAAGCATATAGCATTCATCTAGCAGAATGTGTTCAGGTAAGTCAGTGTTTAAGAAATACTAGTAATCATCATGTAGATGAGATTTTGTCGAAGTTTTAGATGCGGATGCATTATTGATAGGTGTTGTTTTAGGTATAGTAGAAGTAAAGGGTCGATCAGTTTACTTTGGTACCAAGCTTAGTTCTTTGCTTACATCATATATGGATGTTTTTGCCTAAATTTTTTGTGCATATCACATTTTGAAGGAACAAAATTCATATTCTACTAAAATTCCCTTCCTTGTAGAATTGGAATTTTAGCAATAAGATCAGAACTAGTGTTAATTGTGATAAGTGCTCTAGCATAATTTGTAAACTTCTTAAAGGAAGTATTATCATCTATTTGAATAAAAGTACCAATAAAACTTGAAATCATGGTTAGCGCGTGAAGTGATCACATTTCCATTGTAAATTATGTAATATGATCCAAACTTGTACCTCCTTTGAATTAAACTTTTTAAACTCATATCTGATGTACCATTTACCAACCACAAGAAGTTTATCATAATATGTAGATGATTGCAAAACTGAATTGAAATAAGAAGAAAGTTCATACTGAACTATTGTATACTGGTGCAATATGAACATGAAAAATACTTGATGGTTTACAAACCTATTGAATATATTTTTGAGTTTGGGATTGATAGTTTGAAATCAATTGCATGAAGTGCTATTTTATTTTGCCATGAATTTTTGGATTTTCCGAGCATGGCTTACGAAAGGAAGACATAACTGTTTGGGTGCTTCACGTAATGGAGAGACTGATTGTCTGAAACTGTGCTGAATATAGCCTTGTCGGCAACTGCGTCAGTGTAGGCGGGTTGGCACGTTGGAGGAGCCTTGTCTAATTGATTTTCGGTTGGTTTGGGAGGAGGTTCTAGGGGTTTGCATAGTGGTGGTAGTAGGTTATTTTCATGCACATGATTTTCCATTTTTACTTTTTTTTTTTGAATTTGTTCAGGAGGGAAACCGACCAGAGTCATAAAACCCTCCCTAGTGCACCTAGCCTGGTCCGCGAGCTCCATATATATATAAATCCTAATACAAAGATATTGGTACAAAGAGGTTGATGCCTTTTTTCAATTAAAATATGAGTTTGAATTATCAGAATACGATGAGACGATCCGAAATGCTTCTAGGACCATCAAATGCTTTTACTATAGATTGCAAGAGAGTACCAGGATATATAGAAAGACTTAACTGGTGGAGAAAATAACTGATTTAATACGATGGATTGTTTTCTGAATTTTTCTCTCCTTCAAAGTTTAGGGAGTTGGATAAAATGTTAATTACTGAATCAAAACTACATTATGCAAGAAAAAAGTACTATGAGCTCTACATCCACAAAAATTGACATGGAAAAGTGTTCATGTTCTTCATATGATGTGAAAGTAGTATACACTGTTACAAAGCGCATAATTGTGCAACAAAATAAGGACATGTTTTTCGAATGGGAAGTCATTTCTGTTCCGATATCTCACTTAGACTATAATGCTATATGTTTTATATTAGACAAGCTTTAAGAACTTAATTAGTTATCGATCTATCTAATGTGGAATTTTGAAAAGAAACAAATGGTAATGTGTTTGTTTTTGAATTCCAAAGTATTAATATTTAATTAGAATCACATGATTTAATTATATTGCTTGTAATATTCATAATTTAAATTTATTTAACTACATTATTTAAACCTACTTAAAATGGATAAACAATAGCATAAATAATTATTCATGGCAAAACAATTGAATACTTCTTTGGAACACTAGAACCCATTCGCTTTTCGTTTCGTCCAAGAACATACCTTAATTTGGCTATGAAATGGAGTAAACCTAGTAAGTTTCGTATTTAATTTAGGAGAAGAAGCTACATTATTTTACTCTTTTCATTTCAAAGTTGTTGGTTCCACTCTTACACCAAATACATAAACATAATTTAAAATTTTCATTACAATATATGATATCTTTTAATTTACATACACCATACAATTCACAAAACTTCACCTACCGACTTTATGTTTTATTATTGTTAATTTTCTTTTGTTCTCAACATTTGTTAGTAGAAAACAAAAATCTAACAATGCTGCCATGGCATTTTCAATCTCAACCACAATCGCATCACGCACCTATGTTTTTGTTAGTAGAAAACCTAACAATCTTGTGATGCCTTTATCTCCTAGCCCGCCTGTGTCTGAGCTTAGCCCGGAGTTTATTCTAGTAGTTCCTGCTACCTCAGAAGAACATGTTATTCAGCAAAACTCGCATGAGGAGGCGTGGACTCATGAGAATTCTAAGATGCATAAAGTTTTTTATGTTTGTATCAGAATATAAGGGTAAGGTGAGACTACTACCTAGCTGATGTCTCTGAGCTGATTCTATATAGTAAGGGATTATATGATGATCAAAATAAGGCCATTTTGGATTATGGTACTTGAAACAAAAAGTTTACTATGACTCGAGGTATTTTGCTTTTGTGCCAAACCTTTTAGATCTCTTTGTAAGCTTTTTTCATGGCACAAGTTCGAGTTCTCCAACCTCTAGTAGCTCTTCCTCCTCCTCTGATAAATGGGACTAGATCTTGTCAGTTAGTACATAAAGCTTTCTTCTTTACTTTTGTTTTATACTTTCAGTGATATGGCACTTCAAACCAGATATAATTGTTCTGTGCATGTGCAGAAAACCTGTTCTTTCCTGTCTAACAATAAAGCATGCCACTAACCACTAAAAATCGGTTTGTCTTGCCCAAACCAAAATGACTAAAGATCTTTCCAAAAGGCTATAGAATGAACTGTATTGAATATCAAGAATTTGGTTTTGTAATCTTTACGAAATCAATACTTCTATAAGGACGTTACCGTTTAAGCCCATCTAAACACTTACTAATGCAACATAAAAATGAATAAAATTAAATTATAAATTTTACTTTAAAATCCTACCTTAAGCTGAAAAGATGATTTGGAAATAAATGTTAACTATTTTGCATGATTAAACATTTTAATAATAAAGTCTAATATTCAAGAATGAATATTTTATATCTTATCACTCATTAAAGAAAAAGCCGAATAAGGTGAAAAATATAAATATTTTTTTTTATGAATTATAGACTAGAAGATGATTAGCCAATTCTCTCTAGAATATGAATGTAAGTCAGTACGTATTTTTCGTAATCCCGTTAATTTTTTAGGGAATGATTACAGTAACTAATTAGATCTGATTGTATCATGTTGTTTCACTGCTTAGATTTTTTTCTCGAAATAGTAGTAAATGTTTTTTAATATGTTATATTATAGTACCTAATTTTTGTTGCAAATTATTTTCTTTACTTTGTTTGTTTTAATTAGGGTTGCATAGTTTTCAAAAAATATAAATTCTGCATTCTTATTTACAATTAAAAGCAATAACAATTTAATTGTAAAAAATATATTTGTATGTACTAATGAAGTATTAAATCAAATAAGATCAACTACAGAGAAATTGGATGGAGCAAATTTGTTTTTTTAAGAAAGATAGTGAAAAAATTTAAGTTAAAGTTTAGGAAAATAGAAAGATTATTAAAAAGTAGGTGTACGTGGGTGAATAAAGTAGCACGATGAGACGTCCTGAAATCCCGTTCAGACGGAGACACGGGTTATCTTAGGAATATAACACAGAAACAGATAATAGCTGAACAAAATTAAATAAATACACCAGATAATGAACAATAGAATATACTGGATAAAAGAAATCATCAGAGTTACACAGTATACAGGATCATACTTAGTAAGAATACAGTACAGCTATACATAAATGTCTACAGCGGAAAACAAACATAATATGTACAATAGGAGCTGAACAGCATAAAAAGAGATAAATGATAGAATCCATCTTCAGCTCCAGCTATCCAGAAAGAACCAGCTAAACCTGAATACAAGGCTGCCCGTGTAGAAAAAGGGGCACCCGAGTTTGAAAGTGAAACAAACTACGAGTCAGTCATGGGACTGGTATGAGAAATCTACTCAACACATATATAATTTGGCTAATCACAGGACCACGCCACTTTCGTGGAACGGGTTTACTCCATTGGATTGCCAGCTCTTTACACAAATCTTCTTTAAAAAACGCAATGTATTTTATAAAAATGAAGCCATTATAAGACTCAGTTCCCATCACACAGTGCAACGCAAACCGGAGGATAGAGTTTTACCTTATAACGGCCAAAATGTGCTTGATACGAATAAAAACAAAGGCATTTAATATTATTGCTAGTGTTTATATGTTTTGAAAACAATTTCAAATCATAACTATCAATCATAGACGGCATGGGTACCATATATCATGTCGCCATATATATACACAATCAAAATCGCACAGTCACGTATTTGGAAATTGGATTTCCGTCATGAACCAAGGCAAAAGATAGTCCTTACCGAATTCGTGACTCTCTAGCCCGAGCCACAGGACCCAGACTCAGGTGGGCCCTTGGAGCGACAGGGCCGGTCCACCGATGTGGATTAAAATGCCGGAACAATACGTTTCCCCGCCCTTTGGGGGCGTAAACGAGCCAACGAATGACTCCATCGGACCCGGATCGTCCAATCAAACCGAGGCGCCTCGCAACAGCAACAACCACATAGGTGAAAAGTATATAAATATCAGGGCTGGTAGGTCACTGACACCACCCTAGCTAGAAAGAAACGCATGCCCTCCCTGAGGTCCTTCTCCCGTTTCCGGTTCATACCGGGGTGTGAGGCTCGCGAATTTACGTTATACACAAAGCTACGCCACACAGGCGGTGCTTTGATCATCACCACAAGACTTTGCTTTTCAACAGAAGCCCTGATCATTTGCCACTTAGGCATGCCACACTAGCAATTCAAGCCATGCGACTGATGTCCATCGATATACAACCTCTGAGCTCTTGCGTCTCAGAGAAGGGCGTTAAGCAAAAGAATAAATTCTCCGCCGCCAAACAGATGTATATTTAATAGAGATCAATCAACACAGAATAAAATCCAATGTCAGACACACAGTCCATTTACAAGTCCGTTCTGGGGCTGAACGAAACCGGAGGCACTAAATACCTCGCAAACCCATCGATCACCACGTACGTCTGGACGATCACCACTCATTATCCATATTTCGGGATGCCTCCCAATCAGGACCTCGGTTACCATCCAAACGAGGTGAAGATCTCCGGTCTTCGACCATCGTCTTTATCTTCGATTATCAATCGTCGGTCAATTATTTGAAATGAGTATTGACTCGGCCTTTTCGAATAATTCACGTATATTTAGAATTTCAAATCAATTTATTTCAATGGTTAAATTATTCGACAACACCAATTTTGTTCTTTAATGTAATTTTCAAACCAAAAACATTCAACCATCAAAAGCCACATAAATCGAGCAAATCCAGTTTATTTCCATTCCATATCGTTTATGATATTTTATAACGATTTATCGCTATTTTTATTTACTTTAAAATAGCCAATTCATTTAAAACGACGCTTCGGGCCATAACGCGGCCGTGGCGCTGTTTTTCTTCAGAACTGATTTACACATATATGAAAATCTAACCGTTGGATCTTCACAAAATTTACATCATTAGAAAGGTCTTTTCAAAACGAATCCAACGGTTCCAGTTTCGGGAAAATCCGACGGTCGGATCTCCCGGTACAATCGTTTGAATTTTCGATTTCAAAATACGAACTGCAGCGTCGTTATTCGATTAAATATATAATTATATTTATATATATATAAATATAATCGCTTCTGGCGCTGTTTTTCATCAGATTTTAATTAAACATTCCAGACAATCCAACCGTTGGATTTTTACAAGGTTGGTGCCGTTGGGAAGATATTTCCAAGGCGAACCCGACGGTTGAGGTTTCGGGAAAATCCAATGGTCGAATTTCCCGCACTAGTTGTTTGAAATCACGGTTTCAAAATGCGAACTGCACGACTACGTTTCGTTTTTAATTTTATTTATATTTATATAAATATAGTTCATTCAATGATTTCAATATCGTTTTCACTTCAAATATTTCACTAACGCCTTATAATTTTGGAAAATTTCGCCATAACCTCCCCTGCACTGGGAGCATCGGGAAATCTCCAATAGCTTCCCCGGTCCTTCTAATCTCAAAAAGAAAAAGAAAAAGCCAAGCGGCTAGCCAACAGGCTCATAAAATCATCACCCAAACAAAACAGTAAATGTGTACCTATTTGTCGGGCACAAAATTTTATTCCTCTTCTCTAGCCCCTTTGCTATAACCTGTTCAATGAATATGCATGTACATATATATAGTTCTTACCATTTATCATTTTCTATTCAACTTCATATTTGATTTCTATTTGGTTTAAAAACGCCATTCATTCTAATGTTACACACATAGGTACAAATCATATCGTTAGCTAATTAATGAATATTTCAACTCATATATATTTATTTGAACAAGTGGCTATTTTTAACACTTCACATTTCAACGATTCACGCATATAATAAAAAATGTGATTTTTATTGTAAAATAACTCATTTCAAAACACTATTATTTTATATATTTCATATTGGTGATAAAAATAGGATTTTTCTCATAAAACAATTTCTTTCAAAACGAGATTATTTTACATAGTTCAAATAGTCGATAAAAGGTGATTTTTATTATCAAACAATTTATTTCAAAATATGAATACCATTCAACACATGAATTTCAATTCAACGAATGAATATCAATTCAACACATGAAGGTTTTCTATAGTTTCTATATATAGATAGAAATGTGATTTTTATATTTAAAACGCGAATACCATTCAACACATGAATTTCTAATCAACGAATGAATATCAATTCAACACACGAAGGTTTTCTATAGTTTCTATATATAGATAGAAATGTGATTTTTATATTTAAAACGCGAATACCATTCAACACATGAATTTCTAATCAACGAATGAATATCAATTCAACACATGAAGGTTTTCTATACAATGAATAAATATAGTTTAAGCAAATGAAAATAATTCAAACACACGAATATTATTCAAAATTTCGGCAGCATAACGGCAGGGTAGTTAAAACCGGGACCGTCCCTAGTACGACTCCTCGCTCTACCTTAAAACCTCGCGGTTTTTGATAATGGGGTTCATGCATCTAGTTCGCACGCAGGCGACATGTATATATTTATTTCATTTCCACAAACTAATCCTATGTGGTGTCAACCAAATATTTCTCAACCACAAACGGGTATTTTTCAACCTCAATCAATCAATATCAACCACAAACAATCCCAAACAATCATTCGCTATCAATCAATTTTCACACCAATCACAATCAATAAATATCGTCCATGGTTTGTGGACGAGGGGCATATATATATATATATATATATATATATATATATATATATTTATATATAGCAATTCACTTTTATTTCAACACATATATAAATTTTACAACGCATATATAACTTATACATCGAACATACAACTTATACAACGCCTATACATGAGGTGTACAACGTTTATATAACTCATACATCGACTATATAATTTATACATCGTCGTTTTCCATATTGTTTTTAAATCAGAAATCTCACATTGGGTTCCACTCCACCAAAAATAACAGAAGGCTCAGAAAAATATGCGTTCTCTTCTAAAATGTAGAAGGCGTCCACACAGTCACGATGTTTCCTGTTTCATCGAATTTCGTTAACATAGCAAAAAGATATGATTTTTCAAAGGTTTGCAACACTTAAAAGTGTTATTTTCAATTGAAAAATAAACAAGCCGTATACCAGTTTTTTTCCTCGAAACTAGGTTTTCGATTTTCTCGCGAATCGATGCACGATATCACGATCGACCTTTACCACAGCGTAGGGCTTCGAACTAGCTTCCCGACGCCGGCAACCACCTTCAGTTCGACGTCCAGATGAAGCAGCGGCGGCAGTTGCAAACGGCGAACTTCGTTGCTTTGATTCGAGCGATATACTCAATGAAAAAAAAATCAAACTTGGTATGGATTGGAAGGTCTCGACAAACTCTACAAAATTCCCAACAGAATGGAGGTCTAATTTTGAGCTGATTGAGAGGAATCGAGGAGAGAAGGGAGGAAGAAGTTTCCGTCGTTCGATCTGGAGTGTCGGGGGGTTTTTCGATTTTTTTTATATTTTTAATTTATGAAATAAAAAATCCTATTGGCTGATGCTATATTAAATTCAAAAATTGGGGTTTTCTTGGACGAACTCGAAATCCAACCCAACGACTATCGTCCCTAGCTAATTACCCCCATCCCGGACACAATGGGATATGGTTTGTAACCCAATTCGGCTGTTATGATAGGTTTCCGTTGAATTTAAAATATAAATCTTTATATATTCAATTTAAACGCACATTTTAAATTACCGGGGCCACATACTGACTCTAAAAATTCCAGAAAAATAAATCTAGCTATGTTTTGACGATACGGTCCCAACAAAACTAGTTTCGTCGAATTCTGAGACCGTTTGCAAAAAGGCCCATTTTTGGTCGATCCAATTTAACTGTAATTGACCGAAACGCATTTTCTTTTGCCACGCTCACATACTAGCTTCAAAAATTATGAAATTTGAAACCTAGCAATAACTTCACATCCAGATCCAACAAAAGTGGTTTCTTCGAATTCCGAGGTCGTATGCAAAATGGCCAATTTCACGGGCTATATAAATTCCATAGCGACCGTTCTGAAAATTCATTCGGCCATAACTTTTGCTTTCCGTTATGAAAATTCGATTTTTCAGATTCATTAGAAAGGTATTCAATAACAGATTTAAATATTTTTTGTTTCACTAAAATTCGTTTTGTTTTGCACCCGGTATAGTCCGACAAAGTTTGAATTCAATTTTTGAAACTACAGCGCCATTTCAGGCCTTGTTTATAATTATAATTAATTATATTCGTTTTCAATTGTCGATTCAAACTCAGTTTTCATCGCCATTATTTAAAATATCTAAAATCAATTATTTTAGCCAATTTAAAAATTTTAAATTGGTTCAGATTTTCTGGGTCGTTACATGAATGGGTGAGAGGAAGAAGTGGGTGAGAGAAATGTTTAGGTGGACATAAATAATAACACCCTTTCATAAAATCGGTGTGTTATCAAAATGAGTAAAGTGTTATCCCTTTGAATCCACTCGGTTTGCTTGACATCTTGTGAAACAAAGTTGGTGTGGCGGTGTCCCATCCTAATCCACTAGGTGTGCTTGGCATCTTGTGAAACAAAATTGTTGTGATGGTGTCCCATCCTAATCCACTAGGTGTACCTAGAGCCTTGGTAAATTAGATGGTGTGCCTAATAGCTTTGAAATCATGATAGTATTAAAGATTGGTTTTAGAAAGAAATTTATAAAATAAATTATACAGGACATGATGTTGGGTAATGTTGAACGGGTACATAAATTTTTGATGTGCTCTCTCTACCACTTATTATTTTCTATATTTGATTTGATATGCGTTTGAATCTATTATCATACAGTTTGAATTGTTAAGTACAAAGATTGAATCGATTTCAAAAGATTCATAAAATTGAATAATCATTATTCAATCCCCCTACCCTCCTTTAGTATAAGTTTAGCCTTAAGGTGCATACTTTCAAATCCCACTGTCTCGAGTACGATATTCAAATCGTAGACACTCTATGATTGATAAAAGGAGAAAATCTGGAAAAAGTTCCTTTAATTCATTATGTATAAGATCTTTTAATGTGTCGAGTACAATTTTCAGATCACAGACACTCTATTATTGATAAATGGGGAAACTTTGGAAAATTTCCTTTAATTCATTATGTATAGGATCCTTTAATGTGTTTAGATTAAATCAAATTAATATTCAATTTATATATAATAAGAGTAATTGATGATTAAGACATAAACCATTGTAACATAGTTATATATAATGTACGAACTCAACTTTACATTCTTATTATTATCAAATCGACCGTTAGGGAGCTTTTCTTACTATCATCAGCCAAAATCAATCTTTGTGAAGCCAAAAAAATAATGTACATTTCTCTCTTATGTTCTGTGAATATCTTCCGTTTTATGCTCTCCCCTCGTTTCTCCAGCCTGCTGCTCATTTCTCTCTTATGTTTCTACAGATATCCTGAACTTGTATCGAAACCTAAATCCTCCATCCTCTTCTTTTAATGTTGCAGAAATTATAAAAATTTCCCTTTAAAACTATTAACTCTGGACTTCGATTTAATCGCTATTGTAAGATGACAAAAATTCAACTGATCGTCTAGGTGCTCACCATTTTTATCTCGACTATTTCCGTTTCTAAACCCGAATCCTTATTCCCTCTTTTCTTCTCAATGACTAGATTTTCAACCATTGCACTTAGTTAGCCACTAGCTCTGTCAAGCGCTAGCTGATTGAGTATAAAAGGTAATTTTTATTCTTTTATGCCTAATGATTAGGATGTAGCGGGTATTAGAGTTTGTTGATGATTTAGGATGTAGCAGATACTAAAGTTTATTAATGATTTTACAATTTTATTTAATTTGAAGCTATTGTTTAGTGTATCCATTCATATATTTTTATCCAATACATGGTGTGATTGCCTTGGATTTTAATGTTTTTTCCTCTTCTTTCAAGTTATTCACTTAAGTGTGTATACGGGCTAGCCTGTACCAACATGTCACCTAGTTATATTTTTACCATTTAGCTTATGTGGATAAAACCAGCTATGTCTAATTGTATCTACCTAACATGTTCCTTCATATTTATATAGATGAGATTTTATAGCATGTGCAATGAATAAGCATTTAAGACTTATAAATTTTAAAATTTCTACGTAGTTTGATAAAATTAAACTGAAAAACATAAATAAAAAAAATGTATTTTTTCTATTGAAATATGGTTTGAAGTTTTAACTTTTCCATGTTTTAAGATTACTATTTGGAAGGAGACGCTAATTTTTGTTCTTGATATGAGTCAAACTTTTGAAATCTTGTTTGCGTATGAGGTAATCCTGGAACTTTATGGTTGGATCAGAAAAAAATGTTTTTATGCCAACTATTACTAAAGATTAGACATACCATTAAGTACATCTTTCTTCTCACCTAGCCTTCCAGCTTTTAAACTAGCTTGTAGAAAGGGAATATATATCTGTCTATCAAATGCCATAAGCATCTTCTTTTTATCAAGTCTAGGATTACCGAAAATATACCTTCGAATAATTGTCAATGATAATTAGCGATGTAATTAACAAATTTTGTAGTAATTTTTTTATTTTGATTATTGTAGTTTGTCTTTATCATGTATTGTAAACTTCGTCACTTATTAATTTTTCATTTCGGTCAGTAGTAGATTGAATTCTACATAGCAGCACAGAAAAAGCTGGTAAGAAAACTTAAAAAAAATAAGATCATATGGTTGGGATCGATTGTAATAATTATATGCTTTAGAAGCCTTAGGCTTCGTCAGATTTATCATTCATAACATATGGAGGTGGAGTGGATTGTAACATCCAAGTCATGCAACTAGAACAATTAGGTTTGCTACATTGTCGTCAGATGATTGTATGTTTCCCTTCCCTCAAAGGGTTAGTCGCACCTCTATTTTTGAAGGGTCGAGGCAAAGCCATTGCGAACCTTTGTAATAAGTGTAAAATTGACCATTGACATTTGTAATGAAGTAGTTGTTCTTTGACTTTAACTTGTATATCTGTAATTGCCTTAAGACTATAAATGATATATTTGATTTCCTTATATCTATTGTTCTGATGATTCTAAACATTAGCCATCATCCAATCAATGATATCCACCTCATTGCATTCTTTTGATGAAATTTTGGCGTGATCTTCCCTCTTCATGAAATAATGTAAAAATAATTTGGTCATAAATCGTTCTTCTTCTCTATCATTCAATCGTTCTCTCCCCCTTTTTAACAAAAATCTAAACCTAAATTCACGTCAATATTGCTCCTCTCCTCGACAACAAATTTTATTCCGAAAGGTTAAAGCTTTGAAATGCTTTTTAGATTTGATTTCTCAGGGCATTGACATCGCCTGTTTTTTCCCTCGGGTTCAGTTTGGATAGCACTGGGAATTAGTTGCGCTTAATATAGATTAGATTATGAGTAATTAGTTCATTTGTTACACTTTGGAAAACCCATTCGCTTATGGGTAATTAATTGCGTGGACATCCCAAACTTAGGAAAACCCATTCGCTTATGAGTGTTTAGTCGGTGAAAGATTAGATTATGAGTAATTAGCTGTGCTTTGACCATTGATTTGGGATTTGGGATTATGCTGAGGTTTATTCGAACATTATACCCATCAATAAACCAAAAAAAGGAGATAGCGCCGGTGGGTTTGCCACCAGGATTTAGGTTTCAGCCAACTGACGAGGAGTTTGTTAATTATTATCGTAAAAGGAAGGTTCACGGTCTCAACATTGAGCTGGATAATTTTTCTGAAATAGGGATCCTAAGTGATAATTTTTTGGGCCATGAGGTCGGAAGTACCCAAATGGGTTCCGAACGAACAGAGCAACCAAAGCAGGATACTGGAAATCTACTGGAAACGGCAGGCGGCTTTGTTATCAGAACCAGGCTATTGGCATGAAAAAGACATTGGTTTATTATAGAGGTCGAGCTAGTTAAGGAATGAGGACTAACTGGGTTATGCATGAGTATCGGCTTGATGATAAGGAATGTGAAGATACTATGGGCTTGCAGGACTCGTATGCACTTTGTAGAGTTTTCAAGAAAAACGCTGTGTGCGCCGGAATAGAGGACCATGGACAATGCAATAACATAGCAGTAATGGAGAGCGCTCAAGCAATCACTTGTGATATCAATAACGATCAATATCAAAACATGTCTCCTGATGTTGGTCCGATGTGCACATCTTCGTGCGTGGATGAGGATGACAAAGGTGATGCATGGATGCACGGGTGAGTGTGTGGTTATCAACAACATGTTTTCAGTTTTTTATACGCTGATTATGAAATAAGAAGAGTCTTGACAAGTACACTAACATACCATGCAAAAACCTTGGAAGTAAGGGTATTTTTATATAAAGGTAAATCAATTTACCGTCAAAATTGATTTGCAACTTGGGTTCATTTACATTAACATATAATTGTATGCTTGAAGTTTTGTTATATAGATACATGTGTAGCACTGCGGTGTGTTTGTGTAGAGGCTTTGGAAACTACCAGTTTCCTAATTCGGATTAGTCGTTCACCCGTATCTAATCTACTACACGCACAGGTATTTCCCATTTGATTTTGGAAACTACCAATTTCAATGTTTCGATTTTGGAAACGTATGCTCAGTTCTGCAAACCGAGCTCACTTTAGGTATGCATCCATATTAAGCCTTACTACGTATCATAAAGTAGTCATACAAAAAAGTATCATAAGGCAACAAAAATTATAGTATCATCAATTCATAATAGATCAGGGCAGCAAAAGTTAACTTAATACATACATATATTAGCAAAAGTTATAGTAGTATCAGGGCAGCAAAAGTATCATAAGGCAGCAAAAGTTAACTTAATACATACATATATATACATCCAAAAAATGACATTATAGTAGCATCAGTTCGTACCAGATCAGGGCTTTGCGGGGCTGTGGAACTTCCAACAGATTCGTTATGGATTTGCGGCTGTGGGAGAGCCAGTCCGAGGTGAGCAGTCGCATGTGATGGACCCGCAGCATCAGGACAAGGGGTGAGGTAGTTTGGCCAATCATATTCCTAATCAACTTCCAAATCTACCCACTAATCATTCCTCTGGTTCATTGGGGCTTGGCTATCAACATGTATGTCATGGGTGGCTTCAGGATATAAGCTTGGCAAGGGGGGTAACAAAGCAACTTCATGTATCATTGCGTCAAATCTTTCATCTGAATCCATTTCCACTTCGTGATTACACAAACATGGAACCACTTATTCCTCCTTATTTCTCACAAAAAGAAGTTCAGGCCTGGTTCCAGGATGAGCATGGGTACAATGCTGAACCTTAATGAGGTAAACCTTGTAATTGAATTAAGCAACAAAAGTAGTGATATAGCCAGTGCCTTCATAACATTGTATTTTCAGGTAGAAAGATGTATGGTCATACTAAGACTAGTTACAGTCGTCAATTGCAAGCACACGTCCCATTGGCTTCATTATTTCTTCAACAACAGGAACCTTACTCTTTAGGAAATCAGGAAAGCCATCAACTTTAGCCTATGATTCCACATCTAACACTGGTTTAGGCTCAAATTCTTTATCAGACCATGCTTCCAGGTAAATAGCACCACCAGGTTTTGTAAAAACTTTCATTATTAGCACATGATCACGTTTACTGTAAGATGGGCATGATACTAGAAAAGAATTATTGGGTATTACCCGTACAGGACACAAATTATGATTTAGAGTCACCTGAAGCGTGTGATGCACAGCTTCAACATTCCAATGTTCTTTAAGAACAGTGGCAGTGATGTATAGCGACGAGTCCTCCATTGAATTTTTTTTGAACTTTCAAAGATTGGGGTTTAGGGGATATGGAGATGATGATGTTCTGAAGCTTGAAAGGATATGTGAGAGACCCATTGGATGGTGTCTAGTAAATATGCAAACTGGAAATTTTTGCATAGAAGACAAAGCATACTCAATTTTGAGGTGGCACCAGTGACCAATGGTGAATGGTCAATTGTTATAATTGTATGCATAAGATTTTTAAGTTAAGATGGCCAGATGGTTAATTGCGGTGAAATATTTATAGGATATACATGCACAGATGCACTTATCAAATAATAGCTTGTGAAAATCAAATTGCAAGATCTGAATTGACGAGGAGACATACAGCTGGCAAGTGAAGGACCTGAAATGATGTGGAGGGATACAGTTTCTGGTTTACGGCATTATTACTTTGTAGAATGCATTCGACCGTATGTGTTGGCACTTTATAAAATATTTGAACTGTACTTTTAAATTATGTATTTGATCATATGTGTTATATTTGAAGAATTGGTATGGTATGTAGAATATTTTGGATGGTTTGAATGTGATAATGGATGTAACGGATGTGTTTCTTCTATGTACAAAACCGGTATTGCAAAACTTATAATTAAAGCATTGTATTTGCCTACTTTTACATTTGATTTTTTCCTAATGTTGTATTTCAAGATAATGGTGTTGCATTCCATAATACAGTGGTGTTGCATTGCCTAAAATAATAGTAATTTCACATGGCACATAGACCCCACAGCTGACATGGCATGTGACACGTGTGCGACTGACGTGGAGAGTTGACGTGTCGCGTGACATGTAGGAAGCTAAGATGGAAAGCTGACGTGGCCCCGCTATCGTGACCTAGTAGTCAGGATCTGACTAACGTTCAAGCAACGCTGAATATTGTTGCATTACGTGCAAATAGTGTTGCATTACGTCTATAATGCAACACTTTCTTTTCGTGGCAGTAGATGGGCTAAAGTGTTGCCTTAGAGGGCTAAGGCAACGGCCGCGGATGCCGTGCCCTTCCGGTGTTGCCTATTTGAAAAAAGGGGAAAATGCAATGCTTTTTCGATTTAAGGCTACATAAAACTTGTGTCGAGTTTGCCCACTTTTGTAGTAGTTGTGCACATGATCCTCCTGGGAACGTTTGTTTTTTTTGTTTGCTCTTTTGTGTTTTTTATTGCTGTTGTAACACCCCGTAAAATAAATACGAAATATACATAAGGTAATTTAATTTAAAATAAATATTAATAATCAATAATAAGTTAATGGGCTGAAAACGGAATTTTGGCTAATTGAGAATTGGGCCACAAAAGTATTGCTATTGCGTCCGTGGCGAGACTCTGATCCATTTTCATTTTTCTATCATTGAAAATGAAGCCTGTATGTATTTTTTTAATAAAACAAGTTATGTGTAAATATTAACACACACGGTTTGAAAGTCAAATAGATTATATATAAATCCGGAATATATTTACTTATAGATTGGCATGAAGTAATATTCCAAGTGAATTTGAAATTGTTTGTATATATTCATATGTAAAGGGGACAAAGATAATCAACATATGAAAATAAGTCAAAGCAATTAATTTAGAATTAGTAAGAAAACAACTTTACATTTGAATTAAATCTCGTGGCTCGACCCTATAAGGGGGTCAACCACCCTGTAGGAGGGGGTCGATCGCCTTACTGGGTGGAGTGGGGGAGGGGGTGGATTTATGTTTTGTTAGGAAGATTTATATAATTTGCATCAGTTAGACCGTCCAAATTAAATATGAATAATCCAATGGTCTATACTTTCATTTGCAACTATAAATATGACTCCCCAGCCTCATTCTAAACCATATTCTCATTCCTTTCTGCGCCTCGATATCGCCCTTCTGCCATTGTTAATTCCAGAGATAAGTTTGGATTCTCTACTATTACTATAAACTCAATTCTATCCTCTCTATTCTAAGATTACTATAGATTCAAATTCTAGAATTTAGTTTTCTTTATATATAATATTCTGATTCACTTGATTCTTATATATATTAATAGAAGTATTAAAGCACGATTTCGAAGGCTAGATCTGAATATGATTCTACAAATATCTGTCAATTCTCATTATTCTCATTCTCAGATCACTATAAGTGGAAACCCTATCAGTTTTATTTTTTATCTTTCATAGTTTAGATTTGGATTATTATGCCTATATGGGATTTGGCTTAAACAAAAATAAAATGCTATAAACCATCCAAATCTTATATTTCATTTATCGCTAAAATGGTCAATCAAACGTGAGTATTTGGGTTTGTGTTATTTGGATAATGGAAATTTAGGCTAAGGGCGAAATTCCTAGTTTTTGGTTCTGATTCACTTGATTCGTATATATATGTTTGTGTGCTAAAAACGTGAGATTTGTATACTGTAAATAAATAGGGTTAAACGCCTATTTCAAATATATTGGTTTGAACGTATTATTTACAGTATATTATCTTAAGTTTTTGTATGCAACATAAATTAAAAGTGAAGCAACGCCAAAAGCAATTTTTTTGCATACGTAATTGGATTTATTGCACCTTGTCAATATTTCTATTATTTAAATAACTATACAGGCCTAGGTTGCAAGTTTTATTCATATTTGTTGTTATTTCCCTTCTTATCATTATATGAGAATATGCTTGTTGGACCATGTTAATTGATAGGTAAATTAATTTGTATACCTTAATTGTAATTGTTAGGATTGACATTTCAAACATGATTAGGTTGTTATTCTCGTTCGCATAATTCATGCCTATTTATATATATAAAGTAATTAAATGTAATATTAATGCATATTAAGTGGGTACTAAATACGTTTAAATTAGGAAATAGAATTTGAATGTTCCTATAGGAATTTGTATGCATGTTTGTGAACTAATTGCTTTAATTATAATTAATGACACATTGATAGGAGGTTAATCATTACTTGTAGTAAAAGCCTACCCAGAACTGACCGACATATCCAACATCTACAAGTAAAACTGCTTAATGTGATAGTTTAGGGTGTAATAGCCATTATAATTAGTACCCTAAGACATGAGGTTAAGCGCAACTTGAATTCAAAGCCTAACCGGAATTTCCCGGCAAATTCATCATCTACAAGTTGTTGGTTTAATGTGAGATGTTTAGTGTGTGTGTGTGTGTATTGAAAGTTAAGTGATCTCTCAAGCATATTACATACAATAGGCCAAGCTTTCAATTCATCAACCAACATCCCCACTATATCACTGAAACTAAATACATAACTCAAATTCAAAAAGAAATGTTTGTTGCTGAGAGCCAACCTCCATGACTTCATCAAAATGAGAATCTTCAATGGCCACTGATTTGAATTTTGCTGCATGCAACATAGCCAAGTATCATTGCTAACAAATAACTCCATGCACTTGTGCTTTACTACCAAGACAATCCAGCTTTCACAATAAATTGTAACCCACTCAATTGACGACTATGTCAAACAAAGGATTAGGATTGCTCCTTGTGTGCCTTCTATGAGATTTAACATTGCTACCAGCCGGCAAGATATCTTCAAAACTAAAGTCCTGTCCCTCATTTAGATCATCAGCCTAGCATTTACCTTTAATTATTTTGATCTTGGGTTTAGTTAAGGGACGTACACTGGTAGGTTCAGCAGAGGATATTGACGCCATAAGAGTTTTAACATGTGGAAAAGTTAATCTCGACCCAATGACTGGAGGAGGTAATGTTATCACACGGCCTTAAGATTGCATAAGGAGAACTGGACAAAGTCGACAAGGACATAACTGCAGCTGATAGTGAAGAAGAAGCATTCAAAGCAGAAGCAGCAAGCAAACTGTGATTGAATGAACCAGATGACATGCGATACCAGAGGATAAATTACAAGTAGTACCCATCATTATAGGAGTAGAAGTACTTTGATTAGTTGAGTTTAATCTAGAAAGAATCTCTTTATCTCTTGATGTTCTATCAGTATTGAAGTTAACCACATCTGCTATTTTAGTTACAAGCACATCATTCTGATTATCAACAATTTTATCCGTGCCCTTTTCATGCTGAACCACCTTGTTTGTACTTGTATTTGTTTCGGGATTCCCACCATCCATACCCTTTTCATGTTGGATCTCATTAATAATATCAGCATTTCCATTATCTACTACTGTTTGTCCAACATTATTACGTCCATTCTCCATATCAGTAGTGTCCAGTGTTGCAAAAGGAATAGCACATACATTTCCTACTTCAGCATTCTCATCCATGTTAACTCTATTTTTATCAATATCTATCTTTCTCTAATATTTCTTCTTCCTAGTGTTTGCCGAGTGCTATTTAGTCTGATTTGTATTCACTTGCGTACTCCGTTTATGATTTCCAGCTTGTATATTAAAAACTTCTTGTTGGTCTCCTTTTGTAACAAATTGATCATCCTTTACCTCCTTCTTGTTTTTTTAACTCACATGAAATTGTAGCATGACCAAACACTTTGCACCCTGTACAAATCAATAGCTTCTAGTCATATGATAGATTAGCAGATGGGCATTTATCTCCTAAAGAAGCTATTGGTATAGAATCAGGCTGTTCAAGGTCAGGGGAGACTTCCACCAATGCCTTAGCATACCTAAACCTATTCATCCTAACTGTGCTACTGTCAAAGCAAATCAATCTTCCTATATAACACACTAACTAGTTTATACCAATTAGGGTCCATAGTATAGTAGGAATTCTATCGAAGTGAATCCACGTAGGTACCTTTCTGATCTACGATTGAGCATTTCCAATCATAGGACCCCATTTGGTCAGAATGAACATTCTACCTCTAATAAAAATTGGATCCGCATTTAGAATCCTATCCTTTTCAATTTCATTTGAAAAATTGAAGTAGAAAATCTACCATCAAATTTGATATCTACTTCCCCTTGTAGTTTCCAATACCTTCTCAAGTAGTTAGCTACAGCGAGATAATTTAAAGTACCATCTAGGAAAAATCCTACTAAATGGTTACTCCAGTAATCCATACCTATTTTTTTAACCAAATCTAGCAACGATTTTGGAGGAGCACCTCTAGGAATGTCAAAGTGTTGAGGCTCATATACTCCAGCGTTCCTCTGTAAGGAATTGAATAGAGATGCGCAATCACATTTGGTAAAAGATGGGCGAGATATTTGTGTGTAAAGTAGACCCGCCTTAGGAAAGGTATTAAGTGGCTGACCTACCTTTGGTTGGGTATTAAGTGGTTAGGACTAGGTTCGTTCCTAAGGTTCACTCCTTGGTTCTGAACCAAAGTCATAGGACCCGTCCTTTTACGTTTCAAGTGGTCTTTGGGTTCACCTTTCTCTTATAAGGTATTAAATTTTCCTAATAGACGATAGCGTATGAGTAGGGTAGTTCTCTAAGTAACGTTCGCATCTTATCGTGGGGGTTAGTGAGGACTGACCTAAGGACAATTTATATAAATGGCGTAAAGGAACCACCATTTAAGGGAAGTATTAAGTAGCTTGGAGTTCACCTGTAGGGACAGCTATATAGTAACAAGATGGTTCGCCAAGAGGGTCTTAAATAAAGTTGTGTTCCTATCTAAACCTAGTATTAAGTGGTAGTTACTATTTCTCGACCTACAAAAGGAGTATATATTTTATATGACGTTGACGTTAGGGACGAGGTCTTAAGTGGCTAGAGAACCACCATAGGGTATTAAGTGACTAAACGGATGTCCGCCCTTAATAAATTAGGTAATGGCCTTAAGTGACTAGGTATAGCTCGCCTTGTGGGGTATTAAGTGACTGTAAGGATGTCTGTTCTCATATTAACATGTGGGGGTATTAAGTGACCGTAAGGATGTCCGCCCTTAGATTAACATGTAGTCTTAAGTTACTATAAGGATGTCCGCCTGATATGTTTAGTTTTGTATGCTTGTTTCCGTAGACTTAGCATGAAGAATTTACACTGCAAAATATAGGAAATAGTTGTTCCTAAACTTACATGCTTTTCATTCACCAAAACTTTATGTTTTGACCTCCTTCCACTTAACATTAACATGTTAGTAGGTGAGGACATTTGGATCAGTGATGATTAGTGATTGCTTGGAGGTGGAGTCCTACGATGGAGGCTTAGTTATTTATGGTAGTAGTATTATTATTGTTTTTGTTATCATTATGTATTTGGGATGAATATTGATGTACTTATTCTTTATTGAGACTCGTTGTATTTGACATTATGGTGTTTTAATTTTTTCGTACATATATTTTTGAGATATTGTATTCTATCCCTTCCGTTTTGTAAGACTCTTATTTCGTTTAAATTGCTGTGTTATATCTATTTTTAGCATTTCCTTATAAAAACCAACGATCCATTTAGAATGGTTCTAAGTTTCAATGGGCCTTTTCTGGGTTGGAATTTAGATCCATTTCGAGCGGGTTGCTATGCTTATTTTTCTGGTTTCATTCCTATATTCATTCTTAATCCGTCACTTGAACTGCTAAACATCTACATTTTATCTCTTCCCCCTCCATATACTCTTGCAACACTAAAATCCTATCAATGGAAGTACCACTTGAACTGACTACAACAACAACTTGTCTCTTGCTACTCTCTGAATTGATTGCCTTTGCGATTTGACATGGGTAACCCTTATCCCTTCAGACTTTGATTTACTTGCTAATTTTGTCTAGTGTTTTGCTTATATATGGTTAACTTTACCAATGTTTACTAATTTACTTAATGACTGTTATATTGCCTAGTTTGTTTCTTTTTCGCTAATTTGTCTAATTTATTCAATAGTTTTAAAGAATATTAAGAGTTTAATTTAAATTAGGTAAGTTTTATATGCATCCACTTTTTTAGTCTTCTAATCCACCTACAAAAATAACATCTTTGACCATTCAACTTATTTTATGAAATAATCAGTTTATCCATCCATTACTTTTCTTTCTTTTTAGATTTTCAGTGTATGCTATATTTTTTAGTTTATCCATGATTTTATTATCAAGATCTGTTTGCATAACCACTTGAGTAACTTCTAAAACCATAAGACCAACAACGAATCCCACACTGCATTATTTTGATGACCATCATCTATTAATCTATTGTTTAGCTATATATTTGTTAGAATTTTGAGAGAGAAAGAGATAAAACGATAAAGCACCAAACGACTACATAGATATTTCTTACAACAAGTTGATTACACCTCATAAGCTTTAAATAAAGAAAGATATAAAATTACTTCCTAAACTATAGGCACATTCCTAAAGACTAGGTAACTAAACACATCAAGATACTTAAGAATAAGACAAAAGCAAATACTTATTGCTAACACACTGCCTTAAACCGAGTATGCTAATATTCAGTTTACGCAACTACCAACTTTCAAAGAACCATGGTTCTCAATTCTTCATCATCTTTCATAGACGAACTCCATCACGATTTTCATCTCTAGCTGGTTGGATATGCTCAACTGTTTCGTGTTGATTGATACATTAACCATCAACAACTACTCTTGGTTTTCTTAAAGGGACCTTCTTGGTCTCTACATATGGATCATCCATTGATACCACGGTACCTGTCATCCCCCTAACAAGCTAGAGCTGCAGCTCTTTCTCATTTGGTTGTTGGATGACACAAAACCAAATCTTCTTCACTCACAGACTCATCTACTTCACTTGTAGACATATACCTATTCTTTAATAAGCATTTCATCAAGCAGTTCTCTCAAGCATTCACAAATATCCAACCCACTAAATGACGTTACACCCTTCATCATCTTCGTCTTCGTTCTGCAGCAGCTGTTGCGCTTTCTCTTGCATTTGCAATATCCATGAGCACTCAATAAGATCTGCATCAACTCATGCTTGACCCTCCAAATATATTGCTCGCTGAGGAAGAAACATGCCATGAAGATACATTTCTGTGCATGCTTCCTGCTCTTATACTTCCTACTAGCATACTTTCTCCAATACCTTCGCTTCCTCATATGCTTTCCAATATTTTATTTGTATCCATTGTTTTTTTACTTGTAACAAGCTCAAATTAATGTTGTAGGATGCCCAGTTTGATCTCTTTTGATTATAGATGCATCAGAACAGACTAATCCACATGCAGGCTCGATAATTCCACTTATATCATGTAGTATGAAATTAGACTTCTTCCCGCTTGACATTGTTATATATGACATAGTTGTATGCACAATTATATGATTTTTGTTTGATGCTAATAAACAAATAAATAATATTTTAAAATGTGTTTGTTACTGTACTGTTCTATATATACATCACAGACAGGAATATAATATTTATATTTAAATAGAATACGACCGTACAGATATTCATATATTCATACAATATTTTATTTAAATTGAATATTATAATTTAAATATTCAAATAGTACAACTATTTATAACTCCACTATTTATTCAATTCACATGAGATTGTACTTGTAAATAAACTGAATATGATAGACAAGTTTGTTTGACAACAATAAAATAATATTTTATTTCAATCAAATTTGTTTATTACATATATCAGTACAGTTCTCTCACAGCTCCTCACTATAGTTCATTCATCATTTAGTACATTTTCATATATACTACACTCAGTTTACAGACTCACTCATATACAGATATTCCTATATATTTTTCTCTGTCATCTTCAGTCTTCTGTCTTCACAGCTTTCAGTCAGTCCAATCTGCTTACCTGTCATATGAAACACACATAGTATACAGCAATAGAAATGAAACCGAATACAAACAAATAAAATTTTATTTTTAAATTTTATTTGCCTCAGAATTACGGTGTGTTTCACATCATTTTCCTAGACTTGGTTTGATATGCAGGGACAGGAAAAATTGTCTGATGACTGCATGTACACATGTGTATAAATATACACATGTGCACTGCCTCGCCAATCAAAAATCAGCGAGCAACTGAGGAGCAGCCACATGGACCGTCTCGACTCAGTGCATATGAATATGGTCGAGCACAAGTAAACATGGCATGGTCGAGCCAAAAGTGAAAGTCAAACAAATATTCAAACAGCCCAAGTGTCGAGTCGAATGATAGCATGGCACATGTACTAGTGCAGGCTAAACATAGTTCATTTCAAAGAAGCATAAAAATAAAAATAAAAAGGCTAGAAAAATTCAAGGAGAAGTGAACAAGTGCAGCATCAAATTCAAGTAAGAAAAAGGGAAGGTATACTAGTGAGCAAGGTTTAAACCAGCAAAGAAATAAAAGTGCCAAAGTTGATAGGTCATAGTAAAATGACAAGACCACATGAAGCACCAGTTTTTTTAACAAGGGGAGGGCAGGCCGAGCAGTTCAGGCACAAGCACAACCATGAGTACACAGGCAATGGTCAGGATCAACAAGTCGAACCATCCAGACTAGAATTCAGGTGTTCAGAAAGAAATACATAGCAGGAGTATAAATGGTGTGCAAAGGCAAAGGTCAAATTCAATTACAAGTGCAGCTGTTCAAGAGACTTACACAAGGAATGGTTCATCTAGTCAATATGTTCTACACAACAAATGTGTACACAGTAATGTGAAGCGCATATCAAAATAGAGATAAGCATGGTAAATTCAGCATTAAACATGCTAGCAATACAACATGATTCAGCTATTATAAAGACAGTGCAGTTTTAACGAGTGAAACAACAAAATAAAGCAAATCATGGCCTCAAGTATTTCATAAAATCTGGTTAACACAACAAAGCATACATGGCACAACATATACTCACAACAGGTGTAACATGTGTACACAAAACAATGTGCATGACAACAGGAATAAGAGCAAGTAAGAATGTGAAAGTAATACATAGCAAGATGATCACATAGCAGCATAGTGCGACAGTTTTAACAAAACTACATGCAGTAACAAGATGAAAATGATATGGCAAAATACATACGTGGTGCAACAGTTCCAGAGTGCAAACCAGTTCAAGTGTTTGGCAAACCAAAATATAGTATCTGTTTAAGGCGTTATCAAGTTACCAAAAGTGGTCAAGGATGGAATCTGTTCTAGATCAGTTTATATTTCTGAAAATCACAATTTGGATTTCATAAAAATATGGACTCAAGTTCAAATAATAATACAAAGGATGAGTATGAGTTCTTATTTTTAGGAAGACAAAATCAAGTACATCAGTTTTTTTGTATACCAGAAATAGTTCAATATATTTGGTGATGATTAAATGGTCAAAAATTCCACACATAATGTTGAATTTACAAATTTGTTTTATATCAAGATTTTCTAGACAGAAGACTAAATCAGAAAATCTTCACGCAAGGTATTATTTCCAAAAAGTTTGAAGAATTCAAACTCTACAAATTCAAAGCCAGAGATTACCAAAACCCCAAAATATATGAAAATTTCAAACCCAAAGTTCACGCTAATATCATGACCTAGTCTCAGCATCGAAATCAGAGAAAATATTGGATTTTTTAATCCTATATAAACACCCAATCCTCATCAGCAGTAAATCATCCAAGTTCAAGCACAATTTAAGAGAATTTCGAATTAAAAATCATACCATAGAACAACCAAGTAACTTGGATCCAAATCAAAGCATTTCAATTCGAATAAGCAACGAGGAAGGTCATTGGATATTTAGAGAATCACGTGAGAGAGAGAGCGGCAGCCTCAAATTGAAGAGAATCATAATCTTAGAACCAATCACTGTCGCCATTATTATTTCCAGAAGGAAACCATAGAATTTTTCTCAATTGCCAGAGCCGCCATTCCAAGCAAAGCAAAGTGATCGGATCCAACAAGGAAAACAAGTGTGGCCGGCCAAGTTTGAAAGGGCTAAGCACTAAAGGAATTGATATTTAAATAAAACTAGGGTTTTTATTCTAAGGGGTTTTTTAAATTGTCTTTTAATTTATTTTTATTGTTTTCAATTTGTAATCGTCTTAGAGTTTTCTATTTTGTCTCTAAAAACTAGGGAGACAAATTACAAGATTTGTAATTCGGGGAAATCTTGTTTCGGGGATAAAAGCCAGTGCAGGGTTTTGAGCGTAGGGTTAATAATAGTTGGGAGTGAGTGTCGTGAGTTTACAGGGGATTGTAAGCATAGAGATTGTTTTAACTCCTAGTAGAAACCTTGGGGAATGCAGCAGTAGGAAGGGTTTTGCCGAAGCTGGGTATATCTGTGTGTTATTTATTTTCCACATTTACTGTGATTATTATCTATGATTGTTATTATTTAATTATTCATTAAAAACTGCGATAAACCCTATTCACCCCCTCTAGGGTTAATTTAGATCCTACAAGTGGTATTAGAGCAGGTATTTTTTTATTTTATTTTAACTCTAGAGCCATGAATCTGTCTAATAACGCTTTTTCTAAGGGTCAATCCATAGCTAGGCCACCAATGTTTAACGGAACTGATTATGCCTATTTGAAAGCTTGGATGAAATTTTATTTGAGTTCATTCGATTATGATGTGTGAGATATTATTGAAACGGGTTATAGATCTCCCACTGTTATTGTTAATGGTGTTGAAATTCCTAAATCAAAAGACATGTGGGATGCTAATGATAAAAAATTATTTTCAACTAATGACAAAGCGATGAATGCTTTAATTTGTGCTCTTGATAAAACTGAATTTAATCGAATTTCTCATTGTGAAACTACACAAGAAATATGGCATACATTGGAGGTCGCACACGAAGGTACATCTCAAGTTAAGGAATCTCGTCTCGCTCTACTTAGCAATGAATATGAAAATTTCTCTATGCAAAAGGACGAAGATATAAAAGAGATGTATGGACGCTTCTCATCACTAGTCTACAATGCGAAAGCTCTTGGTAAAACTTATACCTAAGCGGAATTGATCAGAAAAATATCGAGAGTGCTACCGATGAATTTTGAAGCTAAGGTGATGGCAATTCAAGAATTTAAAGATCTGAATAAATTAAGCATGGAAGAGTTGATCGGAAATCTGATTACTTACGAGATGGAGTTAAAAGCAAGAGAAGAATGAAAGAATTCTGAATCAACGAAAAAGACGATCGCTCTAAATAATACTGTTGAAAGTCATAATGATGGTCCCATTGAAGAGCTAGCCATGGTTTTGAGAAAGTAGGCCAAAGGAAATTACAAGGCACAAAAGAAGAATTCAAAAACTAACAAGTCTAAAAGTTCAGACGATGAAGTGTTTTGCTACGATTGAAAAAAAATCGGACATATCAAACCAAATTGCCCACAGTTTAAAAATGAAAAGAAGAAGAAGTTCAGAAGAAAGAAGAAGGCTTTTGCTGCTAAATGGGATGACGAGGAAGGAGAAGAAGTTTCTGAAAGTGATGAAGAGGAAGTTAATTTGTGTCTTATGGCTTAATCTGATCCAGAAAGTAGTGAAGAGGATTCAATTGAGGTATCGAATTTTACTTAAAAAGATTTAATTTTAATGTGTCACGATCTCATAAAAACCGTTGATTCTCTTGAACTAAAAGTTAAGAAATTAAAATCTGATAGGTCAAAACTAGTTCAAGAATATAACAGTTTAGAAAGAAAACATGAAAAAGTTAAGAATTCACCGTTTTCAGAATGCGAAAAATGTCAATTTTTGAGTAATGATCTTTTGAAATTCAAAAGTGATTTTGAGTTACTTAAAAGTGAAAACGTGAATTTGAAGAACGAAATTCGTGATTTTTAGAAGGAGACTGAAAAGCTTAGAGAATCTGAAAAACTTGATTTTGAAAAGCGAAACAATTTGAAATTGAAATTTCTAAGTCCAATGCTAAAATCAAAGCATTTGAAAACGAAAAATTGGTTTTAAAACAAACTGATGCTGAAAAAAGGAAAATCACTATTAATCGTTGTTCAAATTTAATGAAAGAAAATAGCGATCTTAAATTAAAAATTCAACGACTTGAGTCATCTTTGACTAAATTTTCTAAAGGAGAGAAATCATTGAATATGTTGTTAAAAACCCAATTTTTTGTTTAAAATAAAAAGGGACTTGGTTTTGGATTTGATCTAGTTGAAAAATGAAATCCTAATGTTTTCAAAAATCCATTAAATGATTTAGAAAACAATCAAATTGAAATTTTGAAATCTAATAATTTCAAAGGGTTTTTAAACCATAAATAGAATAATAACTCGTTTAAAAACAATCCACTTAAACATGTTTGGACTCCAAAAAATAACTAAATGATTTTGAATAAGTCTAAAAGAATTTGGGTTCCAAAGGGTACGCTAGTGGATAGTAATGGATTGTTATATAAACGGGTTTGGGTACCAAAACGTGTAAACGAAGATAAGAGTGGTAATACCATTTTTGTTAGACCACTCGATCCTATAAACATTTAGGTATCAGGGATAGGCTAAGGAACAATTCTGCTTAAGAGATAAAAATTCAAATTGTTCCATTTTATTGAATTATTTGAAGTTCCTTAGCTATAGATTTCAGAGTTGGAGATCCATTGGATCACATTGATTATGGTAAGTCAGGTATGATCTCTAAACCGTATTTTTATTTTATTTCCTTTTTGGATTATTTCCCTTTTTAGTTTTTTTTATTTCTTTCATTTTTTTATGCTGATTTTATTTGATAAGGCCGCAATTTTTTGAGCATGTTTTGAACATGGTAAATTGGAATTTTAAAATTTATGATGTTATTGTATGCAAATGAAATTTCACACATTTTTTGCTGTTTTGAGTTTCTTCTTATTCACTTTGGGAAATATTAAAAAATCGAACTCAATACAGTAGACTACTTGAAAGCCATGATTGACTAACATTTTTTTACTTGGCTGATTTTGAAATCATTCATTATTGATTGTTGAATTTTTTGGATTATAAAAAATTTGATTTTTTAAGTGATTTCAAATAATTATCTTCAGATTTGATCGCTGACTGTTTCTTCTGCTTGTTTAAAAAATTCTCTGAAAAATTCACTTGTGATTCTTGCTTTGAAAATGATCTTGTGCTGCTCTGATAAGGAAATTGATTTGATTTGTTTGAATACCTTGGTGATTGGACGGTGAGTTGAAAATCGGTGATTAGATTTCTTTAAAATTTGAATTTCATATACAAGTACTTTTTAAAATTGTCTAGGTGCAATCAGTGTTAAAAATATTAGAAAATTCCATATTCTACTGACTAATTTTTGAAACTGGCTTTCAACTTGCATTGTAACTTTCAAAAACTCCTCTTGAAATTGATATTTTCAATTTTAAAATTACTTTTGATTATTTATTCAGAAAATGAAATTGTTGATTAATTTGAACCGTTCTGTGACTCATCAAAATTATTAATAGATTTATGAAATTTTGATGAGTTATGACTATGGTATAATTTATAACTAGAGGAGATGTTATTTTAAATCTCATAATGATTGGACAGATTTTATAATATCTTTGAATTAGAGCTTATTTCACGACCATCTTTTATGTCTATCATATTTCTGTCATCCATCTTGGTTTTATTTAATTTGGAGAGGTCAAATTATTTTTGGAAAGTAAAATAGCTTGGAAAATAAAAATAAAGAAAAAAGAAAAATATATAATTTATCCTTGGTATTCACTCCCATTTAAAAGTCCTCGCGGTTATGCGTGGGTGAATTACCTTAATCGCTATGTGCTTCCATTCTCACTTAATAGACCTTTGGGCTATGCGTGGTTAGCAAGTGCTTAACACATTTTTGAGCATATTTAAAATCTTCAAAATTCATATTCAAATATTCAATTTTTATTGAACTCTCCTCATTCTATAAAATCCATCGTAAATCCATTCATTCTAAAAGTGAAATTTGCTTCTGATTTAAAGATTATTATGATTTTTGTTTGATTAAATGGGATTTGCGATATATATTCTCTCTCTTAATTTGAATTTATATTTATGGTCTAAATTCGTCACTATTTCGATCTATATTATTCTTTTGATGATAACAAAAGGGGGAGAATGGTCAAGATTTTGATTGATGAGTATTTAATTCAAAAATATTTTAAGATTGGAAATTAAATATCTAGAGGGAGAATGGTCAATTGGATTTCATTATTCGTATTTTCCACATATATAGGGGTAGTTCAGTTGTGGGGGAGCAAACAAATAGGGGAGGCTAATAAATAGGTGGAGTTCAATATTCACTGTCAAACACATTTATTATGCTCAAAATCTTTTATTCGTTTGTCATCATCAAAAGGGGGAGATTGTTTTATATGACATAGTTGTATACATAATTATATGATTTTTGTTTGATGAAAACAACCAAATAAATATTATTTTAAAATGTGTTTGTTACTGTACTGTTGTATATATACATCACAGACAGGAATATAATATTTATATTTAAATAGAATACAACTGTACAGACATTCATATATTCATACATTATTTTATTTAAATTGAATATTATATTTCAAGTATTCAAACAGTACAACTATTTATAACTCCACTATTTATTCAATTCACATGAGATTGTACTTGTAAATAAACTGAATACGATAGACTAGTTTGTCTGACAACAATAAAATAATATTTTATTTCAATCAAATTTGTTTATTAGATATATATCAGTACAATTCTCTCACATCTCTTCACTACAGTTCATTCATCACTTAGTACATTTTCATATATACTACACTCAGTTTACAGACTCACTCATATACAGATATTCCTACATATTTTTTCTGCCATCTTCAGTCTTCTGTTTTCATAGCTTTCAGTCAGTCCAATCTGCTTACCTGTCACATGAAAGAAATGAAACTGAATACAAACAAATAAAAATTATTTTTAAATTTTATTTGCCACAGAGTTACGGTGTGTCTCTCATCATTTTTCTAGATTTGGTCTGATATGCAAGGACAAGAAAAATTGTCTGATGGCTGCATGTACACACGTGTATAAATATACACGTGTGCACTACCTCGCCAATCAAATATCAGCGAGCAACTGAGGAGTAGCCACATGGACCGTATCGACTCAGTGCACATGAATATGGTCAAGCACAAGTAAACATGGCATGGCCGAGCTAAAAGTGAAAGTCAAACAAATATTCAAACAGCCCTAGTGTCGAGTCGAATGATAGCATGGAACATGTACTAGTGCAGGCCAAACATGGTTTATTTCAAAGCAGCAAAGAAATAAATAAAAAAGGCTAGAAAAATTCAAGGAGAAGTGAACAAGTGCAGTATCAAATTCAAGTAAGAAAAAATGAAGGTATACTAGTGAGCAAGATTTAAACCAGCAAAGAAATAAAAGTGCCAACGTTTATAGGTCATAGTAAAATGATAAGACCACATGAAGCACCAATTTTTTAACAAGGGGTTGGCAGGCCGAGCAATTCAGGCACAAGCACAACCAAGAGTACACAGGCAATGGTCAGGATCAACAAGTCGAACCATCCAGACCAGAATTCAGGTGTTCAGAAAGAAATACATAGCCGGAGTATAAATGGTGTGCAAAGGCAAAGGTCAAATTCAATTACAAGTGCAGCTGTTCAAGAGACTTACACAAGGAATGGTTCAGCTAGTCAATATGTTCTACACAACAAATGTGTACACAGTAATGTGAAGCGCATATCAAAATAGAGATAAGCATGGTAAATTCTGCATTAAACATGCTAGCAATACAACAGGATTCAGCTATTATAAAGACATTGCAGTTTTAACGAGTGAAACAACAAAATAAAGCAAATCATGGCCTCAAGTATTTCATAAAATCTGGTTAACACAACAAAGCATACATGGCACAGCATATACTCACAACAGGTGTAACATGTGTACACAAAACAATGTGCATGACAACAGGAATCAGAGCAAGTAAGAATGTGAAAGTAATACATAGCAAGATGATCACATAGCAGCATAGTGCGGCAGTTTTAACAAAACTACAGGCAATAACAAGATGAAAATGATATGGTAGAATACATAGGTGGTGCAATAGTTCCAGAGTGCAAACCAATTCAAGTGTTTGGCAGACCAAAATATAGTATCTGTTTAAGGCGTTATCAAGTTACTAAAGTGGTCAAGGATGGAATATGTTCAAGATCAGTTCATATTTCAGAAAATCACAATTTGGATTTCAGAAAAATATGGACTCAAGTTCAAATAATAATACAAAGGATGAGTATGAGTTCTTATTTTTAGGAAGACAAAATCAAGTGCATCAATTTTTTTATATACTAGAAATATTTCAATATATCTGGCAATGATTAAATGGTCAAAAATTCAACACGCAATGTTAAATTTACAAATTTGTTTTATATCAAGATTTTCTAGACAGAAGACTAAATCAAAAAATCTTCACGCAAGGTATTATTTCCAGAAAGTTTGAAGAATTCAAACTCTACAAATTCTAAGCCAGAGATTTCCAAAACCCCAAAATATATAAAAATTTCAAGCCCAAAGTTCACGCTAATATCATGACCTAGTCTCCGCATCGAATCAGAAAATATCGAATTTTTTAATCCTATATAAACACCCAATCCTTATCGTCAGTAAATCATCCAAGTTCAAGCATAGTTAAAGAGAAATTCGAATTAAAAATCATACTAGAGAACAAGCAAGAAACTTGGATCCAAATCAAAGCATTTCAATTCGAACAAGCAATAAGGAAAGTCACTGGATATTCAGAGAATCATGTGAGAGAGAGCAGCAACCTCAAATTGAAGAGAATCGAAATCATATAACCAATCGTTGTCGCCATTTTTATTTCTAGAAGGAAACCCTAGAGTTTTTCTCAATCGCCAGAGCCGCCATTCCAAGCAAAGCAAAGTGATCGGATCCAACAAGGGAAACAAGCGTGGCCGGCCAAGTTTGAAAGGGCTAAGCACTAAAGGATTTGATATTTAAATAAAACTAGGGTTTTTATTCTAAGGGGTTTTTAAAATTGTCTTTTAATTTGTTTTTATTGTTTTCAATTTGTAATCGCCTTAGAGTTTTCTAGTTTGTCCCTAAAAACTAGGGAGGTGAATTACGAGATTTGTAATTCGGGGAAATCTTGGTTCGGGGATAAAAGCCAATTGTAATAACCCGGAAAATCCGAGCCAATTTAAAAATTTTATTTTGGCAATTTTGATGAATTTTGAATATTTAAAATGAATTATTTTAAATAATAACGATGAGAAATTTATTCTGAATAGAATTAGAACATATATATTTATATAGATCGTCATTAGAATATAATTATTTATTTTTAATTGTAAAAGGAACTGAAAATGGCGCGGTAGTTTAAAAATTCGATTTCCAATTTCAAATGAATGTACATGATTCAAAATAAACCAGATTTTAGCAAAACCAAAAATATTAGAATCTATTTGAGAACATCTTTCCAATGAATCCGAAAAATTAAAATTTCATAGCGAGAATGAAAAGATATGCCCAGTTGAAAATTTAGAATAGTCGCTATGGAATTCTGGCCCTTAAAAATGGAAATTTTGCAAACGACCTCTTTTTTCGACGAAACCAATTTTGTTGGATCTGGGATGTCGAATTATTGCTAGATTCCAATATTCATAATTTTTGGAATCAATATGTGAGTGTGGCGAAGTAAAATGTGTTTTGACAGTTTTAGTTAATTTCGATCGACCAGAAAATGGCCATTTTTCAAACGGTCACGGAATTTGACGAAATTAGTTTTGTTAGAACCGTATCGTCAATACAAAGCTAGAAAATATTTTTTGGGAATTTTAAGAGTCCGTATGTGGCCCCGATAAATTGAAATGTGCGTTCAAATTCAATATATAGATTTATATTTTGATTTTGATAGAAACTGATCGAAACGATCGAGCCATCTTATGATACATATCCCATTGTGTTCGGAATAGGGGTAATTAGCTAGGGACGACAGTCGGGGGGTTTGATTTCGAGCTCAAAATAAAAAGGTACTTTTTTTTGAAATTAAATAATTAAATAATAAAAAAACCTCTCTCTCTCTATACTCTCTCAGGCCCCCCCCCCGTTCATTTTAAAAAAATCAAAAAGAAAAAAATCTAAAAGGAAAAAAAACGACGACGCCTGTCCACCCTCGCCCCCCACCTCGCGTCGCCGCCGCGCAGCCAAGCCCCCCTCTGTCGATTGCCTCTCCCTCCTCTTCCCTTCCGATTCGCGAGACCCCCTTTCCTCCCTCCTCTAACTAAAACCCGCCGTGCCATCTAAACCCCTTCCGCCTGAAAACCGCCTCTGCCTAACCAGCCACCGCCGCGATCTACACCTCCTCCCCCTCGATTGACGCGCAGACCTCCCCTCCCCTTTTTGCAAACAAAAACCGAAAAGGAAGGTGAGCTTTTTATTTAATTACTTTTCTATATTTTCTACTATGTAATTAGGTTAGTTTAGATAAGGAATTTTTAAATGAATGACATCGTAAGGCTTATATTTTTAGATGATGTAAAGCTCAAATTTTTGAATAGAAAAATTAAGAATTTTGATAGCGAAAAGTTTAGATCTTTGATAAGGAAAAGATTTGATTTTAAAGTAATGTTTTCATGAAATAAAAATGCGTGATTTTTGCAATGTTTTTATAAAAATAAAGATAGGATTTTTATAATATGAAAGTTATAATTTTTATCATATATGAAAGGTTGGATTTTTATAAATGGATTAGGGATTATAAAAATATGATTTTTATATAGTAAAGATTATAAAAATATGATTTTTATAAGGTAGAGATTATAAAAATACGATTTTTATACATGTTGTAGAGAAATAAAAATTCGATTTTTATATGAAAAGCGGATTGAAAATATGATTTTTATATAATAGAGAATAAAAAAATATAATTTTTATATATGTAGCAAAATAAAAATATGATTTTTATTATATATATGTTGAAATAAAATGCGATTTTTACAGCGTCGAAATGAAAATTTTGATCTGTATATAAGAAGTAGAAATATAAAAATATAATTTTTATATGAAAAGAAGCGTTGTAAAAATACATGAAGTAGAAATAAAAATATAATTTTATTTATTGGAAGGAAGCAATAAAAATATAATTTTTGTTATGAACAACGTAGTAAGGACTGCATTGGAATTTCAAACAAATCCATACGGTTCAGAAGTTCAGAAGTAAAAATGGCGGAGTGGATCTCAAAGGTAAGAACTTCTCACTTTTAATTTAATTTTCTAGTTAAAATATATACTAGGGTGCAGACGGTGCTTAGCAGCACCCGACACCCGTCGTCCACAAACCATGGATGACTTGTTTGTTTGATTGATGTGTTGTGAAAATTGATTGTGTGATGTGGATTGAATAAATATTTTATAGATTTTTAACGTGTATATAAAATAAATATTTATAAACAAATCGGACGATTTGTTTATGTACACACATTTGAATGATATTGATTGGGACGATAAATTTTACACATCGTCCGACTGCACAAACAAAACCTGTGTTTGATTGTTTGAAACCCCACATGGGTATTGGGATGAAATTGGACATACACTAATCCCAATAATTAGCTGTATGTCGATCGATTGATTGACAAACTGTGTAAGCGTTGAATATCTATATTCAATGCTTATACGGTGTAGAATGCACTCTGGGTGATGGATTGCTGTTTTCATTGTTGTTATACACATTTGTTATGTGAAATCCATATAACTGAAATTATATGGTAATTGACTGTGTCTGATTCCAGTTCAGAATTATCGAATAATTTAAAATAATATTCAGTGAATATTGAAACGGAAACCGTGTTAAGTAGTGAAACGCCATTTTAACACGAACGGGAATTCTGTCGATTTTATTTGTTTTATATTGAATATTGAAAAGTGATTTCAAAATCGAATATATTGAAATTGAAATTAGAATTAAACTAAATAGAATTGAAATTCGAATTAAACTGAATAGAATTGAAATTCAAATTAAACTGAATAGAATTGAAATTCAAATTAAATTGAACAGAATTGAAATTCAAATTAAACTGAATAGAATAGCAATTCGAATTAAATTTAATAGAATTGAAGTTTGAATTAAATTGAATAGAATTGAAATTCGAATTAAATTGAATTGAATCGAAATTCAAATTAAACTGAATAGAATTGAAATTCGAATTAAACTGAATAGAATTGAAATTCAAATTAAATTGGACAGAATTGAAATTCAAATTAAATTGAACAGAATTGAAATTCAAATTAAACTGAATAGAATTGCAATTCGAATTAAATTGAATAGAATTGCAATTCGAATTAAATTTAATAGAATTGAAGTTCGAATTAAATTGAATAGAATAGAAATTTGAATTAAATTGAATAGAATCGAAATTCAAATTAAACTGAATAGAATTGAAATTCGAATTAAACTGAATAGAATTGAAATTCGAATTAAATTGAATGGAAATGAAATTCGAATTAAATTGAATAGAATTGAAATTTGAATTAAATTGAAATGAATTTGAAATTTGAATTGAATTGAAATGAATTTAAAACGAATTTATAAGGAAAAATTCAATTTTGATTTGAATTTGAAATGGAAGTTGAAATTGTTTTTGAAACGAATTTAAAATGATTTATAAAATTCGTTTTAAATGGAAATCGATGAAATATATATTATATATAATGTAATAGCATGAATAGAATGCGTCGCGCCGCGGCAGTTCGTGAATTTCGACCATTGACTTCGAACGGACATTACGGGAGATCCGACCGTCGGATTCTCCTAAACCGGAACCGTTGGGTTCGTATCGAAAAGAGCTTTCTAACGTATATGAGAAATTAGAAATTTAACGGTTGGATTTGGAGATATGTCCAAATCAATTTCAGAAAAGGTCGATGTAAGTGCAGTTCGATGGCCGTTTATGGAAATCGACTGTACGGGCCTTGATAAAATTATTTAAAATAGAAATAATTTGTGTAAAATCATAAGAAGTGATTTGGAAAGAACTGGGATGAAAAATCCCATATTTGAAAAGATAAAAATGTATTTTTATTAAAATGAACTAGTTTTGAACTAGAATTATAATTTATTTATTTTTAAATTAAATAAATTGGATTTGAAATGGTTTTAAAAATAACTAGAATTTCCAATATATGAATTGGAATGGATTTGAATTGAAATTATCTTCAGAATATTTCGAAGATTGGATTCGGGATTATACGAATATTGTTATGAAAATTTGGAAGATATATTTTATATCGTTATTTCCAATACGATATTTGTTGATTTCAGAATTTGATATTGAATATAAGTCGATATATTTTCTATTCAGAGCCTTGTATTTAATATCAAATGGGATTTGGGTTTGTCGTGAATGGTGTCTTAATTAACACTATTCTTAAACCCAGTTGAGAAAAGATTAAATCTTTTTATTTAGATTTAATGAAGTATACCAATTAATTAATATATTTAATTGGAATTTAATTAGAATTGATTTTCGGGTTTATCGTGAACGGTGTTTTAAATAACACTTGTTCTTTAACCCGATAATTAATGGAATGTGAATTGGGTTTATTGTGAACTGTGTTTTTGATGACATTCTTCTTTAGCCCGATTTATAGTGAAATATGATTTGGAATTTATAAATCTTTTTATAAAGATTTAACAGGAATTTTCCAAAGTAAAGTTTTCCAATTTAATATATTAAATTGGAATTGAAGGGAATTCGATTTCATAATAATTAAAATGAAATTTTGTGGAGGAAGACTATTAATACATATGGAATTTAAAAGGCTTTGCCGTCATTCCATTTATATTATTGGTCGGATACGGAAATTGATATCGATTATATATTGATTTGTTTTTCTGTGAATATTCCATAATTAATGGAATTTGATTTGGGTTTATCGTGAACTGTGTTTTAAATGACATTTGTTCTTTAACCCGGTAAGAGACAGGATTACATGTATGTCATTGTACTCAAACTGTATGGTTGATCTCTGCTTAATATATATTTGTTTGGTGGTGGAGAATTTATTCTCTTGCTTAACGCCCTTCTCTGAGACGTACGTGCTCAAAGGTTATATATCGACAGAAATCAATAGTACGGTGTAGATTGTCGATGCGACATGTTTGATTTTCCAAAGTTAAATAATCATTAATATTGATTTTTGGGAAGATTAAAACTAAGAGGAGTTTTAATGAATCTTTAATCAGATTAAAATGGGAATTGATAATTTAAATTATCAAATATAGGAAATGATCGAGAATGGAGTATCACCAGTTTTGCTCCGAGCAATAGTTAAATCTTTAATTAGATTTGAACGAAAAATGGTAATTAAATTTACCGATAACACCGTGGTGTTAGTTATGGGGTAATAACAGTTTTGCTCCATGGGATGAATAGGTTGGGATTGGGAAATAAAATAAATGATTACTTCGGTGTCGTTCGCTAGTCCCGACTAGTTTGGAAAACCATTATTTGGTTTGAAATGACATCCAAAGGAAGATTAAAGAATAAAATTTAAAGAATTTATCTTTGATAAAATTATGGGAACCTTTCCCAAAAGATGTGAATATTTGAATAAAAGAATATTCAGACTTGGAATGGGGGCGTATGTTGGGTTTTATAGCACTTGTTTATTATATACCCGAGTTATTCGGAAAGGCCGGGTTTATACCCATTCTGAATAACTATTTCGACGATAAGTTGAAGATGAAGACTGTGGTCGAAGACCGGAGGTCTTCACATCGTTTGGATAATTACTGATGATCTTGATTGGGCTGTACACCCAAGAGGAGAGAATCAGCTGGTGATCATCCAGACGTATTTGGAGATCGATGGATATGCGATGTACAAGGTCAAAGGTGCCTCCGGTTTCGTTCAGACCCAGAACAGACTTGTAAATGGATTGTGTGTCTGACATTGGATTTTATTCTGTGTTGATTGATTTCTGTTAAATATATATCTGTTTGGCGGCGGAGAATTTATTCTCTTGCTTAACTCCCTTCTCTGAGAAGTATGAGCTTAGAGGTTATATATCGATAGGTATCAGTCGCATGGCGTGAATTGCCTGTGTGGCATGCCTGAGTTGCAGATGATCAAGGCTTCTGTTGAAAAGCAAAGTCGTGTGATTGATGATCAAAGCATGGCCTACGTGGCATAGCTTTGTGTATAACGTGAATTCGCGAGCCTCACACCTCGGTGTGAGTTAGAAACGGGATACAGACCGCTGGGAGAACATGACGTTTCTTTCTAGCTATGGGTGGTGTGAGTGTTTTATCAAGGCCTGGCATCGTTGATTATTATACCTTTGTGGATGTTGGATTGTGAGGCGCCTCAATTATAGGTCTATAAGGACCGGGAAACGTGTGTTCAGGAATTGCTAATCCTCAAAGTAAGAGAGGACCGACGCAGCCGATTCCAAGGGTTACCCAGAGTGTGTAGTCCTGATGCATTTGCTAGAATGTCTTGAAGCGGAGAGGAGCTTGCCCCTTGCCTCGACTCATGATGGAAATCCAATTTCCAATACGTGACATTTCGGTTTTGATTGTAGAGCCTAGTATTGGCGACATGATATATGGTACCCATGCCATCTAGGATTGATTCATTTATATTTGAAGTTGTTTTGACACTATACACTTATAACAGTATCAAATGATTTGTTTTTAAACGTATTAAGCATTATTTGGCTATTATAAGGTAAAACCCTATCCTCCGGCTTACATTGCATTGTGTGATAGGACCTGTGTCTTATAACAGCTTCATTTTTCCAAAAAGCATTGCGTTGTTTATTCTATGCACTGGTATTCTTGGAAGGAAACCCGTTCCGTGTTATATGGCGTGGTCCCTTGAATTACTCTCCTTTAAAGTAAAGTTTTAAATAACTGTTTTAGTTCTCAAACCAGTCACATGACTGACCTGGAGTTTATTGTTTTAATCTAAACTCTGGGTGCCCTTATTTCCGCAGGGCAGCTAATAGTTTTGGTTTTGCAGATTTATATTCACAGGATCTTGATTTACAGCTGGAACGACACTCGGAAAGCTCTGTATCCGTGTATTACTTTCAGTTGTGTATTGTATTATTTTCCACTGCTGTAATGTAATTTAAATCTCTGATATTTATCAAATGTATTTTGTTTATTCATACTCTGTATATTCTTGTATTCTGATGGAATTGTTGTATTTAATAATGAAATGTTTTTCTGTTTGTGTTTTGATGTGATTTGTTCTCAACTCTATCCGTGCTTTCCTTCACGGGGAAGTTCGGGTCGCTTCAGTTGGTATCAGAGCTCTGGTTTACAGAGCTCGAGAACAAGGCATATTAGAACCATATGAAAGAATTCATCAGAGATTGGATTAGTAACATCCAATAAGAATGACTCGTTAGAGATGGGATCAGTAGTGTCCTAGAATGAGTCGGAAGAGTATATTTTAAAAATGAAAATAATTTTTGCTTTGAAAATTTAAATCGTATTATACGTATTTGAATATTTATTTTAAATTGATTTGGACAATTCAATATTTAAAGATTTTGCATATACGCCTTGCAAACGTATATTCGAAGTTTTAATATACTGGATAGATATAGAATCGCACTCTAGTCGCCCAGATATAATTCTTGTAATGCGGCCGCATTATTAGCCTTGTGTTCGAGTTTCGAAAGTGGGATTTCTATATATTCCCAAATGACTGGTGTGAGAACCAAAACTAGATAGGGTCTATTGTTGTGATTTGGCATCAAAAACATGATTTTCTGTATATATATCAAAATTATGAATTTGAAACATTAATCCACTAATTGATTGCTGATTGTGTTGTATGACTATTCCTTTAAACCATTATGTGAATGAACGGTGGATTTAGGCCAAATTGAACCAAATATTGAACTTTATTGAAAATTATTTGCAAATGCATGCATGGACATATATATGTGTGAACAGGTCTTTGCAAAGAGGCTAGAGAAGAAGAATAAAATTGTTTGCCCAACAAATAGGTACATATTTACTAATTTCTTGGGTTTAGATGATTTTATGAGCCGATTGGCTGTTTCTTTTTCTTTTTGGATTAGAGAGGCATGTATGGAAATTTCGGGATTTTCCCGGTGCTCCCGTGCACGTGAGGTTATGGCGAAATATTTCGAAAATTTAGGGTGTTAGCCAAATTTTTGAAAAAAATTGAGAAGTTCTTAGAAACTGAAAAGTTGAAGAACTTAAGACGTAATGAAAATAATGAAAGTTGAGTTGGTTTGTAAAACAACTTTCAGCTTCGTTCCTTTTCGGGGACGAAAAGTTTTAAGTGGGGGAGATTGTAATAACCCGGAAAATCCGAGCCAATTTAAAATTTTTATTTTGGCAATTTTGATGAATTTTGAATATTTAAAATGAATTAATTTTAATAATAACGACGAGAAATTTATTTTGAATAGAATTAGAACGTATATATTTATATAGATCGTTGTTAGAATATAATTATTTATTTTTAATTATAAAAGGAATTGAAAATGGCGCGTGCGATTTCAAATTTCAAATGAATGTACAAGATTCAAAATAAACCGGATTTTAGCGAAACCAAAAATATTAGACTCTATATGAGAATATCTTTCCAACGAATCCAAAAAATTGTAATTTCATAGCGAGAATAAAAAGATATGCCCAGTTGAAAATTCAGAATAGTCGCTATGGAATTTTAGCCCTTAAAAATGGAAATTTTGCAAACGACCTCTATTTTCGACGAAACCACTTTTGTTGGATCCGGGATGTCAAATTATTGATATATTCCAAAATTCATAATTTTTGGAATCAATATATGAGCGTGGTGAAGTAAAACGTGTTTTGACAGTTTTAGTCAATTTCGATCGACCAGAAAATGGCCATTTTTCAAACGGTCTCGGAATTTGACGAAATTAGTTTTGTTAGAACTGTATCATCAATACGAAGCTAGAAAATAGGTTTCGGGAATTTTTAGAGTCAGTCTGTGGCCCTGGTAAAATGAAATGTGCGTTCAAATTCAATATATAGATTAATATTTTGATTTTGACAGAAACTGATCGAATCAGCTTACGATAAATATCCCATTGTGCTCGAAATAGGGGTAATTAGCTAGGGACGACAGTCGGTGGGTTTGATTTCGAGTTAAAAATTAAAAAGGTACTTTTTTTTGAAATTAAATAATTAAATAAAAAAACCTCTCTCTCTCTCTATACTCTCTCAGGCCCCTCCGCCCCCCCGGTTCGTTTTAAAAAATCAAAAAGAAAAAAATCAAAAAGAAAAAAAATGAGGCCGTCTGTCCACCCTATCCCCCCACCTCGCGTCGCCACCGCCCACCAACGACCGCGCCGCGCAGCCAAGCCCCCCTCCGTCGATTGCCTCTCCCTCCTCTTCCCTTCAGATTCACGAGACCACCTTTCCTCCCTCCTCTAACTAAAACCCGCTGTGCCATCTAAACCCCTTCCGCCTGAAAACCGCCTCCACCTAATGAGCCACCGCCGCGATCTACACCTCCTCCCCCTCGATTGACGTGCAGACCTTCCCTCCCCTTTTTGCAAACAAAAACTTAAAAGGAAGGTAAGCTTTTTATTTAATTACTTTTCTATATTTTCTACTATGTAATTAGGTTAGTTTAGATAAGGAATTTTTATATGAATGAAATCGTAAGGCTTATATTTTTAGAAGATGTAAAGCATAAACGTTTGAATAGAAAAGTTAAGATTTTTGATAGCGAAAAGTTTAGATCTTTGATAAGGAAAAGATTTGATATCAAAGATTTGATTTTAAAGTAATATTTTCATGAAATAAAAATGCGTGATTTTTGCAATGTTTTTATAAAAATAAAGATAGGATTTTTGTAATATGAAAGTTATAATTTTATCATATATGAAAGGTTGGATTTTTTATATATGGATTAGAGATTATAAAAATATGATTTTTATATATTAGTGATTATAAAAATATGATTTTTATAAGGTAGAGATTATAAAAATACGATTTTTATACATGTTGTAGAGAAATAAAAATTCGATTTTTATATGAGTAGCGGATTGAAAATACGATTTTTATATAACAGAGAATGTAAAAATATAATTTTTATATACGTAGCGAAATAAAAATCTGATTTTTATTATATATATGTTGAAATAAAATGCGATTTTTATAGCGTCGAAATAAAAAAATCGATCTTAAGTAGAAATATAAAAATATAATTTTTATACGGAAAGAAGCGTTGTAAAAATATATAAAGTAGAAATAAAAATATAATTTTTATTTATTGGAAGGAAGCAACAAAAATATAATTTTTGTTATGAACAGCGTAGCAAGGACTGCATTGGAATTTCAAACAAATCCAAACGGTTCAGAAGTTCAGAAGTAAAAGTGGCAGAGTGGATCTCAAAGGTGAGAACTTCTCACTTTTAATTTAATTTTCTAGTCAAAATATATACTAGGATGCAGACGGTGCTTAGCAGCACCCGACACCCGTCGTCCACAGACCATGGATGACTTGTTTATTTGATTGATGTGTTGTGAAAATTGATTGTGTGATGTAGATTGAATAAATATTTTATAGATTTTTAACGTGTATATAAAATAAATATTTATAAACAAATCGGACGATTTGTTTATGTACACACATTTGAATGATATTGATTGAGACGATAAATTTTACACATCGCCCGACTGCACAAATAAAACCTGTGTTTGATTGTTTGAAACCCCACACAGGTATTGGGAAATTGGACATACACTAATCCCAATAATTAACTGTATGTCGATCGATTGATTGAAGGACTGTGTAAGCGTTGAATATTTATATTCAATGCTTATACAGTGCAGAATGCACTCTGGGTGATGGATTGCTGTTTTCATTGTTGTTATACACATTTGTTGTGTGAAATCCATATAACTGAAATTATATGGTAACTGACTGTGTCTGATTCCAGTTCAGAATTATCGAATAATTTAAAATAATATTCAATGAATATTGAAATGTGAAGACGTGTTAAGTAGTTAAACGCCATTTTAACAAGAACGGGAATTTTGTCGATTTTATTTGTTTTATAATGAATATTGAAAAGTGATTTCAAAATCGAATATATTGAAATTGAAATTCGAATTAAACTGAATAGAATTGAAATTCGAATTAAACTGAATAGAATTGAAATTCGAATTAAACTGAATATAATTGAAATTCGAATTAAATTGAATAGAATTGAAATTTGAATTAAACTGAATAGAATTGAAATTCGAATTAAATTTAATAGAATTGAAATTCGAATTAATGTTTATAGAACTGAAATTCGAATTAAATTGAATAGAATTGAAATTCGAATTAAACTAAATAGAATTGAAATTCGAATTAAACGGAATAGAATTGAAATTCGAATTAAATTGAATGGAAATGAAATTCGAATTAAATTGAATAGAATTGAAATTCGAATTAAATTGAAATGAATTTGAAATTCGAATTGAATTGAAATGAATTTAAAACGAATTTATAAGGAAAAATTCAATTTTGATTTGAAATTGAAATGGAAGTTGAAATTGTTTTTGAAACGAATTTAAAATGATTTAGAAAATTCATTTTAAATGGAAATCGATGAAATATATATTATATTTATTATATATATATAATATAATGGTCTGAATAGAACGCGCCGCGCCGCGGTAGTTCGTGAATTTCGACCATTGACTTCGAATGGACATTACGGGAGATCCGACCGTCGGATTCTCCTAAAACCGGAACCGTTGGGTTCGTATCAAAAAGAGCTTTCTAACATATATGAGAAATTAGAAATCTAACAGTTGGATTTGGAGATATGTCCAAATCAATTTCAGAAAAGGTCGATGTAAGTGCAGTTCGATGGCCGTTTATGGAAATCGACTGTACGGGCCTTGATAAAATTATTAAAAATAGCAATAATTTGTTTAAAATCATAAGAAGTGATTTGGAAAGAACAGGGATGAAAAATCCCATATTTGAAAAGATAAAAATGTATTTTTATCAAAATGAACTAGTTTTGAACTAGAATTATAATTTATTTAATTTTAAAATAAATAAATTGGATTTGAAATGGTTTTAAAAATAACCAGAATTTACAATATATGAATTGGAATGGATTTGAATCGAAATTATCTTTGGAATATTTCGATGATTGGAATCGGGATTATACGAATATTGTTATGGAAATTTGGAAGATACATTTTATATCGTTATTTCCAATACGATATTTGTTGATTTCAGAATTTGATATTGAATGTAAGCCGATATATTTTCTATTCAGAGCCTTTTATTTAATATCAAGTAGGATTTGGGTTTGTCGTGAATGGTGTCTTCATTAACACTGTTCTTGAACCCAGTTGAGAAAAGGTTAAATCTTTTTATTTAGATTTAATGAAGTATACCAATTAATTAATATATTTAATTGGAATTTAATTAGGATTGATTTTTGGATTTATCATGAACGGTGTTTTAAATAACACTTGTTCTTTAACCCGATAATTAATGGAATGTGAATTGGGTTTATTGTGAATTGTGTTTTTGATGACATTCGTTCTTTAACCCGATTTATAGTGAAATATGATTTGGAATTTATAAATCTTTTTATAAAGATTTAACAGGAATTTTCCAAAGTAAAGTTTTCCAATTTAATATATTGAATTGGAATTGAATGGAATTCGATTTGATAATAATCGAAATGAAATTCTGTGGAGGTAGACTGTTAACACATATGGAATTTAAAAGGCTTTGTCGTTATTCCATTTATATTATTGGTCGGATATGGAAATTGATATCGATTATATATTGATTTGTTTTTCCGTGAATATTCCATAATTAATGGAATGTGATTTGGGTTTATCGTGAACTGTGTTTTAAATGACATTAGTTCTTTAACCCGGTAAGAGACAGGATTACATGTCTGTCATTGTACTTCGAACTGTATGGTTGATCTCTGCTTAATATATATCTGTTTGGCGGCAGAGAATTTATTCTCTTGCTTAACGCCCTTTTCTGAGACGTACGAGCTCAAAGGTTATATATCGACAGAAATCAATAGTACGGTGTAGATTGTCGATGCGACATGTTTGATTTTCCAAAGTTAAATAATCATTAATATTGATTTTTGGGAAGATTAAAACTTGGAGGAGTTTTAATGAATCTTTAATCAGATTAAAATGGGAATTGATAATTTAAATTATCAAATATAGGAAATGATCGAGAATGGAGTATCACCAGTTTCGCTCCGAGCGATAGTTAAACCTTTAATTAGATTTGAACGGAAAATGGTAATTAAATTTACCGATAACACCGTGGTGTTAGTTATGGGGTAATAACAGTTTTGCTCCATGGGATGAATAGGTTGGGACTGGGAAATAAAATAAATGATTACTTCGGTGTGGTTCGCTAATCCCGACTAGTTTGGAAAACCATAATTTGGTTTGAAATGACATCCAAAGGAAGATTAAAGAATTTATCTTTGATAAAATGAATGGAACCTTTCCCAAAAGATGTGAATATTTCAATAAAAGAATAATCAGAATTAGAATGGGGCGTATGTTGGGTTTTATAGCACTTGTTTATTATATACACGAGTTATTCGGAAAGGCCGGGTTTATACCCATTCTGAATAACTGTTTCGACGATAAGTCGAAGATGAAGGCGGTGGTCAAAGACCGGAGGTCTTCACATCGTTTGGATAATTACTGATGATCTTATTGGGCTGTACACCCAAGAGGAGGGAATCAGTTGGTGATCATCCAGACGTATTTGGAGATCGATGGATATGCAAGGTAGAAGGTGCCTCCGGTTTCGTTCAGACTCTGAACGGACTTGTAAATGGATTGTGTGTTTGACATTGGATTTTATTCTATGTTGATTGATTTCTGTTAAATATATATCTGTTTGGCGGTGGAGAATTTATTGAAATGACCCGAATTTCCGTACCCTTTGGATCGACTAAGAACACCACACGTCCAATCCAAATGACACAGAAATACGAATCATTATAAGAAAGAAGTTAGAGGATGAGAGATAGAAAGAAAGAAATATTAGAATAGAAGAAAACGAAGATCACAAACTCACAGCGGAACGAATAAAATATATTAGATAACATAAACTTTTGAAATACAAATCAGTAGTTGTATATACATACCATTATCAGAGCACAACGGTTATCCCTGGAACGGTTATAAACACCTGTTTCCAGATACAACATAGTACACAGCGGAAAATATAATAGTCTATCTCTAACTGGTGAAGCCTCCTGCTTCGAGCTCCTCCAAGGGAATCTGAAAAATCCCGACTACTTGACTGCCCGTACAAATTTGGGCACCCAAGAGTTTTGGGAAAACAAACAAAATAAACTCTGGGTCAGTCATGGGACTGGTGTGAGTAAACTCCAACCATTGGTTTAACTTTCAAAATCCTTTCGAAAGAAATGATAATCGTAAGACCGATCCACACATAAACATGGATGGTTTTTACCTTAGGATAACCAAAATATTTTTGATATCAAATCCAGTGATATTATAATAATGTCTACATCAAATAAATAGAATCTAGAGGAACGTTTTCATCTCACGCTCCATATATAATATAAATCAAAAACCGCAGGGTGCTTATTGGAGATTGGATTTCCAACTTGACAAGGTATGGGACCACCTGCCGACAGTGTATCTTTAGAGGCAAATACAATGGGTTCAACAAGAACGTCTTGCAACCCGGGCCACACATGACCGACCACTCATTTCGCTTGAGTGTATCGAATGTATATCACCAACGGTTGGGATCAGCAACCGTTTCCCGAAAGGGACAACATCGATAGATTAAAGAAGCAATTGGAATTTCTCTGGATAGGTGATTATTCCTAATGGGTGCGACCCACATAGCCATGCTGCCTGCCCGATTTTTGTCAAATTCCGGGTTGTGAAGCTTGAGGTTTGAATTATCTTCCAGAACATCTGGCCACCATTCACTTTGAATGCCACATCGTCAGATCCATCGGAAATCACTAATTGATTCCCACAAAAATACCCAGACTGTTAGGCTAAAGAAGTTTCCCTTCTATGCCACCAACTTCGTACATTTGAAGGAATTAACGTACGTAATCCCTTTGGAAATACTCTGTCAGACACCCGTCCTTACAAGTTCTCCTGGGTTTGGACAAACCGAAGGCACCATTCTATTAATCCATCTTAGGCAATTTCTACCTAGGGTTAACAGAACAGCCCTTGCACTTTACTCCGTCTTCCTAATCTCTTCCACATAAGTTGATTCATAACGCTTATACCAATACGGAGTGGTTTTCGGATATTAAATCTGATCCCGGTCTCTCTATATTGATAATGAAGGTATAAATTAAATCAAAACTTTGATAGTTGGTGATTTAACTATCAAAGAACATCCATACAATCAACGGTCTTATTTCCAATTGGAAATCCTACCGATCAAGCAACAAACAACACTGGGCCCTCTTTTAATTTAATTTCTCATTAAATTATTATTCCCAATTCCTGTCTCTTAATTCCTCGTTGACAATTCATTTCATTTTCTATGTGTAGAAAATATCTCTCATTTTATTTGGGAAAAACATTTCAAATAAACGCGATGTTATAAAACATCGTTATTATAACTCAACCCACTAATCATTTATTAGCTAACCATATTGCTCAACCAAGTTTCACCATCGAACTTTAACCATTCCTCTATCGATCATGAAGTCAATCAAGTTGGGGTATATTTACCTCTCAGACCTTAATTGAACCACATTCTCAACCTTGAGATAGTCAAAGCTCACAATTTTAAACAACACATCGCTTACGCGACTCTCGGATCCGATCTAAGAACACACCTCCTTTACATAAAAATATTGATTATAACGGTAGCGTTATAATCGCTGTCTCCAAATATTTGATTTATAAAACATTGCTTTTAACAACAGCATTACAACCGCGGTCTAGAATTATAGAACATTTATTATAGCAATAGCATTAAGATCGCTGTTAAGATTTACAAAACACCTTTTATAACAACAGCGTTAAAATCGCTGTCTAGAATTCACCAACACTTATTATAACGGTAGCGTTAAAATCGCTATCTAGAATTTACAAAAACATTAATTAAAATTTATATTCCAAATGTTGGAATAAAACTCATCGTTTTCATTTTAACGATTTTTCCATTTCCCTTTCCATTCAAGATCCAATGTGGATTCATATTTTAGATCTGAATTCCCTTTATAGATATTTCATGTAATAACCCGCAAAATGCGAGCCAGTTTGAAATTTTTATTTTGGCAATTTTAGCTGAATTTGAATATTTAAAATAGATTATTTTAAATAAAATCGACGAGAAATTTATTTTGAATAGAATTCGACGTATATATTATATACGTCGTCGTTAAAATATAAATATTTATATATATTTATAAATAGAATTGAAAATGGCGCGGTAGTTCGATAATTCGATTTCAAACTTCAACTGAATGTACCGGGTGCAAAACAATCCGGATTTTAGTGAAACCAAAAACATTAGGATCTAATTGATGATATCTTTCCAACGAATCCGACCTATCAAAATTTCGTAGCGAGAATCAAAAGATATGTCCAGTTGAAAATTCTGAATAGTCGCTATGGAATTCAGGCCCTTAAAAATGGACATTTTGCAAATGACCTCGGATTTAGACGAAACCACTTTTGTTGGGTCCGTGATGTCAAACTATTGCTAGGTTTCAAATTTCATAATTTTTCGAATCAATATGTGAGCGTGGCATAGGAAAACGCGTTTGACCGGATTCAGTTGATTTTAATCAACTGGAAATTGGCCATTTTTCCAACGGTCTCAGAATTCGACGAAACTAGTCTTGTTAGGACCGTATCGTCAATACGAAGCTAGAAAATATTTTTCAGGAATTTTTCTACTTAGTATGTGACCCCGGTAAATTGAAATGTACGTTTAAAATTCAATAAAGTGATTTAAATGTAAATTCAAACGGAAACCGATTGTAACAGCCGAATCAGCCTACGATACATATCCCATTGTGTTCGGGATGGGGGTAAATAGCTATGGACGACAGGCAGTGGGCCTCGTTTAGAGGTCGTATGTAAAAGACAACTTTTTGAATTAAATAATTAAATAAAAATAATAATAAAAAAAATATATATCTCCCTCTCTCCTCTCTATATTTCTCTGCCCCCCCTCTCGATTTTCAGAATCAAAGAAAAAAAAAAGGGAAAAAAACGACGGACGGAGACTGCGCCCCGCCTCCTGCCACCGCGTCGGAGTTCATCATCGCGCCCACCATCACTGAACCCCTCTCTCTCTCCAATCTCGCCCCTTTTTCTTCGAACCCTAAAATCGATGAGAACCCCCCCCTCCGTCGAGACAGCCGCGCCACCCCTCCCAGACCCGCCACCTAAAGCTACGACCCCCCCATCTCTCCTCAAGCGACCGACAGAGAAACCCCCCCTAAGCCTGCTGCCGCCACCAGCACAGTCTCCCCCCCCCCTGTAAGTTTTTTTAATTTATTTATTTTATTTTTATTTTATTTAAAACAGAAAACTGATTTCTTTTTATTATTTTTAAAACTGATTTCTTTTTATTATTTTTAAAACTGATTTCTTTTTATTATTTTTAAAACTGATTTCTTTTTATTATTTTTAAAACTGATTTCTTTTTATTATTTTTAAAACTGTAAAGCTTGATAAAAATATAACGTTTAATATATATATAGCTTAATAAAATTATTTTTGAAAAGGCGACATCTATAAGTTTATAAAGGCGAGATCTTTATATGTAAAAAGGCAAACGACATGATTTTTAAAAATAGGAAAGACGATATTTTGAGAAAAGTATGGAAGTAAAAATATGATTTTTATATTTTTAAAGTATTAAAAATATGATTTTTATATTTTTAAAGTATTAAAAATATAGTCTTTACTATATAGGTGATGTCAAAATATAATTTTTGCATGGTAGGAATATTAAAAATATGATTTTTATATTTTTAAAGTATTAAAAATATGATCTTTATGGGATAGAGAAGTTAAAAATATCACCTTTGTATATGTGGCAAAATAAAAATCTGATTTTTATTTTATATACGTTGAAATAAAGTAGATATTTTTATAATGATGAAATCTTTATTTTGAAAAAGGCGAAACCTTTATTTTGAAAAAGGCGAAATCTTTATTTTATATAAAGGCGAAAACTTTATTTTTATAAAGGCGAAATAAATATTTTCGAAATGGAATTTTTATCTATATGATATCGGAATAGAAATATGATTTTTGAATTGAAAGTGAATAAATAAAAATGTGATTTTTATTTCAAAGACAACGAAATATAAAAATGTGTGATTTTTATATATGTAGTGGCTACGGGCAAAGAAGATAGCGAAGATGCGATAACGATGAAGATTTCCTACAAAAGAAGTGCCGTGGAGCTAGGATAGCTTTGGTGAGAACTTCTCACTCTTCTATCTCTTTTCTAGCTATATATATATACACTAGGATGCAGACGGTGCTTAGTAGCACCCGACACAATCGTCCACAGACCATGGACTTGTTTGTTTGGCTGTTTGGTGATTGATTGAGATATTGGTTTGAATGTGGTTTGTGGTGTGAAAAATCGAATCGATAAATTGGTTAGGATTAGACGTGCGTCGTTATAAGGCGAAGGAGTAAGGCTAGGTTAGACTCTTACTCCAAATTTAGTGGTTTGCATAACGAAAGTGATTTGATTGATGTGTGAATGGCGTGGGCCTTCACTAGACCGGGGATAAGGCTAGGCCTCGTCCCGTTTCTAGTATCGTGCCGTTATGCCGCCGAAATTTTCTAAAATATGTTAGAAAAATAAAAATATCATTTTTATTGTGTAAATGAAATGAATAGAAATTCAGGTGTTGAAATAAATATTTTTGTCGTTAAAAATATAATTTTTAACGTGAAAATGGATAAATGAATATTTATAAACAAATCGGCCGATTTGTTTATATACACTGATTTGATTGATATCGATTGGGTCGATAAATTTTACACGTCGCCCAACTGCACAAATAAAATCTGTGTTTGATTGTTTGAAACCCCACACGGGTGTTGGGATGAAATTTGAAGTTCACTCATCCTGATTGATTAAATATGTCGATCGATTGATTGACAGGCTGTTATAAGCGTTAGATATCTATATTTGATGCTTATACAGTGTAGTGCACTTTGGTTGATGATTGATTATTTTTCAATGCTATTATATACATGTGTTGTATGGAATCCATATAATTAACGTTATATGGTGATTGATTGGGCCTCATTCCAATCGGGAAAATAATGAATATTATAAAAGAAAACTCATGTGTTGAATATAAAAATAATCATGTGTTGACGATGTTCATGTGTTGAGTGAAATATTTTATATAATAAAAATTTACATCTTTATCATATTTAAAATTAGAACTACTTCCCAGTAGAAGTCTAATAAAAATCAAACGATAGATACCATAGTTTTATAAAATATTTTACATAACAAAAATAGTGATGTGTCGACAGTACTCATGTGTTGAGATTAGTCGTGTGTTGAAAGAAATATAGATTCATGTGTTGAATGGGATAAATATTCATTTGTTGAATAAAATAAAGAAGTTGTGAAAAATATAAAGCCGTGTTGATTAGTTTTGCGCCATTTTAACGTGATCGATATTTATATCGATTTTAATTCGAAATTGAATATTGAAAAGTGATTTCGAAATTAAATATTTTGAAATTGGAATTCGAAATGAATTGAATTGAAAACGATTTCGAAATGGATTGAATTGAAAACGATTTCGAAATGAATTGAATTGAAAACGAATTCGAAATGAATTGAATTGAAAACGATTTCGAAATGAAATGAATTGAAAACGAATTCGAACTGAATTGAATTGAAAACGAATTCGAAATGAATTGAATCGAAAATGATTAAAATTTGAATTGAATAGAAATGAATTTTAAAACGGATTTATAAAGAAGAATTCAATTTTGATTTGAATTGAATATAGAAGTTGAATTGTTTCAGAAACGAATTTAAAACGAGTTATAAAATTCGTTTTAAATGGAAATCGACGAAATATATATTATATATATTATATATATAATATAATGGCCTGAATAGAACGCGCCGCGCCGCGGCAGTTCGTGAATTTCGACCATTTATTTCAAACGGACATTGCGGGAGATCCGACCGTCGGATTCTCCTAAAACCGGAACCGTTGGGTTCGTATCGAAAAGAGCTTTCCAACGAATATTAGAAATTTGAAATCTAACGGTTGGATTTGGAATTATGTCCAAATCAAATTTGAAAAAGGTCGCTGTAAGTGCAGTTCGATGGCCATTGGTGGAAATCGACTGTACGGGCCTTGATAAAATTAATAAAAATATCAATAATTTGTGTAAAATCATAAGAAGTGATTTGAGAAAAATTGGGGTGAAAAACTCCATATTTGAAAAGATAAAAATAGATTTTTATCGAAATGAACTAATTTTGAACTAGAATTAAAATCAATTTATTTTTAAATAAATAAATTGAATTTGAAAGTGATTTTGAAAATAATCAATATTTCCAATACGTGGATTGGACTGGAGATGAATCGAAATTATCTTCGGGATATTTCGATGTTGGATTTCGTGACTATACAGATATTGTTATGGGAATTTGAAAGATATGTTATATATCGTTATTTCCAATACGATATTTGTTGGTTTCAGAATTTGATATTGAATATAAGCCGATATATTTTCTATTCAGAACCTTGTATTTAATATCAAATGTGATTTGGTTTGTCGTGAATCGTGTTTTTGATGACATTGGTTCTTTAACCCAGTTAAAGGTAGAATATTGATTTTTGAAAAGATTAAAACTAAGTGGAGTTTTAATGAATCTTTAATTAGATTAAAATGTGAATTGATAATTTAAATTATCAAATCTGAAAGGTGATCGAAAATGGAGTACCACCAGTTTTGCTCCAAAGCGATAGTTAAATCTTTAATTAGATTTGAACGTGAAATGGTAATTAATTTTACCGATAACACCGTGGTGTTAGGAATGGAGTATCACCAGTTTTGCTCCATGGGATATATAGGTTGGGATTGGGAAATAAAACAAATAATTACTTCGGTGTGGTTCGTTAATCCCGACTAGTTTGAAATGATATCCAAAGGATGATTATAGGATAAATTTAGAAGAATTTATCTTGGATAAAATTAATGGGAACATTTCCCTAAGAATGTGTTTTTGTGAATAAAAGAATATTCTGAATTGGAATGAGGCGTTTGTTGTGTTTGTGTAACATTCGTTTATTATATACGTGGGTTATTCAGAAAGGCCGGGTTTATACCCATTCTGAATGACCGATTCGACGAGATGTCGAAGATGAAGACGGTGGTTGAAGACCGGAAGTCTTCACATCGTTTGGGTGATTACTGATGATCTTGATTGGGCTGTACACCCAAGATGAGGGAATCAGTTGGTGATCGTCCAGACGTACTTGGAGATGGATGGATATGCGAGGAAAGTGCCTCTGGTTTCGTTCAGACCCAGAACGAACTTGTAAATGGATTGTGTGTCTGACATTGGATTTTATTCTGTGTTGATTGATCTCTATTAAATATACATCTGTTTGGCGGCGGAGAATTTATTCTCTTGCTTAACGCCCTTCTCTGAGACGTACGAGCTCAGAGGTTGTATATCGATGGACATCAGTCGCATGGAGTGAATTGCCAATGTGGCATGCGTAAGTGGCAATTGATCAAGGCTTCTGTTGAAAAGCAAAGTCTTGTGGTTGATGATCAAAGCACGGCCTGTGTGGCGTAGCTTTGTGTGTAACGTGGATTCGCGAGCCTCACACCTCGGTATGAGTCAAAAACGGGATACGGACCCAAGGAGTGCACGACGTTTCTTTCTAGCTATGGTGGTGTTAGTGACCTACCAGCCCTGACATTTATATACTTTTCACCTGTGTGGTTGTTGGATATGAGGCGCCTCGGATATAGGTCTGTAAGGACCGGGAAACGTGTGTTCAGGAATAACTAATCCTCAAAAGTAAGAGAGGACCGGCCTTGGAGGTTCCAAAGGATCAGAGTGGGGTCCTGAGGCATTTGCTAGAGTGTCTCGAACGCGGAGAGGAGCTTGCCCCTTGCCTCGACTCATGACGGAATCCAATTTCCAATACGTGATGTTTCGGTTTTATTTGTAGAGCCTAGTATGGCGACATAGTAGATGGTAGCTATGCCGCCTATGATTGATACTTATGATTTGAAATTGTTTTGACACTATTCACCTATAATAGTATCAAATAATGTGTTTTAAACGTATCAAGCATGCTTTGGCTGTTATAAGGGAAAACCCTATCCTCCGGCTTGCGTTGCATTGTGTGATGGGACCTGGGTCTTATAACAGCTTCATTTTTCTTTATTTAGCATTGCGCTGTTTGTTTTATGCACTGGTATTCTTGGGAGGAAACCCGTTCCGTGTTATACGGCGTGGTCCCTTGATTTACCTAACTTTAAAACCAATATTAATAACTGTTTTAGTTCTCACACCTGTCCCATGACTGACCTGGAGTTTATTGTTTTAACCTAAACTCTGGTTGCCCCTATTTTCCGCACGGGCAGCTAGTAGTTTTGGTTTTGCAGATTTATATTCACAGGGTCCTGATTTACAGCTGGAACGATGCTCGGAAAGCTCTGTATCCGTGTATCACTTCTAGTTGTGTTTTGTATATTTTTCCGCTGCTATGTAATTTATTGTGATCTCTGATATTTGTCGAATGTAATTTATTCATTTATACTCTGTATATTCTTGTATCTGATGGAATTGTTGTAATAACAATGAAATGTTCTTTCGTCTGCGTTCTATTTTGTCTTGTACTCAACGCTATCCGTGCTTTCCTTCACGGGGAAGTTCGGGTCGTGTCAGTTTGGTATCAGAGCTTTGGTTTACAGAGCTCGAGAACGAGACACATTAGAACCATACGAAAGAATTCATCAGATATTGGATTAGTAATATCCAACTAGAATTACTCGTTAGAGATAGGATCAGTAGTATCCTAGAACGAGTGTGAAGAGTATATTTTTCAAATGAAAACAATTTTGTTTTAAAATTTAAATCGTTTTATACGTATTTGAGTATTTATTTATTTTGAATATGGACAATCGAGTATATATAGATTTCGCATATACGCGTCATGAACGTATATTCGAAGTTTTAATATATTGGATAGATATAGAATCACATTCTAGACACCCGGGGATAATTCTGGTGATGTGGCCACATCATTAGTATTTATGTTCGTGTTTCGAAGGTGTGATTTCTATATATTTCCATTAGACTGGTGTGAGAACCAAAACTAATATAGCTAGAACACATTGTTGTGATTTGGCATCAAAACATGATTTTCTTTATATGTAGTAAAATTATGAATTTGAAACTCTAATCCACTAATTGATTGATGTTTGTGTTGTTTTGTTTAATTGTTTGCTAATTTTAACCATTTAGCCTAATTGAACCAAATATTGAATTGTATTGAAATTGGTCGCATTTGCTTGCATGCATGTATATCTTTTGAACAGGTCATAGCAAGGAGGCTAGAGCCGAAGAATAAAATTTGTTTGCCCGACAAATAGGTACATGTTTACTACATAATTTCCTGTTTTGTTTGGGTGATGATGATTTTGTGAGCCTATTGGCTAGCCGCTTGGCTTTTTCTTTTTCTTTTTGAGATCTGAAGGACCGGGGAAGCTATTTGAAATTCCCCGATGCTCCCATTGCAGGGGAGGTTATGGCGAAATTTTTCGAAAATTTAGGGTGTTAGCCAAATTTTTGAAGAATTTGAAAATTCTCAGAAACTGAAAAGTTGGAGAATGCAAGCCAGATCGAACATAGTGTTGAATAATCAAACCACTTTCGACTTTGTTCCTTTTCAGGGACGAAAAGTTTTAAGTGGGGGAGATTGTAATAACCCGCAAAATGCGAGCCAGTTTGAAATTTTTATTTTGGCAATTTTAGCTGAATTTGAATATTTAAAATAGATTATTTTAAATAAAATCGACGAGAAATTTATTTTGAATAGAATTCGACGTATATATTATATACGTCGTCGTTAGAATATAAATATTTATATATATTTATAAATAGAATTGAAAATGGCGCGGTAGTTCGATAATTCGATTTCAAACTTCAACTGAATGTACCGGGTGCAAAACAATCCGGATTTTAGTGAAACCAAAAACATTAGGATCTAATTGATGATATCTTTCCAACGAATCCGACCAATCAAAATTTCGTAGCGAGAATCAAAAGATATGTCCAGTTGAAAATTCTGAATAATCGCTATGGAATTCAGGCCCTTAAAAATGGACATTTTGCAAATGACCTCGGATTTCGACGAAACCACTTTTGTTGGGTCCGTGATGTCAAACTATTGCTAGGTTTCAAATTTCATAATTTTTCGAATCAATATGTGAGCGTGGCATAGGAAAACGCGTTTGACCGGATTCAGTTGATTTTAATCGACTGGAAATTGGCCATTTTTCCAACGGTCTCAGAATTCGACGAAACTAGTCTTATTAGGACCGTATCGTCAATACGAAGCTAGAAAATATTTTTCAGGAATTTTTCTACTTAGTATGTGACCCCGGTAAATTGAAATGTATGTTTAAAATTCAATAAAGTGATTTAAATGTAAATTCAAACGGAAACTGATTGTAACAGCCGAATCAGCCTACGATACATATCCCATTGTGTTCGGGATGGGGGTAAATAGCTATGGACGACAGGCAGCGGGCCTCGTTTAGAGGTCGTATGTAAAAGACAACTTTTTGAATTAAATAATAAAATAAAATAAAATAAAAAAATATATATCTCCCTCTCTCCTCTCTATATTTCTCTGGCCCCCCCCTCTCGATTTTCAGAATCAAAGAAAAAAAAAAGAAAAAAAAGGGAAAAAAACGACGGACGGAGACTGCGCCCCGCCTCCTGCCACCGCGTCGGAGTTCATCAGCGCGCCCACCATCGCTGAACCCCTCTCTCTCTCCAATCTCGCCCCTTTTTCTTCGAACCCTAAAATCGATGAGAACCCCCCCCCCTCCGTCGAGACAGCCGCGCCACCCCTCCCAGACCCGCCACCTAAAGCTACGACCCCCCCTCTCTCCTCAAGCGACCGACAGAGAAACCCCCCCCTAAGCCTGCTGCCGCCACCAGCACAGTCTCCCCCCCCCCCCCTGTAAGTTTTTTTTAATTTATTTATTTTATTTTTATTTTATTTAAAACAGAAAACTGATTTCTTTTTATTATTTTTAAAACTGATTTCTTTTTATTATTTTTAAAACTGATTTCTTTTTATTATTTTTAAAACTGATTTCTTTTTATTATTTTTAAAACTGATTTCTTTTTATTATTTTTAAAACTGTAAAGCTTGATAAAAATATAACGTTTAATATATATATATAGCTTAATAAAATTATTTTTGAAAAGGCGACATCTATAAGTTTATAAAGGCGAGATCTTTATATGTAAAAAGGCAAAAGACATGATTTTTAAAAATAGGAAAGACGATATTTTGAGAAAAGTATGGAAGTAAAAATATGATTTTTATATTTTTAAAGTATTAAAAATATGATTTTTATATTTTTAAAGTATTAAAAATATAGTCTTTACTATATAGGTGATGTCAAAATATAATTTTTGCATGGTAGGAATATTAAAAATATGATTTTTATATTTTTAAAGTATTAAAAATATGATCTTTATGGGATAGAGAAGTTAAAAATATCACCTTTGTATATGTGGCAAAATAAAAATCTGATTTTTATTTTATATACGTTGAAATAAAGTAGATATTTTTATAATGATGAAATCTTTATTTTGAAAAAGGCGAAACCTTTATTTTGAAAAAGGCGAAATCTTTATTTTATATAAAGGCGAAAACTTTATTTTTATAAAGGCGAAATAAATATTTTCGAAATGGAATTTTTATCTATATGATATCGGAATAGAAATATGATTTTTGAATTGAAAGTGAATAAATAAAAATGTGATTTTTATTTCAAAGACAACGAAATATAAAAATGTGTGATTTTTATATATGTAGTGGCTACGGGCAAAGAAGATAGCGAAGATGCGATAACGATGAAGATTTCCTACAAAAGAAGTGCCGTGGAGCTAGGATAGCTTTGGTGAGAACTTCTCACTCTTCTATCTCTTTTCTAGCTATATATATATACACTAGGATGCAGACGGTGCTTAGTAGCACCCGACACAATCGTCCACAGACCATGGACTTGTTTGTTTGGCTGTTTGGTGATTGATTGAGATATTGGTTTGAATGTGGTTTGTGGTGTGAAAAATCGAATCGATAAATTGGTTAGGATTAGACGTGCGCCGTTATAAGGCGAAGGAGTAAGGCTAGGTTAGACTCTTACTCCAAATTTAGTGGTTTGCATAACGAAAGTGATTTGATTGATGTGTGAATGGCGTGGGCCTTCACTAGACCGGGGATAAGGCTAGGCCTCGTCCCGTTTCTAGTATCGTGCCGTTATGCCGCCGAAATTTTCTAAAATATGTTAGAAAAATAAAAATATCATTTTTATTGTGTAAATGAAATGAATAGAAATTCAGGTGTTGAAATAAATATTTTTGTCGTTAAAAATATAATTTTTAACGTGAAAATTGATAAATGAATATTTATAAACAAATCGGCCGATTTGTTTATATACACTGATTTGACTGATATCGATTGGGTCGATAAATTTTTCACGTCGCCCAACTGCACAAATAAAATCTGTGTTTGATTGTTTGAAACCCCACACGGGTGTTGGGATGAAATTTGAAGTTCACTCATCCTGATTGATTAAATATGTCGATCGATTGATTGACAGGCTGTTATAAGCGTTAGATATCTATATTTGATGCTTATACAGTGTAGTGCACTTTGGTTGATGATTGATTATTTTTCAATGCTATTATATACATGTGTTGTATGGAATCCATATAATTAACGTTATATGGTGATTGATTGGGCCTCATTCCAATCGGGAAAATAATGAATATTATAAAAGAAAATTCATGTGTTGAATATAAAAATAATCATGTGTTGACGATGTTCATGTGTTGAGTGAAATATTTTATATAATAAAAATTTACATCTTTATCATATTTAAAATTAGAACTACTTCCCAGTAGAAGTCTAATAAAAATCAAACGATAGATACCATAGTTTTATAAAATATTTTACATAACAAAAATAGTGATGTGTCGACAGTACTCATGTGTTGAGATTAGTCGTGTGTTGAAAGAAATATAGATTCATGTGTTGAATGGGATAAATATTCATTTGTTGAATAAAATAAAGAAGTTGTGAAAAATATAAAGCCGTGTTGATTAGTTTTGCGCCATTTTAACGTGATCGATATTTATATCGATTTTAATTGAAAAATATTCCTTTTAAACCATTCACTTAAATCGTGAATATATTTCCTTCCTATACCATTTGATTCATATTTAAAAATACTATTTTAAACCAAATTTTTAGTTATAACTTCTATTTAAAATTTCTCACATAAGTCTCATTTCTTTTTATTTTAATCTTTCAAAATCTCGTTTAACATTTCCTTGATAATAGCTAAGTTATAAGTCTCATTTCAAATATTGGTTTCAAAACCCATTTCCATATCGCTATACAAAATCAATGTATCCAACGATAAATAATTCAATTAATATATCTTCTCATTCATAACAAATTATTGAGTCCTTCATTTGAACAGGTTTCTATTTTTAACTCTATTCAAAATTTAAATTTCTATTTTTGAAAATAAAATTCCCTTTTAAAACTCAAGTTCTCGTTTCTATATTCGAAAATATTTTTACGGTATTTAAATAGCAAAATTCTAGGCCAGGGGAGCTCAAACACAACAAAGTCAATCACTGAATATATATATCACACCACAAATCAAAATCAAGAAGAAACAGTAATATAAATATTGAGGAACCTAGTTGGGTCCCTCCAACCTGTTTCCCTGCATCCACAGATGTTAATCAACATTAATAATATTATTTCACATCAGTATGAAATATCAGAACTAATAGTCGATCAACGATGTAATCATATCAAACAATTTTATCAACTATTCAACCAATCAACCATCACACCGTATAAAATAAATTTAAAAACTCGTTTATATAAAAATATAAACGAGTCAGAGTTAGTGAGTTTACTCACCTCGGTTCGCAGTTGACGATTCTGCTTTTGCTTCGATTTAATTTCAAACGGGCGTTAAATTCTTCGACAAAGTGCCAGTAACTTCATCCTCGGCCAATTAGCTTCACAACATAAGTCTCGTCATTAAGATTCCATCATAACTGTTTTCGTCTGATTCTGTCGACATATGTTTGAGTTATAACGGTTATATCCTTATATGATTTACACTATATATATATATATTGATTAATTATATAACTATTAAGTCTTAATTACCGAATTAATTATAACATTCCATGATTAGCCATGGTGATAATCCTTTCTCCCTAGTGATTCGAACACAGCAACTTCCTTCACATCTTTCCACTAAAACCCGCAACACCTGTACATCACCTCGTGAACGTCGACTTTTCCTCCTTCATTTACTTCATTAATCACATACACCACCATCTTCCCTAACATGAACCCCTCTGTAAAACGTATATCTAGTAATCATCAGACATCCATTACTTGCCTAGAACCCACAACAATCCCGTACCATTCTAAGGTCACAACTCCATGCATTTCCTTGGTCCTTTGAATATCCAACAGCTAAGTTCAATATCTGATGGAGTTTTTATATGCACTGACTTCTTTTTCCCTCAGTAATGAAAATCACGGTTTCCAGACTTCGAATAAAACCATTTCGAAATCTTCAACATCTCCATAAATCTCGTGATTTACTAATAACGTACCTTCTCCTACCGTACTCAGAAATCATACGACCGAACTCCTCTCCACTGCACTGTTCAACAAAACGACCCTCACACCTTTTTCTTTGCCGATGAAAATAATAACTTGCTACAGACACACAACTACCGCCCCTCGTTCTGTCCTCACCAGAAGTTCAGTGCTCTCCTCCCTCTCCCCAATCTTGCTCAACACAAATCCTGAAACCATAGCCAAAGATTTTCCCCTACAAACACACCATCACCGGTTCTGTCATCAAAAACTCCCCTTCTTGTTCATCTCCACCAACCTTTATTCGTTCCAGACCCCTACCCTTTAATGAACTCGCAACATCACCTTCACACCCGCGGTTCCCGGTCCAGCAACGAATAATGCCTTCAGGCATCGTAAAAAAAAATCACATGAAATACTTCCGGAAATCTCACTTAGGTTCTGCTCCTCCCCAAAATCGCTGCCAAACTCCAAAGGCCCCTGAGCAACTCGCCTGACTGAATCCTCCCACTGGCGCCCCTTCGTCAACGCCTCCGCCCCACTTCGAGCTTCCCCATGCCAGCCTCGTTGACCCCATATGGAAAACCGAGCCACCATAAAAACGAGAAAACCAAACCTCCGTGAACCAGTACAAAACTGCGGGACATTGGGGACTTGCCACCGCTGACACGGTCCACAAGAATGCCAACACTTTCGGCCGAGAGTAGATCTCGTTAAGCCGCCCCCTTCTTCTTTAAATACCACCGCCAAACAATCATCCGAGGTGGGAACAAATGGGTTTCAGTTAGGAGGGTTTTCACTATTTAATACTTAGGATATTGTGTTGTATTTTTATATCTGCTGTTGAAAGAAGCTGTTGCTCGAAATCAAAAGTGATGGAGATGGATTCTTATTTTATTTTATTCTTTACTGAGGAAACCAGAAATAAGAAAGAAAAGGAGTAGTATTTAAAGAGGAAAATACTTGGCGAGCACGGGGTTGGTAGCTTGAGGCACACAGATGTAAACACCTTGGGGGTCACGGTATGTGATGCCATGGGATGCACGGCAGTTGGGTGATTTGGGGAGCACGACTCTTAAACGGATTGGCAGTCACGGTTTCTTGTTTACGTGGTCAGCACGTTGTTTGTGTCTTATTTAATTTTGTTGAGGACATAAAAGTTGTGCCTGTACGTTCTTTATTTCAAAAACATGATACTGGAAATGTGATCCTAATTGTATGTTAGTAGTAAATGAAGTGTTTCACAATGTTTCGCCCCTTATATTTTTAATACGCCTATTATCTGGAAAGATTTGTCAGTGCATGCCTTTCTAATGCTTTGGTAATAGGTTATCTTAACCTTTAGGCTAATTCATTATACTTAACAAATGGTTAGCATCAATTGTCCTATCCAGTTCTCAAATTAAAACCTTCTTGGTATGGCAGCCGTTCTAAGACATGAAGAATGATACAAACTGATTAACTGTAAACTATAGAATGTATATTTGTATTTAAAGTTTTATGCGGAATATGTTATACTGAATTCCGTTTATCTACAGACTGTTACGGACAGAGATCAGAGTACGGTCATATCCAAAGAGGTACCACGATCCCAAAAATATAATAATATCGGTAGTTTAACTTATATTATGAAACCCCAAAATACTTATATAGGGTGCAAAATACTCTAAATAAAAAGTTGCATATCTAATTAATTAAAAATTACAGTAAAATTCTAAAAATTAAATTATAACTACGCCTCAAAAGAATCTTGTCCAAATTCGTAACCATTTTCTAGTTATATTAAATAAACTGTTATGGCTTATATACGACTCCACAACGACTATTTCTAAATTTGATTTGGACATAACTTTTTATTCCCGTTATGAAATCTTGATTTTTCACATTCGTTGGAAAGATATTTTCAAATAGATTCAAATATTTCTTGTTCCGCTAAAATCCGATTTAATTTGAATCCTATACATTCATTGGAAATTTGAAATCGAATTTTCAAACTACCGCGCCATTTTGAACTTGTTTTAAATTATATTATAAATTATACGTTTAAAACTTCCTTTTAATAAATAAATTCCTATATATAATTCAAATAAAATATTTAAACCAAATTTAAATATTCAGAATTCAACGGCTGAAAATCCGGGTGGTTACATTATTCTTCTGCTTAACGCCCTTCTCTAAGACATATGAGCTCAGAGGTTATATATCGATAGATATCAGTCGCATGGCGTGAATTGCTTGTGTGGCATGCCTAAGTGGCAGATGATCAAGGCTTCTGTTGCAAAGCAAAGTCTTGTGGTTGATGATCAAAGCACGGCCTATGTGGCATAGCTTTTTGTATAACGTGAATTCACGAGCCTCACACCTCGGTATGAGTTGAAAACGGGATACGGACCGCTGGGTGAACACGACGTTTCTTTCTAGCTATGGGTGGTGTCAGTGTTTTACCAAGGCCTGACATCGTTGATTATTATAACTTTGTGGATGTTGGATTGTGAGGCGCCTCGATTATAGGTCTGTAAGGACCGGAAAACGTGTGTTCAGGAATTGCTAATCCTCAAACGTAAGAGAGGACCGGCCCAGCCGATTCCAAGGGTTACCCAGAGTGTGTAGTCCTGGGGCATTTGCTAGAGTGTCTCGAAGCGGAGAGGAGCTTGCTACTTGCCTTGACTCATGACGGAAATCCAATTTCCAATACGTGACATTTCGGTTTTGATTGTAGAGCCTAGTATTGGCGACATGATATATGGTACCCATGCCATCTAGGATTGATACATTTATATTTGAAGTTGTTTTGACACTATACACTTATAATAGTATAAAATGATTTGTTTTTAAATGTATTAAGCATTATTTGGCTATTATAAGGTAAAACTCTATCCTCCGACTTGCGTTGCATTGTGTGATGGGACCTGGGTCTTATAATAGCTTCATTTTTCCAAAAAGCATTGCGTTGTTTATTCTATGCCCTGGTATTCTTGGGAGGAAACCCGTTCCGTGTTATACGCCGTGGTCCCTTGAATTACTCTTCTTTAAAGTAAAGTTTTAAATAACTGTTTTAGTTCTCACACCAGTCGCATGACTGGCCTGGAGTTTATTGTTTTAACCTAAACTCTGGGTGCCCTTATTTCCGCACTGGCAGCTAGTAGTTTTGGTTTTGCAGATTTATTTTCATAGGATCCTGATTTACAGCTGAAACGACACTCGGAAAGCTCTGTATCAGTGTATTACTTTCAGCTTGTATTGTATTATTTTCCGCTGCTGTAATGTAATTTAAATCTCTGATATTTATCGAATGTATTTTGTTTATTCATACTCTGTATATTCTTGTATTCTAATGGAATTATTGTATTTAACAATGAAATGTTCTTCTGTTTGTGTTTTGATGTGACTTGTTCTCAACTCTATCCATGCTTTCCTTCACGGGGAAGTTCAGGTCGCTTCACCAGTGCAGGGTTTTGAGCATAGGGTTAAGAACAGTTGGGAGCGAGTGTCGCAATTTTACAGGGGATTGTTAGCGTAGAGATTGTTTTAACTCCTAGTAGAAACCTTGGGGAAAGCAGCAGTAGGCAGGGTTTTGCCGAAGCTGGGTATATCTGTGTGTTATTTATTTTCCGCATTTACTCTGATTATTATTTGTGATTGTTATTATTTAATTATTCGTTAAAAACTGCGATAAACCCTATTCACCCCCCTTTTAGGGTTAATTTAGATCCTACAGACAGTATGTGAAGAGCACTAAAAAACCAGTGAATTTGTTGACAAAGAAGTTGAGGAAAGTTGGAATTCCTCTATTGCCAACATAAGCCTCTACGTCAATATTTAAATTCTCAAATCGAACTTCGATTGTTGGATTATCAAACCCAACACGTTTCATCCGATTATGGAGCTTAAGCAAGAACTTTTGATTATCTTCTTTGTTAGTTCTAACTAACCACTCAACCAGAATTTTTCTATCTTCAAATCCAAGGTCTCTAATATCAAATTCTGCTCCGGTTAAAATTCCTTTTCTAAACCTATCGTAAGTAGGCAATTTTTTTCATGAGCAGCCCATTTCAAAGCCTCTTCATCATCTTCTTCTCTGATAAGCTCCACCACATCCACACCAAAAAATAACTCTTCTTCACAACTCCTCAACCACCAGACAAACTGCATCAACCTTCCATATTCATCCTACAACCATATTGACACTACCTGTAATAACCCGGAAATCCGAGCTAGTTTAAAATTTTTATTTTGGCAATTTTAATGAATTTTGAATATTTGAAATGAATTATTTTAAATAATGAGGACAAGAAATTTATTTTGAATAGAATTAGAATGTATATATTTATTTGAATCGTTGTTAGAATACAAATATTTATTTTTAATTATAAAAGGAATTAAAAATGGCGCGGTAGTTTGAAAATTCGATTTCAAATTTCAAATGAATGTACAGGATTCAAAATAAACCGAATTTTAGCGAAACCAAAAATATTAGAATATTTTTGAAAATATCGTTCCAACGAATCCGAAAAATCAAAATTTCATAGCGGGAATCAAAAGTTATGCCCAGTTGAAAATTCAGAATAATTGCTATGGAATTCTGGCCCTTAAAAATGGAAATTTTGGAAACAACCTCAGTTTTCGCCGAAACCACTTTTGTTGGATCCGTGATGTCAAGTTATTGCTAGATTCCAAAATTCATAATTTTTGGGATCAATGTGTGAGCGTGGCAGATGAAAACATGTTTTGTCAATTTTAGTAAAATTTAATCGACTGGAAAATGGCCATTTTTCAGACGGCCTCCAAATTTGAGGAAATTAGTTTTGTTAGAACCGTATCGTCAATGCAAAGCTAAAAATAATTTTTCTGTAATTTTTGGAGTCAGTATGTGGCCCTGGTAAATTAAAATGTACGTTAAAATGCAATATACTGATTAATATTTTAATTTAAAGAAAAACTGATCAAACTGATAGAATTGGCTTATGGAATATATCCCATTGTGTCCGAAATGGAGGTATTTAGCTAGGGGCGATAGTCGTTGGATCTCGTTTGGAGTTCGAATAAAAAGTCAACCTTTTTGAAGAATTAATTAAATAAATAATTAAATATATAACCTCCCCCTTCTTTCTCTCTCTCCCTCGCTTCTCTTCCACCGTGAAAAAAAAGAAGAAGAACGCGCCTCACGCTGCAGCGCCACCCCCCTTCCGCACCACCGTCGGCCTCCTCTTCCTCCTCTCCTCCTCCTCCTCTTCCTCCTCTCCTCTCTCTCTTCCTCTTTCTCTCTTCAATTTTGCAAACCCTAAGCCCCAAATTGCAAATTATCACCACCGTGGGCCCCTCAGCGCCAACACCACCACCAGCACCCTTCCTCTGCCCAGTCAGGCCTGCGCCGCCGCCCCTCAGCCCTCAGCTCCGGCCGTGGGCCCCACCACCTCAAAAATCACATTTCACAAAATCCTGTTTTTGCAAATAACACCCTGAGCTTCCACAGCCAATAACTCCCAAACCGTGCGCTTCTGGCCAAAACTCCACATTGGCAAATTCGAAGAGCACGATTTTCTCTTCGATTTGGTATATGGTAGTCCTATTTTGGATTTCGGAGCTGTCGGGAAAACGCGTCCAAAGTCTGCTGTCCAAACACTGTCAAAATGCTGTCTTTTCGCGATTTCCGGCGAAATGGCACATTTTCGGAAGGAAGACCACTAGGCAAAAGTTGTCCGAAATGACGCGTTTAAGCTAGAAAAAAAGATGGCGTGAAGATTGGAACTCGTTTGCAAACTCTGGAACCAGAACAAAAAATCCGGGCGATAGAAAAAACTGTGAGTTTTCTCCACTTTAAAACTTCTATGGTTATTGACGCATGAAGTATGTAAAAATATGATTTTTATACTTATAGCGAATTAAAAATATGATTTTTATATTATAGAAATAATAAAAATATGATTTTTATAATATATAGATAATAAAAATTTGATCTTTATATATGTAGTAGAGATATAAAAATACGATTTTTATATATGAAGTGACGATATAAAAATGTGATTTTTATCTATGTAGCATCGTTGTTATAAAAACTAAAATTATTTTAAAAAAAAAAGATAAAAATATAATTTTTAGCTTATGTATGTCATTTATAAAATAATCATATAAAGAAATAATTATTGATTGGTTAAAAATATAATTTTTAACGTAGGTATACTACATAGATTGACAATCAAAGCACGGCGGAGTGGAACCCAAAGGTGAGAACTTCTAACTTTTATTTTTATTTTCTAGTTGAAATATATACTAGGATGCAGACGGTGCTTAGCAGCACCCGACACCCGTCGTCCACAGACCGTGGACGACTTGTTTGGTTGTTTGTGTTGATTGATGTGTTTGGTTGAATATTGGTTTATGGTGTGAATGTAGAATTGATTTGATTGGTATGACGCAGGCCATTATTAGACTGGGGATAAGGCTAGGCCCTATCCCATTTCTAGTATTGCGCCATTATGCCGCCAAAATTTTCTAAAATATGTTAGAAAAATAAAAATATCATTTTTATTGTGTAAATGAACCAAATAAATATTTTATCGCTAAAAATATAATTTTTAACATGAATATGAAAGAGAATAAATATTCATTTACAAATCAGACGATTTGTTTATGTACACTGATTTGATTGATATTGATTGGGACGATAAATTTTACACATCGCCCAACTGCACAAATAAAAATCTGTGTTTGTTGATTTGAAACCCCACACGGGTGTTGGGATGAATTTGGCGTACACTAATCCCAATTATTTAGCTGTATGTCGATCGATTGGTTGACAGACTGTGTAAGCGTTAATTATTTATATTTAATGCTTATGCAGTTGTGTGGTGCAATCTGGATGATGGATGATTGTTTATAACTATTGATATATACATGTGTTGTATGGAAATCCATAGAAATAAAATCTACGGTAATTGATTGGGCCTCATTCCAGTTTTGAAATGAAATATTTGAAATAGTAATATTTGAAAAGAAATATTTGAAATAGAAATATATAAAGCCGTGTCGATTAGATTGACGTCATTTTGACGTGAACGATATTTATATCGATTTTATTCATTTTTATAATGAATATCGAAAAGGAATTGATTTCAAAATCTGATGTTTTGAAAATATTATCATTTATACATCGATGATATGAAATATTCAATTTTGATTAGAAATTGAATATGAAGTTGAAATCGTTTTGAAAACGAATTTAAACGATTTATAAAATACGTTTTAAAAGGAATCGATGAATTATATATTATATATATTATATATATATATAATATAATGGCCTGAATAGAACGCGCCGCGCAGCGGCAGCTCACGAATTTCGACCATTGACTTCGAACGGATATTACGGGAGATCCGACCGTCGGATTCTCCTAAAACCGGAGCCGTTAGATTCGTATCGAAAAGATCTTTCTAACGGATCTGAAAAATTAGAAATCTAACGGTTGGATTTTCAATTATGTCCAAATCAAATTTGGAAAAGGTCGTTGTAATTGCAGTTCGATGGCCGTTGATGGAAATCGACTGTACGGGCCTTGATAAAATTAATTTGTGTAAAATTATTAAAAATATCAATAATTTGTGTAAAATCATAAGAATTGATTTGGCAAGAATTAGGATAAAAAACTCCCTATTTGAAAAGATAAAAATAGATTTTTATCGAAATGAAATAGTTTTGAACTAGAATTATAATCCCATATATTTTTAAAATAAATAAAGTGGACTTGAAGTGGTTTTGAAAATAACCAGAATTTCCGATAGATAAAGTGGAAATGGATTTGAATCGAAATTGTCTTTGGAATATTTCGATGTTGGATTTTGTGATTATACGGATATTGTTATGGAAATTTGAAAGATATATTTATATCGTTATTTCCAATACGATATTTGTGGGTCGTAGAATTTGATATTGAATATAAGCCGATATATTTTCTATTCAGAGCCTTGTATTTAATATCAAATGGGATTTGGGTTTGTCGTGAATGGTGTTTTCATTAACACTGTTCTTAAACCCAATTGAGAAAAAGATTAAATCTTTTTATTTAGATTTAATGAAGTATACCAATTAAATAATATTTAATTGGAATTGAATTGGAATTGATTTTTGGGTTTATCGTGAACGGTGTTTTAAATAACACTTGTTCTTTAATCCGATAATTAATGGAATGTGAATAGGGTTTACGGTGAACTATGTTTTAACGACATTCATTCTTTAACCCGATTTACAGTGAAATGTGATTTGGAATTTATAAATCTTTTTGATAAGGTTTAAAGGAAATTTTCCAAAGTGAAGTTTTCCGATTTAATAAAATAAATTGGAATGGAATTCGATTTGGTGATAATTGAAGTGAATTTCCGTGGAGGAAGACAACTAATATATCTAGAATTTAAAAGGCTTTGCCGTTATTCCATTTATATTATTAGTCGGATATGGAAGTTCATATCGATTATATATATTGATCCGTTTTCCGTGAAGATTCCATTGTTAATGGAATGTGATTTTGGGTTTATCGTGAACCGTGTTTTAAATGACATTGGTTCTTCAACCCAGTTAAAGACAGGATATGAATTCCCAAGTTAAACAATCATTAATATTGATTTTTGGGAAGAATAAAACCAAGTGGAGTTTTAATGAATCTTTTATTAGATTGAAATGATCGAGAATGGAGTATCACCAGTTTTGCTCCAGGCGATAGTTAAATCTTTAATTAGATTTGAACGTGAAATGGTAATTGAATTTACCGATAACACCGTGGTGTTAGATATGAAGTATTACCAGTTTTACTTCATGGGATGAATAGGTTGGGATTGAGAAATTTAAAATAAATGATTACTTCAGTAAGGATCGCTAATCCCGACTAGATTGGATAAACCATAATTTGGTTTGGATTGATATTCAAAGGAAAATTAAAGAATAAATTTAAAAAATTTATCTTTGATAAAATTAATGGGAACCATTCCAAAAATATAAGAATATTTGAATAAAAGAATATTCTGAATTGGAATGAGGCGTATGTTGTGTTTGTGTAACACTTGTTTATTATATACGCGAGTTATTCAGAAAGACCGGGTTTATCCCATTCTGAATAACTGATTCGAGGAGGTGTCGAGGATGAAGATGGTGGTCGAAGACCGGAGGTCTTCACATCGTTTGGATGATTACTTATGATCTTGATTGGGCTGTACACCCAAGAGGAGGGAATCAGTTGGTGATCGTCCAGACGTACTTGGAGATCGATGGACATGCGAGGAATATGGTTCCTCCGATTTCATTCAGACCCAGAACGGACTTGTAAATGGACTGTGTGTCTGACATTGGATATCATTCTGTGTGATTGATGGATATCGGTTGCACGGAGTGGTTTGCCTGTGTGGCATGCTAAGATGCAAATGATCAAGGCTTTTGTTGAAAAGCAGAGTCTTGTGGTAGATGATTAAAGCTCGGCCTTTGTGGCATGGCTTTGTGTAGCGTTAATTCGCGAGCCTCACACCCCAGTTGTGAACCCAAAACGGGAGAAGGACCTCAGGGAGGGCATGCGTTTCTTTCTAGTTAGGAGTGGTGTCAATGTTTTACATGGGCTGACATTTTACTTATGTGGATGATGGATAGCGAGGCGCCTCGGTTAGATCGGACGATCCGGGTCCGATGGAGTCATTTGGTCATTGACACCCCATAGGGTAAGGAAACACAGTGTTTAGGCATTTTAATCCACATCGGTGGACCGGCCCTGACCATCCAAGGGGCAGTTGCGGCTATTCCTGAGACACGGGCTAGAGTGTCTCGAAGCGGTGAGGACGATCCCTTGTCTCGGTTCACAGATGGAAATCCAACTTCCAAATACGTGATTTTGCGGTTTTAATTGTAGAACTATTATGGCGACATGATATATGGTACCCATGCCGTCTATGATTGATACTTATGATTGAAATTGTTTTGACACTATAAACTTATAGTAATAATAAAAGATGAAATTTAGCGTATCAAGCATTCTTTGGCTATTATAAGGTAAAACCCTATCCTCCAGCTTCTGTTGCATTGTGTGATGGGACCTGGGTCTTATAATAGCTTCATTGTTCTTTATTTAGCATTGCGCTGTTGTTTTATGCACTGGTATTCTTGGGAGGAAACCCGTTCCATGTTATATGGCATGGTCCCTTGATTTACCTAACTTTAAAATAAAGATTTATAACTGTTTTAGTTCTCACACCAGTCACATGACTGACCTGGAGTTTATTGTTTTAACCTAAACTCTGGGTGCCCCTATTTCGACATGGGCAGCTTGTAGTTTTGGTTTTGCAGATTTATATTCCCAGGAACCTGGTTTACAGCTGGAATGATATTCGGAAAGCTTTGTATCCTTGTATCTCCTTCAGTTGTGTTTTGTATTATTTTCCGCTCCATGTAATGTATTGCAATCTCTGATATTTTTCTGTTGTGTAATATTTATTCATACTCTGTATATTCTTGTATTCTGATGAATTGTTGTAATAAGCAATGAAATGTTCTTTTGTTTGGGTTCTGATTCGTCTGGTCCTCATTACGATTCGGGTTTTGAACGGTCTTGGTCGGTTTAGTGATCGATTAGGTCTGGGCGAAATCCATATCGTTACATTTGGTATCATAGCTTTGGCTTACAAAGCTTGAGAATAAGACACGTTAGAACCAAACGAAAGAATTCATCAGAGATTGGATTAGTAATATCCAATGAGAATGACTCGTTAGAGATAGGATCAGTAGTATCCTAGAACGAGTGTGAAGAGTGATATTTTGAAAATAGAAATGAAAACGAATTTTGTTTTGAAATTTTAAACCTTATTATACGTATTTGAATATTATTTTTATATTGAATATGGACAATCCAATATATAAAGATTTTGCATATACGTCTGATCCGCGTGTATTTGAAGTTTTAATATACTGGATAGATATAGAATCACACTATAGTCACCCGGGGATGATACTGGTAATTGTGATCACATTACCAGTATTTATGTTCGAGTTTCGAAAGTGGGATGTTTATATATTTCCATTAGACTGGTGTGAGAACCAAAACAGGGCTTATTGTTGTGAATTGGCATCAAAAATCTGATTTTTGGACTATGTATTAAAGTTATGAATTTGAAATGATAATCAACAAATTGATTGCTGATTATGTGGTTTGATTATTGTTTGATTAATTAAAGGTTGAACCTTTAGCCAAATTGAACCAAATAGTGAATTGTATTGAAAATTTATCGCATTTGCATGCATATACATGTACTTACATTGAACATGTCATAGCAAGGAGGCTAGAGAAGAGGAATAAAATTGTTTGCCCGACAAATAGGTACATGTTTACAAATTTATTGGGTTTGGATGATTTTATGAGCCGATTGGCTAGCCGCTTCGCTGTAACTTTTTCTTTTTGGATTGGTGAGGGCCATGGGAGGCTATTTGAAATATCCCGAAGCTCCTGGTGCAAGGGAGGTTATGGCGAAATTTTCCGAAAATTTAGGGTGTTAGCCAAATTTTTGAAAAATTTGAAAAGTTCTTAGAAACTGAAAAGTTGAAGAACTTAAGCCATAATGAAAATAATGAAAGTTGAGTTGATTTGTAAAACAACTTTTAGCTTCGTTCCTTTTCGAGGACGAAAAGTTTTAAGTGGGGGAGATTGTAATAACCCGGAAATCCGAGCCAGTTTAAAATTTTTATTTTGGCAATTTTAATGAATTTTGAATATTTAAAATGAATTATTTTAAATAATGACGACGAGAAATTAATTTTGAATAGAATTAGAACATATATATTTATTTGAATCGTTGTTAGAATACAAATATTTATTCTTAATTATAAAAAGGAATAGAAAATGGCGCGGTATTTTGAAAATTCGATTTCAAAGTTCAAATGAATGTACAGGATTCAAAATAAATCGGATTTTAGCGAAACCAAAAATATAAGAATCTATTTGAAAATATCTTTCCAATGAATCCAAAAAATCAAAATTTCATAGCGGGAATCAAAAATTATGCCCAGTTGAAAATTCAGAATAGTCGCTCTGGAATTCTAGCCCTTAAAAATGGAAATTTTGCAAACGACCTCGGTTTTCGATGAAACCACTTTTGCTGGATCCGTGATGTCAAGTTATTGCTAGATTCCAAAATTCATAATTTTTGGGATCAATGTGTGAGCGTGGCAGAAAAAAACGTGTTTTGTCAATTTAAGTCAAATTTAATCGACTGGAAAATGGCCATTTTTCAGACGGCCTCCAAATTTTACGAAATTAGTTTTGTTAGAACCGTATCGTCAATGCAAAGCTAGAAATAATTTTTCTGTAATTTTTGGAGTCAGTATGTGGCCCTGGTAAATTAAAATGTACGTTAAAATGCAATATACTGATTAATATTTTAATTTAAAGAAAAATTGATCAAAACGATAGAATTGGCTTACAGAACATATCCATTGTGTCCGGAATGGGGGTATTTAGCTAGGGGCGACTGTCGTTGGGTCTCGTTTGGAGTTCGAATAAAAAGTCAACCTTTTTGGAGAATTAAATTAAATAAATAATTAAATATATAACCTCCCCCTTCTTTCTCTCTCTCCCTCACTCCTCTTCCACCATGAAAAAGAAAGAAGAACGCGCCTCACGCTGCAGCGCCACCCCCTCTTCCTCCTCTCCTCCTCCTCCTCCTCTCCTCTCTCTCTTCTTTTTTCTCTCATCAATTTTGCAAACCCTAAGCCCCAAATTGTAAATTACCAACACCGTGGGCCCCTCCAGCGCTAACACCACCACCAGCACCCTTCCTCCGCCCAGTCAGTCCTGCGCCGCTGCCCCTCAGCCCTCAGCTCCGGCCATGTGCCCCACCACCTCAAAAATCACATTTTTCACAAAATCCCTTTTTGCAAACAACACGCTGAGCTTCCACAGCCAATAACTCCCAAACCATGCGCTTCTGGCCAAAACTCCACATTACCAAATTCGAAGAGCACGATTTTTTCTTCGATTTGGTATATGGTAGTCCTATTTTGGATTGTGGAGCTATCGGGAAAACGCGTCCAAAGTCTGCTGTCCAAACACTATCAAAATGTTGTCTTTTCGCGATTTCCGGCGAAATGGCACATTTTCGGAAGGAAGACCACTAGGCGATAGGAAAAAAGATGATGTGAAGATTAGAGCTCATTTGCAAATTCTGGAACCAGAATAGCAAATCCGGGCGATAGAAAAAAATGTGAGTTTTCTCCGCTTTAAAGCTTCTATGGTTTTCGACGCATGAAGTATGTAAAAATATGATTTTTATACTTATAGCGAATTAAAAATACGATTTTTATATTATACAAATAATAAAAATATGATTTTTATAATATATAGATAATAAAAATTTGATCTTTATATATGTAGTAGAGATATAAAGTACGATTTTTATATATGAAGTGACGATATAAAAATGTGATTTTTATCTATGTAGCATTGTTATAAAAACATAATTTTTTTTAAAAGATAAAAATATAATTTTTAGCCTATGTATATCATTTATAAAATAATCATACAAAGAAATAATTATTGATTGGTTAAAAATATAATTTTAACGTAGGTATACTACATAGATTGACAATCAAAGCACGGCGGAGTGGAACCCAAAGGTGAGAACTTCTAACTTTTATTTTTATTTTCTAGTTGAAATATATATACTAGGATGCAGATGGTGCTTAGCAGCACCCGACACCCGTCGTCCACATACCATGGACGACTTGTTTGGTTGTTTGTGTTGATTGATATGTTTGATTGAATATTGGTTTGTGGTGTGAATGTGGAATTGATTTGATTGGTATGGCGCATGCCATTATTAGACTGGGGATAAGGCTAGGCCTTATCCCGTTTCTAGTATTGCGCCGTATGCCGCCAAAATTTTCTAAAATATATTAGAAAAATAAAAATATCATTTTTATTGTGTAAATGAACCAAATAAATATTTTATCATTAAAAATATAATTTTTAACATGAATATGAAAGAGAATAAATATTCATTTATAAATCAGACGATTTGTTTATGTACACTGATTTGACTGATACTGATTGGGACGATAAATTTTACACATCGCCCAACTGCACAAATAAAAATCTGTGTTTGTTGATTTGAAACCCCACACGTGTGTTGGGATGATATTTGGCGTACACTTATCCCAATTATTTAGCTGTATGTCGAAAGATTGGTAGAAAGACTGTGTAAGCGTTAATTATTTATATTTAATGCTTATGCAGTTTTGTGGTTGACTCTGGATGATTGTTTATCACTATTGATATATACATGTGTTGTATGAAAATCCATAGAAATAAAATCTATGGTAATTGATTGGGCCTCATTCCAGTTTTGAAATGAAATATTTGAAATAGAAATATTTGAAAAGAAATATTTGAAATAGAAATATATAAAGCCATGTTGATTAGATTGACGTCATTTTGACGTAAATGATATTTATATCGATTTTATTCATTTTTATAATGAATATCGAAAAGGAATTGATTTCAAAATCTGATGTTTTGAAAATATTACCATTTATACATCGATGATATGAAATATTCAATTTTGATTAGAAATTGAATATGAAGTTGAAATCGTTTTGAAAATGAATTTAAACGATTTATAAAATATGTTTTAAAAGGAAATCAATGAAGTATGTATTATATATATATAATATAATGGCCTGAATAGAACGCGCCGCACAGCGGCAGTTCGCTAATTTCGACCATTGACTTCGAACGGATATTACGGGAGATCCGACCGTCGGATTCTCCTAAAACCGGAACCATTGGGTTCGTATCGAAAAGATCTTTCTAACGGATATGAAAAATTAGGAATCTAACGGTTGTGTTTGGAATTATGTCCAAATCAAATTTGAAAAAGGTCGTTGTAAGTGCAGTTCGATGGCCGTTGATGGAAATTGACTGTACGGGCCTTGATAAAATTATTAAAAATATCAATAATTTGTGTAAAATCATAAGAAATGATCAAGAATTGGGATGAAAAACTCCCTATTTGAAAAGATTAAAATAGATTTTTATCGAAATGAACTAGTTTTGAACTAGAATTATAATCCCATGTATTTTTAAAATAAATAAAGTGGATTTGAAATGGTTTTGAAAATAACCAGAATTTCCAATAGATAAAGTGGAAATGGATTTGAATCGAAATTGTCTTTGGAATATTTCGATGTTGGATTTCGTGATTATACAGATATTGTTATGGAAATTTGAAAGATATATTTGTATCGTTGTTTCCAATACGATATTTGTGGGTCGTAGAATTTGATATTGAATATAAGCCGATATATTTTCTATTCAGAGCCTTGTATTTAATATCAAATGGGATTTGGGTTTGTCGTGAATGGTGTCTTCATTAACACTGTTCTTAAACCCAATTGAGAAAAAGATTAAATCTTTTTATTTAGATTTAATGAAGTATACCAATTAAACAATATTTAATTAGAATTGAATTGGAATTGATTTTTGGGTTTATCGTGAACGATGTTTTAAATAACACTTGTTCTTTAATCTGATAATTACTAGAATGTGAATAGGGTTTATTGTGAACTGTGTTTTAACGACATTCATTCTTTAACTCGATTTAAAGTGAAATGTAATTTGGAATTTATAAAACTTTTTTGATAAGGTTTAAAGGAAATTTTCCAAAGTGAAGTTTTCCGATTTAATAAAATAAATTGGAATGGAATGGAATTCGATTTGGTGATAATCAAAGTGAATTTCCGTGGAGGAAGACAACTAATATATCTGGAATTTAAAAGGCTTTGCCGTTATTCCATTTGTATTATTAGTCGGATATGGAAGTTCATATCGATTATACATATTGATCTGTTTTCCATAAAGATTCCATTGTTAATGGAATGTGATTTTGGGTTTATCGTGAACCATGTTTTAAATGACATTGGTTCTTCAACCCAGTTAAAGACAGGATATGAATTCCCAAGTTAAACAATCATTAATATTGATTTTTGGGAAGATTAAAACCAAGTGGAGTTTTAATGAATCTTTTATTAGATTGAAATGATCGAGAATGGAGTATCACCAGTTTTGCTCCAGGCGATAGTTAAATCTTTAATTAGATTTGAACGTGAAATGGTAATTGAATTTACCGATAACACCGTGGTGTTAGATATGAAGTATTACCAGTTTTACTTCATGGGATGAATAGGTTGGGATTGGGAAATTTAAAATAAATGATTACTTCAGTAAGGATCGCTAATCCCGACTAGTTTGGATAAACCATAATTTGGTTTGAATTGATATTCAAAGGAAGATTAAAGAATAAATTTAAAGAATTTATCTTTGATAAAATTAATGGGAACCATTCGCAAAATATAAGAATATTTGAATAAAAGAATATTCTTAATTGAAATGAGGTGTATGTTGTGTTTTTGTAACACTTGTTTATTATATACGCGAGTTATTCAGAAAGACCGGGTTTATCCCATTCTAAATAACTGATTCGAGGAGGTATCGAGGATGAAGACGGTGGTCGAAGACCGGAGGTCTACACATCGTTTTGATGATTACTGATGATCTTGATTGGGTTGTACACCCAAGAGGAGGGAATCAGTTGTTGATCGTCCAGACGTACTTGGAGATCGATGGATATGCGAGGAATAAGGTTCCTTCGGTTTCGTTCAGACCTACAACGGACTTGTAAATGGACTGTGTGTCTGACATTGGATATCATTCTGTGTGATTGATGGATATCGGTTGCATGGAGTGGTTTGCCTATGTGGCATGCTAAGATGCAAATGATCAAGGCTTTTGTTGAAAAGCAGAGTCTTGTGGTAGATGATCAAAGCACGACCTTTGTGGCGTAGCTTTGTGTAGCATTAATTCGCGAGCCTCACACCCCGGTTGTGAACCCGAAACGGGAGAAGGACCTCAGGGAGAGCATGCGTTTCTTTCTAGTTAGGAGTGGTGTTAGTGTTTTACACGGCCTGACATTTTACTTATGTGGATGATGGATAGCGAGGCGCCTCGGTTAGATCGGACGATCCGGGTCCGATGGAGTCATTTGGCTCATTGACACCCCAAAGGGTGGGGAAACGCTGTGTTCAGGCATTTTAATCTACATCGGTGGACCGGCCCTGATGATCCAAGGGGCAGTTGAGGTTGTTCCTAAGACACGGGCTAGAGCGTCTCGAAGCGGTGAGGACGATCCCTTGCCTCGGTTCACAGATGGAAATCCAACTTCCAAATACGTGATTTTGCGGTTTTAATTGTAGAACTATTATGGCGACATGATATATGGTACCCATGCCGTCTATAATTGATACTTATGATTGAAATTGTTTTGACACTATAAACTTATAGTAATAATAAAATATGAAATTTAGCGTATCAAGCATTCTTTGGCTATTATAAGGTAAAACCCTATCCTTCGGCTTGTGTTGCATTGTGTGATGAAACCTGGGTCTTATAATAGCTTCATTGTTCTTTATTTAGCATTGCGCTGTTGTTTTATGCACTGGTATTCTTGGGAGGAAACCTGTTCCGTGTTATACGGCGTGGTCCCTTGATTTACCTAACTTCAAAATAAAGATTTATAACTGTTTTAGTTCTCACACCAGTCACATGACTGACCTAGAGTTTATTGTTTTAACCTAAACTCTGGGTACCCCTATTTCGACACGGGCAACTAGTAGTTTTGGTTTTGCAGATTTATATTCACAAGAACCTGGTTTACAGCTGGAATGATATTCGGAAAGCTTTGTATCCATGTATTTCCTTCAGTTGTGTTTTGTATTATTTTCCGCTGCTATGTAATGTATTGCAATCTCTGATATTTTTCTGTTGTGTAATATTTATTCATACTCTGTATATTCTTGTATTCTGATGAATTGTTGTACAAAGCAATGAAATGTTCTTCTGTTTGGGTTCTGATTCGTCTTGTCCTCATTACGATTCGGGTTTTGAATGGTCTTAGTCAGTTTAGCGATCGATTAGGTCCGGGCGAAATCCTTATCGTTACACTACCACCATTTAGCATAACACAATAACCTTCACAGCTCGAAGCCATTGCATCTCTCTACACAACAAGTCCATGCTTGAACCCCTTGAACCCTTCTCTGTCGATCACTGTAACACCCCACGTCCGTTAATGTCACTCACTAAGGGAATGCATTAAGTTTCGTGGAGCATTATTAGTGTATAGAACAGAATTTAACAAGACTGATACATATACTATACTTGGTACTTGAAAAAAAAATTAAACAACTTTTATTGTAGCGGAGAAAAAGTTTGATTACAACAACTTCATAAACCAACAGTAAAACCAAGTACACTTAATATCCATCTTGACAAATTGTTTTCTGAGTACATAAAGTAAAAAAGCATAACCCCAACACAAGTAGCCATAAAAGAGATGAGTTGAACTTTACTTTTAGCAATCCAAGCACTTCTAAAAGAGAGAGAAAAAGATCCAAGATCAAGCTCCACTAGTACTAGTCCCACCCGGAGAACCTGGGGAGGGGGGGAGGAAGAAAAGAGGCGAAAACAAGGGGGTCAGACATAAAGTCTGGCGAGTATAATAACTTTAACAATATAATTATTAAAGTAACTGGGATAAGGCATAAAATGGTAAAACAAGGTATGACTGTGAAACAAGTGGGCATGACAAAGCAAACAAGAGGATATTCTGGCGCTAATCTCGTTTCTAATCACTATAGGACAATTACTATACTGCACCATTACTAATTACACCCTAAAAGTTGATCCCGCCTACAGAACATAACAACGATAATGGTAGTTTTGTGTACCCCTAGTTGCCTTCATAGGTGTCGCCTGCCCCTATCTCCACTAGTTGTACCCACTACCCTCATGCGATCTGCTCCCTAACTCGTATATACCCGTGCTGGTCCCACAGTTGGGTGTATCACTCCCCAAAGTAACAACGTGATACCATTAAAGATGCATGGCTTATATCTACATGATGCAACAACGTCTTACCTACCAGCCCGGGCCCACGCACACACATGACCCCCGTTGGACTTGCGTTGTCCCCGCTAACCCGTTTTGACCTCTTACAATCAAACCTAGTAAGCGTGTCCCGTCCTCCACTTGGGTCGAGCTCACAAAGATACTTAATGGGTTAGTGGTTTGAAAAGGTCCCCCATGCCTGACACAAGCTTTCCACCTATGCTTGGTCCCCACTAAGGTTTCCCACTTAACCCCATTCTTATTCATGTCTTCGTACATGTTTTCAACTTGGTTAAGTGTTTCTAATTGTATTTCACATGCCACCTAAGGCACCCACTTAATCCCCATGTCCCACCACATGTTTATCTGGTTAAGTGTTACTTAATTCATTATAACCGTGACTTTGTAAAGACCTCCCACATTAGACTGACGTTTGCGGTTGCTGGATTTGCCGGGCGGGTCCGGGCAGTCTTATACCGCAAAAGAGCCTAACCTCGTGTCTTTACAATTTTTACGCATTTGATTCGTGCCTTTGACCTCTCATATTAGACTACCGTTTGTGGTTGCTGGATTTGTCGGGCGGGTCCAGGCAGTCTTACACCACAAACGAGTCTAACCTCGTGTCTTAGGCGGTTAATTATTACACATCTTTATTTAACCCCAAATTTGATTAATATCCCTATTCAAATTTGTCAATAAATTCCAAATTTATTTATGTCCATAATTGTCACCTAAATTATGTCCATAAATACCAATTATATCAATTAATGTCTCAAAATAACTATATGCCTTTAAGGCCATTTTATGCCAATTCACAATTATGTACATTTAATGTTCTCCAATTGTCCCCAGCTATTCGTACGTTTTAATATGACATATGTTAGACTCACAAATAGTCTAACTTATAAAAAGAAAAGCAACATCACAACTTGCATAACACATAAAATAGATCTAAGAATGATGACATAATTTACATAGCCAATAACTTGCATATATGGGTATGGTTTTCCTATAACTTGCATATGAATTTCATTCAAACTAGCATATGATTCACATACAAAATTAGCATAGGCAATGGGCATAAATTTGCATAACTATGTACTGCCATGGATCTAAATATAGATCTAAACATAAAGATGTGAACTTGCATATGGATCTAAACACGTAAATTAATGTCACATGTTTACATATAAACTAGCATATGTGTCTACATGATTCACATATGAACTTGTGTATAATCCACCAACAGACTTGCATAAGATTCACATATGTTTTAACATCCCAAACTTGCATAAAATTCATAAATTAGCATATGATTTAACATTCCAAACTTGCATATGGTTCATATATGTTTTAACATCCAAACTTGCGTAAGATGAATCTAGTTAATCATGTACAATTTAACATATGAAATAGATCCACAATAACAAAGCATCAATGATAACATCACATGATTCAAAATCATATTCTCATAATCCCAATTATAACTTATCACAATTAAATTAATTAATTAATTTGTGAAAGATATTATACTCACAAACAAAAGAACAGTCTTGTCTTTTCGGGATCTGTATTCTGAAACTGAATTGCTCGCCTTTGATGTAGACTAATTGTTATTTAGATTAGATTTGATTCTAGCTTCTATCTTGTTTTTGAGTTGAAAGAGACGGCGGCAGCTATAGGTTCTCCATTGACGGCATGGCGGCTCTTGGTATGAATTAGTGTGATTTTAGGTTAAGATTTAGTTTGCTTATATAGAATTTTAATTTATTAAGAGCCGTCCGATTAACCTAGAATCAATCAAGACCATCCAGTTAAGATAGAATAACACCTCAGCTCTAATGACTCAACAACAAGTCAGAACAACGTCATCTTTCAGATCTGCCCCCCCAGGGGGGAGGGGGGCAGGTCGACCCCCTGGTCGACCTGGCCTTGGGCGGGTATTTTCCCACCCAGCCTACTTCCCTGTTTGAAATTGGAATTTCAAATTTTCTGAACTTGAACTGTTATTAATTTATTTAAATTCTGAAATTTCTGAAGGCCATAACTTCTTCATACGAAGTCTAATTCACACAAACTCGGACTCTATCTCAAGCAGAATTCCGATACGGATGCAATGGCGTAACCCATTTCCCTTAATTCTCACATTTGAAATTAAGTTTCTTTAATTTTAATATTTAAAATCACGGGGTGTTACATTCTCCCCTCCTTAAAGGATTTCGCCCTCGAAATCTCCAATTTAAGGAGAATGTATATCCTAACATCCAATCATCCATCTACTCAACCATCAAACACAGAAATCCATTGTCCTGACAAGATTTCTAATGCCGTATGAACATATGCGAAAAGTGTGTGTAAATGTTCCTTGTCTAACGCAAAATCAGGCGGTCTACTGATTCAGTTGACCTCCTTAATGCAAATCATGATAGTGCCATGCGTCCATTATGTATGCGAAAGAATCATATCGATACATATTATTTCCACATGCGTGCACAACCATTCATCAAAATGCAGCATCCATATGATTACACAACCATTATGCATCCATTAATTTAGATATGCACACACATTTATATGCAATTATGAAGGTGATTGAGCCGATCTAGTGCCTAATGTGTGTGTATATGCATCCACGAGCAGCCATTAGCAACTACTTGCATCCACTTGCATCCACCAAACATAACATGTCTCAGACACATGTTTGCAACCATAGAGTTCTACCTAACTAAAGATCGAAGATGTTATCGCAAAGATAATACTAAATGATAGGACAAGTATCAACAAAGCGGTAGAAAAAGGAGAAAATGAAACATACCCTCAAAAAGGAAAGGGTACAGCGTACACGACTTGTTTTCCGTCTCCCAAGTCGTGTCTCTTTGATCATTTTCCCATTGCACTTTGACCAACTTGACCTCTTTGTTGCGTAGCTTTTTGACCTCCGATCCGAGAATGCGTGTAGGAGCTCGTCTAACCATGGAATTACGCTCTACTTCCACTTCTTCGAGCGTGCTCGGCTCCACCACTTCTGCCGTATCGTGTAAACACTTACGCAAAATGCGAAACGTGAAACACGTCATGAACTCCACTGAGCTTCTCTGGTAACTTTACTCTATATGCCATCTGCCCAATTCTTTCTGTAATTGGAAAGGGTCCTACGAACCTCGGTGCCAACTTCCCAATTGATCCAAAATGGACTACGTTTCTCAACGGTGACACCTTAATAAAAACCATGTCTCCAATATTGAACTCAAGATCGGTTCGTCTCTTATCAGCATATGACTTCTGTCGGTCCTGCGCCGTCTTCATTCGCCGTCGAATCAGGTCTATCTTCTCCGAAGTCTCCCTAATCATGTCAGGTCCAAGCAAAAGCTTGTCCGTGGATTCCCACCAATAAGTAGGTGATCGACATGGTCGTCCATAAAGAGCCTCAAAGGGTGCCAAGCCAATGCTAGACTGAAAGCTGTTATTATAGGCGAACTCCACTAATGGAAGGTGTTCTTCCCATGTTCCTCCAAAGTCTAGGATGCATAGCCTCAGAAGGTCTTCTAGAATTCGATTTACTCTCTCGGTCTGGCCGTCCGTCTGAGGGTGATAAGCGGTACTTAAGCATAATTGTGTTCCAACCGCCTCTTGTGAGCTCTTCCAAAATTCGCTTGTGAAAAGGTTTCTCGCCCATTGCCCGAAAATCTTTGCATATCTTCAAAAAAGTATTAACGCAAGGCGGGGGAGGAGGAGGAGCGACTGCAGCTGGGGGAAGAGGAACATTTGCTGGGCCTGCGGCATTAGCCCTAGCCTCCAGATACCTTCTAAACCATCCTGGTATCGGTATGCCCTCGGGTATTTCAGGTTCCCCAGACATGCTGAAAAAGAAAAAGGAAGAGATTCAAGATGGAGAATCGAAGGAAAGATATATGGCTCTTGGGGTTATGTTTTTAAAACAAACTTTTCTCTCGAAAATACTTTCCTTAAAACATATTTTTGAAAGTATTTCTTTATTAAATGTTTTTGAAAAACGGTTTTTCAAAATTCATATCTGTTCTAGTAACCTTCAGTTCTGATACCACATGTAACACCCCACGTCCGTTAATGTCACTGACTAAGGGAATGCATTAAGTTTCGTGGAGCATTATTAGTGTATAGAACAGAATATAACAAGACATATATTGGTACTTGAAAAAAAAAATTTAAACAACTTTTATTGCAGCGGAGAAATAGTTTGATTACAACAACTTCATAAACCAACAGTAAAACCAAGTACACTTAATACCCGTCTTGACAAATTTTTTTTTGAGTAAATAAAGTAAAAAAGCATAACCCCAACACAAGTAGCCATAAAAGAGATGAGCTGAACTTTACTTTCAGCAATCCAAGCACTTCCAAAAGAGAGAGAAAGAGATCCAAGATCAAGCTCCACTAGTACTAGTCCCACCCTGAGAACCTGGGGGGGGGGGGGGAGGAAGAAAAGAGGCGAAAACAAGGGGGCCAGACATAAAGTCTGGCAAATATAATAACTTTAACAATATAATTATTAAAGTAACTGGGATAAGGCATAAACTGGTAAAACAAGGTATGACTGTGAAATAAGTGGGCATGATAAAGCAAACAAGAGGAATATTATGGCGTTAATCTCGTTCCTAATCACTATAAGACAATTACTATATTGCACCCTTACTAATTACACCCTAAAAGTTGATCCCGCCTATAGAACATAACAATGATAATGGTAGTTTCGTGTACCCCTAGTTGTCTTCATAGGTGCCGCCTGCCCCTATCTCCACTAGTTGTACCCACTACCCTCATGCGATTGGCTCCCTAACTCGTAGATACCCGTGCTGGTCCCACAGTGGGGTGTATCACTCCCCAAAGTGACAACCCGATACCACTAAAGATGCACGGCTTATATCTACACGATGCAACAACGTCTTACCTACCAGCCCGGGCCCATGAACGCACATGACCCCGTTGGACTTGCGTTGCCACCGCTAACACATTTTGACTTCTTACAATCAAATCCAATAAACGTGTCCCGTCCTCGACTTGGGTCGAGCTCACAAAGATACTTAATGGGTTACTGGTTTGAAAAGGGCTCCCATGCCTAACACAAGCTTTCCACCTATGCTTGGTCCCCACTAAGGTTTCCCACTTAACCCCATTCTTATTCATGTCTTCATACATGTTTTCAACTTGGTTAAGTGTTTCTAATCGTATTTCACATGCTACCAAGGCACCCACTTAACCCCTATGTCCCACCACATGTTTATCTAATTAAGTGTTACTTAATTCATTATAACCGTAACTTTGTAAAGACCTCCCACATTAGACTGACGTTTGTGGTTGCTGGATTTGCTGGGCGGGTCCGGGCAGTCTTATACCACAAAAGAGCCTAACCTCGTGTCTTTACATTTGTTATGCATTTAATTCGTGCCTTTGACCTCTCACATTAGACTAACGTTTGTGGTTGCTGGATTTGCCGGGCGGGTCCGGACAGTCGTACACCACAAACGAGTCTAACCTCGTGTCTTAGGCAGTTAATTATTACACATCTTTATTTAACCCCAAATTGGATTAATATCCCTATTCAAATTTGTCAATAAATTTCAAATTTATTTATGTCCATAATTGTTACCTAAATTATGTCCATAAACACCAATTATATAAATTAATGTCTCAAAATAACTATATGCCTTTAAGGCCATTTTATGCCAATTCACAATTATGTATGTTTAATGTTTTCCCATTGTCCCCACGCTATTCGTACGTTTTAATTTGACATATGTTAGACTCGTAAATAGTCTAACTTATAAAAAGAAAAGCAACATCACAATTTGCATAACGCGTAAAATAGATCTAAGAATCATGACATAGGTTTACATAGCCAATAACTTGCATATATGGGTATGGTTTTCCTATAACTTGCATATGAATTTCATTCAAACTAGCATATGATTCACATAAAAAACTAGCATAGGCAATGGGCATAAATTTGCATAACTATGTACTGCCATGGATCTAAATATAGATCTAAACATAAAGATGTGAACTTGCATATGGATCTAAACATAAAGATGTGAACTTGCACATGGATCTAAACATAAAGATGTGAACTTGCATATGGATCTAAACATGTAAATTAATGTCACATGTTTACATATAAACTAGCATATGTATCTACATGATTCACATATGAACTTGTGTATAATCCACCAACAGACTTGCATAAGATTTACATATGTTTTAACATCCCAAACTTGCATAAAATTCATAAATTAGCATATGATTTAACATCCCAAACTTGCATAAAATTCATAAATTAGCATATGATTTAACATCCCAAACTTGCATATGATTCATATATGTTTTAACATCCAAACTTGCATAAGATGAATCTAGTTAATCATGTACAATTTAACATATGAAACAGATCCACAATAACAAAGCATCAATGATAACATCACATTATTCAAAATCATATTCTCGTAATCCCAATTATAACTTATCACAATTAAATTAATTAATTATTTTGTGAAAGATATTATACTCACAAACAAAAGAATAATCTTGTTTTCTGGGATTTGTATTCTGAAACTGAATTGCTCGCCTTTGATGTAGACTAATTGTTATTTAGATTAGATTTGATTCTAGCTTCTATCTTGTTTTTGAGTTGAAAGAGACGACGGCTACTCTAGGTTCTCCATTGACGAAATGGCGGCTCTTGGTATAAATTAGTGTGATTTTAGGTTAAGATTTAGGTTGCTTATATAGAATTTTAATTAATTAAGAGCCATCCGATTAACCTAGAATCATTCAAGACCATCCAGTCAAGATAGAATAACACCTCAACCCTATTGACTCAGCAACAAGTCAGAACAATGTCATCTTTCAGATCTGCCGGGGGGGGGGGAGGTCGACCCCCTGGTCGACCTGGCCTTGGGCGGGAGTTTTCCCGCCCAGCCTGCTTCCCTATTTGAAATTTGAATTTCAAATTTTCTGAACTTGAACTGTTTTTAATTTATTTAAATTCTGAAATTTCTGAAGGCCATAACTTCTTCATACGAAGTCCAATTCACACAAACTCGGACTCTATCTCAAGCAGAATTCCGAGACGAACGCAATGGCGTAACCCGTTTCCCTTAATTCTCACATTTGAAATTAAGTATTCTTTAATTTTAATATTTAAAATCACGGGGAGTTACAATCACCAACTCCAACGCGCAACCATAGACAAACTATCTGCTACTCCACAAAGCCTAACAACCCAATAGTCACACTTTCCTCTATCTCCCTACTACGTCACAGTTTCAAACCAACTTCCTTCATCACATTCTACATCTCCCACAACATCATTCTTGTGCACATCTTACTTAATTATCCCTAAACAAACATCCAAACCATATCAATAGCCATCAAACCCATCCTCAATTATCATACAAACATAAGCAAAACTTCTGTGTAATCACCGTACTCGTACCAATATACATCAAGACCGCCACAAAACAAACCCGCACCTCCTCAAATGAATCAACCTCCAGTTGACCAACATCCACCAACGCAACTACCAAAACCTAATTCGCCTGCTCTTCTTCATGAATACACAAACTCCCGAATGCCACAACCTGAAACTGAACGATCGACATTGCTTAATCTAAACTCCATTCGATTTGGATTTGTATTACAATTTTCCTTTTTATTTTAGCAAGCCACCCCCAAAATTCTAGCCTGCTCTTACCTGACTGCTTCCTCGACTTATAAGATCCAAGCCTCAACAACTTCAAGTTAACAAATATTCCACCTCCAAACTGTTAACGTAGCCTGCCCAAAAACCACCACAGCATTGTCATCCCCAAGTTATACATAACTCAAACAACCTCTTTAAGAAAACGCATCAATTCCAAACCAAACACGCAGCTTCTTCGCTTTACCACAACCACACCATCCTTTAGTTCAAAACTCCAAATATCTGCACAATATTCCACTGCCTTCTTCAATACGAAACTTTCATCGCCATAAAACCTTAGATACAAACGGTATTCTACATACAACTGATTTCCACTACCCACTGAAAACACCAGCACAATTCATTTTAGCCCCAAACTCCATAAGCCAAAACTTTTTTTGCTACTCAAACACCATGTACATCTTTAATGGCCAAACTCCAATACGAATAACTAAAAACTTGCATCCAAGCCCGTCGCTTTAACCAGCCTTCAACTACTCAGCCAAAAGCACATTCAACTCCACTATATCTCTCCCTTTGTGGCAATCTCCTCACAAAAGAACCTCTTCAACGCTACTAACTATCACTGATACACCATACAGTTTGAACCATGGTAAGTTCAACTACATAGACAACCTGCACTTCACACTACCTGCACCAAACCTTCAGCAGTCAACTAAACAGCATTCTCCTCCACAAGCAACAACCACACTTTTATATCTCCTTTGTCTAAAAACCTCAAACTCATATATGTCACTAGAGTTCAGCTTGCACTTTGACAAAAATCATTACGCTACCAGCTTGCCACCCAAATAGAACCTCAACAATCAATCGAATTGCAAACTCCAACAATTATCTGAACAACTACTTTTGGCCTTAAATCTCGCTTCTTTATCAAAAACCATTGCAACTGCAACACCGCACCAATCGACACTTGCAACTACCAATCATTGAAGCCGAATACCCCTAAACTCATGCTAATTCAAAACCTAAATATGTAGATTTCATCCTCTCATACCAAATCAACCTCCTATATCACCAGCCTAAACAGCATGACCTCACTGGAGAACAATTAGTGTTTTCCAGACCGCCATCTTACAAAATTACATTTTCCTTTTTTTAACATTACAACTGCTATATTCAATGCAATTTCATTTACATTCATAATAAGACCTAAATCACCGCATAACACATTAATCGCCGAAGCGGTAGGACAAAGACTAAAGGAAATTTAGAATCTCATTGAAACTTATAATCCCATATTAGAAACATTAATTAACTACCACTACCATGATTCAGAAACATAAGCACGAAGATGAACATTATAACCAAGATCCAACAGCAGAAGCAAAAGAAACCAAATCACAGACCTTAGCCCGAGGCTTCACAACAACTATTGCATCATACATCCTGCTTTTTCCACCGTTACCCACATCTTTGGTAGAAATTCTCAAATAGTATTTGATTCTAGATACCACTTGTTTCTCCGCACGAACTGTAACACCCCACACCCGCTATGGTCACTCACTAAGGGAATGCCATAGCATCGGTGGAGTATTTTAGTGAATATAGAACAGAAAAATTACAACAAGACAGATATAAGTAGTACTTGAAATTTTTAAAACATCATCTCATAACAGCGGAAATAAACATGTCTGGTTACATCATAAAACCACAATAAAAGTCAAGTACAATATCCATCAAAATAAAGAAGTACATAATCCCACTCTCAATACAATAGCCAGAACGAAAGAAAAGATAACTGGATAACTGGAGCTTTACATCTACCCAAGCTCCGAAAGACTGGAACAGCAATCCGATCAAGCTCTACTACTGCTAGGATCCACCGTAGGACCTGAGGGTTGGGAAAAAGATAAAAACAACGGGGTCAGACATAAGTCTGAGTGAGTCCTATAACTTTAACAATACAATCATTAAAGTAACCAGAGAAGACATAAACTTGACCTACGGTAATATCTGGGGATGAATGGCTACACTAAGCAGCTTGGTAGACTTGGAATAAACTAAGATAACCGTCAAGACGCATCTACCCACCCAAGGATAATTACTAACTGCACCACACCAGTCATTCCTACTTGAAGGTTGATCCCTTCCAAGGACTTAGAAAATTTCCCCAGTAGTTCCATGTACTCCTAGCCCACTACATAGGTGCCGTCTGCCCCTATCTCCACTAGGTGTACCCAGTAATTCTTACCCAGTAGTTTCGTGTACCCCTACATAGGTGCCGTCTGCCCCTATCTTTATTAGGTGTACCCACTACTCCCCATCGATCGGCTCCCTACCGTAGATACCCGTGCTGGTCCCACAGTGGGGTGTATCACTCCCCTAAAGTGGCTACCCAATACTAACGGTGCACGGCTTTATATCTACACGATGCAACAACGGCTTATCTACCAGCCCGGGCCCATACACGCATATGAAGCCCGTTGGACTTGCGTTGCCACCGCTAACCCGTTTTGGCCTCTTATAATCAAGCCCAATATGCGTGTCCCGTCACTCGACATGGGTCGAGCCCACAAAGATACGTTTGGGATATTGGTTGAAATGGGCCCCCACAAGCTACCTACTTAAGCTTGTCAAATATCTAGTGTATCCCACTTAACCCTTTAATCATGTTTAATTACATGTTTCCACTTGGTTAAGTATTCTAATCGTATTTTCTATTGCCACCCAAGGCAACCCACTAGATTCCACATGCCACCCAAGGCAACCACCAAATTTCCTCATGCCACCCAAGGCACCCACTTAACCCCTCATGTCCCACTACATGCTATTATGGTTAAGTGTTTCTTAATTAATTAAGACCGTGATCTCCCGTAAAGACCTCCCACATTAGACTAGCTGTTATGACCGCCTGGTTAAGCCGGTAGAATCCTGGCAGTCTTACGTCATAACAGAGTCTAACCTCGTGTCTTTACCTTAATCACGTATTTAATTTATGGCTAAGACCTCTCACATTGGGCTGACATTTGTAGCAACTGGTTAAGCCGGTCGGGTCCGGGCAGTTTTACACTACAAATGAGTCCAACCTCGTGTCTTAGTCGATTAATTACACCTAATTAATCACCCCCATATTAATTATCCCTAATTAATATCAAGTTTTCCATAACATGGGTAGACCTAACTCAGTAGGTAAATTCCCATGGGGTAGACCTAACTCAATAGGTAAATTCCCACTTATGGTAATTTATTTTTATGGTATGCTTAATCATACCCAATCATTCATTTATTAACATATTTACCACCCCATCGTTCCCCACGTGAATCGTTCTCATTTCATGACATAACAAAGGGGAAGATCATTACAAATACCATGGGTTTAACATACAACTTTGTCATGGGTTAAGAGGATGTCAACTTGCATATATGAGCATATATTAACCCAACTACATATAACCCAAACTTGTATATTATCATACACATGATTCGCATAACATGTTGCATATGAGCTCGCATATTATCATACACATATCTTGCATAACATGTTGAACTTGCATATAGGCATTCTCATAACTTGCATAACATATTAAACATGCATTTAAGCATACACATAACTTGCATAAGTATTCACATACTTGCATAAGCATCCACATACTTGCATAAGCATTCACATACTTGCATAAGCATTCACCTACTTGCTTAAACATGAATAACTTGCATATCATGTCATTTAAGCATATACATATCTTGCATAAACATTCATATACTCGCATAAGCATGCATAACTTGCATATCACATAAATCTTGCATTTAAACATATACATGACTTGCATAAGCATCCATACACTTGCATAAGCATGCATAACTTGCATATCACTTTCAACTTGCATTTAGACATATACTTAACTTGCATATCTCACTTTGCTAAACATGCATAATTCCACTTATTAAATATGCATAAATCCACTAGTTAAACATGCATATATCAACTTGTTAAACATGCATAAATCAACTTATTAAGCATGCATAAACCAACTTATCAAATATGCATAAACATAGAACAACATAGAGTAACATATCATTATACATGATTCATACTCACTAATCCGCATTTAAGACCATAAGTCTCATTACACCCAATCTACTTACTTTAACAATTGATGTTAAAGTGATAGAAACTCACCAAACTCAAGATTAGCAACCTTATGAAGTAGAATAAGTTGCTAACTATGAAGATAATGATGATTAGAGAATGATTTGAGAGGGATTAGCTTGCAACTTCCTTCATGAACTAGTGGAGGCCATGCTCAAATTTAATTTTGCCATAGTTTAGTTACAAGACTTAATTATGAATGAATTAGGGTAGGGTTATGGTCTTATTTATAGGATTAGGTGAGTGTTTTAGGCCCTTAGATTAACCCTAGATTAGATTAGGACCCTTAGATTTAGGAAATCTCTAGAACCAGCCCTCCTAGCCAGCCTGAAACCCAACCTGGTGCAACCTGGTGCACCCAGGTTCACTGAACGGTGCCACCCTGTCGACAGGCAAGTCGACAGGCATGTCGACACCCCTGTCGACAGACCTGTCGACAGCCCTGTCGACATGGGTTGGGCGGGAAGCTTCCCGCCTGACCCCGCCTGGCCCATTCCAAATCTGAATATTTTAAATTTTAAATCTGTTTTAGTTTTGAATTTTCTGCAAACTTCATCGGGCCATAACTGGGCCATACGGACTCCGATTTTCGAAAACTCGGACTCTATTTCGCGTATTTTTCCGAGACGAACGTAATGACGCAGCCCGTTTCCCCTAATTCCCACATCTGAGATTATTTATCTTGTAATTAGTGAATTTTAGTATTAACTAAAATTCGGGGTGTTACATTCTCCCCTCCTTAAAGGATTTCGTCCCCGAAATCTCTAAGCTAAGGAGAATGCATATCCTACCATCCAAACAACCATCTACTCAAACCATCAACCACGGGCATCCATTGTCCTTAGAATAATTTCTAATGATGTATGAGCATATGCAAAAAGTGTGTGTATATGTTCCCTATCTAATGTATGAACATATGCAAACCATGATAGTGCCATGCATCCATTATGTATGCGAGAAAACCCTATCGACACATACAATATCTATATGAGTGCACAATCATTCACCAAAATGCATCATCCATGTGATAACACAACCATTATACATCCATAAATATATTTTCCTACACACAATTTTATGCAATATGCAATATGAAGTGACTGAGCCGATCTAGTGCCTAGAGTGTGTGTATATGCATCCACGAGCAACCACTAGCAAACACTTGCATCCACTTGCATCCATCAACCATAACATGTCTCAAACACATGTTTCAACCATAGGTTTACCCTATCTAAAGGTCAAAGGTACTAACGAGAGGACATACCAAAGATAAGATAAGTACTAGACAAGCGATAAAGGAGAAAGTAAAAACATACCCTCAAAAAGAAATGGGTACAATGTACGCATCTTCGCTTCCGTCTCCCAAGTCGCGTTGCTCTCATCTTCTCCCCATTGCACTTTGACTAGTTGAACCTCTCGATTCCTCAATTTCCTAGTCTTCGACCCAAGGATGCGAGTAGGAGCTCGTCGAATCGTCGCATCACGCTCAACCTCTACATCTCTAAGCAAGCTTGGCTCTACCACCTCTGCCGTCTCATGTAAGCACTTCCTCAGATGTGATACATGGAATACATCATGAACACCACTAAGTCTGTCGGGCAACTCCACCCTATATGCCATCCGTCCAATCCTTTCCTTGATAGGAAACGGCCCAACAAACTTCGGTGCTAACTTCCCAACGGATCCGAAGCGAACAACATTTCTCAACGGAGCTACCTTGACAAAAACCATGTCCCCAACCTCAAATTCAAGATCCGTTCTTCTCTTGTCCGCATAAGATTTTTGCCTATCCTGCGCTGCTTTCATCCTTCTTCGAATCAAGTCAATCTTCTCAGAAGTCTCCCTAACCATATCAGGCCCAAGCAAGATCTTATCCGTAGATTCCCACCAACATGTAGGGGATCGACAAGGCCTTCCATAGAGAGCTTCAAAAGGAGCCATACCAATACTGGACTGAAATCTGTTATTATATGCGAACTCTACCAATGGAAGATGCTCTTCCCATGTACCTCCAAAATCTAAGATACAAAGCCTCAAAAGGTCTTCTAGAACACGATTCACCCTCTCAGTCTGGCCGTCCGTCTGAGGATGATATGCGGTGCTCAGACACAATTGAGTCCCCACTGCTTCTTGCAAACTTCTCCAGAACTCGCTAGTGAAGATAGGATCTCGATCACTCACTATGCTAGAGGGTACCCCATGTAATCGAACTATCTCTCGAAGATATACTGAAGCTAGCCATGGAGCAGTCCTCTTGCTCTTCACAGGTATGAAATGGGCGCTCTTAGTAAGTCTGTCTACCACCACCCAAATTCCTGTATTACCCTTCCTCGATCTGGGTAACCCGTCAATAAAATCCATCGAGACGCTATCCCACTTCCATTGCGGAACCTCCAATGGGTGAAGCAACCCACCTGGTTTCCTTTGCTCCGCCTTCACTTGCTGGCATACCAAGCATCGAGCTACATATTCGGCCACATCTTTCTTCATACCGGCCCAGAAGAAAACCCTCTTCATATCTTGGTACATCTTATCCCCACCGGGATGAATGGTCATCCTAGAACGGTGTGCATCATCAAGAATAGCCTTCCTCAACCCTTCATCAAGCGGTACACAAAGTCTACCGTCTCTGCGCAAGCACCCTCTATCGTCTAGGGTGTACCTACTCAAATGGCTGGACGACTCCCCCCTTATGAGCTTCTCTATCAACTCAACTAACTGTGGGTCGTCCCTCTGGGCTTCCCCAATCCGCCCCACAAGAGTAGGTCTAACTTCCAAGGAAGCTAGCAAACCGGGTACATAATCAATGGAAGGTCTGAAATCAAACATCGAGATAAACTCCAAGCTTCGTCGTTCCACGAACAATGGACTCAAGGACAACCTCTTCCTACTCAAGGCGTCCGCCACCACGTTACCCTTGCCAGGGGTATACGCTATCTCGAAATCATAAGATGCTAAGAACTCCATCCACCTTTGCTGTCTTAAGTTTAAATCTTTCTGAGTGAATAAGTACTTTAATGATTTATGGTCAGTGAACAACTCGAATCTCTCACCAAGAAGATAATGGCGCCAAATCTTAAGCGCAAAAACAATAGCGGCCAGCTCTAGATCATGGGTAGGGTAATTTTTCTCATGTGCCCTCAACTGCCTTCCACCATAGGCTATTACCCTCCCCTCTTGCATTAAGACTGCGCCAAGTCCTGTCCCACAGGCATCGGTATAGACAACAAATGGCTTGCTCCCATCTGGCAACACTAAAACTGGAGCAGTGGTTAAAGCTCTCTTTAACCGTCGGAACGCATCATCACAATCTACGTCCCATGTGAAAATAAGATTCTTCTTTGTCAAGCGGGTTAATGGGGCTGATATCTTCGCGAAGTCTTTAATAAACTTCCTATAATAACCCGCCAACCCCAAGAAACTTCTTACTTCGGTAGCATTCTTCGGAACCTTCCAATCCTGAATTGATACTACCTTCGCGGGATCCACAGCTATCCCTTCCTTGGAGACCACATGCCCCAAGAACCGTACTTCCTTCCTCCAGAAGTGACATTTAGAGAATTTAGCCTTAAGGCTATGTGCTCGAAGAGTCTTCAACACTTCCCCAAGATGTAGGGCATGCTCTTCTTCACTCTTAGAAAATACTAAGATATCGTCCACAAAGACCACCACAAATTTATTAAGGAACTCCCTGAACACCCTACTCATCAAATCAACAAAGTATGCAGGGGCGTTCGTCAACCCAAATGGCATCACCAGCCACTCATAGAAACCATCCGGAGTCCTAAAGGCAGTCTTGTCTATGCTATCCTCAGCCACCCTCAACTGATGAAACCCCGTGGCTAAGTCCAACTGAGAAAATACTGAAGCGCCAACCAACTGATCGAAAAGATCATCAATCCTCGGCAATGGGTGTCTATTCTTCTTTGTGAGCTTGTTGAGTTCTCTATAGTCTACACAAAGTCTGAGGGACCCATCCGCCTTCGTAGCAAATACTACTGGAGCACCCCACTCCGATATGCTCCGTCTTATGAACCCCTTCTCAAGCAACTCCCCTACTTGCTTATGGAGTTCCCTCCTCTCACGAGGAGCCATGTGGCGCACTGGTAAAGATACCGGTTTAGCATTATCCACCAAATATATTCGGAAGTCAATCTCCCGCTTCGGAGGTAAGCCCTTCACCTCCTCAAACACATCCGGATATTCCCGGACCACTCTCATAGATTGCAAACTCTCGACCGAAGCGTCAAGCGATTCAAGATAACTTAGCATAACAGAGTCCATGGGATTACAAGAAATCTCGAGAGTGTTACCCAAGCGGGTCATCAGCCTAACAACTCTCCTTTCGCAATCGAGAACGGCACCATTACTGGATAACCAGTCCATGCCCAAAATCAACCCATAGCCCGTGAAGCCCAATACAAAAGCATCACATCTAAACTCAATGCTAAGTATAGAAATCTTCAAACCCAAACATATCATGGACAAATAAGTGGAGCCCCCAATTGGGTTTGAAACAACCAAGGGATCATCTACCAGACTGGTGTCTAAGTGCAGTAACTCAACTAATGATGATGAAATAAACGAATGCGATGCGCCTGAATCAAACAATGTACGGACAGGATGGTCAAATAGAAAAACCAGACTTTCAACGGAAATAGTTCTACCTCTCTCCTGAATCGGTGGAACCGCGAGAGCCTGTACTTGCCCCCTAGCCTGACTCGGTGCCATAAGAGCTTGCACCTGTCCTCCTGAGGTAGATCCCGTCCTTTGCCCCTTCTTAGGGTAATCCTTCACTAAGTGCCCTGCTTCGCCACAGTGGAAGCAACCGGTCTTCTTCTTCTTGCGACAATCCTTGCTTAGGTGGCCAGGTGTCCCACAATTGAAACACTTCTTCTTCTTGCTCTTGCCACCGTTGCCTTTCCCACCTTTGCTTTGCTGTTGTTGAGGTCTCTTTTGATCTCCTTTCTTTTCGGGTGCCTTATTAGCATTAGGACCCTTCTCTTCCTCATACATGAGCGCCATGTCAACTAGCTTCTCAAAGGTGGCCCCCATAGGGATATGAGTCATAGCCAACCCATGCATCGGTTCATTCAAGCCTTTCACGAACCTTAAAGCCTTCTTCTCCGGTGTATTCACCATGTCTAGGCCAAACCTTGACAATTGATTAAACTTGTTAACATATTCCTTCATCGAAAGATTTCCTTGCTTTAGAGTCAAGAATCTTTCCATATACAAGTTTTCCTCCGCCCTTGAGAGAAACTTTGCCACAAATCTTTGCCTAAAATCCGCCCAAGAGTCAACGGGGCGTTCTCCATTAGTGACCTCCCACCAGAATGAGGCCTCTCCCTTCATTAACCAAGCAGCCAACTTGACTTTCTTTCCTTCTTCCATCTCAAAGATATCTATCAACTCTTCCACCTCCTTAAGCCAATCTCTAGCCTCCACAAAGGTTTCAGATCCTTGAAAAGGTTTTCCTCCCATAGCTTTGAATTCCTTACAAGTCTTAGCAAAAGTATCCGTGCGAGGAGGAGGGGGAGGAGGAAGATCGGGTGCTACGGTTGGTGGAGGAACATTTGCTGGACCCGCAGTGGTGGCCCTAGCCTCCATCAATCTCCTATACCATACTGGTACCGTCACACCCTCTGGAAAGATAAGATTCTCGGCCATGCTGAAACGAAAAAGGAAAGATTCAAAACGAAGGATTCGAAGGATATAGATATGGCTATTGGGGATTATGCTTTTCTTTCAAAAACTTTTCTCTTAAAAGACATGTTTTTGAAAATATCTTTTCCAAAAATGTTTTTAGAAAAATAGTTTTCTAAAAATTTTATCTGTTCCGGTAACCTTTGCTCTGATACCACGTGTAACACCCCACACCCGCTATGGTCACTCACTAAGGGAATGCCATAGCATCGGTGGAGTATTTTAGTGAATATAGAACAGAAAAATTACAACAAGACAGATATAAGTAGTACTTGAAATTTTTAAAACATCATCTCATAACAGCGGAAATAAACATGTCTGGTTACATCATAAAACCACAATAAAAGTCAAGTACAATATCCATCAAAATAAAGAAGTACATAATCCCACTCTCAATACAATAGCCAGAACGAAAGAAAAGATAACTGGATAACTGGAGCTTTACATCTACCCAAGCTCCGAAAGACTGGAACAGCAATCCGATCAAGCTCTACTACTGCTAGGATCCACCGTAGGACCTGAGGGTTGGGAAAAAGATAAAAACAACGGGGTCAGACATAAGTCTGAGTGAGTCCTATAACTTTAACAATACAATCATTAAAGTAACCAGAGAAGACATAAACTTGACCTATGGTAATATCTGGGGATGAATGGCTACACTAAGCAGCTTGGTAGACTTAGAATAAACTAAGATAACCGTCAAGACGCATCTACCCACCCAAGGATAATTACTAACTGCACCACACCAGTCATTCCTACTTGAAGGTTGATCCCTTCCAAGGACTTAGAAAATTTCCCCAGTAGTTCCATGTACTCCTAGCCCACTACATAGGTGCCGTCTGCCCCTATCTCCACTAGGTGTACCCAGTAATTCTTACCCAGTAGTTTCGTGTACCCCTACATAGGTGCCGTCTGCCCCTATCTTTATTAGGTGTACCCACTACTCCCCATCGATCGGCTCCCTACCGTAGATACCCGTGCTGGTCCCACAGTGGGGTGTATCACTCCCCTAAAGTGGCTACCCAATACTAACGGTGCACGGCTTTATATCTACACAATGCAACAACGGCTTATCTACCAGCCCGGGCCCATACACGCATATGAAGCCCGTTGGACTTGCGTTGCCACCGCTAACCCGTTTTGGCCTCTTATAATCAAGCCCAATATGCGTGTCCCGTCACTCGACATGGGTCGAGCCCACAAAGATACGTTTGGGATATTGGTTGAAATGGGCCCCCACAAGCTACCTACTTAAGCTTGTCAAATATCTAGTGTATCCCACTTAACCCTTTAATCATGTTTAATTACATGTTTCCACTTGGTTAAGTATTCTAATCGTATTTTCTATTGCCACCCAAGGCAACCCACTAGATTCCACATGCCACCCAAGGCAACCACCAAATTTCCTCATGCCACCCAAGGCACCCACTTAACCCCTCATGTCCCACTACATGCTATTATGGTTAAGTGTTTCTTAATTAATTAAGACCGTGATCTCCCGTAAAGACCTCCCACATTAGACTAGCTGTTATGACCGCCTGGTTAAGCCGGTAGAATCCGGCCAGTCTTACGTCATAACAGAGTCTAACCTCGTGTCTTTACCTTAATCACGTATTTAATTTATGGCTAAGACCTCTCACATTGGGCTGACATTTGTAGCAACTGGTTAAGCCGGTCGGGTCCGGGCAGTTTTACACTACAAATGAGTCCAACCTCGTGTCTTAGTCGATTAATTACACCTAATTAATCACCCCCATATTAATTATCCCTAATTAATATCAAGTTTTCCATAACATGGGTAGACCTAACTCAATAGGTAAATTCCCATGGGGTAGACCTAACTCAATAGGTAAATTCCCACTTATGGTAATTTATTTTTATGGTATGCTTAATCATACCCAATCATTCATTTATTAACATATTTACCACCCCATCGTTCCCCACGTGAATCGTTCTCATTTCATGACATAACAAAGGGGAAGATCATTACAAATACCATGGGTTTAACATACAACTTTGTCATGGGCTAAGAGGATGTCAACTTGCATATATGAGCATATATTAACCCAACTACATATAACCCAAACTTGTATATTATCATACACATGATTCGCATAACATGTTGCATATGAGCTCGCATATTATCATACACATATCTTGCATAACATGTTGAACTTGCATATAGGCATTCTCATAACTTGCATAACATATTAAACATGCATTTAAGCATACACATAACTTGCATAAGTATTCACATACTTGCATAAGCATCCACATACTTGCATAAGCATTCACATACTTGCATAAGCATTCACCTACTTGCTTAAACATGAATAACTTGCATATCATGTCATTTAAGCATATACATATCTTGCATAAACATTCATATACTCGCATAAGCATGCATAACTTGCATATCACATAAATCTTGCATTTAAACATATACATGACTTGCATAAGCATCCATACACTTGCATAACCATGCATAACTTGCATATCACTTTCAACTTGCATTTAGACATATACTTAACTTGCATATCTCACTTTGCTAAACATGCATAATTCCACTTATTAAATATGCATAAATCCACTAGTTAAACATGCATATATCAACTTGTTAAACATGCATAAATCAACTTATTAAGCATGCATAAACCAACTTATCAAATATGCATAAACATAGAACAACATAGAGTAACATATCATTATACATGATTCATACTCACTAATCCGCATTTAAGACCATAAGTCTCATTACACCCAATCTACTTACTTTAACAATTGATGTTAAAGTGATAGAAACTCACCAAACTCAAGATTAGCAACCTTATGAAGTAGAATAAGTTGCTAACTATGAAGATAATGATGATTAGAGAATGATTTGAGAGGGATTAGCTTGCAACTTCCTTCATGAACTAGTGGAGGCCATGCTCAAATTTAATTTTGCCATAGTTTAGTTACAAGACTTAATTATGAATGAATTAGGGTAGGGTTATGGTCTTATTTATAGGATTAGGTGAGTGTTTTAGGCCCTTAGATTAACCCTAGATTAGATTAGGACCCTTAGATTTAGGAAATCTCTAGAACCAGCCCTCCTAGCCAGCCTGAAACCCAACCTGGTGCAACCTGGTGCACCCAGGTTCACTGAACGGTGCCACCCTGTCGACAGGCAAGTCGACAGGCATGTCGACACCCCTGTCGACAGACCTGTCGACAGCCCTGTCGACATGGGTTGGGCGGGAAGCTTCCCGCCTGACCCCGCCTGGCCCATTCCAAATCTGAATATTTTAAATTTTAAATCTGTTTTAGTTTTGAATTTTCTGCAAACTTCATCGGGCCATAACTGGGCCATACGGACTCCGATTTTCGAAAACTCGGACTCTATTTCGCGTATTTTTCCGAGACGAACGTAATGACGCAGCCCGTTTCCCCTAATTCCCACATATGAGATTATTTATCTTGTAATTAGTGAATTTTAGTATTAACTAAAATTCGGGGTGTTACACGAACAACTTTGGTGAAATTAAGAAGAAGGTACTTTTGCTGCTTTTCATTTTCAAGTTGTACTAGCACTACCCACATCTAGATATCTTTGTTAGATTTGACATTGACGATTCGACCGCCTCTGCGCTCGCCGTCACCTCCAATCAATTGAGAGTGCGATTTGAGATAGAAGAGAAGGAGGATTGCTGGAGAACATGACATAAGGAATTGAAAGCGATTTTAGGATATGTTTTTTTAACTTGTATAAGTTTGCACAACACCCTATTTATCTCTGGTCTCTCTCTCTCTCTCTCGCCCAACTAACTTAACTTCGATACCATGTTATAATTTTGAGAGAGAAAGAGATAAAACGATAAAGCACGAAACGACTACATTGTTATTTCTTACAACAAGTTGATTACAACTCATAAGCTTTAAATAAAGAAATAAATAAAACTACTTCCTAAACTCTAGGCACATTCCTAAAGACTAGGTAAGTAAACACATCATGATACTTAAGAATAGGAAAAAAGCAAATATTTATTCTTAACAATATTTATGATGCTTATTTATCTTAATCTTATAAAAGTGTTATTACCAAAATCAACTAATGAAAGGGATTTTCGGATAAGTTGAGTGCATAGAAAGAAATTACTGCACTTGAATTGGGATTATGGTTATGGGATGTTATGCATGTATTTAATATTAACTATATCATGATTTTTCGACTGTTGAATGATGCCCCTATATTCCCCAAACCATCCGTGTTATAATTCAGCAATGAGCAATAAGAGAGAAGTGTGCAATTATGTTTTGCCACAATTTCAAATTAAAATAAGAGTGAATAAGGAAGGACAGTAGCTCAATGCAAAACAAGGGACTATGCACATATGTGATGTTCACTATACTAGTGGCAAGGTGGTGCAAAAAATGGTGATGCAAGCAGCTTCACTTCAGGCCTTAATCAACTACTAAGGCCTATGGAGGTATAGTTAAAAAAATAAGATTTAAACAAGAAAATATGCACGGTTCACTGATCTGAAAGAAGCTACACTGTGCAACAACAAAAATATGCAATAACAAATGTGTTGGATGCTGTAAATGTTAAGATGAGTGCGCAAAATCACTATTAGTGGAGATGAAGCAATAAGTATGACACAGGATGACGCACAACAAGCATACAGTAAAATATGTAGTTTTGTGTAGATGGAGCAAAGTGCTTTGATTAAATAATATGAGGTATGTGTCACCCCACGTCCGTTAATATCACTCATTAAGAGAATGCATTAAGTTTCGTGAAGCGTTATAGCTAAACAAAAACATTACAAGAGAGATATAAAATAGCAGCGGAATTTAAAACTTTATTAATCATAAAGCATCGTGTTTCAAAACATCATAAGTCTGAAAATACCTAAACCCAGTACATCATCTTAAAATTTCTGTCTAGTACTTAAAACATCAGAGTACAATAGTAAAAGAAGCAAATTCCCCAAATAAAACTTAGCCATAGTAGAAAAGATAAGAGCTCGAGCAATACATCTAAGCAGCTCCAAGTAGAATGCAAGAAGAATCCGGGTCAAGCTTGAGTATTCCCACCCTGAGAACTAGGGGAGTGGGGGGGGGGGGGGGAGGGAAATGGAAGAGAAAGAAGAGGAAACAAAATGGGTCAGACATAAAGTCTGGCGAGTCCAGTTACTTTTAGCATATAAATAAGTAAAAGTATCATGACAAGCATATAAAGTGGATAAGAGAGATAACAACATATAAGGCAACTATGATAAGGTAAACATGACAACTGGATAGAATAAATAGCGCTTCTCTAACACTTTCCTACTTTTTCTCTTTCTCTGCACCAATATTAGTGTCTTATTAACAAGACGATCCCTAACAAGTATAAGATGGCCGACTTAGGTGTACTTCCAGTCAGTGGTTTGCACCCCATACAATCAACAGACAATCCAACATACTGGAGTTACCCCTAAGGGTATTAACGGGCTCCCCAACATAACGGAGTCTAGATGTACCCTGATTACTACCCTAATCGATCGACTCCTTACTCCGTAGATACCATGTGTTGGCCCCACAATAGGGTGTATCACTCGCTAAAGTGGCAACCCTTCGTTTTCAGGATGTGCACAACCATATCTACAGGTATCACGGCGTCTTATCCTCCTCTATCCGGACCATGAACGCACATGATCCGGTCAGTACACGCCACCCACACCGTCCTCCACGTTTGGATCTCTTATAATCAGCCCAGTAAGCGTGCCCCGACTCCGACCTAGTTCGGAGTACTCGTTTGATACCTATTTATGGGTTACTGACTGAAACGGGTCCCACACACAAGATGATACAAGCTCCCCTTACGCTTTCATCGCCACTAGTTTTTCCATAGGTTATGCCATACCAGAGTAAAAGATTGCATAACCCCATAGGTTAAGTTTGTGGGCCTATATATATAAATATTACGCACCCACCCAAGATTTACTTGACCCACCCACTGTTTCAAACAAGTTTACTTAACCCCTATTCAAGTTATAAGTTCATACAATCCCTATGGATTCAACTAGGTCAAGTATCCCAATTCATTACCATAATCATTTATGGTTATAATGTGCTAGACCTCCCACATTAAGCCTACCACTTGTGGATGCTGGATATGCTGGTCGGTTCCGGGAAGACTTCTTCCACAAGTCGGGCTTAACCTCGTGTCTTAGCACGTCTCGTGTTTATGCACTTAGAACCCTCACATTAGATTCACCCCTTGTGGTCGTTGGATATGCCGGGCGGTTCCGGGGAGACTTCCACCACAAGTGTAATCTAACCTCGTGTCTAGGTGCGATTACAGTGTCTAATTACTGTAATCCTAGGCATCTTCATTATTAACCAATTATTCCTATGTCGTTATAGGTTTTCATGCCCCTTTCCCAAGTTATGTTCATAGCGAACCATATACCCCAAAGTAAGGTCTTTAATCATAATTCAATTCATGCCCAAATTCATATTCATATATTACATTCAAGTTATGCTCAAATTTAACGTTTTCCCCTCGTTCCGAATTTAGTAACTACCTTTTTGAAAGTAAGTCACTTTGCAAATACCGATCATGAGAGAGAACGAGAACCGAAAGCCAAACCTAAACACTTGTGAGAACCCAACCTTCTCTAGAAACCTGGGAGGTTGTAATGGGGAGGGGTCATAACAACAAGTTCTGGTGAACAAGAAAAGTGCAACACAAATTACAATACATAGATGTTTCAACCGAAGATATATATATATATATATATATATATCTACCAAGGCTAGTAATTCTAACATAACCTTGTAAACATTTACGCATGACACTAACTACCCTTCCCAAGGTAGTATTCCCAAAGATATCGATACGGAGATAGGACGTTTATGTATATATTTTTATGAAGCCTTTAAACCATTGTTAAACCGAGAAGAGAACTCCCAACTACGGAGTCTATTTATTTATAAGTATATACACAATCATTTAACGCCTCACAATCGAATGATGGACAAGGTGGATTCCTCTTATCGCTCATGGCCCTAGGCGGACCTATTAGTCATCCAATACCTCGCAGTGATTTATTCAACATTATTATAAACTAGAGGACATTAGTTACAGGGCTCTACTAGTTAAGGCTTCCGTCATTCACGCATATAAACCCATGCCCTGCATAAGGTGAGAGACGATAGCTCGTCGCTTAAGACCAATAGTTCCTATTGGTGGAATCTCATTGTAACATCTAGTTGACCTTATTGGATATTCTTCTAGATGCTTAATACTTACCGTAGGATAGGTAGCCCTACAAAATGACCATACCGTACGTTTTGAACCCACGTTTAGGTAGGATTTGTACACCATTTGAAACCCCTAACTGAGTGACTTATTCCTAGGTGGAATCCTCGATCCAAGTCACTAAAGATTCGAGGAACCGACCTATTTGTGAAGATTATCGAGTTCGTACCTAATTAGCCTTTAATAGTTCTATTTATGGGAGGTGGGCTGTATGATCACTTAATACCTTTTTATAGGTGGATCCAACCCCTTAAGACCTTAATCCCTAAGCAGGCAACGTTATTGATTTATTCCCATTTAGTTTCTCTTTACGGAAATACCATACGTACACGATTAATTTTTGTCACGGGTTCCTATGGTTAATAATGCTTCACATCATTAACCTACCAAGTCTCTAACTTTTAATTATAAGTTCTAGATTAACTAGTATAAATAAAGAAATTTATATCCTTCTTACCCTAGGATATTTATTTTATTATCTTCCTTATTGGACTTGGTATTTAAGCAACAATCAATGTGACGACCTCCCATAGCCCCTGCACTAAACAAAAGAATAATGCGTTGAAAGGTTTTTCATCAAGGTAAGGTAACAATCGCAGAACCTATCGTAAACTCACAGCACAAGGATAAAATATAATAAAACATATACAACAGGTAGTGATAGCGAAGCAGAAAAACACTAAACTTTCATGACAAGTAGAAAGTAATTCCCATATATGGGGATAACAACAATAATGTTTGTAAAATTTGCCTCACTACAGCACTCAGAGAAATAGCAAACAGCGGAAATCCAAATACTAGATAGTAGGTAAAATAATACGCCAGCCTCCTGCTCGCCTACGAACAGTAACACCGTCTTCACTAAGCTATCACTTGTCACCTACCACCTAGTCTGCCCATTCAACAATTGGATGAACAACCCAACATAATAAGAGGGAAACATAAAACCTTGAGTCAGACAACAGTCTTAGTGAGCGATAAAATAACTAACAAATTTCATCAATAAAGTATATGAGAATGGGTAAATAAACAAACTAATCCACCCAACTCCAGAGAAGGATTCACACCTTCCTTCCCCACACCTGACAGTGATAGCCTTTACTATCCATACACTCAAAGGGAACAACAATTCAGCTATGGAAATCAGAACAACCATTCATACATGGAACAAGCAACTCATAAAACATCTAGTTATATCTCACGAAAACCACCCTAATCGAACTTGGCATTCCTTAAGTACAAGCCCCAGAGACCGAAAGCAATATCAGACAAGCACCCAAAAGACACTTCCTTCGAAGTCAGATAATCTCCGTGAGATAGTACAACCAAGCATCCAAACGCCCATGACTAACTCTGGTTATCACCGCCAACCTTGCTTCGAAATCACCGTTAATCGTATGATTTGCCAACAACTTGCCATCAACTGTCAAGGACCATACACAATGCCCTGGTTCTAGCAAAACTCCACATGCTATACACAACACGTGTCTTGGCCATACGAGACGCCTAAGGCACTCTACCTACAACCGGTCTTCAACTGTACCCCTGCTTTGAGCCCGTTTGAACCTATGAAACCAATAATTCCTTGGCCTTCGCATCTCTAGTCATTATAAATTACGACTATCCATAAGCTCATAACACTTTAGAGCCACTACTTCACATGAAATCAATACATCCTTGAGTCGTTTCCACATTCGTCACATCCGATGAACAAATCACTTTACTTCATCATTCCCCCAATGGAATTCACTTCGAAGTTATCACCACTTTCGAACCAAAGAAATATCAATCATGAGGTCCGAAATTGTAACAACCCGGAAAATCTGAACTAGTTTAAAATTTTTAAATTGGCTATTTAAGTGGATTTTAAATATTTAAAATAAATATATTAAAGAATAACAATGAAAAGTATGTTTGAATCGATGTTTGAAAATAAATATAATTATTATAAATTATAAATATGGCCTGAAATGGCGCTGTAGTTTCAAAAATGGAATTCAAACTTCGCCTGACTGTACTGGGTGCAAAACAAAACGGATTTTAGTGAAACCAAAAATATTAAAATCTGTTAGTGAATATCTTTCTAACGAATCGGAAAAATTTAAGTTTCATAGCGAGAATCAAAAGTTATGGCCAAATGAATTTTCAGAAAGGTCGCTACAGAATTTATATCGCCCTTGAAAATAGACATTCTGCATACGATCTCAGAATTCGACGAAACCTCTTTTGTTGGATCCGGGATGTCAAATTATTGCTAGGTTTCAAATTTCATAATTTTTGAAGCTAGTATGTGAGCGTAGCAAAGGAAAATGTGTTTTAGTCAATTACAGTTAAATTGGATCGACCAGAAAAGGGCCATTTTGCAAACGACCTCAGAATTCGACGAAACTAGTTTTGTTGGGACCGTATTGTCAAAACATAGCTAGATTTATTTTTCGGGAATTTTTAGAATCAACATGTGGCCCTGGAAAATTGAAATGTACGTTCAAATCAAATATTGAATGTTTTATACATTAATTTGAAGGAAAACTGACTGAAACAGTCGAATGGGCCTACGAAACATATCCCATTGTGTTCGAAATGGTGGTAAAACGCTAGGGACGACAGTCGTTGGGTTTGGATTGGAGTTCGTAAGTGACAAGGGGTATTTTAGAAATTTGAAAATATATAAATAAATAAATAAATCCTATTGGCTAATCAAAATTCTCTCTCCCCGACAACACTCCAGGCGACGGCGGAAATGCTCCAGATCTTCCCGGCTTGATTTCTCTCTCGTTTCTCAACGAAATTGAGCGCACTTGGATCCATTTTGAAGCTCTCTCGATCCTCTTTAAATCCATACCTGTTGGAGAATTTATCGTGGAGCGTGGAGGCTGAATCACCTCCGAGAAGTCAATGACTTCACAGCGCCGCCGACCGAGATTCTGACCACCGAAGGCCACCGCACCAACCTGCGCGGAGGTGCCCCTCCTCCCTCTTTGACGTGGCGTTGGCCGATCCTCCTATAACGCAACGGATCGGAAGTTAAATCCAAACCTAGTTTGGAACAAACACTGAGAGGTAACGGCTGATTTTCTTTGAACTGATTTTAACACCTTTAAAATGTCGCAAACTTTGATTTCACGATAAAAATCATATCTTTTTGTTGTGTTATCGAAATCCAGTGAAACAAGAGACACCGGGACCGTGAGCATGTCTTCTACTTTTTAGAAGAGACCGCATATTTTTCTGAGCCTTCTGCAATTTTTGGTGGAGTGGAACCCAAAGTGAGATTTCTAAATTATAAACGATATGGAAAATGACGATGTATAAATTATATAGTCGATGTATGAGTTATATAAGCGTTGTACACTTCATGTACAAGCGTTGTATAAGTTGTATGTTCGATGTATAAGTTATATATGCGTTGTAAAAATTATATATGTGTTGAATAGAAGTGAAATTTACTTATATATATATATATATATATGCCCCTCGTCCACAAACCATGGACGATATTTATTGGTTGTGATTGGTGTGAAAATTGGTTGATAGCAAATGGTTGATGTGAATTGTTTGTGGTTTGAAATTGATTGATTGTGGTTGAAAAATACCCGTTTGTGGTTGAGAATTATTTGGTTGAATCCACATAGGATTAGTTTTGTGGAAAAGAAAATATACATGCCACCTGCGTGCGAACTAGATGCATGATATCCCCATTGTCAAAAGCTGCGAGGCTTTAAGGTAGAGCGAGGAGCCGTACTAGGGACGGTCCTGGTTTTAACTACCCTGCCGTTATGCTGCCGAAATTTTGAATAATATTCCTGTGTTTGAATTATTTTCATGTGTTGAAATTATATATGTATTGAATAGGAATTCATGTGTTGAACGATAATCGTGTTTTGAAATAAATTCTTTTATAATAAAAATCACATTTTTATCACCTATTTGAACTATATAAAATAATCGTGTTTTGAAATAAATTCTTTTATAATAAAAATCACATTTTTATCCCCTGTTTGAACTGTATAAAATAATCGTGTTTTGAAATTAATTCTTTTATAATAAAAATCACATTTTTATCCCCTGTTTGAACTGTATAAAATAATCGTATTTTGAAATAAATTCTTTTATAATAAAAATCACATTTTTATCCCCTGTTTAAACTGTATAAAATAATCGTGTTTTTAAATAAATTCTTTTATAATAAAAATCACATTTTTATAACATACAAGAACTATTCAAAATAGTGATGTGTTGAAACAAATATCTGTAGGATAAAAATATCATTTTTATCGAAAGTATGAAATGAATATGGTTTTGAAATCGAAGAATTGATTATAATTATCGATATATATATAATTAAAATTGAAATATATCGAATAGCGAAGCTGTAGTTCGTATTTTGAAACCGTGATTTCAAATGATTATTGCGGGAGATCCGACCATCAGATCTTCCTGATACTGCAACCGTTGGGTTCGCCTTGGAAATATCTTTCCAATGGCACCAACTTTGTGAAGATCCAACGGTTGGATTGTCTGGAATGTTTAATTCAAATCTGAAGAAAAACAGCACCAGAATCGATTATAATTATATATATATATATATAATTATAATTAAAATAAATCGAATAACGAGGCTGCAGTTCGAAATTTGAAATCGAAACTTCAAACGATTGTGCCGGGAGATCCGACCGTCGGATTTTCCCGAAACTGGAACCGTTGGATTCGTTTTGAGAAGACCTTTCTAATGATATTAATTTTGTGAAGACCCGACGGTTAAGTTTTCAAATGTGTGTAAATCAAATCTAAAGAAAAACAGCGCAACGGCCGCCTTATGGCCTGAAGCGTCGTTTAAATAAAATAGGCTATTTTTAATTAAATAAAAATGGCGGAAAATCGTTATAAAATATTATAAACGATATGGAATGACAATGAACTGATTTGAATTCTAAATATACGTGAATTATTTGAAAAGGCCAAGTTAAATCTCATTTCAAATAATTGGTCGACGATAAGAAGTCGATGATGAAGACGGTGGTCGAAGACCGGAGAGATTCACGTCGTTTGGATGGTAACTGATGTCCTGATTGGGAGGCATCCCGAAATACAGATAATGAGTGGGGATCATCCAGGCGTACGTGGAAATCGATGGGTATGCGAGCTATATAGTGCCTCCGGTTTCGTTCAGACCCAGAACGGACTTGCAAATGGACTGTGTGTCTGACATTGGAATTCATTCTGTGTGATTGATAGCCATCAGTTGCATGGTGTTGAATTGCCTGTGTGGCATGCTAAGATGTAGTGATCAAGACTTTTGTTGAAAAGCAGTGTGGTAGATGATCAAAGCATCGCCTGTGTGGCGTAGCTTTGTGTATAACGTGAATTCGCGAGCCTCACACCCCGGTATGAACCAGAAACAGGAAGAGGACCACAGGGAGGACATGCGTTTCTTTCTAGCTAGAGGTGGTGTCAGTGCTTAAACTGGCTGACATTTATATTATTTTCACCTGTGTGGTTGTTGCTATTGCGAGACGCCTCGGATTAGGAGTCAGTGGGCTCATTTACGCCCCAAAGGGCGGGGAAACGCAGTGTTCAGGAATTTTAATCCACATCGGTGGACCGGCCCTGTCGCTCCAAGGGCCCACCTGAGTCTAGGTCCTGAGACATGGGCTAGATTATCTCGAAGTCAGTAAGGACTATCTTTTGCCTTGGTTCATGACGGAAATCCAATTTCCAAATACGTGATTGTGCGGTTTTGATTGTATACCTATATATGGAGACATAGTGGTATGGGGCTTTAATGCCGTCTGTGATTGATACTTATGATTTGAAATTGTTTTTGAAACATATAAACACTAATAACAATATCAAATGCTTTTGTTTTATTTGTATCAAGCATATTTGGCCATTATAAGGTAAAAACCCTATCCTCCGGTTTGCGTTGCATTGTGTGATGGGAACTGAGTCTTATAATGGCTTCATCTTTATAAAAAGCATTGCGATGTTTTAAAGATTTACTTGTTTTAAAGCACTGGCAATCCAATGGAGTAAACCTGTTCCACGAAAGTGGCGTGGTCCTGTGATTAGCCATATTATTAAATGTGTTAAGTAGATTTCTCATACCAGTCCCATGACTGACTCGTAGTTTGTTTCACTTGCAAACTCGGGTGCCCCTTTTCTACACGGGCAACCTTGTATTCAGGTTTTGGCAGGCTCTTTCTGGATAGCTAGAGCTGAAGATGGATTTTATCATCTATCTCTTTTTATGCTGTTCAACTCCTATTGTACATATTATGTTTGTTTTCCGTTGTTGACATTTATGTATAGCTGAACTGTATTTGTACTAAGTATGATCCTGTATTCTGTGTAACTCTGATGATTTTGTTTATCCAGTGTATTATTTGTTCATTATCTGGTGTATTTATTTAATTCTGTTCTGTTATTTTTGTTTATGCGTTATATTCCAAAGATTACCCTTAACACCGTAGTACGCGGTTTTGGGGACGTCACACGTGGTATCAGAGCTTTGGTTAAGCTTAGTGCTGGAATATAACATATGAACGAACTCGTCAGAAATAGAACCAGTAGTGTTCTAGGACGGGTAACTCATTACAGATAGGATCAGTAATATCCTCGTATAAGTAAAGCAGAATGAAATACACCCCAGTAGACACATTTACATTTCAAGTATATGTCTCTATGTTTGAAATATCCTTTCTGTTGACCTGACACTTGATCTGCTATTTGCAGAGGTACTAGAAAATGAGTGGCAGAAACTAAAGAAATAATCGTATGGTTGGACAAGCTAATGAGCCAGTTGTGCTCGCACAGCCAGAATCAGATATAGAAGTTCTATTCAAGAGATATCGAAATCTGGGTGGATCACCATTCTTGGGCAAAGAACCCATTATGGAAACACAAGCTTGGATTCGTTCTTCTGAGATAATCTTTGAAGGTTTAAAGCTGAGAGACGATCAGAAAAGCTTACTGGCATCTTGGGAACTCAAAGGTGAGGCTTTGTTCCGGTGGGATTCAATTATTAAGAATAATCCAGAAGGTAATATTACCTGGGATAGATTTATAGAGATTTTCCTAGAAAGATTTATTCCTCCTAAAGCAACTGAGCGGGTATGTGATGAATTTTCTTATCTGATACAAGGAGATATGACCATACCGGAATATCATAAGAAATTCAATGAACTTTCTCATTTTGCCCCGCATCTAATCCAAGATCCAAAGAGGAAGAATCTGAGGTTTATTCATGGCCTTCAAAGAAGATATCAGAATAGTGTAATAAGGCATGTGAAGCTTCCTTTTTCTGAAATGATATACATGGCTTATCAATATGAAGATCTGGCTAAGAAAGGTCTTTTGGACGACGAAGAAGAAGTCTGTTCTAGTAATAAAGGTGAGTCTGAAACTGATCGTCCTGAGGCCAGTACGATGTCTGAGGTCAGTAATAAGTCCAAAGTAAATCGGAAAAGGGTCAGATCTGAGAAAGAACCAGTAACGACCGCCATATGCAATAACTGCCATAAGCAAGGGCATCTGCAGGGAAATTGCAGATCTTTAAAGAAGCTAAGAAAGCCTATCCTAAGTGCAGGGTGGATATCTCTGATTAACTCTGGTGCAAGGTACATTTACCATACTTTGAAATTTCCATTATGTTTTCTACCTTGTTGTTGTTTTCTTTTCATGAATGAATTTATTTAATCATATAGTCTGAATGATTTTAAAGAGTATATGAATTAATTAGAGTATTTCTGAAAAGTTAAAAATAAATTGTTTGATGTTTGTGTTGTGTGATTTAGAGTTTGATTGATTAAATTATTAGAAAGATAGTTAATTAAATCAATAATAGAGTGAATGGTAGAATTTATTCGAATAAACCAAACATTGAACAGATTAGAGGATTAACTAGAAATATATACGTGTGCATTATATATGTTTGAACAGGTAAATGGATTAGCTGTTGAGTAAAGATTTTATTTGCGTGCCCGAAAAATAGGTAAACCTTAATGAGTTGGATGCACAATATTATTATATCAACTCCTGTGAGTGCCATTGGATGCGGAGTGCTGGTTATTCTGTGTGTAATTAATAAATGTCGCCATAGGATAGTAACAATTAATTTTGAACTACACTGCATGGCATACTTCTTGAAGATGGCATACTTCTTGAAGATAACATACTTCATCACATACCACACAAGCATTTGGAGCTTGTGTGACGAGGTTGAAGATTTACCATATGAGCGAGAGGCTTGTATGGCGATGACTATTTATTACAGGTTGAACTGATGAGAGCTATGGACTATATATTACAGGTTGCACTGATGACTAATATGGACCATATAAAATTGTAACGATAAAATTTCCAGATTAATAAAAACCCCACACAGGGTCTGGAGTTGACAATAATCACGTCTCTCAAGTTATTAGATACGACACATGGATTATTTATTTCCCACACGGGACGAGGTGACGAGAATTTATTCTTTGGAGCAATTAAAATACACACTCCCTCAAGCTTAGACAGAGTGACGAGAATTTATTATCTGGAGTTATTATCTATACACGCTCCCCTGTAAACACCAGAATATATCACTATAAATCTGTGTATGCTTTATAGGATTTATTGGGTACCTAATACGACCCAATAAATTTCCAACCCCCCCCCCCCCCCCCCCCCGCCGTACAAAGGAGGTTATGGCGAAATTTTTCGAAAATTCCGGGTGTTAGCCAAATTTTTGAAGAATTTGAAAATTCTCAGAAACTGAAAAGTTGGAGAATGGAAGCCAGATTGAACGTAGGGTTGATTAATCAAACCACTTTTGGCTTTGTTCCTTTTCGGGGACGAAAAGTTTTAAGTGGGGGAGATTGTAACAACCCGGAAAATCTGAACCAGTTAAAAATTTTTAAATTGGCTATTTAAGTGGATTTTAAATATTTAAAATAAATATTTTAAATAATAACGATGAAAAGTATGTTTGAATCGATGTTTGAAAATAAATATAATTATTATAAATTATAAACATGGCCTGAAATGGCGTTGTAGTTTCAAAAATGGAATTCAAACTTCGCCTGACTGTACCGGGTGCAAAACATAACGGATTTTAGTGAAACCAAAAATATTTAAATCTGTTAGTGAATATCTTTCTAACGAATCAGAAAAATTGAAGTTTCATAGCGGGAATCAAAAGTTATGGCCAAATGAATTTTCAGAAAGGTCGCTATAGAATTTATATCGCCCTTGAAAATAGACATTTTGCATACGATCTCAGAATTTGACGAAACCACTTTTGTTAGACCTGGGATGTCAAATTATTGCTAGGTTTCAAATTTCATAATTTTTGAAGCTAGTATGTGAGCGTAGCAAAGGAAAATGTGTTTTGGTCAATTATAGTTAAATTAGATCGACCAGAAAAGGGCCATTTTGCAAATGACCTCAGAATTCGACGAAACTAGTTTTGTTGGGACCGTATCGTCAAAACATAGCTAGATTTATTTTTCGGGAATTTTTAGAATCAATATGTGGCCCTGGCAAATTGAAATGTACGTTCAAATCAAATATTGAATATTTTATACATTAATTTGAAGGAAAACTGACTGAAACAGTCGAATAGGCCTACGAAACATATCCCATTATGTTCAGAATGGGGGTAAAACACTAGGGACGACAGTCGTTGGGTTTGGATTGGAGTTCGTACGTGACAAGGGGTATTTTAGAAATTTGAAAATATATAAATAAATAAATAAATCCTATTGGCTAATCAAAATTCTCTCTCCCCGACAACACTCCAGGCGACGACGGAAATGCTCCAGATCTTCCCGGCTTGATTTCTCTCTCGTTTCTCAACGAAATTGAGAGCACTTGGATCCATTTTGAAGCTCTCTCGATCATCTTTAAATCCATACCTGTTGGAGAATTTACCGTGGAGCGTGGAGGCTGAATCACCTCCGAGAAGTCAACGACCTCACAGCGCCGCCGACCGAGACTCCGACCACCGAAGGCCACCGCACCACCCAGCGCGGAGTCGCCCCTACTCCCTCTTCGACGTGGCGTTGGCTGATCCTCCTATAACGCAGCGGATCGGAAGTTAAATCCAAACCTAGTTTGGAACAAACACTGAGAGGTAAAGGCTGATTTTCTTTGAGCTGATTTTAACACCTTTAAATTGTCGCAAACTTTGATTTTACGATAAAAATCATATCCTTTTGCTATGTTATCGAAATCCAGTGAAACAAGAGACAACGGGACCATGAGGACGTCTTCTCCATTTTAGAAGAGACCGCATATTTTTCTGAGCCTTCTGCAATTTTTGGTGGCGTGGAACCCAAAGTGAGATTTCTAAATTATAAATGATATGGAAAATGACGATGTATAAATTATGTAGTCGATGTATGAGTTATATAAGCGTTGTACACTTCATGTATAAGCGTTGTATAAGTTGTATGTTCGATGTATAAGTTATATATGCGTTGTAAAAATTATATATGTGTTGAATAGAAGTGAAATTTACTTATATATATATATATATATATATATATACGCCCCTCGTCCACAAACCATGGACGATATTTATTGGTTGTGATTGGTGTGAAAATTGGTTGATAGCAAATGGTTGATGTGAATTGTTTGTGGTTTGAAATTGATTGATTGTGGTTGAAAAATACCCGTTTTTGGTTGATAATTATTTGGTTGAATCCACATAGGATTAGTTTTGTGGAAAAGAAAATATACATGTCGCATGTGTGCGAACTAGATGCATGATATCCCCATTGTCAAAAGGTGCGAGGCTTTAAGGTAGAGCGAGGAGCCGTACTAGGGACGGTCCCGGTTTTAACTACCCTGCCGTTATGCTGCCGAAATTTTGAATAATACTCCTGTGTTTGAATTATTTTCATGTGTTGAAATTATATATGTGTTGAATAGGAATTCATGTGTTGAACGATAATCGTGTTTTGAAATAAATTCTTTTATAATAAAAATCACATTTTTATCACCTATTTGAACTGTATAAAATAATCGTGTTTTGAAATAAATTCTTTTGTAATAAAAATCACATTTTTATCCCCTGTTTGAACTGTATAAAATAATCGTGTTTTGAAATAAATTCTTTTATAATAAAAATCACATTTTTATCTCCTGTTTGAACTGTATAAAATAATCGTGTTTTAAAATAAATTATTTTATAATAAAAATCACATTTTTCTCCCCTGTTTGAACTGTATAAAATAATCGTGTTTTGAAATAAATTCTTTTATAATAAAAATCACATTTTTATAACATACAAGAACTGTTCAAAATAGTGATGTGTTGAAATAAATATCTGTAGGATAAAAATATCATTTTTATCGAAAGTATGAAATGAATATGGTTTTGAAATCGAAGAATCGATTATAATTATCGATATATATATAATTAAAATTGAAATATATCGAATAACGAAGCTGCAGTTCGTATTTTGAAACCGTGATTTCAAACGATTATTACGGGAGATCCGACCATCGGATCTTCCTAAAACTGCAACCGCTGGGTTCGCCTTGGAAATATCTTTCCAATGGCACCAACTTTTTGAAGATCCAACGGTTGGATTGTCTGGAATGTTTAATTCAAATATGAAGAAAAACAGCACCAGAATCGATTATAATTATATATATAATTATAATTAAAATAAATCGAATAACGAGGCTGCAGTTCGAAATTTGAAATTGAAACTTCAAACGATTGTGCCGGGAGATCCGACCGTCGGATTTTCCCGAAACTGGAACCGTTGGATTCGTTTTGAAAAGACCTTTCTAATGATATTAATTTTGTGAAGATCCAACGGTTAAATTTTCAGATGTGTGTAGATCAAATCTGAAGAAAAACAGCGTCACGGCCGCCTTATGGCCTGAAGCGTCGTTTAAATAAAATAGGCTATTTTTAATTAAATAAAAATGGCGGAAAAATCATTATAAAATATTATAAACGACATGGAATGACAATGAACTGATTTGAATTCTAAATATACGTGAATTATTTGAAAAGGCCAAGTTAAATCTCATTTCTAATAATTGGCCGACGATAAGAAGTCGATGATGAAGACGGTGGTCGAAGACCGGAGAGATTCACGTCGTTTGGATGGTAACTGATGTCCTGATTAGGAGGCATCCTGAAATACGGATAATGAGTGGGGATCATCCAGACGTACGTGGAAATCGATGGGTATGCGAGGTATATAGTGCCTCCGGTTTCGTTCAGACCCAGAACGGACTTAAAATGGACTGTGTGTCTGACATTGGAATTCATTCTGTGTGATTGATAGCCATCAGTTGCATGGTGTTGAATTGCCTGTGTGGCATGCTAAGATGTAGTGATCAAGACTTTTGTTGAAAAGCAGAGCCTTGTGGTAGATGATCAAAGCACCGCCTGTGTGGCATAGCTATGTGTATAACGTGAATTCGCGAGCCTCACACCCCGGTATGAACCAGAAACAGGAAGAGGTCCTCAGGGAGGACATGCGTTTCTTTCTAGCTAGAGGTGATGTCAGTGCTTAAACTGGCTGACATTTATATTATTTTCACCTGTGTGGTTGTTACTGTTGCGAGGCGCCTCGGATTAGGAGTCAGTGGGCTCATTTATGCCCCAAAGGGCGGGGAAACGCAGCGTTCAGGAATTTTAATCCACTTCGGTGGACCGGCCCTGTCACTCCAAGGGCCCACCTGAGTCTGGGTCCTGAGACATGGGCTAGATTGTCTCGAAGTCGGGAAGGACTATCTTTTGCCTTGGTTCATGACGGAAATCCAATTTCCAAATACGTGATTGTGCGGTTTTGATTGTATACCTATATATGGCGACATAGTGGTATGGGGCATTAATGTCGTCTATGATTGATACTTATGATTTGAAATTGTTTTTGAAACATATAAACACTAATAACAATATCAAATGCTTTTGTTTTATTTGTATCAAGCATATTTGGCCATTATAAGGTAAAAACTCTATCCTCCGGTTTGCGTTGCATTGTGTGATGCGAACTGAGTCTTATAATGGCTTCATCTTTATAAAAAGCATTGCGATGTTTTAAAGATTTACTTGTTTTAAAGCACTGGCAATCCAATGGAGTAAACCCATTCCACGAAAGTGGCATGGTCCTGTGATTAGCCATATTATTAAATGTGTTAAGTAGATTTCTCATACCAGTCCCATGACTGACTCGTAGTTTGTTTCACTTGCAAACTCGGGTGCCCCTTTTCTACACGGGTAGCCTTGTATTCAGGTTTTGGCAGGCTCTTTCTGGATAGCTGGAGCTGAAGATGGATTCTATCATTTATCTCTTTTTATGCTGTTCAGCTCCTATTGTACATATTATGTTTGTTTTCCGCTGTTGACATTTATGTATAGCTGAACTGTATTTGTACTAAGTATGATCCTGTATTCTGTGTAACTCTGATGATTTTGTTTATCCAGTGCATTATTTGTTCATTATCTGGTGTATTTATTTAATTCTATTCTGTTATTTCTGTTTATGAGTTATATTCCAAAGATTACCCTTAACACCTAGTACGGGGTTTTGGGGACGTCACAGAAATAATGCATAGCACCATCTCAATTTACTAAAGAAATTAAACCACAGCACTTATGCTATCCACCACAGCGTTTAAAAGCCTTGCTGAAAACTCATCATGACCGACTAGGATAGGACCGACCCACTCATCTGGACCGACCCGACCCGTAGCGATCGACCGACTTCGAGAACCAGCCTGACCGATCCAACATAGCCCTAGTTTCATACTAGCCCGACCGACCCAACACGACCGACCCAGTACCAACCGACCGACCCAGTCCAAACCTTCACTACTTCAATATTCGGACCGACCAGATCATGACCGACCTGACCCATCAAAGCCGACTCGACCAGCTCTTCACCAAAACCAGAACTCCAGACCAACCCGACGCGACCAGTATGGGCCGACCTGACCCATCCTCCTGACTTGTCCCCAAGACATGATTTTGGCCCGACCGACCCACCCATGACCGACCAAAAACCTACGTATTGCAATTCAACTCCGATTTCGATCAAAACTTCGCCAAACGATAGATTCGACGAAACCAACTCATCCAAATCATCAAATACGACCATAAGCATGGTATGAAACCATTATCAACATAAATACGACGATTTTCACCAAAATTATGCAAATTACTCCAAAATCACGATGAATGATCATATGAACAAAACTATAGATCTAACTTGCATAATCACATGAAATGTCATAAGAATTACTGGTTTAAAACTAGCTAACATAGATCCTAGGGTGATTCATATGAAAATGAACTTACCAATGCATAGATCTATGAGAAAACACTTGAATTTGATGAAAAAATGATCAAACACTCATACACTTCATTGAATCCATGTGAGAGATGTAAATCGCTCACCAATTCTCCAAAACAAGCTAAAATGATAGAAATATGAATCCGGACAACGAGCAATTCGAACCAAACTCCTCAATCCGATGAATTTGCCATTGAAACGATGTAGATCTAGGCTTGAATGGTGTAGATCTTCGATTTCCTAAGCTTGATCTCCATTCTAATGGTGGGAAGGTGTTAGAGGAAGGAGGAACACACGGCCACCAAATGAGAGAATGGAGTAACTAAACCATTTCCCATATCCCTCACCCCTATTTATAGCTTCCACCAACCCACAAATGGGCCTCTCCAATTCATCCCATTATGGCTTTATCAAACCTGGACAGCCAATTGTTAAACCTTAAAACAACGATTCCTTCCAAACCGCTGAGCCAAATCTTTAATGTAACTGCTCTACAGAAAGGCAATCACCATTTCTTTTCCAATGGCACAGGTCTCACCACCTGATTCGACCTGAGTCAAAAGCTATTCCCTGTACAAGACTGATAGTGGAAAAATGGTCACAAACAAAATTGGTAAAAATTATGGACATGTGTCATAGCCGCATAAGAAAAATATCAAAATAATAGAATGATCCAAACCTCAGGGAATAAAATAAAAATATTTTACTATCTTCTGATATGTAAAATGCGAGTTGTTATAATCAATACCCATTAATCACCTTTTTATTTCATTTATTTCTATTGCAATAGGGTTATTGCCATTTATAACCATAACGGTCATATTTCCCTAAGGCAATAATTAATTTTTAATTACCTTATCATTCCCATTGATTGTAATTAACGCCACTTGTGAATTTAACATAATTCCTTAAGATGTTAATTAACAATGGAGTATCCTTATTTTATCAGTCCTGAAGTATCTATTTGTTGTACCCTAACAGACATTGTTAATTTTTATTTATTTATTTATTTGTTGTTTGTTGTATATATATGTATTTACATATACATACATATATATATATATATATTTATGCACCAGACCTCTCACATTAAGCTGACCACTTGTGGATGCTGGATTTGCCAAGCGGTTCCGGGCAGACTTCTACCACAAGTTGAACTTAACCTCGTGTCATAGTGCGGTTTTATTTTAAATTCCCTAATTGGAGTTTTACAACATTAATCCTAATCAATTTAGAAATTGTAACCATAAGGTTTAATTACCTATTTAAATTTGCTTCCCCAATCAACGTCAGTAATAATGGCTATTTATTTATTTATGGCCCTAATTATACCAATCAATTACGCTGATTACTACAATGGTCACCAAAAATATATTCATTTATGTATAGATTACATTTTCATGTACAATTCCATTAAATGAATACCATTCAAACATTCATTATTATGTATATTTCGTCGTTTATGTAGATTCAAACGGATAATGTAAATATATTTATATTTATATTTTTGCGCGGTTAATGTAGTTAATTTATTTTATTATTATAGTTAAGTTCAATAATTTGGTTCAACTAATAACCAAACATTCCTTTTTGTAAACTATGCCTAAATATTGGAATAAACACATTTGAAACCACAAGAAATATACGTTATGTATATTTTGGAATAGTTGATGTAAACTACGCACAAATACATATATTTATATTTATATTTATACGTGAATTTACACAACTTTTCCCTTTTTCAATGTTTGACATATTTCTTAATGGTTTCAAATAATGTCCTTTTTATTTTAAAAGAGGAAAAATGCATATTTACAACAATTAAGTCAGAACCCTAACAAAACTGAACACTAATAGATTTATGTCTTTTCTATCTAAATTACGTAATTTATCATTTAAGACTGAAACTAGAGATCTAGTATAAACTTACGTCTTAACAATGATTAATGGGATTGATTTCTAGATCTATAGTGTTTTGCAATAGCCACAATATAATTTCAAACACAATTATAGGTAATATGTAAAAACAACTCAGTAAACCTACAAATAATATTATTCAGACCAAAAACATTTATTTTTGGTTTTTGACAACATTCATTAGCAAATCTGATAGGTGTAAATTTAGATTTAACAATATTATGAACAAATCCGACAAATGTTAGGCATATATTTAAGATCTAAATCAAACGAGATAAATAAGCTATTATAAATTTGTATATTAATTTTCCGCTCACCTAAAAGCATTCAAATATGAAATCTGAATAATCTTTTTAGCCTACAACCCCCAAATTCTTACAGATCCACAATTATTCTGAAAGGGGAATACTTTCAAATCTGTAGATTTGCAAGAAAATAGGAAAAGAGGGGAGAATCTGATGTAGAATAACTTTGCCGTCAATTCACATCCTTTTCAATTTGAATCTGATTATTCCTTTCGAATCCGAATGATTTATATTTGATTGATTGTATATGAATATATTTCTAATTAAGAAATTGATTTGGAGAGAAAGGGAAATGGCAGAGCTTCGCTGCTACATACATATTTGTGTGGAAAAGAATGAGGCCTTACCCCTTTATTTATAGGAGTGGAATTGGCCATGAACCGTTAGATTTATTTAAATAACATCTGTCTGTTTACATAATATTATATAAAAAACATAACCATCTTAAACTAGCCGTCACTCGGCACTTCAGGCCCAAAGTGGTCGACTGCTCCCCCAGGGGTGTCGACCGCCCTTCGGCTGATCTACCCAGTGAGGGATGGTTATAACTGGTAAGATATATTATATTTATTCTGTTTATTTATTTTGGTCCATTTTTTATATTTCGTCCCTAACTTTTCCATACGGATTCCGTTCGCGAAACTCCAAACATGAAAGTTGACCAGAATTCCGAGACGAATGCAATGGTTAAAGTTTCGTGGTCAAATTCTATTGTTTGCAAAAATTCTTATTTTTGAGAATCTAATTAAATAACTAATTTACTGTTAAAATTTCGGGTTGTTACATTCTTCCCTTCTTAAGGAATTTCGTACCGAAATTCTAACACCTACTTATCCTATCCTACATAACCAACTAGTGTACATCCACTTTGCAACCATGTGCGCATGTGTGCAGTGTACATAATGCATTTCAACTATAAAACATGTATGCATAATGATTCTAAATCGGACCCTCCTTTATGTATGCATTCAATTTTTAGAACACTTTTGAAAACATGATGCAAACCATCCTAAATATACTGGCAGTTCTATATGAATACAATTTTCAAAAATTATTTTTTCATTCATAATCCTCATATGATTACGAATAAAATGTGAAGTAAACAATTTTGCATCCAAATGTCAACGCATTTAACTGCTTCCTATTTTATAACTCCTAAACTGGAAAAAAGGGAAATCAAAGGAAAAAAAAAAATGTTCCCATCGCTTATAAATATTCCAATTCCCGTCCTATAGTGGAAATTTCACCTTAGTGCCCAAAATATTCTGAAATTTTCCATCTGTAGACTGTATAGGAGGCTCAAAATAAGCTCTAAGACGTAAAACGTGTTAATTAGCAACACGCGCATATCACTGACAAGGTATGGAAATGTAACGACCCGGATTTCGAGCGACTTTGGTTATCGACATAAACGCGATGTCGATAACCAAAATCGTCGAAAAATCCTGGTAATTAGTGAAAGAAATTAGAGGGTGAGGAAAGATAAGATAGAAACTTAGAATAGAAGAAGAAGAAGAACACAACATCAGAGTAACACGAATCTCACAGCGGAACGAATAACATATAACAGATAACATATCTTTGAAATAAAAGATTTATATGTATACAATAACATTATCAGAGTACATCACTTACAACACAGCGGAAATAACTATAGCTATATGCTCCTAAAGCCTCCTGCTCTAGCTCTTCAACTATATCTGTAAAATCCCGACTACTTGACTGCCCATACAAATTTAGGCACCCAAGAGTTTAGGGAAAACAACAAAGTAAACTCCGGGTCAGTCATGGGACTGGTGTGAGTAAAATAATTTAAAAACAGTTCGAACAAGTAAACGATATCTCATAAGACCACGCCGCATAACGGAACGGGTTTTTCCCTTATGAGAATCCAAAATATCTTTATATCAAAAAACTTTTGATATTATAATAATGTCTATCAACCACAGTATATATATAATCATCTAGCAGAAACACTTTCATCTCACGTTCTACATATATAGTATACAATCAAAACCGCAAGCACGTATTGGGTAATGGATTTCCGACTATGACAAGGTATGGAATCACCTTCCGCTTGTGTACCTCTAGAGAGGAATACACTGGGTTCAACAAGAACATCTTGCAACCCGGCCACACATGGCCGACCACTCATTTCGCTTGAGTGTATCGAATGTATATCACCAACAGTTGGGATCAGCAACCGTTTCCCGAATGGGACAGCATCAACAATAGATTTTTAGAAGTAAATGAAACTCTAGATCAGGTGATTATACACCCTACTTCGGTGCGACCGACTTAGCCATGCTGCCTGCCCGATTTCTGTCATTTACCGGATGATGAGGCTAGAAGCTACGCTTTTTCATCACCAGATTCACTTTGAATGCCACATCGTCAAATCCATCAAATCACCGATTGACGTCCTCAACCATACATTACGTGTTAGCTAAAAGAAGTTTCCTTCTTCGCTTCCACTCTTGGTACGGTTGGAGAAATCAATATACGTGATCGTCTGGAAATACTCTGTCAGACATCCGTCCATACAAGTCATCCAGGAACAGGATGAACCGAAGGCACTATTCTGCAAACAGGATAGCCCTTGCATACTCCGTCTTCAATTTCCTTTGGCATATATGATTCGCAACGCTTATGCCAATATAGAGTGGTTCTTTGGATAATAATCCAACCGGTCTCTCCATATTAACAACGTTAAAATGGTCAAAACTTCGATAGTCTGTGATTTAACTATCGAATAAAAACAAGTGTGCAAACAACGATATTATTTCCAAATGGAAATTATATCGATCAAACATCATTTAACATTCATCTCCTTAGTTCATTTATTTACTTATCTCATGTTTCCCTACGTTCAATATTCCTTATTTTCTAAATTGGGAAAATATACGTTATTAACAATGGAAAACATTTCCATTCCCTGTTTCTTTATTAGAAAACATTTCTGGTTTCTTATTTGGAAAACATTTCCAAAGCTTCATCATTGGACTTAGACAGATGTTTAAACAAACCATCGCAATGCCAACTCAAACCATTTCCTTTTTCTGCCGAACATTAACTATTCCTTAGTTAAAACGAAGCCAATTAAGTTGGGGTAGAACTACCTCTCAGACCTTAACTGAACAACATTTCTAACTTTGAAATAGACAAAGTTCACTTTGTATTCCATTTACTAACTTCCTTACTTAACCCTCCTTCGAATAGCTATATTCGATTGACTCTTATCAATTAACTCTATTTGACTAACGCTATTGATTAACTATATTTGACTAACGCTATTGATTTACTCATTTCACTTAACTCCTTTCGAATAACTATATTCGATAATTCCTTTGACTTTCTTCGAATAAACTATATTCGATTAACTCCTTTTACTTTCTATTTGAATAACTATATTCGATTAACTCATTTCACTTAACTCCTATCGATTAAACTAACATCTATTAACTCCTTTCGACTTTAACACTAATCGATTAACTAACATCGATTAACTCTTTTTAACTTTTATTCTCTAATCGATTAACTAACATCGATTAACTCCTTTGCTTTAACACTAATCGATTAACTAACATCGATTAACTCCTTTGCTTTAACACTAATCGATTAACTAACATCGATTAACTCTTTTTAACTTTTATTCTCTAATCGATTAACTAACATCGATTAACTTCTTTTACTTTAACACTAATCGGTTAACTAACCTCGATTAACTTCTTTTACTTTAACACTAATCGATTAACTAACATCGATTAACTTCTTTTACTTTAACACTAATCGATTAACTAACATCGATTAACTTCTTTTGACTTTAACACTAATCGATTAACTAACATCGATTAACTTCTTTTGACTTACTACGTTTTCCGTTACAACTATTTCCTTTTTATAACGTTTACTTACCGTTACAAATATATCCTATTTATAACTTCTATTTACCGTTACAAATATTTCCTATTTATAACTTCTATTTACCGTTACAAATATTTCCTATTTATAACTTCTATTTACCGTTACAAATATTTCCTATTTATAACTTCTATTTACCGTTACAAATATTTCCTATTTATAACTTCTATTTACCGTTACAAATATTTCCTATTTATAATGTTTACTTACCGTTACAAATATTTCCTATTTATAACTTCTATTTATTTTCTAAATAAATATTCCTTTTCTATTTCTATTTATTTTCTAAATAAATATTCCTTTTATAAAACCGTGTTCGTTTTATAAATAATTCCTTTTATAAAATCCTGTGATTTTATAAAATTCCTTTATTTCAATATACATTGAAATATTTCTTTTTTACATCCCAGGGTCTTTTATGATATTTAAAATATCGAATAACAATGATCAACATCATTCCAACACACATAATCCATAACAGATTATATAACACATCATATATCACAATATATGAAAACAGTAAAATAAATGTTGAGGAATCCAGTCGGATTCCTCCAACCTGTCTCCCTGCATCACAGATGTTAAACAATATAGATAACATCACTTTTCAGTTCTATATGATATATTCTGTTAAACATAATCAATATAGAAAATTAACTAACTGACTAGCAGTTCAATCAAACGGTCAACACACAGTCAATCAGCCAATATCTAATAGTTCTAAAAATACAACATGAAATTATAAACTGTTCAGAGTTAGTGAGATTTACTCACTTTGCGCGTTAACCGTTAAATAACGGTTTGCGTTATTTGATTGCGACGGACAATTTATTTCGCCATAAATTGTAATGAGCTTGGATTCACTCCCGGTCAGCTCTATTTTGTAGACACCGTCCATACGATCCCAACGGATCTGACTTTGTCAAATTCTGATACCGTATGCCAAAGATACGTATTTTAGAAGTTTGCATATACGTTTATATAATTAAATTAAACTTAGCTTATTAAAAATTTGGGCTTAACTTTGATTTGGCGGCCCAACACTCTAATACCGAAGTCCTTCTTCCTGATCAAACAAAAGACTCCATCGCTCCTTACAAGCAAAACTTCCACGCCCCATTTCTCATAATTCAAACCCGAACCGCAACTTCATCATTCCATCACGAACTCCACCGCTGAACCCATCGGCAGCAGCCTCTTCCCGAACCCTTCCACTTCATCACCACTACGCCCAGCTCGCACACACCGGACCAACCCCGTCGCACTACCGAAATTGACGAGCACCAGTGTTCGCTCCAGGCCAACACCCACCGAGTTACTTTAAACATCCATACTCAACACCTAAACGATATGCTGAACCCAAATCTAAGCTCTAAATCCAACACTAATGCTTCACAAACCCACAACTTGGAACCCTAAGTTCTCTGTAGCAAAATCGTTGCCAAAGGAATGACGTCGAACTCAAAACAAAATGCATAAAGATGAAGAGCTTCTCTGTCCGAATCCATATATGTACTTAAACGATTTTAGAGAATTTTTTTTGATTTTATCTCAATTTTAGAAAGAGGATATTTCACGTTTTGGATAAGAACCGATGGCAGCGGAAATGTATTTGAGTATATTAGGTTTAGACAGTTTTAAAGGGGCGGTTTTTACTTTGTGTGGTTGAGAAAAAATGATGTGTGGCCCTTGTTTTGATCTGTCGTTTTTTTTATTCTTTTAAATGTGATGATTTACAGTCTTTGCTACATGGAATTCAACTCGCGTACGGATAGAAATCAAGATACCATTGTATCGAGCTCGGTTCCACGATCCCAAAAATATAATAATACCAGTAGGTGGACTCATATTTTGAAACTTCAAAATGTTGATTTCAGGGTGCGAAATACTCCAAATAAAAAGTTGCTTATTTAATTAATTAAAAATTACAGTAAAATTCTAAAAATTAAATTATCACTACGTCTCAAAAGAACCTTGTCTAAATTCAATCCCGATCTCTAGTTATATCGAATAAACTGTTACGGTCGATAAACGATTCTATAGCGACTATTTTAAAATTTGATTTGGACATATCTCAAAATCTACACGACGAAATCCCGATTTTTCTCTTCCACTAGAAAGATATACTCTGCCAGCCTCACACGTTTCTTGTTTCACAGAAATCCGGCTTAAAACGAATCATGTACATTCGTTTGAAGTTCAAATCGTCAAATAGCGAACTGCAGCACCATTTCGAGCTCTATTTTAATTATATTATAATTATACGTTCAAACTGTCATCGATTTAATATATTCGTTATTCAAATTCAATTCCAAGCTGAATTAAACATCACAGATGATCCGGTTCACACCATATCGTCATTTCGGCCAATTCTGATTATTTCAGAATTAAATATATTACTTAATTATTATTTTAAATAAATATTCACTTTATTAAATTCCACGATCATTAAATTCACTAAACCACCGTTGATATAATAAAATAAATTAATCATAATACCCCTGCCAATGCGGGTCATTACAATCTTTCCCACTTAAAATAATTTCGTCCTCGAAATTGCTAAAAAGTAGGGGACGACCCTATCGACTGGTTAGAACATATTTGTTCACTTCTTAACTTCAGTTTCAACTGAACCGATTTAATTTCAATTAAATTATAATTAATCCTTATCAACGAAAATTTTCAAAAATCCTGAAAATTTTCTAACTCCTTATCTTTTTTGAAAAATTTTGCCAGCACTTCCATTGTACTGGTCAATCGGTCAAACCACCACTCGCCTCTCTGGGCCATCTCCAATCCAAAAGAAAATCAAACTGCCAAGCGGCTTGCCAATTCGGCTCATAAGACTCATATCCAATATGAAATATAAACTTGTACCTTTTGTCGGCATATCACTATATCCCTTCCACCTGTTATCAATTCAGCGGATACAAGGGTCATCCCAATCAAATTCTTAAATTACTTTTATCTCCAACACAACCATTCGCTTTTTACCAAGCCAAATTTTCATTTCAAACTCAAGTTTCGTCTTGATCCCCAGCTCTTAACTTGATTATCACATTACTCTTCAAATTTGAATCTCACAATCCAATTTGTCTTGATATCATTCTAATTCAATCTTAGTTACCACTTTACTGGCTTTACTTTAAATCAAATTTTCTTTCACAAATTCTGTTAAACTTGTGATTAATTCAAACAGTCTTTCGCTGGGAGTTTTTAAACAGTTTACTCTTTTCAAAAATAAAATTTTCTTTTTGAAATTCAACTGAGCCCTTAATCAATATTCCATTAGTTAAATCACTTCTCTATTTCTTTATCAATATTTGTTAACCAAATATTTGCAATAACCATATTGGCCTTTTATGTTATTCGGAAAACATTTCCGAATATCGCCTTCCTTTATTTTCTAAACTTTAGAAAATATATGCTATTTATAATTGGAAAATATTCCGATTACTTATCTCTTTTCCGATCTCGTTTATTTCTATACTGAAATACTTATTTTCTATTTCCAAGTTTACACTCATTTGGGTTAAAATGGATGTTGTGTAAAACATCGTTATGACAATCCAAATACTATATTCAACTAACTCTTATTCAACATTGATCTTCGAGCCTGAAATCTTACCATTTATTTGTTAATAATGAAATCAATCAAGTTGGGGTATAACTACCTCTCAGACCTTGACTGAATAACATTTATAACGTCAAAACAGATATGACTACTTACTCGAATATTCAATACCATACAACTACTTATTCACTTCTAAACACATATCACTTTCTTTTTCTATTTTAACTAGATTTTATTCTAGACTTCCCTTTTGATTATACTATTTTATTTCTAAGTTCGTTTCCTTATCGACTTCTATATATATCGATACGTCGATTTCTAACTATCAAATTATCTTAAAAATATTCTAACTCCTTAAATTCCCGGAAAAATTTGCCATAACCTCCTTTGTACTAGGAGCATCGGGATATTTCAAATAGCCTCCCATGGCCCTCACCAATCCAAAAGAAAAAGAAAAAGCCAAGCGGCTAGCCAATACGAAAATCTCATATATGAATTAAATACATACCTTTTCGTCGAGCATTCAATTTATAACTCTTCATACCTTATTCCAAACCTGTCTCATGTATATTTATACATTTCTAATTCATTTCAACTTAATCCAATCATTTTAACTTAGTTCATTAAGTGATTTTCAAATTACTGGTTTGCCCATTTCACCTTTTATTTGAGTATAACATGTTCAAATATATTTTAACTTGTTTATCCACTAATTGAATTCCATTTCAATTTTATGTTCTATATTCGATTTCGAATATCTATTTACAGATCCAATCCACCTTTCAAAGTTCAACTTCAACTTCAAAACTCGATTAACTAATTCCTCTCGACTTAGTTAATTCTATTCAATTTCTATGTCACTTCTCTTATTCAAATTCTATTCGATTTTTTCCATATGTCAAATTCTATTCGATTTCTCATATGTCAAATTCTATTCGATTTCTATATTCGAATTTCCTCTTTTCAAATTCTATATCTGAATTGATATATTCAAACTCTATTTCAATTCCATTGAATTTCATAAATTCAAACTCCCTTTGAATTTCTATATTCGAATCCTATTATTACTCTACATGAATTCTATATTCAATTTTCCATTATTTAAATCTTCTTTATTCACATCTCATTTGAATTTCTAAATTCAAATCCCCTTTGAACTTCCTTATTTAAATTCTATTTCAGTTCCATTGAATTTCACATATTCAATTTCTATTTCAAATTTTCTTTATTCATTCTTTACATAAGTCTCGATTTTGATTCTTTTTTGAATCGATATTTCTGCCTTTTGAAAATAGATTTCCCTTTCAATTTCACACTTGTATTTTTATTTCTGAATTACCCAATGATAATTCTATTCGCTTCATTTATAAACTTCGTTTATAAAAGAACTATTTATAAACTTCGTTTATAATGGAACTTCTCGTTTTATTTCTTTTTAAACAAGTTAATATTTCAAATCTATTTAAAAGTTCAAATTCTATATTTTAAATCCCATTTGAAATTCAAGACAACTTGTCTTTCCCAAAACAAATTCAAAACAGTATCTCTGGTAGTAATTCGTCACTTACAACTCGAAAATGAATACTGATGATGCAGCTGTCATCATCAGAATCTATTTTCTAGCGATCGAAGTGAGTTCAATACTATAAAACCATTTCTAAACATTTCCACTTTGAAATTCATTTCAAAATATAATTCACACTGCTTGTAAAACAATTTAAAATCTCCCAGGATCTTAAATTTTCCTTATTTTTAATCCAAATCCATTTACAAACCCTTATCCAATTCTCCAGAGTTTTAAATTCAATTTCTGGTTAAAATTTCAGATTCAACTCACCTGATTTCACATATTTCACTTATATGAATTCTGATTGGTTATTTACATAACCATTTAATTTATAATCTTACTCGATTATAATAACAACCAATATATCCAATATATTTCTAAATATACGTTGGGTAAACTATTTTCATTTACCCTCCTTTAAAACATACCATGATGGTTCATCGTATTCAAGTGTTTAGTAACTCCTACCGATACAGTGGATCAAACTGATCGACCAGAACTCATAAACGACTCAACCAATGAATCTCCATAATATAAAACATATTTTTATATCAATAACAAATACGTTCACTCGTATATATACACTCAATCTCAGTCTAGGGTATTACTAACCCTATCTCTACCGAGTCACGCCACAGAGCCAAGTAATTCTTAACTTAAGCTCTGATACCAACTGTAACGACCCGGATTTCGAGCGACTTTGGTTATCGACATAAACGCGATGTCGATAACCAAAATCGTCGAAAAATCCTGGTAATTAGTGAAAGAAATTAGAGGGTGAGGAAAGATAAGATAGAAACTTAGAATAGAAGAAGAAGAAGAACACAACATCAGAGTAACACGAATCTCACAGCGGAACGAATAACATATAACAGATAACATATCTTTGAAATAAAAGATTTATATGTATACAATAACATTATCAGAGTACATCACTTACAACACAGCGGAAATAACTATAGCTATATGCTCCTAAAGCCTCCTGCTCCAGCTCTTCAACTATATCTGTAAAATCCCGACTACTTGACTGCCCATACAAATTTAGGCACCCAAGAGTTTAGGGAAAACAACAAAGTAAACTCCGGGTCAGTCATGGGACTGGTGTGAGTAAAACAATTTAAAAACAGTTCGAACAAGTAAACGATATCTCATAAGACCACACCGCATAACGGAACGGGTTTTTCCCTTATGAGAATCCAAAATATCTTTATATCAAAAACCTTTTGATATTATAATAATGTCTATCAACCACAGTATATATAATCATCTAGCAGAAACGCTTTCATCTCACGTTCTACATATATAGTATACAATCAAAACCGCAAGCACGTATTGGGTAATGGATTTCCGACTATGACAAGGTATGGAATCACCTTCCGCTTGTGTACCTCTAGAGAGGAATACACTGGGTTCAACAAGAACATCTTGCAACCCGGCCACACATGGCCGACCACTCATTTCGCTTGAGTGTATCGAATGTATATCACCAACAGTTGGGATCAGCAACCGTTTCCCGAATGGGACAGCATCAACAATAGATTTTTAGAAGTAAATGAAACTCTAGATCAGGTGATTATACACCCTACTTCGGTGCGACCGACTTAGCCATGCTGCCTGCCCGATTTCTGTCATTTACCGGATGATGAGGCTAGAAGCTACGCTTTTTCATCACCAGATTCACTTTGAATGCCACATCGTCAAATCCATCAAATCACCGATTGACGTCCTCAACCATACATTACGTGTTAGCTAAAAGAAGTTTCCTTCTTCGCTTCCACTCTTGGTACGGTTGGAGAAATCAATATACGTGATCGTCTGGAAATACTCTGTCAGACATCCGTCCATACAAGTCATCCAGGAACAGGATGAACCGAAGGCACTATTCTGTAAACAGGATAGCCCTTGCATACTCCGTCTTCAATTTCCTTTGGCATATATGATTCGCAACGCTTATGCCAATACAGAGTGGTTCTTTGGATAATAATCCAACCGGTCTCTCCATATTAACAACGTTAAAATGGTCAAAATTTCGATAGTCTGTGATTTAACTATCGAATAAAACAAGTGTGCAAACAACGATATTATTTCCAAATGGAAATTATATCGATCAAACATCATTTAACATTCATCTCCTTAGTTCATTTATTTACTTATCTCATGTTTCCCTACGTTCAATATTCCTTATTTTCTAAATTGGGAAAATATACGTTATTAACAATGGAAAACATTTCCATTCCCTATTTCTTTATTAGAAAACATTTCTGGTTTCTTATTTGGAAAACCTTTCCAAAGCTTCATCATTGGACTTAGACAGATGTTTAAACAAACCATCGCGATGCCAACTCAAACCATTTCCTTTTTCTGCCGAACATTAACTATTCCTTAGTTAAAACGAAGCCAATTAAGTTGGGGTAGAACTACCTCTCAGACCTTAACTGAACAACATTTCTAACTTTGAAATAGACAAAGTTCACTTTGTATTCCATTTACTAACTTCCTTACTTAACCCTCCTTCGAATAGTTATATTCGATTGACTCTTATCAATTAACTCTATTTGACTAACGCTATTGATTAACTATATTTGACTAACGCTATTGATTTACTCATTTCACTTAACTCCTTTCGAATAACTATATTCGATAATTCCTTTGACTTTCTTCGAATAAACTATATTCGATTAACTCCTTTTACTTTCTATTTGAATAACTATATTCGATTAACTCATTTCACTTAACTCCTATCGATTAAACTAACATCTGTTAACTCCTTTCGACTTTAACACTAATCGATTAACTAACATCGATTAACTCTTTTTAACTTTTATTCTCTAATCGATTAACTAACATCGATTAACTCCTTTGCTTTAACACTAATCGATTAACTAACATCGATTAACTCTTTTTAACTTTTATTCTCTAATCGATTAACTAACATCGATTAACTTCTTTTACTTTAACACTAATCGGTTAACTAACCTCGATTAACTTCTTTTACTTTAACACTAATCGATTAACTAACATCGATTAACTTCTTTTACTTTAACACTAATCGATTAACTAACATCGATTAACTTCTTTTGACTTTAACACTAATCGATTAACTAACATCGATTAACTTCTTTTGACTTACTACGTTTTCCGTTACAACTATTTCCTTTTTATAACGTTTACTTACCGTTACAAATATATCCTATTTATAACTTCTATTTACCGTTACAAATATTTCCTATTTATAACTTCTATTTACCGTTACAAATATTTCCTATTTATAACTTCTATTTACCGTTACAAATATTTCCTATTTATAACTTCTATTTACCGTTACGAATATTTCCTATTTATAACTTCTATTTACCGTTACAAATATTTCCTATTTATAACGTTTACTTACCGTTACAAATATTTCCTATTTATAAATTCTATTTATTTTCTAAATAAATATTCCTTTTTCTATTTCTATTTATTTTCTAAATAAATATTCCTTTTATAAAACCGTGTTCGTTTTATAAATAATTCCTTTTATAAAATCCTGTGATTTTATAAAATTCCTTTATTTCAATATACATTGAAATATTTCTTTTTTACATCCCAGGGTCTTTTATGATATTTAAAATATCGAATAACAATGATCAACATCATTCCAACACACATAATCCATAACAGATTATATAACACATCATATATCACAATATATGAAAACAGTAAAATAAATGTTGAGGAATCCAGTCGGATTCCTCCAACCTGTCTCCCTGCATCACAGATGTTAAACAATATAGATAACATCACTTTTCAGTTCTATATGATATATTCTGTTAAACATAATCAATATAGAAAATTAACTAACTGACTAGTAGTTCAATCAAACGGTCAACACACAGTCAATCAGCCAATATCTAATAGTTCTAAAAATACAACATGAAATTATAAACTGTTCAGAGTTAGTGAGATTTACTCACTTTGCGCGTTAACCGTTAAATAACGGTTTGCGTTATTTGATTGCGACGGACAATTTATTTCGCCATAAATTGTAATGAGCTCGGATTCACTCCCGGTCAGCTCTATTTTGTAGACACCGTCCATACGATCCCAACGGATCTGACTTTGTCAAATTCTGATACCGTATGCCAAAGATACGTATTTTAGAAGTTTGCATATACGTTTATATAATTAAATTAAACTTAGCTTATTAAAAATTTGGGCTTAACTTTGATTTGGCGGCCCAACACTCTAATACCGAAGTCCTTCTTCCTGATCAAACAAAAGACTCCATCGCTCCTTACAAGCAAAACTTCCACGCCCCATTTCTCCAAATTCAAACCCGAACCGCAACTTCATCATTCCATCACGAACTCCACCGCTGAACCCATCGGCAGCAGCCTCTTCCCGAACCCTTCCACTTCATCACCACTACGCCCAGCTCGCACACACCGGACCAACCCCGTCGCACTACCGAAATTGACGAGCACCAGTGTTCGCTCCAGGCCAACACCCACCGAGTTACTTTAAACATCCATACTCAACACCTAAACGATATGCTGAACCCAAATCTAAGCTCTAAATCCAACACTAATGCTTCACGAACCCACAACTTGGAACCCTAAGTTCTCTATAGCAAAATCGTTGCCAAAGGAATGACGTCGAACTCAAAACAAAATGCATAGAGATGAAGAGCTTCTCTGTCCGAATCCATATATGTACTTAAATTATTTTAGAGAATTTGTTTTGATTTTATCTCGATTTTAGAAAGAGGATATTCCACGTTTTGGATAAGAACCGATGGCAGCGGAAATGTATTTGAGTATATTAGGTTTAGACAGTTTTAAAGGGGCGGTTTTTACTTTGTGTGGTTGAGAAAAAATGATGTGTGGCCCTTGTTTTGATCTGTCGTTTTTTTATTCTTTTAAATGTGATGATTTACAGTCTTGGCTACATGGAATTCAACTCGTGTACGGATAGAAATCAAGATACCATTGTATCGAGCTCGGTTCCATGATCCCAAAAATATAATAATACCGGTAGGTGGACTCATATTTTGAAACTTCAAAATGTTGATTTCAGGGTGCGAAATACTCCAAATAAAAAGTTGCTTATTTAATTAATTAAAAATTACAGTAAAATTCTAAAAATTAAATTATCACTACGTCTCAAAAGAACCTTGTCTAAATTCAATCCCGGTCTCTAGTTATATCGAATAAACTGTTACGGTCGATAAACGATTCTATAGCGACTATTTTAAAATTTGATTTGGACATATCTCAAAATCAACACGACGAAATTCCGATTTTTCTCTTCCACTAGAAAGATATACTCTGCCAGCCTCACACGTTTCTTGTTTCACAGAAATCCGGCTTAAAACGAATCATGTACATTCAGTTGAAGTTCAAATCGTCAAATAGCGAACTGCAGCGCCATTTCGAGCTCTATTTTAATTATATTAGAATTATACGTTCAAACTGTCGTCGATTTAATATATTCGTTATTCAAATTCAATTCCAAGCTGAATTAAACATCACAGATGATCCGGTTCACACCATATCGTCATTTCGGCCAATTCTGATTATTTCAGAATTAAATATATTATTTAATTTTTATTTTAAATAAATATTCACTATTATTAAATTCCACGATCATTAAATTCACTAAACCACCATTGATATAATAAAATAAATTAATCATAATACCCCTGCCAATGCGGGTCATTACAGGAAACGACATTCTCAAGGCTAAAACAACATTTTCCTTGTTGTCATTAACGTTTTTATAGCATCGACGGTCCTATTGCACTGCTAAAACGCACACACAAATCATCCAAAAACCTTCCTTATGCTGTTCATGTGATCAAAAGTCGAAATTTTTCATAAAAATAAATATCCGCTTTAAAACTTCTTATATTAATTTTGAAATTTTCCTTTCAATACCCTTTCACTTTCTATATGAGATTCGTATGTAAATCAAAATTTCGGTAGCGTGCACTTTGTGTCATTCAAACCGTCTATTTTAATGTAAAACAGACGTTTTAAACACGTGCAAAGTACCGTACCCAAATTATGCGTTCTCATGCAAACCGAAATAAAAGAAAGTAAATCAGTGATTTTTGTTTCAAACAAAGTTTTCCAAAAGTGTCAAAAATGAATTTTGTGGAAACTTAAATGATTCAAGTCACATATTGACGAACAAGGAAGTCAGCCATGCAAAAATGCGAAAACTGAAATCACACACAAAAGACGAAATAAATTTTTTCTTTAACCAAGAACAGTGATTTATTTATACCCGTGACGAAAACAACACAAAATCGGTCCTTTTGCTAAAATTTATTCAGCACAAAATTCTATTCTTCCCAGCTCTATGACAACTATTAGTTATATAAGAAGAATGAGATTTCATTCAAATGGGTATGCGTGAATGACACAAATGTTTTCAAACATAGAAATATCATTAACATAAGTCGTCCGATTTAAACAACACTAACAGTTACAAGCACGAATTTCCACAAAGCCAAGAATCAAATGCTAGAAAGGAAAACAGTAAAAATGACAACAAAACAACAACACCGAAACCCCCCAAAACAATGGCTATAAACAACGAGATATCTTGCTCTGCAACTGGAGCTCAAACCATTTTTATGGCCTTGGTTTAATCATATTATGGTAGAAAAAAATACTCAATCTCGGGTTATAAACACTACTGGTGTTGTTGGAGGTTCCCACATCACCATCTCTTCTAAAAGAGAATTGGCGATGAGAAAAGAAACTTACCACAAAACTGCTTCTCATAGAAATCCACTTTTTATTTCAATTATTTCTATTGCAACAGGGTTATTGCCATTTATAACCATAACGGTCATATTTCTCTAAGGCAACAATTAATTTTTAATTACCTTATCATTCCCATTGATTATAATTAATGCCAGTTGTGAACCTAACGAACATAATTCCTTAAGACATTAATTAACAATGGAGTATCCTTATTTTATCAGTCCCGAAGTATCTATTTGTTGTACTCAAATAGACATTACTATTATTTATTTATTTGTTTGTTTGTTTGTTGTTTATTGTGTGTATATATATACATTTACATATATATATTTATGCACCAGACCTCTGACATTAAGCTGACCACTTGTGGATGCTGAATTTGTCGGGCGGTTCCGGGCAGACTTCTACCACAAGTTGAATTTAACCTCGTGTCTTAGTGTGATTATATTTTGAATTCCCTAATTGGAAAAATTAGGGGTTTTACAACACTAATCCTAGTCAATTTATAAATTGTAACCATTAGGTTTAATTACCTAATTAAATTTGCTTCCCCAATCAACGTCGGTTACAATGGCTATTTATTTATTTATGACCCTAATTATAGCAATCAATTAGGCTCATTGCTACAATGGTCACCATAAATATATTCATTTAAGTATGGATTACATTTTCATGTATAATTATATAAAATGAATATCATTAATTCAAACATTCATTATAATGTATATTTCGTCATTTACGTAGATTTGGACGGATAATATATATATATATATATATATATATATATATATATATATATATTGTGCGGTTAATGTAGTTAATTTCTTTTACTATTATCGTTAATTTCAATAATATGGTTCAACTAATAACCAAACATTCCTTTTTGTATTCAATCTTGCGGTAAGGTTCTAAATCTTACAAAAAGACCGTCAACTACAGTTATTACAAACTATGCTTGAATATTTGAAAAAAAACACATTTCAAACCACAAGAAATATATGTTATCTATATTTTGGAATTACTGATGTAAACTACGCACAAATACATATATTTATACGTGAATTTACACAACTTTTCTATTTTTCAATGTTTGACATATTTCTTAATGGTTTCAAATAATGTCCTTTTCATTTTAAAAGAGGAAAAAGAGATAATTACAACAACTAAGTCAAAACCCCAACAAACTGAAGATAAATAGGTTTATGTCTTTTCAATCAAAATTACATAATTTATCATTTGACACTGAAAACAGAGATCTGGAATAAAACTACATCTTAACAGTGGTTAATGGGCCTGATTTCCAGGTCTACAGTGTTTCGCAATAGCCACAATATAATTTCAAACACAATTGTAGGTAAAATGTGAAAACAACTTAGTAAACCTACAAATAATATTATTCAGACCACAAACATTTATTTCAGGTTTTTGATAAATTTATAAGCAGATTCGATATGTATAAAATCAGATTTAACAATATTTTGAACAGATCTGACAAACGTTAAGCATATATTTAAGATCTAATTCAAACGAGATAAATAAGCTATTATTATTTTATATATAAATTTCCCACTCACTTGAAAGCATCCAAATCTGAAATCTGAATATTCTTTTAGGCCTATAATCCCCGAATTCTTATAGATCTACAATTGTTCTGATAAGGGGGATACTTTCAGATTTGTCTATTTGCAAGAAAATAGGAAAAGAGGGGTGTAACGACCAAGAAAATCTGAACCAATTTAAAAATTTTAAATTGGCTAAAATAATGGATTTTAAATATTTAAAATAAATATTTTAAATAATGGCAATGAAAAGCGAGTTTGAATCAACAATTGAAAACGAATATAATTAATTTTAATTATAAACAAGGCCTGAAATGGCGCTGCAGTTTCAAAAATTGAATTCAAACTTTGTCGGACTGTACCGGGTGCAAAACAAAACGGATTTTAGTGAAACCAAAAATATTTAAATCTGTTAGTGAATACCTTACTAACGAATCTGAAAAATCGAATTTTCATAACGGAAAGCAAAAGTTATGGCCGAATGAATTTTCAGAAAGGTCGCTATGGAATTTATATAGCCCGTGAAATTGGCCATTTTGCAAACGACCTCGGAATTCAACGAAACCACTTTTGTTGGATCCGGGATGTGAAGTTATTGCTAGGTTTCAAATTTCATAATTTTTGAAGCTAGTATGTGAGCGTGGCAAAGGAAAATGTGTTTTGGTAAATTACAGTTAAATTGGATCGACCAAAAATGGGCCTTTTTGCAAACGGTCTCAGAATTCGACGAAACTAGTTTTGTTTGGACTGTATCGTCAAAACATAGCTAGAATTATTTTTCTGGAATTTTTCGAATCAGTTTGTGGCCCTGGCAAATTGAAATGTACGTTCAAATTAAATATTGATTGTTTTATACTTTAATCTGAAGGAAAACTGACTGAAACATTCAAATGGGCCTTCGAAACATATCCCATTGTGTTCGGAATGGGAGTAAAACGCTAGGGACGACAGTCGTTGGGTTTAGATTGGTGGTCGCGTCAGAAAACCCCTTTAAAACTTCCCCGACCAATCAGAATTTTTATAAAAAAGAAAAAAATTCCTTTTCTCTCTCCCCGATCGAAGGCGGAAAACGTTCAAAACCTTCCCCCTCATTTTCCGATCAATCCACGCAAAATTAGCCCTTGCTCCAGTTGAAGATTTTGTAGAGCTCGGAGAGATCTTCAAATCCATATAAAGTTTGGGATTTTTCGTGGCCTGTGGAGGGAGAATCGACGTCAGGAAGTTTCGAACTTCCAGCCGCCGCCGCCGTCGCCTGGCGCCACCGAGTGGGCCCCCACCACCGTGCGCAGACGCGCTTCTCCTCCCTCTTCGTTGCTGCATCGGCCGATCCTCCTATCGATTCACGGTTTGATCGAAAATCGCAAACCTAGTTTTGAACCTTTCGGCTGAATTACGGCTTATATATATTTTCAACAGTTTTAACACCTTTAAACCGTTGCAAACTTTGAAAAATCATATCTTTTTGCTGTATTAACGAAATTCGATGAAACAGGAAACATCGTGACCATGTGGACGTCTTCTACATTTTAGAAGAGACCGCATATTTTTCTGAGCCTTCTGCTATTTTTGGTGGAGTGGAACCCAAAGTGAGATTTCTAATTTATAAACGATACGGAAAACGACGATGTATAAATTATATAGTCGATGTATGAGTTATATAAGCGTTGTACACCTCTTGTATAAGCATTGTATAAGTTGTACGTTCGATGTATAAGTTGTATATGCGTTGTATAAATTATATATGTGTTGAAATAGAAGTGAATTGCTATATATAAATATATATATATACGCCCCTCGTCCACAAACCATGGACGATATTTATTGATTGTGATTGGTGTGAAAATTGATTGATAACGAATGGTTGTTTGGGATTGTTTGTGGTTGATATTGATTGATGGTGGTTGAAAAATACCCATTTGTAGTTGAGAAATATTTGGTTGAAACCACATAGGATTAGTTTGTGGAAATGAAATAAATATATACATGCCGCCTGCGTGCGAACTAGATGCATGATCCCCATTGTCAAAAACCGCGAGGTTTTAAGGTAGAGCGAGGAGCCGTACTAGGGACGGTCCCGGTTTTAACTACCCTGCCGTTATGCTGTCGAAATTTTGAATAATATTCATGTGTTTGAATTATTTTCATTTGCTGAAACTATATTTATTCATTGAATAGAAAACCTTCATGTGTTGAATCGATATTCATTCGTTGATTAGAAATTCATGTGTTGAATGGTATTCGTGTTTTAAATATAAAAATCACATTTTTATCTATATATAGAAACTATAGAAAACCTTCATGTGTTGAATCGATATTCATTCGTTGATTAGAAATTCATGTGTTGAATGGTATTCGTGTTTTAAATATAAAAACCACATTTTTATCTATATATAGAAACTATAGAAAACCTTCATGTGTTGAATCGATATTCATTCGTTGATTTGAAATTCATGTGTTGAATGGTATTAATAATTTGAAATAAATTGTTTCATAATAAAAATCACCTTTTATCGACTATATGGACTATGTAAAATAATCTCGTTTTAAAAGAAATTGTTTTATAATAAAAATCCTATTTTTATCACCTATATAAACTATACAAAAAAATAGTGTTTTGAAATTATTTGTTTTACAATAAAAATCACATTTTTATTATATACATGAATTGTAGAAAATGTGAAGTGTTAAAAATAGCAACTCGTTCAAATAAATAGGCATGAGTTGAAATATTCATTAATTAGCTAATGATATGATTTTTGCCTATGCATGCAACATTAGAATGAATGGTGTTTTTAAACCAAATGGAATCAAATATGAAGTTGAATGGAAAATGATAAGTGATAAGAACTGTATATATGTACATGCATATTTATTGAACAGGTTATAGCAAAGGGGCTAGAGAAGAGGAATAAAATTTTGTGCCCGACAAATAGGTACACATTTACTGTTTTGTTTGGGTGATGATTTTATGAGCCTGTTGGCTAGCCGCTTGGCTTTTTCTTTTTCTTTTCGACATGAGACGCCCGTGTGGCTATTTGGGAATTTTCCCAGCCCCTCCCGTACAAAGGAGGTTATGGCAAATTTTTCCGAAATTTAAAGGCGTTAGTGAAATATTTGAAGTGAAAACGATACAGGAATTTTTGAATGAACTATATTGATATAAATATACAAATATAAATATAATTAAAACGAAACGTGGTCGTGCAGTTCGCATTTTGAAACCGTGATTTCAAACGATTATACCGGGAGATCCGACCATTGGATTTTCCTGAAATCGCAACCGTTGGGTTCGCTTTGGAAAAATCTTTCCAGCGGCACCAACTTTGTAAAAATCCAACGGTTGGATGGTCTGGAATGTTTAATTCAAATCTGAAGAAAAACAGCGCCAGAAACGATTATATTTATATATATATATAACTATAATTATATTTAATCGAATAACGACGCTGCAGTTCGTATTTTGAAATCGAAACTTCAAACGATTGTACCGGGAGATCCGACCGTCGGATTTTCCCGAAACTGGAACCGTTGGATTCGTTTTGAAAAGTCCTTTCGAATGATGTAAATTTTATGAAGATCCAACGGTTAGATTTTCAGATATGTGTAAATCAAATATGAAGAAAAAAAGCGCCACGGCTGCGTTATGGCATGAAGCGTCGTTTTGAAGAAATTGGCTATTTTAAAATAAATAAAAATAGCGATAAATCGTTATAAAATATCGTAAACGATATGGAATGGAAATAAACTGAATTTGCTTGATTTATGTGGTACTTGATGGTTGAATGTGTTTGGTGTGAAAATTACATTAAAGAACAAAATTGGTGTTGTCGAATGATTTAACCATTGAAATAAATTGATTTGAAATACTAAAGTTACATGAATTATTTGAAAAGGCTGAGTTAGTTCTCATTTCAAATAATTGACCGACGATTGAAAGTCGAAGATGAAGACGGTGGTCGAAGACCGGAGATCTTCACCTCGTTTGGATGGTAACCGAGGTCCTGATTGGGAGGCATCCTGAAATATGGATAATGAGTGGTGATCGTCCAGACGTATGTGGTGATCGATGGGTTTGCGAGGTATTTAGTGCCTCCGGTTTCGTTCAGACCCAGAACGGACTTGTAAATGGACTGTGTGTCTGACATTGGATTTTATTCTGGGTTGATTGATCTCTGTTAAATATACATCTGTTTGGCGGTGGAGAATTTATTCTTTCGCTTAACGCCCTTCTCTGAAACGCACGAGCTCAGAGGTTGTATATCGATGGACATCGGTCGCATGGCATGAATTGCCTGTGTGGCATGATAAGATGTAGTGATCAGGGCTTCTGTTGAAAAGCAAAGTCTTGTGGAGATGACCAAAGCACCGCCTGTGTGGCGTAGCTTTGTGTATAACGTGAAATCGCGAGCCTCACACCTCGGTATGAACCAGAAATGGGAGAAGGACCTCAGGGAGGGCATGCGTTTCTTTCTAGCTAGGGTGGTGTCAGTGACCTACCAGTCCTGACATTTATATACTTTTCACCTATGTGGTTGTTGCTATTGCGAGGCGCCTCGGTTAGATCGGACGATCCGGGTCCGATGGAGCCATTCGTTGGCTCATTTACACCCCAAAGGGTGGGGAAACGCAGTGTTCAGGAATTTTAATCCACATCGGTGGACCGGCCCTGACGATCCAAGGGTCACTCGAGCTCTGATCCTAAGGGGCGGGCTAGAGCGTCTCCAATTCGGTAAGGACTCTCTTTTGCCTTGGTTCATGACGGAAATCCAATTTCCAAATACGTGACTGTGCGGTTTCGATTGTATATATATTTGGCGACATAGTGGCATGGGACGCTCATGTCGTCTATGATTGATAGTTATGATTTGAAATTGTTTTCGAAACATATAAACACTAGTAGTAATATCAAATGCCTTTGTTTTCTTCGTATCAAGCATATTTTGGCCGTTATAAGGTAAAAATTCTATCCTCCGGTTTGCGTTGCATTGTGTGATGGGAACTGAGTCTTATAATGGCTTAATTTTTATAAAAAGCATTGTGGTGTTTAAAAGATGATTTGTTTTAAAGCACTGGCAATCCAATGGAGAAAACCCGTTCCACGAAAGTGGCGTGGTCCGGTGATTAGCCAAATTATATATGTGTTGAGTAGATTTTTCATACCAGTCCCATGACTGACTCGTAGTTTGTTTCACTTTCAAACTCGGGTGCCCCTTTTTCTACACAGGCAGCCTTGTATTCAGGTTTCGCTGGTTCTTTCTGGATAGCTGGAGCTGAAGATGGATTCTATCATCTATCTCTTTTTATGCTGTTCAGCTCCTATTGTACATATTTTGTTTGTTTTCCGCTGTAGACATTTATGTATAGCTGAACTGTATTTGTACTAAGCAAGATCCTGTATATTGTGTAACTCTGATGATTACTTTTATCCAGTATATTCTATTGTTCATTATCTGGTGTATTTATTTATTTCTGTTCTGCTATTATCTGTTTCTGTGTTATATTCCACGGATTACCCTTGCCACCGTCTGTACGGGGTTTGGGGTCGTCTCAAGGGGAGAATCTGATGTAGAATAGCATAGCCGTCAATTCACACCCTTTTCCATTTGAATCTGATTATCCCTTTCAAATCTGAATGATTTATGTTTGATTGATTGTATATGAATATATTTTTAATAAAGAAATTGATCTGCAAAAGAAAGGGAAATGACAGAGACTCGTTGCTGCCTACAGGTTTGTGTGGAAAAAAAGAAGAGGTATTACCACTTTATTTATGAGAGTGGAGTTGACCATGAACCATTAGATTTATTTAAATAAACATATGTCCGTTTATATTATATATAAAACAAAACCATCTTAACCTAGCTGTCATTGGGCACTTCAGGCCCGAAGCTGTCGATCGCTCCCCCGGGGGCCAACCGCCCTTCGTCTGATTTGCCCGGTGAGAGATGGTTATAAATGGTAAGCTATATTATATTTATTTATTTCCGTCTGTTTTCTGTATTTCATCCGTAACTTTTCATACGGGCTCCATTCACGAAACTCCAAACATGAAAGTTGATCAGAATTCCGAGACGAACGCAATATTTAATGTTTTATGGTCAAATTCCATCATTTGCAGAAATTCCTATTTTTGAGAATCTAATTGAATACTAATTTATTATCAAAATTCCGAGTTGTTACACAAGTACCAACTTTTATCTTGAATGTGTTTAGGTCTGGACAGTTCACCTTGATTGAGGCTTTGAGTAATATCACTTTGACTATTAGCATTATTCAAGACTTGAGCAATATTGGCTCTGAAAATTGAGTTTTTCTGATTATTTGAATTTTGGTTCGACCTGTACTAGGGATTAAAACAAAAATAGCATTTTGCAATAGTGCATCCTACATATTCATAGATTTGACACTTTGGTATATTATTATGGCTCCATCTACCTCTTTCACTGGACCTGTTAGAATGAACCCAATATGTATTTGTGATTCAATCTTGCTATTACTATTCTACACCTTCCATATGACATTTGTAGTATAGTTGATCGAGTAGTTAGAACCTCAAGATATTTTAGTGTTTATTCTTGCTTCATGTGCCAACAAGATTGAGTGCACATAATCAAGTTATTGTAAAACTATAATTGAGGTTATAACAATAACCAGCTACTTCTAATAAATTACATATATTCTTGAATTTTGATAGGTATTGCCTTGAGTTAAGATTGTCTTTCTGAATATTTTGTAACTTCCTTTCATATATTACCGAGTCTGTTAACAATAGAGATCTATTCGTAGTTGGATATTGGTTGACAAGCTGCTTGCAATAAATCATATTTATTCTTAAATTTTGATAGATTTTACCTTATGTTAATATTGTCTTTACGAATATTTTATAACTGCATCATATATATTGCCGAGTTGATTAACAATACAGAGAATCTATTCATAGTTTGATATTGGTTAGCCAGCTGCTTGCAATAAATCATATATATTTTTGAATTTTGATAGGTATTACCTTATGTTAAGATTGTCTTAGAACATCACCAATGCCAATGTAAATAAAATGTATTGTCTATGAACATTATTAATGAAATTCCGCTCTCCAATGCTGCTGTGAAATGCATTTTGTCAATGGCGTGGCCTATCCAAACTTAGACATTTTGAAGTCAATGTCTAGTTCTAGACAACTTCATTGACAATTTTAAAAGGTACACATCACTATATTCGATTACCTCCATGACTGCAGTACTCTCATGTTTGCCTCGTGCTTTGATATATTTGGTGGGAAAAGCTGGTGTTAATTCCAAAAATTTGTTTTGTAGTTATTTATAAAATAGAATACTCCAGTTTTAAACATTTGCGTCAGAGTTCATTTCTTTATGCTGATGTTTATGGGGATTTACACTCACTTCATGATGTAAAAATGTACAGCCACGTGTGCTCAACATAGCATTACAACGGAAGTAGATTGGAGATGCTCTAAAAATGTACAGCTATGTGTGCTCAACATGACATTACAACGAATAGATTGGAGTTGCGCTTACTGAACATTTAAGTAACTACCTCTTATAGCTCAACATTTTTGCTGCTGATTAGAGTATTAGAAAACTTTTGAATTTTTTCCAAATGTCCTTAACTATTTTACATCCATACTTGAGATACAAACTTATGAGTCTATCTTGATAGTAATATTTTATGTATTATTCATTGCTGACTGCTTTGTTCACTTGATCAGGAATGAATTTAGGTGGTATTGACAGAGTTCCATGGATAAATTCTTTTATCTTATATCCCTTAATTGCAGTTTCAAATTGTAGCTTCTAAAGAAGATAAGTATCTTCCTCTAAATGAACCGTAACCATTTGTCTATGTGGGTTGATCATGGTTTTTATCAAGTGTTTGGTTGTTGCTATGCTTTTCTGATCTCCCATAACCACACGTTCTTACTGAGTTATTATCTTCAGTCATGAAAGAATTAAAAAAAATACTTCTTAAATTGAAGAAATAGGCAAAAAAGAGAGGGAAATGATCAGAATTTTGGGGATACGGGTCAGAAAGATTGATTCAATCACCAAGTTAGTTTAGTTGCAACCTATAACAAATATGATGATATAACTTTGATGGGCTTTCCGGTATGGAACTTTTCTGATTTCTTGAGATGAAATCTTAAATTCTTGATCAATTTCTAATAAAATTTCGGATTGGTTTCTTTCTTCGTTTAGTAGAGAGGATGAATGATGCAGCCAGTGTAATTCTGGTGTGGCCTGACACTTTCTTTGCTGCAATAACTCTCATGTGATGATATGCAAATCTCGTATAAGAGGGTAAACAAATGATGAGATTTCTCCAATGGGTTTATCCTTCGAACACATTCAGGATTCAACTGCTGTCAAGCAATGAATTGGATCTGATAGCAAATTAGAATTTCTAAGTGTTTATATTTTTTAAATGTTTTTCAGATTAATAATTGATTATGAATGAACAATAAAGTTTCTTGAATGAATGTTTAAGGAGAAAATACTCTTAATTAGTTGGTATTTTGAAGCAATACAAAAGATAGTTTGAAATCTTTATTTATACAAGTTGGTTTCTAGCCAAAAACACTTTCAGCCCATTTACAATATTTGAAAATAAAAGAAGAGAAAAGACGATTGGGTAACAAACTCACAAATCTGAACTGGAAGCTGATATAAAGAAAGTATTTACCAGTCGGAATTCATTTTATCCGGATTAACTAAAAAAGTTGGTGGATTAATATGTAAAAAGTCAAATTATGGATTAAATAACTTATATTGTGAATACAAATTAAAATTTAACTTTAAATTAGTGTGGTGCTAAGGGTACCCCCAATATGTTCTTCCTAATACCGCGACTAAAAAATACCACAAGAATTAGTATTACACTCTTCTTAATACCACGCACTTTAAAAATTGGGCTACCACACTGTTTTACCCTATTTCTGTTTTGCTCGATATTCGTTCGTCCTCATTTCTAAAACCGATCAACGAGCTAAACCCTAGATCTATAACCGATCAACGAATTCAATGTCGCAATGCCGAGGAATATACAATAGCCATGAATAAGGTTTGAATTAAGCAAACTAGAAGAGGAAGTAAGAGATTAGAGTTTTCAGATCACCGAACAATTGAGAGATTACAGTACGAATTTGAATTTTCCCGCGAGAGATGCAAAGAAGACAACAATTACGAGAGATTAGAGTTTTTGGATTAGCTTAGTACATGATTAATTCGACAAATAATGATTGAGTGAGAGATTATAATGGAAAGGTAATTTGGTATTAGAAAGCATACAAATGAGTTTTATTTTTTTAATTACGGTATTAGGAAGAACATATTGGGGTGCGCTTAGCATAACACTAAAATTATGCTTAGGTTAATCGACTATATTCTATTTTAAAATGTCAAGCCTTGGGCTAAAATATGACGTTTTGAATATATTTTTTGTTGTATTGAAATCATTGCTCTAATTTCTTGATATTTAGAGATCAATATTGAATAGTTTTCAAAAAGGTTCTCTTTGAACCTTGGATTATTCAATTTGTTTCCCTGCAGAATCAAATCCTTCCTCTGATGATATAACTAATTAGATAAGAAAGGGAAGCACAAAAATAAATAGAACGCAGGATAACAATGACTATAGATTTAGAAATCTATGAACTCTTTGTATCTCATTCTGTTAATGCTATTTATGTCTGATACATGTACTTTACTTTAGATCATCATGGTTTAAACAAGTTTTTGATGCACAGATAACATAATGAACTGAAAAAGTAAAATTTCATTCCATCTTCACTTATTTGAATAAGTTTGTCGATTGATATGTAAAATTTAAAAATTCTTACAACAAAGATACAGGTACTCAATATCTACTGAAAAAGAACTGTGTACATAAGAAATGTTAAATGAAAATATCCAATAAGCTTTGTACTATTTCCAACTAATTAAGTTATAAGTATTATTTCCTCAAATCAAACTGTAGTGCCATCTTACCTTTTTTGTTTTTGATAGAAAAAAGTGTAGCAAAATGAATGAGATCAATTTCTTTGTATTTAAATTATCTGTTTTTGCATGCTTCAAGAAAGAAAAGTCATCCATCACAACAAAATAATAACTCAGAGGAACTCACCATAACATATGAATGGATGTGTTAAAACATCAATGGCATATGGGGATATGTAATCTGGGGACTGGAGATTTAAGCTAAAACAAAATTTATTACTCTACACGACAAGGACATCAAATCATTTTGATAACCTACAAAATGCAATTAAGCATCAATTTCCCAATAGAAATAAAATGTTAATTTGATTTTTTTCACACAAACAAAATTAATAATTCATGACTACTTAAATTACAATACTTGAAATGGAGGAAAACGATTAAAAAAATGGAAATATGCATTTATTGAAATGAAGGACAAATTTAATTGTTAATATTTATTATTAAAAATGTCCGGGTGTTACATTCTCCCACCCTTAGGAAATTTCGTCCTCCAAATTTGGTAAGGGTAAAATTATGTAATTCCTCGCATAAATTGCAACCACGATGTGCACATCTAATTTTACAACAATTTATGCACTTGTGCAAAATATTACACAACATAAAAAATATACGAACACAATGAATGGCTAAGCAGTACCTCATACATGAATGCATATTTTCTTGAAAACATGATGCACATATCCTAAATATTCTAGTAATTTCTATATGATTGCAATATTTTGGAAACCACAAATATTTTTTCGTCCAATTTTTCCACACTCTTATAAAGTAAGAATGCAATTCATCCAATTTTTGCATCTAAACCCTACCAACCACTTTAAATTTGTGAATTTCGGAAAAATCTATTTTTCTATTCCAAGCATAGTTTAGGTAAGAAGAATTTCTTTTTAGTTTTCCAAACATACTTTGCAAGAATTTATTTTTTCTTAGTATTCTTATTTATCGCAGTTGTCATCTTCGTTGCTTTCGTAAATTTTTGTTTGCTTTTCTTTTAATCATTCATCTTTCGCTTAAATTTTCATTTCAATATCATATGTTTTTGTTCTTATCTAACGATCATCTCAAACACATAGGAAGAAAATATCCCAATAAACTAGTCAGTTTTTCTATAATAGAACACTACATAGGAATGCAAATCTATACTAAAAGAATACCTTCTTATTCCCTCAAGGAAAAATGATTTTTATTAATCACTAACCATGTCATAATTTCACTTATAAAAATCTCAACTTTCCTTTTCCTATTCATTTCCTCATTATCCTTTTATATCACCGTATAGCCTTTGAGTGTTTACTATTTCTCTTTCTTGCAACTAACTTCTTCCTTAAGACTTTGTCACTCAAATTTAAGGTTCGTACACATATCAAAATAATTTCCTCAAACCTTTACCAACTGTCCATACACACTGATATGATCATTCTCACTAAATTATTTTTAATTAAATAAAATTTTACATTCTCAAAACTTTCCTCAAAAGTAAAATTAGGGAAGATAGAATTATGCACTTCAACTTAGCTGGGCTTTTACATATTATAGTATACATTCCATTTTTAAGAGGAATTAATAAGATTAACTTTCTATGAATCTTTCTAAAGAGGGCTTTTGTGTTCTGTGTAAAGTAACAAGGAAACCATATATCACATTTCCATGTCACTTTAACAAAACGCGTTCACTTATAAACTAATTGATTTACAAAAACTTTTCTCATAATTCTTCTTGTTCCAATAAGTTAAAGAGTGTCACAATCCATTCTTTGTGAAAACCTTATATTTTCTTTCACTCAAAGTCCCATATGCACCATATATGGATAATTCATTTATATTCGCGTTTTCTTTTAACCACTTATACCGCTTAACTCCCCAACTTGCTTACACACTTAATTCTTTTAAAAACAAGGTTGCATTAGTTCTCAAAAATCATTTTAATGCAACTCATAATATTAAAACTAGTAAATTTCTAAAGTTGTAAACTTTTCAATTTGAAACTTGAAAACTTTGCTAGAAATCTTTTCCTATATTTATTTTTTCTCGAGTTCTATTTTTTAAGTTCTTTCTAAAATTGTAACTTTGGAGCTAAGTACAAAGTGGTTCCTAATCTCTACATTCCAAAATCCTTTGCACGAAGCTACATTTCATTGTCCAAAATTTCCTTTCGCACAAATTCCTCCAAAACTATGTAACGACCCGTCATTTTGACCGTGCCGAACCGACAAAACATGTCAACTCGAAACGTCCAAAACAACAGATTGTTATTAGCTTCTGGGGTAAATAGAATAAATCACAGAATCACAGATAACAGACACAGATACAGATACAGAGCAATATAATATCTCGCAGCGAAAATTATATAATACCATAGTAGCTCATACAGCTACTAAATAAATTTTACATCAGAGTTTACATAATTACTACAGCGAAAATCTTAAACAATAAATAATTGATAACAGACTGAAACAGAATAACAGAAGTAACTGAATGACTAGAACAACAGACCAACAAGTAGATGTAGATGAGCAAAAATCCAATCTTAGCTCCAAACTCCAAGGATGAATCTCGAAACTGTGATAATCAATCTGACCCAAGCAATAATGCAAAACAAAACAACTCGGATCAGGACTAACATTCTCATGTAAGTAAATCAACTCAAACGAAATGTTCGATGAAATGCAATTAGTAACTTAAAGGATATTTGGGATCACCATCCTCTAAGGATCCTTCAAGCTAATACCATATAGTGTAATATGCTATATACAATAGTGTTTATCAGTAAAGTAAAGTATCAAAATAGCGTAAGCGGGATTACCATGATTACCCTTACATTGTTTATATATTCCCATAGTATATGCAGTACCGTAATTCCTCCGTAAACTAGAGGTTGATCAGAGGGCACTCTGTATAAAACAGTACAAAACAAAATCGTAGTGGGCTCGTATAAGGCATGTGACAAGGCACACAAGGAATGTTAGGGTGGATTCACCGTTTGCAGAGCCGAACTTGTAGTAATGCATAACAGCTACTACCGCCCACCTCGATACACACTTCCATAATCAAAAGGGCCCAAATCGAATCTCAATAGTAATAGAATAATATCGAAGAAGTGTGCTCGATAAGAGGTATGACCTCACTTGGTCCGTGCGTAGCTCCTGTTTTAGCCACATCAAGCAGACTCAAGGTAGTCAGGGTCTCAGAATTAATATAAAATACAAAATAGAGTCATTCGCCAAATCATCCCCTTCATTTTGGAACTCCACCGCGTACACAGTTGTTAAAGTGGTTTTCGTTATTGGCAGAGAGTATGACAATAGCCGATCTTGGTCTCTTTAACAACCAATCGTTTACATTTTTCACACCGTGGTCATTATATTATAAATCGCTTAAAAATAGTTTATACAAAATCTCATATTTGAATTTGAAACAAAATTTAAATATATAACTTCGATTATATTTAATTTAAAAACATCTCAAGAGAATCGCTTAAATCAAATCGATTTAGAAAACAATATCGTAAAGATCTCAAATATAGTATAAAATAATACTATAACATATAACTTCGATTATAATTTTGAAAGTATTTGCATAACGAATCCTGAATCCAAATAAAAATCGATTTATTTTTAAGTTATACCTTAAATATCTCAATTCCCATTTAAATCGATACCGAAACTTTTAACTTCGATAATATTTTTAGTTCGGTTTATATTCGCAAGAACTCAGGTTCGAAACAATTCGAATAATTCAAATTCTTCCCTTATAAGAAAACGTTTCAAATCAATTGACATGAATTCAACATTTGGTTCGAATTCAAAATGTATAATTCAAGTCAAAACTTACATTTCAATTTTAAACAAATCATATCGTGGTTTGTAATTCAAATCATGAAATTTAAAATCGTTATTTATAAATTCATATAATTCATTTTACCCTTATAAGAATTCGTTTAAGTCAATTCCAAAAATCCAATACTTAAGTTCAAATTCAGTTAATATAATTCGAATCAAATCTTATATTTCAATTTGGACAAATCATATCAAAATTTATAACTCAAGTCGTAAAATTCAAATTCATTACTATAAAGTCAAACCCTTATATTTCAATTTAAACAGTTCATACAAATTTTAAACAATTCTTATAAGTTCGATTTCACAAATATTCCAATTCAAACTATACGATTATAAAATCGATTCCATATATAAAATCTATATATTCAAATTCACATTCGGTTACTTAAAATCGAATTCATTCCATATCAATTATAGATTCAAATACATTTTTACTTAAATTTGGAAGATTCAAATTTAGAATAAATTTCACAATTCAAATATATCTTTTAAAAGTTCAAACCAATTTAAATTCAAATTCATTTCATATCTTACCCAATTCATCTCTATTAAAAGTTTGTATCAATTCAAATTCATAACTTAATATGAGTTCATTCATTATTCAAATATCATTATATAAATTTACGTCTTTAAACTTCGAATTTAAAATCATGAAATCTAACTTATCCATCTTGAGTTAATTATTAAAGTTTATAAAATATATATAAGAAAATAATTTTTGAAAATAGATTTATATGTATATAAGTTTATAAAATTCTAAAATTAAATAGAATATAGATTATAAACATATATAAGATTAAAATAATATGGAAAATAAGTTTAAAAATAATTATTTATAATAATATGAAAAGTTAAATATACTTATATAATTAAATTATATAGTTTTAAAACAAATTATAAGTAAAACTTAAATAAGCATTAAATCTATATTTACTTATAAAAAATCATTTTTAAACATAAAAATTTAAATTATAAAAAATTAAGTTTAAAATATTTAAAATTTAAATATATAAAAATATAAAATCTGAAGTTATTATTTAAAAATCAAATTCCCAAATCAAAATACTTCGAAAATACGACCAACAGTGTCCGTATATAGTTTACTACCCTATGGTTAAGTGATACGGATATTTATCATTTTAACCCGCAATTTATAAAATTTCTACGGGTCTATCATTTCAACCCACGATTCCAAATTCAGTCAAAGTCGTTCAGGTCTATCATTTCAACCGTAACGATTTTACCCTAATCTAATGTCCGTTCGGGTATATATCATTTCAACCCTTAGTGATTTTTCCTAAACTAGGGGTATCAACAATCACAAACAACAATCACATCATATATATCATCAGTGCAACTACGTGTCATATGAATATATCGTGTCACATATGATGTGCATATATATCAAATCAAACAAATTCTATCGGCAATCCAATAGGCTTATAAATGCAACGCACCACATACTACACTCATACTGCACAAGTAACGGTCACCCACAATATAACCAAACACACACAGATAGAGATAGAGACACAAATAATACACAGTGTTCACGCACAACACCCCTTAACTCACGCCACCCATGAGTCATGACACGGCTCAACACAAACTGAACACAAACTGAACACAAATATTCACAAAAACACCACACATAACACACGTAAAAAAAACCCAAATATACTCAAATGAACTCACGTACACAAGGGTAGATCGAAGGGGCCGGGACACAAGGTAGGCACAGGGACGGGGTTGAAAGGGGCTCTACAACCTGGGTTACGGCAGGAAGTTTGGGCCTGGTTGGAGCTGGGAGAGCTTGTCAGAGAGGGCAAACTTCATGGTTTCGGAATAATGGAGGGTCACTCAAAGGTTGTTGGATGGGAACGATACGATGGCCTGGACGTGGGCTTCAGGATGGGGACGGAAATGGTGACACACATGCGAAGAGGAGGTGGCTTGGCAGTTGGGCAATGTGAGTCGGGTTCGGCTTCAGCGCTGGTAGCTAGGAGGCTCACTGAGTTTCAGGCGGAGCACCACAGGGCGGTGCGGTGAGGTGAGGCGTAGCTAAAGAGAAGTCGGTGGAAGTAGGGTTCGATTATATTTCGAGACGAAAAAGTGAGTTTCAGGATGGAGAGAAAATAATGGAGAACGTGAGAAGCCAAAAAGAACAGCTGTGTTATGGTTTGAAGAAGATGGAACGCAAGTTAAGTAGTAATGCACGCACAATTTCTTTTCTTTTCTTTTTTTAAATGAAGAAGAATGCTTCAGAACGGAAACAAAAAGAAGAGGAGCAGTACGTACTACGTAGCTAGGCTTTTGAAACTGTCACAACACGTGAATAAAGTAAAACTTTACCGACTTAAGGAAAAAAATAAAGAAAAGCACCATGGTAACTGGATTTGCAGATCCAAATTGGCTGAAAAAAATATGTTGAATCCAAATAGAGACACTTCGAAATCAGATGACTTTGTTTCAAAAATGAACTGTGCAAACCTTTTTGAAATTACAGCGCGAACCGAGCACCGAAACTGATAAATAAAAATATTGTGGTAATCAGCGCGACGAGACAGACATAACGGTATATAATTTTCAGTGTCAGGATGCTCCGTTCAAAAATGCGTTACGGACCCCTTTTAACGTAAAAATGCAAACAGAAAACGGAGGTCAAAACGTCCGATTTTCGCAAAACGAATTTCACTGTTGGATTACTGACAACGAATAGATTATTTTTCATGTTTGTCCGGACTGGATTCGAAGAGAATATAAAATCGTTAATATTTGAACTGTTATGCGCAGCTTTGCACTGAAAAATGCGCACCGACAAATATTCAAATTTTCCGATGAAACTTTCACAACTGCTACATCATACTGAACGTATTCAAAATTTCAAATTCCCGATATGAAAACCATAGAATATTTTCAAAATAAAAAAATTCGATTTAAATCGGAATTTAAATCGTTAAAAATAATGGGTTGTTACATTCTCCCCCACTCAAAAACTTTTCATCCCCGAAAAGGAACGAGGTAGGAAAATAGTAATTAAATAATATTTTTAAACCAGTGGTCCATATCGATTTTCATACATACATACATATATATATATAATTTGAAATATATATATAAATCAAAGCTTAAAACATTTTCAAACATTTTAAATATAGTTTTAAGTATTCACTTGACGTCTCAATTGATTAAAAATAGCGGGTTGTTACAAACTATGTCTAAATTGAAAAATGAGACTAGTGCCACTTTTGCGTCAAATGTGTATACATATATGATATCCTAATCCATTTTTTTTCTTGTCCTTTCTCAACTTACAAGGCCCTACGCACAATCCACTAATCTGAAATAACAAAATTTCGGATACTAATACATGGAATCTTCTCTCTCTTTTCAAAATATATTGAACACTTTTCTCTCTAGCCACTCATGGGCCTACCATTCTCTAATTTCCATAACCATTTCCTAAGTGTACAAAATTGACATCTCAACTTGCTCCATGTGTTGTTTCACTTAATTAGTTAGTTCCTTTATGGATATAAGTGTATATATATATATATATAATATAATATTTTAAAAATACAAATATGTTCACTTACCATATATATAGTAATCCTAAACCTAAGCTCCGATACCAGATGTAACAACCCAAATTTCAGCGGGTCCAATTTCACAAAATCCTAAAATCTAAGTCCACTGAAACCCGAGTTGGTTTATTTGGAATCCTGCAAAAAGAAAAGGATAAAATATATCAGTGCTCACGATAAAAATACCTCACAGCAGAACGAACAAAATATAACAGTAAGTTAATACTTACCTTAATAATGACACTGTCTAATTACAAATGTCTCTAAGCTATATAATCTTTGATACTGTCTAACTTGCGGATTTGTTATGAGGAGGGGGCCAGAACAAAAGTTCTAGTGAATGGACAAATTATAATTTCTATAAGTAACACTATATATATACCGTTCTATCACTAGTTTATCTTTATTAAGTTATTTTGGGTTTACTACACATTACACTTCCAATTTCATGCATAAATCGTATCTATCTACTCCCAAGTAAATTAACCTAATAAATCATATATATATATAGGTTATTTGACCAATATATCGAGGTACTTCCCATAGTACCCTCTTTGAGTGATCTCCATCACCTTGCTACGGAAACATATGAGACCTCCAATGCCATGCTACGAAAGCGTACCAGATCAAGCTTCCAAAATGCACTACGTCTTCATAAAAATACCACAAAAGCATGCTAAGTCATTCTATGAAATCAAATAGGATCCTACCGTTGTGCCATTAAGATGTCCAAAATCTGAGTTCTTACATGGAACTCAATCGGGAGATGTACTATTTCGGTCAAGGATAGCCTCGAGATGGCTAAAAAAATAATGGATTCGTTAAGCCCAAAACACATGTAACAAAATTGGTATGTCTCTTCTATGGCTCTTCAAGCCCCCACCAGCTTACCCCTAACTAATGAAAGACCGTTCAAAAAGAGCTAAGTGACCAAATCTAAGAAACAATCTAAACAAACATGTTGTCCCTCATCCAATGATCCAATAGTGAAGATTATTGGCCTATTGGTTTAGCTCCTGTCTTTCCCGCACAGGCTAGGATTCACAATGATAGGTGTCTGATGGCCTACTATTGTTTGTTTAGTCCTGACCACGAAGCCTCACACCCTGTGGTAGCTGTCGAATCATCCTCGAAATCATCTCAATCAGTCTTTAGATTGCACACAACGACTAATGCAACCAAGGCATACTCACTGGACGGTATCGTACAGACCATGCCTCTTTAGGTACAGACTAGGGCCTAACGCAAAGGACCATCACAGAGTATCCTCACGTCCCATAGAAATCTCACACTTCCTTTCAGTCTTGTCAAATAAGTTGGACGTGCTCCCACCATGTCTCACGACACTTTTGATGATTTGTCCCGATGGGCTCTTCAACCTTTATGAACTAGACCAAATGCATTTTGTTATATTAATTAGACCCTATATCTAATTTACTATTATGCATTTCATTTTCTATCCTTTTTGTTGATTTATTATTTATTTATCCATTTAATCAGAATATTATTTCATTCATTAATCAATTGTATTAATTACCATACATTTTTTTTGAGTCTGTAATTTTCCCACACACTGAAAATCAATATGTCATATTAAAGCATGACAACGAGAGGTACTGGGATTGAAATTTACCCACACACTGTAAATCAATATGCACTTATTAAACCTAACTGTTCTTTCAATCATTTGATGTCAAATTCACATTTGCAAACAAACTATTATCATGATTTCCAAATTATAATATTTACGCAACTATAGGTTGTAGTACATTTTTCACTATAGGACCAATGCCATAAAATTTTGCTTATTAATCCAAGTTTGCAATAAACCTTTTTCTTGTTATATCTTTACAACTTATTCTTTTTAGGAAGTGTGGTCTATTCTCAATTGATTTGTCACCAAAAAAGTATTAAAAATCTATTTCCATAGTTTAAGTTAATGACAACCATAAAGACCCATAATTGCCAAACATCTCTTTCAATTATTTTTAGGTTATGAATAGTGTGCAATATGATTAAATCCCTATTTTGCACCAATCCATGCCTTTATTTATTTTTAAACTTACAATTATGTTGTCCATTTCTTTTTCAAACCAAAGTATGCAAATATATTCTCTTTTTTCTAACCAATCAATTTTGGCTATTTTTGACTTCCCATTTTAAGTGGTATACATTAGTTCATGTTTTTAACTTATTTCCCCCCATTTACATAGTTACAGCAAAGTTGGATATCTCTTTTCAATTCCAACAATTTCTATATTTATCCCGTTCTAAGTTTGAAACGTAAATTCATACGAGTAATATGTAAATTTTCAAAATTTTCATTTAACCACAAAATTTTACTATGCATAATTTTAATTTTGTCAAGTTTTTTTTTTACATTCATTTCAAATATCCCTTTCATTGCAATTTTTGACATTATACATCCATTTAGTCCCAAAATATAAAAAATTTCCCTTTTGTTCATAATTTCAATTAAACAATTGTTACTACCAAAATTAACTCCAAAACAAGCTGTCGACGAAAGGGTATCGGATGAATACAAACACTAAAAAGAACCAAGAGCAGGAGGGAATGATCCGAGAGCTGCATAAACCGACACCTTCTTAGGAGAAAGGAGCTCAAAATCTATATACTACCGGCAAAGTATATCCGGCACGGTGTGTCCGGCAAGAGGTTCAATAAAGAAAGGTCTTCTAAGTCAGAAACTAAGGAAGAGGGAGATAATAGCTCCGCTAATCGAAACCCAGTAGGACAGAAGGGTTGTCAGCATTAACCTGCTAAATACTGGTACATTAGAAGACAAAGGCATCACAGATATCAAGCCAAAAGTACGCAAAGGTTATCCGGGACCAGCTTCCGAAACATCCGCTACATAAAACACCGAAAGGCCAAATTGGCAAACAATAGGAAAATCACCCAAATCTACCTTTTGGAAGATCAGACTATACCCAAAGACTCCAACAGAAGGCAAAACGAAACCTTAGATAGGATACAGGCTATCCATACTAATCTACTTAGTCCAAACACCGACAGTGATTCTGAACCAGCATCCATCTACATATATCATGAAGGAAAGCTCCTCATAGTATTCATGAGAAAACCAGAAGCCCACACCCGAAAGCTATTGCCGGGAGCACAAATGCCTTCTGAATGTCATTTACATCGACAAGCTTATATCAATCTCGAGGAAGCTTTAACTAACCGGGACCCTCATTCCGAAAGTTATAATCGACACCACAAAGTGGCCGAAAGCTAAAATATGTGAAGCTAAGAAGGAAAGCGGACGACAGAGGCACCTGTAGGCCCAACGGCCCAACAACAAAAGGGCCTTTTAATTCTCTATAAATAAGACCCCAGGGGTCACATTTTGGGGATGACTTCTTCATTTCTCAATCTTGTTCCTCCTTCTTTAAGGAGCCAACCCAAATTTCCAAAACAGATGGGGGATTTCTTCAACTCTTGTAATACATCTACTATTTATGAATGGAGAATTCCGAGAATTAAACATCTTGCGATTTGATAATCTTGTTGTGCCATTTATGATGAAACATGGAGTTAACACTAACCTTTTGTATAAGAAAGTTGATCACGACACCTTCATAAAAGAGGAAGGGCTTTGTAGAAAATCCAAGTCCTCCTCCTTTTATCTCAAGGGTTGGCAACACAAATCAACCCTCTCATAGCGAGCCTAATGCGTCTTAACCCCGGAAAGGAGGTTGTACGCAGGCTTATGACTTGATCACTAACGCGACCAAGGCCCTCCGGGCTGGCTCAATGCGGAAGGATCATTTGAGTTAATAAGCATTTCAATGCCCTTACCTTCTGAATATGGGGAAGCATTAGCATGTTTTCTTCTTATCACAATGTATATCATCTTATTCATGATCCATAGAGTAACTGATTAGTAAGGCCTCAGTTATGCCAAGCTAAACAAACCTTCGTCAAGGTACTTCGGAACCCCATAGTACTGTAAGCGTGATATTCACCCCCTGAGGGAAGAATAACTAATTTTCAGAATGGGGATTTTGATACCTAAAGAAAGGTAGATTTAGCTAAATAACATTGATCCCAGAATATCCTTCAGTAAACCTGGATCATGGCTGCATCAGATTTCCTAAACACATATTCTATGTAACTTATTCCGGGTGCTGACGGAGAATATTGTTAACATTTTGGCGCTAGAAGGAGGGCCTGAACCTCCGACCTTGTGGTTAATCTATCAAAAATTAATTGGGTAAACTTATTACTCCATGGAAGGAAAGATTAAATAAAAAATATTGGAAGAGCAAAATAAGGAACCGGCTGCTAATACAACCCTTGAAGGAAACATGGATCTGGCGCTTAATTTGAACAATAATGAAAGAGGAGCCACATCCAGCCTAGTACAACCACCAAATCCAAACACCATGTAAGATAATGTCGTAAGAATTATGGCCTTGGAGAAGCAACTTGAAGAGATGCAAGCTCAAATGAACGCTGCTTAAGCGCAAAAGTCTTCAAGACTTACCAAGTCCAGTCAAAGAGAAACGAATGAGTCTCTAAAAAGAAAAGCTCCCATTCAACACTCTGAAGTAAAAGAGAAGCTCAAAGAGACTTTATTTAAGAAGAAAAAGTCCCTTTTAACAGGAATAAATCATCAAGGAAAATCAATGTGAGCAAGAACAATCCGGGAGTTCCACTTCCAAAGGTTATGACCCTAAAAGAGAAAATTACGACAACATAAAGGCTTATCTTAAAGACATTTCTCGGAAGATTGTTAAAGACTTGTTGGGGAGAAAGGGGAAGAGGACCCAGGATGGCAGGGTGAATGACAATGAAAGAGTAGCCCCTTTCATCGACGAAATTATGAACAACATAATACCATCTAGGGTGAAGGTTCCAACCATAAAATATCTTGGAACAACCGACCCTGATGATCATCTGATGGCTTTCGACGGCCAGATGGACCTAAACAATGTTTCAGGAGCCGTCAGATGTCTCCTTTTCCCAGTAACCTTTCAGGGGGCGGCAGCAAAGTGGTATCGTCAGTACAGAGAAAACACCACTTATTCATGTAAACAATTCTCTTACGAATTTTCCGTGCAGTTCTACAATTGCAAAGATCCGACAGTTGATTACATAGTCATCGCTAACATCAAACATAGGCAAGGGGAGTCGCTAGTAGATTACCTAAAAAGATTCAACATCGAGGCATTAAAGGCCAAGGATACGAACGACCATGACAAGTTGATAGCCGTGCATTCAGGGTTAATTGAAAATGCCCCCTTCTGGAAAGAATTATACATTCACGACTATAAATACTTACAAGACTTTCACTTCCAAGCTGACAAGTTTATTCGCATGGACGAATTGTACTTCACAAAGAGAAAGTTCGAACCTCGAGGGAAAGGAGGAAGGTCGAACTTCGGACGAAAACCCTCGAAGGGAAATCAAAAGAGGTCAAGATAGGAATATTCTAATGCTAACTCGGTTGCTCTAAGCAAGCCCATTTCTTTTGTGTATGTTGTTGCGAAAGAAAGGGTTAATAAATTACCCATCTCGTTCAAGGCCAAGAATTGCCCTGAACCTTATTCCGGTGGTAAGTATTGTGAATGTCATAAGACCAACGGGTATAACATTGACGAGTGCAAGGTATTGGACGGGATTATTCAGAAGCTAATCCAAGAGGGACATCTGAAAGAATTTGTTTTAAACAAGTGAACTTCTGCTCAATATACAAATGGACAACAAAAGGTTTCAGCAAATGCAATAGAAGCTATTACGGAAGAGGGCAACCGAGACTTGGGTCCGCCTATAAATCGAATCAGTGTGATCCATGGAGGGCCACACCCTACCGAAGATTGTCCGAGAGCCAGGAGTCAATACATGAAGGAAGATATGGAGGGAATATTCTCCATTCGATAAGAACCGTCGTTGAAGAATGCATGTTCTGCTCTCAAAATGCACAACCTAGTGGTTTCTCCGGAAGAGATGAAGAAAGGGGTCTGCCACCCACATAATGATCCCCTTATGATAACAGCGCAAATCGGACTATCTGTCATTTCCAAGATCCTTGTGGACATTGGGAGTGCCGTCAATGCCATCTTCAAGCATGCTTTCGATCAAATGAGAATTTCTAAGAGGAAGCTGGAGCCAAGTAACAAATCGATCTTCGGCTTCAATAACAAGGGATCAACTCCGGTGGGGCAAATCAACCTTCTGATTCAAGTTAGGCTGTCTCTGCTCCATAGAATCTTCGAAACTCTCTTTTTTGTGATTGATCAACCATCCTATTACAATGCCTTCTTTGGACGGTCGGCTTCGGAGGAGATGGACGTTTTGTTTCTTCCAAGTACCTTAGGTTTAAGTTCTTAACCAAGTAGGGATGGGGTACCATCGAAGGAGAACAATTTAGTTCTCGCGAATTGTATTTCGCAACAATTGACAAATACAAAAGGGAGTATTCTTCGTACCTTAATTCTTGTACTATTTTTATACCTTTGCATAAGGGATTCTTACATTCCACATTCGAAGCAAAGGTAAAAATTAATAAAATTAACAAGTGTGCAAATGGTAGGTACACTTCTTCGAAAAGAAAAAAGAAGAGAGCTGATGATGTAAACTTGACCGAAGAAGGAGAAATTGTCACGGGTTTGGATTCTAGAGGGGATATTGAAAGAATGAAACCAATATGTGGAAGAGGTAAATGTTGATTCAAAGGATAAGGCAAAAGTTGTCAACGTAGGGAAAAGGCTGACAGAGCCCCTTAAAAGCGACCTAATTCGATTCCTGCAACTCAACAAAGATGTCTTCGCTTGGACCTATTCAGACATGGTCGGGATCAACCCTTCTATTATGAGTCATGCTTTAAACATTGATCCTTCAGTTATCCCGGTTCGACAAAAGAAGAGACAATATAATAGAGACCGATCATAAGCCTTAAAGGAGGAAGTCAAAAGGTTGGAAACAAACAGATTTATCCGAGAAGCTCTTTACCCAAAATGGCTAGCCAATTCTGTGTTAGTAAAGAAGTCTAATGAGAAATGGAGAACATGTGTTGTCTACACGGATTTAAACAAGGCTTGACCAAAGGATTGCTATCCCCTTCCATGGATAGACCAGTTGGTTGATGCAACAAGTGGTCACAAGATACTATCCCTTATGGATGCTTACTCAGAGTATAACCAAATTCCAATGCATAAACCCGATAAAGAGCATAGAAGCTTTATCACTGATTGGGGAACCTTTTGCTATAAAGTAATACCCTTTGGATTGAAAAATGTGGGAGCAACATACCAAAGGCTGGTAAATAGAATGTTTCAAGAACGGATAGTGCGCAACATGAAAGTATATATGGATGACATGCTAGTAAAGTCCATCGAAGCAAAAAAACCACTTGAAGGACTTGGAAGAAATGTTCAATGTCCTAAGAAGTTACCAAATGAAGTTAAACCCACAAAAGTGTTCTTTTGGAGTTCAATCGGGAAAGTTCCTAGGATACATGGTAAGTGAGTAAGGGATTGAAGCTAGCCCTGACCAAATCCAGGCCATAAGAGACATGGAAGAACCTAGAACGAGCAAAGAAGTCATGAGCTTAAACGGAAAGGTAGCAGCCCTCCGTAGGTTCATTTCCAAAGCCATTGACAAATGCGTTCATTTCTTCAATGTTATAATGAAAAAGAAGAACTTTGAATGGAATGAAAAATGTAGAAAGGCCTTTCAAGGATTGAAAATTTCTATGGGAACTCCTCCGATTCTATCCAGTCCCGAGAAAGGAGAAGATCTATACCTATATATGGCTATCTCAGAATATGCGGTAAGCTCGGTCCTTATAAGAGAAAGTGATGGAACTCAACACCCAATTTACTACGTTAGTAGAATGCTAAAGGATGCAGAAAACCGATATCCGGTAATGAAAAAACTAGCATATTGCCTAGTGCTTACCGCACGAAAACTCAGAGGGTACTTCCAAGCTCACCCCGTTAAGGTTTTAACTAGATTTCCGCTTAAACAGGTATTCGGTAAGCCAGAAACCTCAGGAAGGTTAATCAAATGGGGAGTTGAACTTAGCCAATACGAGATTGAGTTTCATCCTCAAGTGACAATTAGAGGACAAGCCCTCGCGGACTTCGTGAACGAGTGCACAAGCTTCATTACGGAACAATCAGTTAAAGAGAATGACTTAAAAGCAAGTGGCAACTTTTTGTAGATGGAGCCTCAAACGAACCGGGAGTAGGGGAAGGTTATATTATAATTATCCTTGATGGACAGCGCTTGCACTACGCCATGAAGGTAAGATTCCCATCAACTAACAATGTAGCCGAATATGAGTCAATGATGGCCGGTTTGAATTTGGCACTATAGTTGAAGATACCTCGAATAGAAATCTTTATTGATTCTCAATTAATGGTAACCAAATATAGCAAACCTATCAAACCAAGGATGCACGACTAACCCTATATGTAAAGAGGATATTAAAGATTCTTTCCCGATTTGAGGATTTTTCAATTCACCAAATATGTCGAGGAAAGAATACTCAAGCAGATTCATTATCCAAATTAGCCAGTTCCCGAGGGCCCCCCGAAACTCGAGTAATTCATGTGGGTTATCTAGAAAGACCTAGTATTGAGCATGAAGTATCGAAAGCGAGAAAAGTATTATTAGTCCTAACTAGATCACAGGCCTTGAGAAGGGGAGATGAAGGGAACAAAGAGGGAAACTCTAATGTGGAACCTCCTTTAACGGAGACGAATTGCCATCATGAAAATACGTGGATGACTCCCATGGTAGACTACCTCCTAAATAGAACTTTTCCCCCTAGTAAGAAAGTCGCAAGAAGGATAAAACATCAACCTCCTACATTTTTGATAATGGATAATATACTTTATAAAAAGGGACATTCACTTCCTTACTTAAGATGTGTAAGCTCTGAAGATGGGCTTAACTTGTTAAAAGTGGCTTATGAAGGAGAGTGTGGAGACCATTCCGATGGAATTAAGCTGGCCAAAAGGTTCATGCGACAAGGCTATTATTAGCTGCAGATGGTTAATCAAGCAATTGAGTACGTCAAAAAGTGTGAGAAGTGTCAAAGGTACTCTAAGGTGCCCCGGCTTCCCCCTAGCGAGTAAACTACTATCTCAAGTCCCTGGTCATTCGACGTGTGGGGGATAGATTTAATCAGACCCTTACCAATCTCCAGAGGTGGAGCTATGTATGTCGTAGTAGCCATCGACTACTTCACCAAATGGGTGGAGGAATAACCCCTTCCAACAATCACATCAAAAAAGGTATTGAGATTCGTAAAAAAGAATATTGTTACCCGCTTTGGAATCCCTCACAAGATCATATCAGATAATGGAACACAATTCAAGAGCGAAGAATTCACTTGGTTTTGTAAGAAAAATGGAATTATCAAAAGCTTTTCCTCGGTAGCCCATCCAAAAGCTAATGGAGCTGTCGAAGCTACCAACAAAACCATAAAGACAATCCTTATAAAGCGCCTAAACCAAGCTAAAGGAAATTGGGCCGAAGAGTTACCCTTAGTGCTTTGGGCATATAGAAATTCTACCAAAACAGCAACGGGGGACACCCTTTTTTTTCCTTAACATATGGATATGAAGCCATGCTTCCAGTTGAGATTGAAATCCCATCATACAGAAGGATAGCTTATGCGTTTAATCCTAATCAGGAGTTAAAAAAGGAATCTTTTGGCCTAATACAAGGATTGAGAGATGAGGCTACAATCAGAACGACTGAATATCAAAGGAGAACCACGAAATGCTACAATACAAAGGTCAGGACTAGAACCTTCACAAATGGAGAATTAGTTTTACGAAGAGTGATGGCTAACACAAAGAACCAGCGGATGGCCTTCTCGGCCCAAATTGGGAAAGACCCATGATCGTCCATCAAGAAGTTATGCCTGGAACATATCGATTGTGCAGACCCAATGGTGATCCCATTCTGAGAACATGGAACTCGGAACATTTAAGACCATACTTCTCAATGATAAAGGAGTAAGGGAAAAGGCTTTCCTCTAAAGATGATCACATAACCAAGGGCACGGAAACCCTTTCAAAACTTAAAGAAACCCAAAAGGGGGTCAAACCACGAATGAATCAAATCCCTTGTCATCGCCAAATTGGGTAGGGCAAGGCACTCCCTGGAGGGGGTGGTGTGTTAATCTTTTTCCATGCCCAACTCAGAGGGGGCTAGGTTAAAACATAAAAAGTGTAAGCCTCTATTTCACACCATAAATAGTCGTGGCGGTGCATCCAAAATTAGCAAGCCATGCCTCTGCTCGCAGAAGAGTACGCCCTGCCTCTGCTATGAAGTAAGCACGTCCTGCCTCTGCTCGCAGAAGAGCATGTCCTACCTCTCCTTATGTTCCGGTTACCTGCAGAAGGAAACGCCAACCACTATCATCACCTACGTTGGTCAGGATAGGGCACTCCTTGGAGAGGGAGTGGTATGTAAGCCTCTATCAGTACCTACAATGGTCAGTATAGAGCATCAAAAGAGTAAACCTTAGTTCTATGTCTACAATGACCCAGTCTAAGTTTCTAAGACCTTATCATCACCTACGTTGGTCAGGATAAGGCGCCTCTTGGAGGGAGGTCGGGTAAGTCCTTAGGCCCTGCTTGTGGATAAGCTATCCAAGCGCACCGGATGCACATGCCTTGAGAGTGGCCAACAAAGCACATACATCCTCTGCTTTGATATCAAAAGCCCAGAGAGTAGCTCAGGAAGCACGTACAACCTCTGCTTCAAAATCGAATCTAAGAGGGATACCAAAACATTAATACCGGAAGAGAATTTCTGGTCTTTAATCTTTAATTATCTGAACAAGAGTTGGTTCAGGTCTTTTATATTAATACCCGAATCTGGGTTGGTTCGGCTCCTCACAAATACTGGAAGGGAATTTCTGGTCTTCAATCTTTAATTGCCTGAACAAGGGTTGGTTCAGGTCTTCTATATTAATACCTGAATCTGGGTTGGTTCAGCACTTCACAAATACCGGAAGGAATTTCTGGTCTTCAATCTTTAATTGCCTGAACAAGGATTGGTTCAGGTCTTCTATATTAATACCCGAATCTGGGTTGGTTCGGCTCTTCACAAATACTAGAAGGTAATTTATGGTCTTCAATCTTTAATTGCATGAACAAGGGTTGGTTCATGTCTTCTGTATTAATACCTGAATCTGGGTTGATTCGGTTCTTCACAAATACTGGAAGGGAGGTCTTCAATCTTTAATACCCGAACAAGGGTTGGTTCTAGACTCCTATTAATACCGGAGGGGGATTTTTAGTCTTCAGTCTTTAAGTTACCCAAGTAAGGGATAGTTTAAAGCTACTATCAAAGCAGGAAATCGATCATTGGCTTTCAATCTTTAACGGTCAAGAAAGAGCTAGCACAAAAACAGTACCTTATAGGTTTCATTATGCAATCCAACGATAAAAACACTCACAAGTGGAATGAAAAAGAATTTAGAAAGGAAAGATTGACTTGAAAAGTTGAAAACACCCCTTCACTAGGGGCAAATGTTACTATCAAAATTAACCCCAAAACAAGCTGGTAGTGAAGGGGTATCGGATGAATACAAAACTAAAAAGAACCAAGAGTAGGAGGGAAGGATCCAAGAGCTGCATAAACCGACACCTTCTTAGGAGAAAGATGCTGAAAATTTATATATTACCGGCAGAGTATATCCGAAAATATATATCCGGCAGGGTTTATCCGGCAGGAGGTTCAATAGAGAAAGGTCATCTAAGTCAGAAACTAAGGAAGAGGGCGGCAAGAGCTCCGATAATCGAAACCCAGAACGATGGAAGGGTTATCAGCATTAACCTGCTAAATACTAATACTTCAGGAGACAAAGCATCACGGATTTCAAGCCAAAAATACGTAAAGTGTAACGACCCGCATTCTACGCATCAGGGGATCGTAGAATATTTATTTCTTTCTCATGCGAAGTCGTATAGCCATGTAACTTTGGGAGATGACCATTAGGGTCATTTCCCATGTTCATGATTTTTGCCGATTTTAAATGACCGTTTTGCCCCTAGCTGATCTTGTTTCGGCCATAACTTTTGATTGGTAAGGAGTTTTGACCTGAAACCACTACCACTGAATTCAGATGATGGTTTACAATTCCGTAGATGGTCACACTATCCAAACGGACTCACCGTTTGGGAGATATGGCTGAAACAAGGTTTAGAAGGTGAAAAACAGCTTAACCGGGCCTAATTAGGGTGACTAGCAAGAGGGCCCATAACCCATTTCGGGATTAGGGTTATGGGGAGGCTGAGAACAGTTAGGAAACCATTTTTATTTCATTTTTAAGCCGCCTAATACATTTCCCTAACCCTAACAATGGCCTCCAACACCCAAATCACCTTCTAATCACCATTTAATCAAGTTTTAGCCTATCTACATCTAATCAAGGCAAATTAGCATCAAATTGGCAATAGAGCTGCTGTGTTGAATAGAGATTCAACCCAAATCAGAGATATTTTCAAATCTAAGATTTATTTGTGGCTAAGGTGAGTGTTTTTCTTTGTTACTCACTAATTACGGCTAATTAGGGGTGATTAGTGTTAATTAGCGAAATTTTAACTCAGAAAATCTGGAAAAAAATTCTAAAATACTATTTTAGGGCTCTGGTAGAAATTTGGGATAATTTGGATAAGTTTTGCTAATTGTATGCTTAAACATGATTAAAGGGGATTAAGGGAAAAACATAGGTTTTTGGGTATGTTCGATCCATATCGGCATATTAAATTGTTGTTTTGGTGTTTATGATTGATTCTCTATGTTGCTATGATTGTATGGTATGCTATGTGATTGATTAGAAAAGATAGAATGGTCGAAAATGCCGTCGTATGGCGTAAAACAATCACTGGAAAAGTTGCAGGAAACAGTGCAAGGAGCGGATCGGATCGGATCGCCCTCCCCCACTCACGAAGTATGTATCACGAACCGATGATGGAAGCTCGACCCGAACCACTCATGAAGCACCCCTTGCGCGCGACCGAACTGATGCACCACAAGTGGACAGTCACGAATCGAGGAAGCGATGAAGGCTCGACCCACGAGCCAATGGAGGACCCGACCTGGAGTGGTGCCTGCATATCCGAACCGACCCGTTACTCCGAACCGAACCAGTGTGACACCATGATCCATCTTGGAGTATCACGACCTAACCCGGTGGGAGACAGTTTGGGGGACCACGAACCGACCCGACCTGGGAGGATCTCACGACCCGACCCGAATGGGGTTGATGATCACGGACCGAACGAGGAGAAGAGGACCGATCCAAATGGGAGCTTGTTTCCCAACTGATCCGGAGGAGACCAAAACCCGAGATGCAAAGTTAGTTCAAATGGGAAGTAGAACTCATGATCCAGTTGGGAACCAACGAGTTAACTTCATGAGTTGGGCTTTGCTTCGGGACGTGTGCTAAGGGGTTATCGACGTCCATAGCTTTGATTCACCACTGAGAGACGGATATTGGCTATGGATCAGTGCAGTGAAGTCATCATGACTTCATGGGGCTGAGTGATCGTAGAAAGGCTATGAGCCAGTGCAGTGGAGTTGTTATGACTTCATGGGGAAGAGTGGACATAACAAGGACTAGTGGCTATGGATCAGTGCAATGGAGTCGTCATGACTCCATGGGGCAGAGTGATCATAGCAAGCATTTGGGTGATCAAAGTGGTGGATATCGTATGCTTTACGCACTGAGTGAGAGATGTGAGGATGGTTGCTATGTTTGATTGTTTGTCATCACTATGACATGCACTCCCCACCCCCGTTATCTTGACACCTTATGTTAGTGTTACCTTAGAGTATTGTACATCTTGTTGTGATGACTTTTTGGTTGCAGGTCCAGGATCAGGTATGGTTTAGTATACCTGTTATTGTTCCATTTTGCTGCTTATCGCTCATACCAGACTTTTGTCTGACCCATAGTTTTATGTCTCTTCTTATTACTCTGGGTGCTCTTAAACGGGCAGACTAGAGATAGGTTAGCTGGTTGTGCACGAGTAGCTGTCCGGAGACGAGTTGGAGGCATACACGTACTATTCCCTACATATTCTCCATGTGTCGCTGCTGGTCACTACTTTGGGCACTAGTAGTGTACCTTTCCTTTCTTTTGCTTTAGAGACAGTTTTAAAGTTGTAATAATGATGAAGTGGAACAAAAGCTGTATTTGGATTTTCCGCTGCTACGATGTTTAGTTTTCAGCTTATGCATTGTCTCGCCTGTTTATGTCAAAGTATGTTATTATTATATTTTATTCCATGCGCTGTGAGATATGCTACAGGTTACTTATATTGATTCATCACTTCAAACCTCTTTCCTTTCCTTTTCTTTTGGCGACCGTCCCGTTCTGGTTGGGCATTGTTACAGCGTATTTCGGGGAAATGTCGACTGGTGCGCGGTGGGCTGTCACATTTGGTATCAAAGCTCTAGGTTACGAAGTTAACCTAGGGAAAGACAACAGGGAGAGACAGTGTACGTATATGACACTGCGTATTTGTGATATTTTGGTTTTCAAAAGTTATATATATATACTATTAGTATATCTAAGGATGGAGTCGCACTGCACTTGCACCACTGAAGAGATGATTAATCGTTTTCTCCTTACAGATTGAACGATGAGCCGACATACAAGGGGTACTGGTAGAGGAGCTAATAATGGGAATGCTCCTGATATGAGGACGATGTTCACTGACTTCATGAGAGAGATGCTTAGGGATGTTCAGAGGGCAGTTCCTAATGCTGCAAATTGTGGTGGTATAGTGGTGCAGGCGCCTAAGGCCGATTTCGCCAAGCTCTGTAAGGACTACACTAGTCTTGGTGGGAAGTCGTTCCACGGAACGGAATCGGCTACAGAAGTTCAGGATTGGCTCGATAGTTGTGAGCGCATCTTCGAAGACTTAGGGATCGATGATGCCATGAAGAGGAAGCTAGCATCCCGCCAGCTGCACGGACGGGCTATGAATTGGTGGAACGCTGTTAAGGCAGCTACCCCTGAGGATCAAGTTACTTGGGATCAGCTTAAGGCCCGATTTAGTGACAAGTTCTCCCAGGTGCTCAGAAATCAGAATTGTTTAGGAAGTTCTTGGAACTTAAGCAGAATGGTAGGGCAGTCTCGGAGTACATTGCAGAGTTCGATACTTTATCAAAGTATGGATTATCCCTTATTGACACTCCCGAGAAGAAGAATGAGAAGTTCATAATAGGCTTAGATCAGTACTTGGGGGAAAAGCTTATAAACCATATTGACGAGACTTTTGAATCAATTGTTAGGAAAGCATTGAGGTCAGAGAGCCTTTATCCTAAGCCTAAGCCTGAAGTCGCCGTTGCATCTGCAGAGGAGCCAAAGTCACAAGCAAGCGGTAGAGGCAAGAATAATTCTCAGAATAAAAGGAAGTAGAATCAGACTAAGGATGGTCAGAAAAAGAGCAAGAAAGATGTTAAGTGCTTTAGTTGTGGCAAGAAGGGCCACTATGCTAAAGAATGGCGAGAAGGGAAAGAATGTCGTCATTCAAGGTATGCTTTCTGTTTATGATGTTCCTATTCGAGTACTGTTTGATACCGGGGCTTCCCGTTCCTTCATATCTAATGACCTGGTAGATAGCTTGGGATTGGAACCCAAGATAGTCGATAGACCTTTAGCGGTGACGAACCCGATTGGTGGTTCGACTAGCCTTAGCATGATTTATCAAATTTTGGTTTTATCGAGTCATGGATGTATGTTTGCTTGTGATTGCTTTGTTTTGGGATTTACTGGGTTTGGCATTATTTTGAGAGTCGATTGGCTCCAAAGATATGGGGTGGTGGTAGACTGTAAGGGATTTTCGGTGACTATTATGGTGGATGATGAGCCGAGGGTAGTGTTTGGTGGCCTACCTAGTGATGAGGTGATGGCTAGTTTTCTAAATTCCCTCAACATCCTGTAGGACGAGTTAGCAGAAATTCCCGTTGTTGGTCAGTATCTGGATATCTTCGAGGAAGTGACCAGACTTCCACCACACCGAGAGATTGAGTTTTGGATTGATTTAGTGAAAAATGCCAGACCTATAGTGATGCCACTTCGTCGTATGGCACCAAGGGAGCAGCGAGAGCTCGGGGTGCAAGTAAGCAATCTTTTGAAGAAGGAATTTATCAGAAGAAGTGTTTCTGAGTGGGGAGCACCAGTTGTATTTACTACCAAGGCAGATGGTTCCCTTCGATTGTGTGTGGACTACCGCGAGTTGAATAAGGTGACGAGGAAGAATAAGTATCATCTACCGCGGATAGATGATTTGTTCGATCAGTTGAGTGGCGCGAGAGAGTTCTCCCAGTTGGATCTCCCGATAGGTTATCATCAGCTTAGAGTGGAAGCTGAGAGTATAGCTAAAACGACATTTTGGATGTCGTTTGGATTCTATGAGTGGTTGGTCATGCCATTCGGGTTGACCAATGCACCAGCATATTTTGTGGATCTTATGAATAGGGTATTCAGAGATCAGTTGAATAAGTTTGTTCTTGTGTTCATGGACGATATACTTGTTTATTCGAGGACAGAGGAAGAACACAAGGAACATTTGAGGATAGTGATGGAGGTGTTGAGAAAACACCAACTGAAAGCAAAGTTTTCTAAGTGTCACTTCTGGAGGAGGGAAGTGAGATTCTTGGGCCATGTTGTTTTAGAGAATGGTATTGTCGTGGACCCTGCGAAGGTAGCTACGGTACAGGATTGGTCTACACCCAAGAATGCAACAGACGTAAGAAGTTTCTTGGGATTAGCTGGATATTATCGTAAGTTTATCCAAGACTTCTCCAAGATAGCAGCACCATTGACTCAGTTGACCAAGAAGAATCAAGCTTTTTTTTGGGACGAAAGGTGCGAGAATGCATTCAAGAGTCTAAAGGAAAAGTTGACATGTGCACCAGTGTTAGTCATTCCTAAAGGGAATGAAGAGATGACAGTATACACGGACGCATATAGTACCGGACTATGTGCTGTATGGATGCAAGGAGGTAGGGTTGTAGCTTACGCTAGTCGGCAACTGAAACCTTGTGAGAAAAGATACCCCATCCACGATTTGGAATTAGCAGCGATCGTGTTCGCGTTGAAGATGTGGAGACATTATCTCTTGGGAGAAAGATTTGAGTTGTTTGCCGATCATAAATCGTTAAAGTATCTCTTCTCTCAGAAGGATTTAAATCTCCGTCAGCAAAGATGGTTAGAATTCTTGGCTTTCTATGATTTCGATATCGCATATACGCCAGGAAAGGGCAATGCGGTAGTTGATGCATTGAGTAGGAGACATGCCGGTTTAGGGGCTATGTTTCTTGAGTGGAAGTAACTGGAGTATATCGCAGGGTATGATTTCAGCCCAAAGTGCGAATTGGATCAAGAAATGTTAGCAAGTGTGACGATCAGACCCACTTTGATTGAGCGGATCGGTTCCAGTCAGAGGGACGATCCTAGTCTATTAGAAATCATCTCCAAGTTAGAGATGGGTATCGATGAGTAGATGAACAAGTATAGGCTTGATCGATATGGATGGCTTCGGAAGAATGGAAAGTTAGTTGTACCCGATGTGAATGGATTGAGAGATGAAGTGCTAAGAGAATGTCATCACTCAAAACTGACAATACAGCCCGGTGGTAACAAAATGTATTGAGACATGAAGCAGACCTACTACTGGGAAGGGACGAAAAGAGACGTTGGGAAGTTTATATCCAAATGCACGAACTGCCAACAAGTTAAAGCCGAGCAAAAGAAGCCTAGTGGTTTGTTGCAACCATTAGAAATTCCAAAATGGAAATGGGAACAAGTCTCAATGGATTTCATTGATGGGTTACCAAGGACCAGATCGGGCCATGATAGCATTTGGGTGATTGTGGACCGATTGACCAAGAGTGCAAGGTTTATACCTGTCAAGTCGAACAGAATGGCAGCTAAGTTAGTAGAACTGTATATAAAGTGGATAGTGAGATTTCATGGAGTACCCAAAGGCATTGTGAGTGACCGAGATCCGTTATTTACTAGTGGATTTTGGAAGAGCTTACAAGAGGCTTTAGGATCAGAACTACATCTCAGTACCGCATATCATCCTCAAACCGACGGTCAGACAGAGAGGGTGAATCGTGTATTAGAAGATCTCTTTAGAGCTTGTGTATTGGATTTTGGTGGAACATGGGATGACCATTTGCATCTAGTAGAGTTTGCATATAATAACAATTATCAATCTAGTATTGGTATGGCTCCATTTGAAGCTTTGTACGGAAGACCGTGCAATTCACCATCATGTTGGTTAGAAACCGGTGAGAAGTTTGTGCTTGGGCCAGATGTGATAAGAGAAACTTCAAACAAGATTAAGGTTATCCAACAGTGAATGAAGGCTGCTCAGGATAGGCAGAAGAGTTATGCTGATAAGAGGAGAAGGGATTTAAAATTCTCCATTGGCGACTTAGTATTTGTCAAGATCTCTCCATTAAAGAATGTTATTCGATTTGGTAGGAGAGGAAAGTTGGCACCAAGATTTGTTGGTCCATTCCCAGTTCTTGAGCAAGTTGGGAATTTGGCGTATAAAGTTGAGTTACCAGACAAGATGGCGGGAGTTCACAACGTGTTTCATGTTTCCCGGTTAAGGAAATTCGTGCACGACCCCGATGTGACTATTTCACCTGATCAGTTGGATGATGTCGAAGTAGAACCCGAGCGGTTGGGAACCGCAAGACGATTCGTATTGTCGAGCACGATACGAAGCAACTTCGAAGGAAAGTGGTAGATCTAGTCAAAATTCAGTGGGGCGAGAATGAGAATGACTGTACCTGGGAGACAGAGGAGAGCATTAGGAAGACGTATTCAGAACTCTTTGCCTGGTAAGATTCTAATTGCGATTTAGTTTTCCGCATGCTAGGATAGACTTGTTTGTTTGATTTGTATGTTTGATTGTTGTGAATGGTTGATAGGCATGCGGGATCCTTTGCTTGTTTCTTAGTTATGGAATTTCGAGGGCGAAATTTCTTAAGGGGGGAAGAATGTAACGACCCGCATTCTACGCATCAGGGGATCGTAGAATATTTATTTCTTTCTCATGCGAAGTAGTATAGCCATGTAACATTGGGAGACGACTGTTGGGGTCATTTCCCATGTTCATGATTTTTGCCGATTTTTAAATGACCGTTTTGCCCTTAGCTGATCTTGTTTCGGCCATAACTTTTGATTGGTAAGGAGTTTTGACCTGAAACCACTTCCATTGGATTCGGATGGTGGTTTAGAATTCTGTAGAGTGGTCACATTTGCCAAACGGACTCACTATTTGGGAGATATGGCTGAAACAAGGTTTAGAAGGTGAAAAACAGCTTAACCTGGCCTAATTAGGGTGATTAGCAAGAGGGCCCATAACCCATTTTAGGATTAGGGTTATGGGGAGGCTGAGAACAGTTAGGAAACGATTTTTATTTCATTTTTCAGCCGCCTAAAACATTTCCCTAACCCTAACAATGGCCTCCAACACCCAAATCACCTTCTAATCACCATTTAATCAAGTTTAGCCTAATCTACATCTAATCAAGGCAAATTAGCATCAAATTGGGAATAGATCTGCTGTGTTGCATAGAGATTCAACCCAAATCAAAGATATTTTCAGATCTAAGATTTATTTGTGGCTAAGGTGAGTGTGCTTTGTTTCTCACTAATTACGGTTAATTAGGGGTGATTAGTGTTAATTAGCGAAATTATAACTCAGAAAAATCTGAAAAAAAAATTTTAAAATTCTAAAATATTATTTTAGGGCTCTGGTAAAAATTTGGGCTAATTTGGATAAGTTTTGCTAATTGTATGCTTAAACAAGAATAAGGGGGATTAAAGGAAAAACATGGGTTTTTTGGTATGTTCGATCCATATCGGCATATTAATTTGTTGTTTTGGTGTTTATGATTGATTCTCTATGTTGCTATGATTGTATGGTATGCTTTGTGATTGATTAGAAAAGTTAGAATGGTCGAATACGTCGTGGTATGGCGTAAAACAGTCACTGGAAAAGTTGCAGGAAACAGTTCGGATCGCCCTCCCCCACTCGCGAAGTATGTATCACGAACCGATGATGGAAGCTCGACCCGAACCACTCGTGAAGCACCCCCTGCCCGTGACCGAACCGATGCACCACAAGTGGACTATCACGAATAGAGGAAGCGATGAAGGCTCGACCCACGAGCTAATGGAGGACCCGACCCGGAGTGGTGCCTGCATATCCGAACCGACCCGTTACTCCGAACCGAACCAGTGTGACACCACGATCCAGCTTGGAGTATCACGACCTGACCCGGTGGGAGACTGTTTGGTGGACCACAAACCGACCTGACCTGGGAGGATCTCACGACCTGACCCAAATGGAGTTGATGATCACGGACCGAACGAGGAGAAGTGGACCGATCCAAATGGAAGCTTGTTTGCAAACCGATCCGGAGGAGACCAAAACCCGAGATGCAAAGGTAGTCCAAATAGGAAGTAGAACTCAGGATCAAGTTGGGAACCAATGAGTTAACTTCATGAGTTGGGCTTTGCTGCGGAACGTGTGCTAAGGGGTTACGACATCCATAGTTTTGATTCACCACTGAGAGACGGATATTGGTTGTGGACCAGTGCAGTGAAGTCATCATGACTTCATGGGGCAGAGTGATCGTAGCAAGGCTATGAGCAAGTGCAGTGGAGTTGTTATGAATTCATGGGGCAGAGTGGACATAGCAAGGACTAGTGGCTATGGATCAGTGCACTGGAGTCGCCATGACTCCATGGGGCAGAGTGATCATAGCAAGAATTTGGGTGATCAAAGTGGTGGATATCGTATGCTTTACGCACTGAGTGAGAGATGTGAGGATGGTTGCTATGTTTGATTATTTACCATCACTATGACATGCACACCCCAGCCCCGTTATCTTTACACCTTATGTTAGTGTTACCTTAGAGTATTGTACATCTTGTTGTGCTGACTCTTTGGTTGCAGGTCCAGGTTCAGGTATGGTTTAGTATAACTGTTATTGTTCTATTTTGCTGCTTATCGCTCATATCAGACTTTTGTCTGACCCAGAGTTTTATGTATCTTCTTATTACTCTAGGTGCTCTTAAACGGGCAGACTAGAGACAGGTTAGCTGGTTGTGCACGAGTAGCTGTCTGGAGACGAGCAAGAGACTTACACGTACTATTCCCTACATATTCTCCCTGTGTCGCTGTTGGTCACTACTTTGGGCATTAGTAGTGTACCTTTCCTTTCTTTTTTGCTTTAGAGACAGTTTCTAAGTTGTAATAATGATGAAGTGGAACATAAGTTGTATTTGGATTTTCCGCTGCTACGATGTTTAGTTTTCAGCTTATGCACTGTCTCGCTTGTTTTATCTCAAAGTATGTTATTATTATATTTTATTCCATGTGGTGTGAAATATGCTACATGTTCCTTGTATTGATTCATCCCTTTCCTTTCCTTTTCTTTTGACGACCGTCCCATGCTGGTTGGGCATCGGTACAGCGCATTTTAGGGAAATGTCGACTGGTGCGGGACGGGCCGTCACATAAAGGTTATCCGGGACCAGCTTCCGAAACATCCACTACATAAAACACTGAAGGGCCATATTTGCAAACAATAGTAAAATCACCCAAAGCTACCTTCTGGAAGATCAGGCTATACCCGAAGACTCCACCGAAAGGCAATTCGGAACCTTAGAAGGGATACAGGCTATCCATACTAATCTACTTAGTCCAGACACCGACAGTGATTCCAAATCGGCAGCCATCTACATACATCATGAGGGCAAGCTTCTCAGAGTATTCATGAGAAAACCGGAAGCCCACACCCAAAAGGTATTACCGGGAGCACAAATGCCTTCCGAAAGCCATTTACATTGACAAACTCATATCAATCTCGAAGATGCTTCAACTAACCGGGACCCTCATTCCGGAAGCTATAATCGGTACCACAAAGCGGCCGAAAGCTAAAAACATCTGAGACTAAGGAGGAAAGCGACCGATAGAGGCACCTGTAGGCCCAACGGCCAAACAGCAGAAGGGGCCCCGAATTTTCTATAAATAAGACCCCAGAGGTCACATTTTGGGGACGAATTCTTCATTTCTGAATCTTGTTCCTCCGTCTTTAAGGAGCCAACCCTAATTTCCAAATCGGATTGGGGATTTCTTCAACTCTTGTAATACATCTACAATTTTTGAATGGAGTACTGAGACTTAAACATCGTGCGATTTGATAATCTTGTTGTGCCATTTATGATGAAACAGGTAGTTAACACTAACCTTTTGTATGAGAAAGTTGATCACAATACCTTCATAAAAGAGGAAGGGCTTCGTAGAAACTCGAAGTCCTCCTCCTTTTATCTCGAGGGTTGGCAACGCGAATCAACCCTCTCATAATGAGCCTAATGCATCCTAACCCCAGAAAGGTGGTTGTACACAGGCTTATGACTTGATCAACGACGCAACCAAGGCCCTTCGGGCTGGCTCGATGCGGAAGGATCATTTGAGTTAATAAGCATTGCAATGCCCTTACCTTCCGAATATGGGGAAGCATTAGCCTGTTTTCTTCTTATCACAATGTATATCATCTTATTCATGATCTAGAGAGTAACTGACGTAAGGCCTCAGTTGTGCCAAACTAAATAAACCTTCTTCAGGGTACTTCGGAACTCCACAGTACTGTAAGTGTGATATTCACCCCTTGAGGGAAGAATAATTAATTTTCAGAACGGGGATTTTGATACCTAAAGAAAGGTAGATTTAGCTAAATAACACTGATCCCAGAATGTCCTTCAGCTTCCCAGGATCATGGCTGCATCAAATTTTCTGAACACATGTTCTATGTAACTTATTCCGGGTGTTGACGGAAAATATTGTTAACAGTAATATTTTCCAACACACGTAAACAACAGGGATTATAATCAGTCATATAGATTAAGCGCACAATTCAATTGTACATGCCAACATTTCAAGTTCATGTATATTTTGCACATAGCTCAAATTCAACATAAACAACATATTCCTATGTAGAAAGGGGGAAAAGAAGAAGAAGAGAACATATTATAAGTTCTTACATGAATCAAGTGATATAATATACATTTATCGGAAAATATAATTTAAATCCACTCACCTGATTACTCTCCAATTTCTGAATCTGATTCAGATATGTCATCTGTTGTCTCCCTAATTGAATCTATTACTGTAATTACCACCGATTTACAAATCTAATTCTAAAAGAATGAAAAGAATTGAATTAGATTCAGATTAATGAAACTTACCTCGTACGGAAGAGAAATCTGAGCATATATAACCAAAATCTATGACTTTTCATTTCCAAATCTCAAATCTGAATTCCTAGACTAATATTTTATAATTCATAAGAGTTCGAAGGAAAAAAGAAACGGCAGAGCTCTGGCATCCTCTCAGAAAATATGAGTTGGAAGCTAGGCCCTACTGGTTTATTTATTGCTGCCCAGAAGAACCTCGTCAATATAATTCAAAACGAATAAATCTGAGCCATCAATGAAACAAAACCACGTCAAATCTAACCCGAATGGGTCGACCCATGCTTCAGGTTAGTCGAACTATCTCTGACGTGTATCAACCCCTAGATCGACCCACTTCAGACATGAGTTGACCCAGATATATATATATATATATGATTTAAAATCGTATATTGGGTCGTTTTGAGCATGATTTATGTTATGTTTAAACATTTCTATTAATGTTTATATTTCCTAACTATTTTATAATTATTTCCAGTTTTCAATGCATATTCAAATTTTAAATGTCTAATCACTATGTGCCTTAATAATTCTTTTATTTTCAAATTCTTGCGCGTTCATTCCCTTTTATTTCTAAGAACGTTATTTTTGACATTTATTTCTATTCCCGTTTATATTCAGTACTTTACTCTTTTAATACGCGCTTAATTCCCATTTCAAATGTGCACTTATTAATATTCGGATATCCAAAATAAATTGAAACGTCGATCAATTAGCTCCATTTGTACTTCCTTTTATTTTTTGGTTTCATGCCGTTTATGACACTCATTATTTCTGTAGCTCATATCTATATATCTTTATTTTAACTATATTTACAAGTGTGTTGTTCACATATGTGTCAACATTCGAAAATTGGTTGTTTAATCTAAATTTTGGCGTTATTCTCATTAATTTTCTTTTAATGTTACTTATCTCAAGCATTGTCATTTAAAAGAAATGTTGCAATATTGATGTTAATTACTTTCAAATTCAAATGCTTATGTTTATACAATTAATATGCGTACCATTTATTAATCTCCATTCTTTCTTGTAATCCTTTTCATTTAGTTATATATATATATAGAGAGAGAGAGAGAGGAGCGTTCAATGGCACCCCAAACAGTGAGCACCCCATTTTCCCCCTTCTCTCATCCTCTCATTTAATATAAATTAAGATAGTGGAAGGAGAGAGAAGTAGTGGAGGGAGAGAGAAATGGAATGTGTGGTGGAAATTAGGGGGCATTTAGGGGTGCCGCACTATTTAGGGTGCCATTGAACGCTCGTCGTATATATATATATATATATATATATATATATATATATATATATATATATGTTGCTGCGCCTTTAGCTTGCATAGTGGCAACTTTTTATTTATTGCCCATTTTGTAACATGCGTTTGTTTTTAAATTTCAAATGCACATTACTCCCTTAGTTATTTTGACGATCTTGTTAATCTTTATTATTTAAAATTTGCGAGGTGTTATAGTCGTCGATGGTTATTCTGATGCTTCTGACAACTTCCGAAGACCATCGAAAGCCATTGATAATAAAGACCTATAGGCCATCGGAAAACCTGCAAAAAAAATTGTATTTCAGCTACGGTTCGGCCTTCCATTCACATTTCACAAATATGATATCGTTCAACTAAGTTAGCACTCAATACATTTAACTTAGTACATTATCTTTTAACCAATTATTAAAACTAAACCAAACCAAATCATTTAATTACACAATACATAAAACAAAACCAAATCCCACTACCATAATTCCTATACATCTAGTTACACAATACATACAATATACATCAAGTCTATCATCAAACAATATACGTAATGGTTAAATTCCAAATTCAACAACTTAATGTACCTTCCAAACTTACATTCAACCAAGTAAACAATAAAGCATACCTACCAATCCGATCAATTACCTTCAGAACCTCTAGAAGCAGCAGAAGATGGAAAGCGACCACCATATTATTGCATGTAATCAACAATACACTAATCCAGCAGTTATCTCATCTCGATGGTCTGACAAAAGTTTTGATCTTCCAATTGTGTCACCCTAGCTCTCAACTATTCAATCTTTGCTAGATCAATATCAGCTCTGGTCTGGGAGGCTCTCCTTTGTATGCTAGAGTGCAACACTTATTTAATTTAGTCTATAATCTTACTATCAAAGTAACAACATAATGCATTAACTGTGCTATTTTAAATATGATTCTTGAATTTACTACTAAACTGTTGACTCAAGAGTAATGCATACATAATTACATTTTAAAAATTTATTTGTTAAGTAACTAAATGTACAAATTAATCTTTATTACTTTAGTTTTTGTATAAGATCCTACCTTTAATCTTGAATATCATATACATAAGAACAACATGGGTAAATCGCATATAGTGAATTATCATCCCATAACCAAGTTTTATTTATAAACTTATGACTAAAACTAAAGCAATGCACCAAAAATTTAAAAATCATTAAATGATTATAATTTAATATTTTATTGATTATCATTTGATTGCCAAAGCAATATCACCTGTCCCATGACAACAGATCCATGACTGCCTCAAATATAATTTCTCCTCATCCATCGTGAGCTACTCTCGATGGGTATCATCCAAAAGTTTCTAGCGTTGTCCCGTAAACTTTGTCTGCATAAACAAATAAAAATGCAGCTAAAATTAATATCATGATATCCTATTTCATTATAATTTAACAATTAAAACAAGTACTAATAGTACATAAACTAAAATATGCTCACATGGCTCCTGCTAGGCTCCATTGTCCTATGTATATGAAACTGTCCCGTCTGGATTCACATGCTTGACAGTATGCATATGGGTAAACACATCCATATACGACACCAGAACCTGCGCCTCAGCTCCTTGAAATTGGTTATTATATATTGTTATTGTAGATTCAAAAATATATAGCACAATAATTGTTTATTATTTGCATTTATTAAACTTACCAACTCCTGGTGATGTTGTTGAAAAGACTTCGACTATCCTCAATAAGTGACGGAACTTTTATCCTATTTACAGTATTTCTTTCGGACTTTGCCTATACATTTAAATTTAATACATTATTTACTAATCAAATTTTTTTTTTTGATATTTACGTGCCAAGCAAATAAGTAAAAAAATTAATACACTTACCTTCGTCTCATTACTATCCCAGTAATTTAGTCACCCTTCCCATACACTCGTCCCCATCCAGTTTGACTTTAGGCCTTTTTGTTTCACCGGGAACATGGAATCTCTGTAGTTCTTCCTCATCTTTTGTACCTAGTAATGCCATGTTAGCTACAAGTCATCTATCTGTATGCTCACATTGGCATGCGTTTCACGATAAACAAGCAATCAAACATTATACTAAAAGGTGAATAGTAAATAAGCGATAAAAACAGATTAAGAATGGAAATAGAAAAATGTGCTTACAATGACATCCTGCGAAATACACTCGACTGATTCCCTCATCATGGGTGTACAGCCCAATCAAGATCATCAGTAATCATCCAAACGATGTGAAGACTTCCGGTCTTCGACCACCGTCATCATCTTCGACTTATCGTCGAATCGGTTATTCAGAATGGGTATAAACCCGGCCTTTCCGAACAACCCGCGTATATTAAAAACAAATGTTACACAAACACAACATACGCCTCATTCCAATTCATTAGTCACTAACCGTAAATCAGTAAGAGAGCAATTCCCCAAATATTAACCCCGAACGCCGAAACCAACATCAGATCAATACCCAGGAAACCATTCTTCTTAACTAACCTACAACTAGTTTCTAAATTTCACATTCTTAGGGGAAAGTTCCCATTAATTTTATCCAAGATAAATTCTTTAAAATTATTCTTTAATCTTCCTTTGGATGTCATTTCAAACCAAATTATGGTTTTCCAAACTAGTCGGGATTAGCGAACCACACCGAAGTAATTATTTATTTTATTTACCAATCCCAACCTATTCATCCCATGAAGCAAAACTGGTAATACTCCATATCTAACACCACGGTGTTATCGGTAAAATTAATTACCATTTCACGTTCAAATCTAATTAAAGATTTAACTATCACTTTGGAGCAAAACTGTTGATACTCCATTCTCACTCACTTTCTAAATTTGATAATTTAGATTATCAATTCACATTTCAATCTAATTATAGATTCATTAAAACTCCTTTTACTGGGTTAAAGAACTAATGTCATTTAAAAAACAGTTCACGATAAACCCAAATAAATCAGTTCTAATTCAATTCCAATTTATTTATTTAAAAATGAATCGGTTTTAATTTTAGTTCAAAACTAGTTCATTTCGATAAAAATCTATTTATATCTTTTCAAATATGGAATTTTTCATCCCAGTTTTTCCCAAATCATTTCTTATTATTTTACACAAATTATTACTATTTTTAATAATTTTATCAAGGCCCGTACAGTTGATTTCCATCAACGGCCATCGAACTACACTTACAGCGACCTTTTCCTCATTTGATTTGGACGTTTCTCCAAATCCAACCGTTAGATTTCAAATTTCTAATAATCGTTAGAAAGATCTTTTCGATACGGACCCAACGGTCCCGGTTTTAGGAGAATCCGACGGTCGGATCTCCCGTAATGTCCGTTCGAAGTCAATGGTCGAAATTTACGAACAACCGCGGCGCGGCGCGTTCTATTCAGGCCATTATATTATATATATAATATATATTTCGTCGATTTCTATTTAAAACGAATTTTATTGTTAAAATATTTCGTTCAACACATGACTAATCTCAACGGATGAGTACATTCAACTCCTGTGAATGCCATTGGATGCGGAGTGTTGGTTATTCTGTGTGAAATAATAAACATCACCATAGGATAGCAACAATTAATTTTGAACTACATTACATGGTTTTCTGTATATGTATCAAAATTATGAATTTGAAACGTTAATCCACTAATTGATTGATGGTTGTGTTGTTTGTTTATTTGTTTAATAATTTTGAACCATTACGCCTAATAGAATCAAATATTGAATTGTATTGAAAATTAGTCGCATTTGCTTGCATATACATGTACTTACATTGAACAGGTCATAGCAAGGAGGCTAGAGCAGAGAATAAAATTTGTTTGCCCGACAAATAGGTACATATTTACTATAATTTACTGTTTTGTTTGGGTGATGATGATTTTATGAGCCGATTGGCCTTTTCTTTTTCTTTTTGAGATCAGAAGGCCTATATGGTAATTTCGGGATTTTCTCGGTGCTCTCGGTGCAGGGGAGGTTATGGCGAATTTTTTCGAAAATTTAGGGTGTTAGCCAAATTTTTGATTAGCCAAATTTTTGAAAAATTTGTAAAGTTCTTAGAAACTGAAAAGTTGAAGAACTTAAGCCGTAGTCAAAATAATGGAAGTTGAGTTGATTTGTTAAACAACTTTCGGCTTCGTTCCTTTTCGGCTTCCATTGTTATGTTCCTTTTCGGCCTTTGATTTACAGAAGATTAAAATATCATCAACAAAAACCAGAACAAATTTATTCAATTAAATCACACATTGAACTGATTAGAACGTATGTAACACCCCACTCCCGCTATGATCACTCACAAAGGGAATGCCATAACATCGGTGGAGTATTTTAGTGAATATAGAACAGAAAAATTACAACAAGACAGATATAAATAGTACTTGGAATTTTAAAACATCATCTCATAACAGCGGAAGTAAAACATGTCTGGTTACATCATAAACCCATAATAAAAGTCAAGTACAATATCCATCAAAATAAAGAAGTACATAATCCCACTCTCATACAATAGCCAAAAACAAAAGAAAAGATAACTGGATAACTGGAGCTTTACATCTACCCAAGCTCCTAAAGACTGGAACAGCAATCCGATCAAGCTCCACTACTGCTAGGATCCACCACAGGACCTGAGGGTTGGGAAAAAGATAAAAACAACGGGGTCAGACATAAGTCTGAGCGAGTCCTATAACTTTAACAATACAATCGTTAAAGTAACCAGAGAAGACATGAATTGATATACGGTAACATATAGGGATGAATAGCTACCCTAAGCAATCAACTAAACTAAGATAAAGGATAAAGACGCATCTACCCTCCCTAAGGTAAATTACTAAACTGCACCACACCAGTCGTTCCTAACTTAAAGGTTGATCCCACCCAAGGACTTATAAAATTTACTAATTAGTACCTGCGTACCCCTAGGTGACCAAGTAGGCGCCACGGGGCCCTACAATCCACTAGGTGTACACACTACTTCCCATTCGATCGGCTCCCTAACGTAGATACCCGTGCTGGCCCCACCGTGGGATGTATCATTCCCCAATGTGGCAACCTGATGAAACTAAAGGTGCACGGCTTATATCTACTCGATGCAACAACGGCTTACCTACCAGCCCGGGCCCACTCACGCATATGAAGCCCGTTGGACTTGCGTTGCCACCGCTAACCCGTTTGCCTCTTACAGTCAAGCCCAGTATGCGTGTCCCGTCCTCGACATGGGTCGAGCCCACAAAGATACGTATGGGTTACTGGTTGAAATGGGCCTCCACAAGCTACCCACCTAAGCTTGTCCCTTTTTCTAGTATATCCCACTTAACCCTTTAATCATGTTTTAATTACATGTTCTATTTTGGTTAAGTATTCTAATCGTATTTTCTATTGCCACCCAAGGCAACCACTAGATTTTCTCATGCCACCCGAGGCACCCACTTAACCCCTCATGTCCCTCTACATGCTAATGTGGTTAAGTGTTTCTTAATTAATTAATTAAGAACGTAACCTTTGTAAAGACCTCTCACATTAGACTGTCTTTTATGACCGCTGGTTAAGCCGGTTGGGTCCGGGCAGCCTTATGTCATAACAGAGTCTAACCTCGTGTCTTTACATTAATTACGTATTTAGTTTGTGCCTAAGACCTCTCACATTGGGCTAACATTTGTAGCAACTGGTTAAGCCGGTTGGGTCCGGGCAGTTTTACGCTACAACTGAGTCCAACCTCGTGTCTTAGTCAATTAATTACACCTAATTAATCACCCTCATAATTTTATATTAATTATCCCTAATTAATCAAGTTTTCTTAACATGGGTAGACCTAACTTAATAGGTAAATTCCCATGGGGTAGACCTAACTCAATAGGTAAATTCCCAACACATAGTATGGGTACACCTAACCAAATAGGCAAATTCCCATACTATGTTTATTTATTTTGTGTTATGCATAATTATATTAATTTCACACAATCTTATTAACTTATGCATTTAATTACCCCATCGTTCCCACGTAATTTCGTTCATGATATAACACATATAAAAGGTGTCAACTTGCATATGAATGAACATGTTTCAAAGGTGCCATCTTGCATATTAACAAACACATAACTTGCATATGAACTTGCATAACATGTCACATAACTTGCATATAATATGTCACATAACTTACATATTCATTTTGCATAACAAACTTGCATATTAGCTTATAGACTTGCATAATGTGTCATCATGAACTTGCATATTAATAAACATGTAACTTGCATATTTACATACATGTAACTCGCATATTAACAAACATGTAACTTGCATATAAAGAAACATGTAACTTGCATATTTACATACATGTAACTTGCATATTAACAAACATGTAACTTGCATATTAACAAACATGTAACTTGCATATTTACATACATGTAACTTGCATATTAACAAACATGTAACTTGCATATTAACAAACATGTAACTTGCATAGCATATTACCATGAACTTGCATAACATGCATATGATTACATAGCCCACAACTTGCATATTTAGCATCATGCAAACATAACATACATCATATTAAACTTGCATAAGCTTACATACTCAACATGCATAAACATAAGATTAATGCTAACATCATATCATATGATTCAAAGCTCATTAACCCACATACAAAACCATAAATCTCATCACATCTCATCTAATTAGTTTACCAAAAGATCATCAAAGTGATAGAAACTCACAACTAGCAACTTTGAACACCAAATGAAGAAGATTAAGATGCTAAGAAGGGATTAGAAGTTGATTAGAGAGTGATTAGTATGCAACCCTCTTCATAAAATTAGTGGAGGCCATGAGAGCTAGCATTTTGCCATAGTTTAGTCACTAGGTTTAATTATGAATGAATTAGGGTAGGTTAGGGTCTTATTTATATATTAGGCAAGTGTTTTAGGCCATAGGATTAACCCTAGATTCAATCCAAGCCATCAAAGCATGTCTTGGGGAAGAAGTCAAGTGTAGGAACCATCTAGGGCCTTTAGATTAAAGATGGACCATGAGAACCATTCAAATGCAAAATCTGCACTTGAGCGAATCGGCCCACGGGTTGACAGCCAAACACCCTGGATTAACCCCTAGTCGACCCAGCGGGCTCGGGTCGACTTCAAAAATCGGCCGGTTCGGTTATTCCCCTCTCCCAATTCGCTGTTTTGAGCATTTTTGCATATTTATTTATTAAATTTTCAATTATATATATATATATATATATCAATATATATATATATATATATCTACACAACCCATTTCACTTAATTAAGTATACTTTAATTTGGGAATTTTCGTGAAACTTCGCGAGGCCATATCTTGGTCATACGGACTCCGATTTTCGAAAACTCGGACTCTATTTCGCGTATTTTTCCGAGACGAACACAATGGCATAGCCCGTTTCCCTTGATTCCCATTTTAGAATTAAATTCTGCCTCGATTTATGTTATTACAGGTTATTGAAAATAAGGGTTGTTACATTCTCCCCTCCTTAAAGGATTTCGTCCCCGAAATCTTCAAGTTAGGAAGAACGTATCCTACCATCCAATCATCCATCTACTCAAAGCATCATCCACGAGCAATCATTGTCCTTACAAGATTCTAAATGCTGGATGGATATATGCAAAAGTGTGTGTATATGTACTTACCTAATGCGAAAATCAGGCGGTTACTGATACAGTAAACCTCCTTAATGCAAACCATGATAGTGCCATGCATCCAATATGTATGCGAAACCCTATTGACACATACAAATTTCTACATGCGTGCACAACCATACACAAAAATGCATCATCCATATGATAACACAGCCATGATACATCCATCAATCTAACTACCACATCCATTTATGCAATATGCAACATGAAGTGACTGAGCCGATCTAGTGCCTAATGTGTGTGTATATGCATCCACGAGCAACCACTAGCAAACAATTGCATCCATATGCATCCATCAACCATAACATGTTTCAAACACATGTTTCAACCATAGGTTTTACCCTATCTAAAGGTCATAGGTATTAGCGAGAGGATATACTAAAGATAAGATAAGTACTAGACAAGCAATAAAGGAGAAGTTAAAAGACATACTCTCAAAAAGAAATGGATACAAAGAACGCATCTTTGCTTCCGTCTCCCAAGTAGCATTGCTTTCGTCATCTCCCCATTGCACTTTAACTAGCTGAACTTCTCTGTTCCTCAACTTCCTAGTTTCTGACCCAAGGATGCGAGTAGGAGCTCGTCGAATCGTCGCATCACGCTCTACCTCTACATCTCTAAGCAAGCTCGGCTCTACCACCTCCGCGGTCTCATGTAAGCACTTCCTCAAATGTGATACATGGAATACATCATGAACACCACTAAGTCTGTCGGGCAACTCCACCCTATATGCCATCCGTCCAATCCTTTCCTTAATAGGAAACGGCCCAACAAATCTCGGTGCTAACTTCCCTACGGACCCAAAGCGAACAACATTTCTCAATGGAGATACTTTGACAAAAACCATGTCCCCAACCTCAAACTCAAGATCCGTCCTTCTCCGATCCGCATAAGATTTCTGTCTATCTTGCGCTGCTTTCATCCTTTTTCGAATTAAATCAATCTTCTCTGAAGTCTCTCTAACCATATCCGGCCCAAGCAAGATCTTATCCGTAGATTCCCACCAACATGTAGGAGATCGACAAGGCCTTCCATAAAGAGCTTCGAAAGGAGCCATACCAATACTGGACTGAAAGCTGTTATTATATGCGAACTCCACCAAAGGAAGATGTTCTTCCCATGTACCTCCAAAATCCAAGATACAAAGCCTCAAAAGATCTTCTAAGATACGGTTCACCCTCTCAGTCTGACCGTCCGTCTGAGGATGATATGCGGTGCTCAAACACAACTGAGTCCCTACCGCCTCTTGCAAACTTCTCCAAAACTCACTAGTGAAAATAGGATCTCGATCACTCACAATGCTGGATGGTACGCCATGCAATCTAACAATCTCTCTAACATAGACTGAAGCAAGCCATGGAGCGGTCCTCTTACTCTTTACGGGTATAAAATGGGCACTCTTTGTAAGTCTGTCTACCACAACCCAAATTCCCGTATTGCCCTTCCTCGATCTCGGTAACCCGTCGATGAAATCCATCGAGACACTATCCCACTTCCACTGTGGAACTTCCAATGGGTGTAGCAACCCACCGGGTTTCCTTTGCTCCACTTTAACTTGTTGGCACACTAAGCATCTAGCCACATACTCGGCCACATCTTTCTTCATACCGGCCCAAAAGAAAACTCTCTTCATGTCTTGGTACATTTTGTCTCCACCGGGATGAATAGTCATTCTTGAACGATGTGCATCATCCAAAATAGCCTTCTTCAAACCCTCATCTTGCGGTACACAAAGTCTACCGTCTCTATGCAACCATCCCTTATCATCTATGGTGTATCTACCCAAATGGCTGGACGACTCCCCTCTTATAAGCTTCTCTACCAACACAACCAACTGTGGGTCGTCTCGCTGAGCCTCGCCAATCCGTCTCAAAAGAGTAGGTCTAACCTCCAAGGATGCCAACAAACCAGGTACAAAATCAACAGAAGGTATGAAGTCAAACAAAGAAAGAAACTCCAAGCTTCGTCGTTCCACGAACAATGGACTCAAAGATAGCCTTTTTCTACTTAAGGCGTCTGCCACCACGTTACCCTTACCAGGGGTATACGCTATCTCGAAATCATAGGATGCTAAGAACTCCATCCACCTTTGCTGTCTTAAGTTTAAATCCTTCTGAGAGAATAAGTACTTCAATGATTTATGGTCGGTGAACAACTCGAATCTCTCACCAAGAAGATAATGGCGCCAAGACTTAAGTGCGAAAACAATCGCGGCCAACTCTAGATCATGGGTAGGGTAATTCTTCTCATGCACTCTCAATTGTCTCCCTCCATAGGCTATTACCCTTCCCTCCTGCATCAAGACTGCGCCTAATCCTGTTCCACAAGCATCGGTATAAACAACAAACGGCTTACTCCCATCTGGAAGCACTAAAACTGGAGCGGTGGTCAAAGCTCTCTTTAACCGTCGGAAAGCATCATCACAATCTACATCCCATGAGAAAACCAGATTCTTCTTCGTCAAGCGGGTTAATGGGGCTGATATCTTCGCGAAGTCTTTGATGAACTTCCTATAATATCCTGCCAACCCCAAGAAACTTCTTACCTCGGTAGCATTTCTAGGAACTTTCCAATCCTGGATAGATACTATCTTTGCAGGATCCACAGCTATCCCTTCCTTAGAGACCACATGCCCTAAGAATCGCACTTCTCTTCTCCAAAAATGGCATTTAGAGAATTTAGCTTTAAGACTATGCGCTCGAAGAGTCTCCAACACTTCCTTGAGATGTAAGGCATGCTCTTCTTCATTCTTGGAAAAGACCAAGATGTCATCCACAAAAACTACTACAAACTTATTCAGATACTCTCTGAACACTCTACTCATGAGATCAACAAAGTATGCGGGGGCGTTTGTCAACCCAAATGGCATCACTAGCCACTCATAAAAACCATCCGGAGTCCGGAAAGCAGTCTTCTCTATACTGTCCTCCGCCACTCTTAACTGATGAAACCCTGTAGCTAAGTCCATCTGCGAAAATACTGACGCGCCAACCAACTGATCAAAGAGATCATCTATCCTCGGTAATGGGTGTCTATTCTTCTTCGTGAGCTTATTAAGTTCTCTATAATCCACACAAAGTCTGAGGGACCCATCCGCCTTCGTGGCAAACACTACTGGAGCTCCCCACTCCGATATACTTCGCCTTATGAACCCCTTCTCAAGCAACTCCCCTACTTGCTTATGAAGTTCTCTTCTCTCACGAGGAGCCATGTGGCGTACTGGCAAAGACACTGGTTTGGCATTATCCACCAAATAAATTCGGAAATCTATCTCCCGCTTCGGAGGCAAACCCTTTACTTCTTCAAACACATCCGGATATTCCCGGACTACTCTGACAGAACACAAACTTTCGACCGAAGCATCGAGCGATTCAAGATAACTTAGCAAAACAGATTCCATGGGATTGCAAGAGATCTCGAGAGTATTACCCAAGCGGGTCATAAGCCTGACAACTCTCCTTTCACAATCAAGAACGGCACCATTACTGGATAACCAGTCCATGCCCAAGATCAACCCATAGCCCGTGAAGCCCAATACAAAAGCATCACATCTAAACTCAACGCTAAGTATAGAAATCTTCAAACCCAAACATATCATAGACAGATATATGGAGCCCCCAATTGGGTTTGAGACAACCAAGGGATCATCAACTAGACTGGTGTCTAAGTGCAGTGACTCAACTAACGATGATGAGATAAAAGAATGCGATGCGCCAGAGTCAAACAAAGTACGAACTGGATGATCAAACAGAAAAACCAGACTTTCAACGGAAATAGTTCTACCTCTCTGCTGAATCGGTGGAACTGAGAGAACCTGAACTTGCCCCCCTGACTGAGGTGGTGCTATAAGAGCTTGCACCTGGCCTCCTGAGGTAGACCCCGTCTTCTGCCCCTTCTTTGGGCAGTTTTTCACAAGATGCCCTGCTTCACCACAATGAAAGCAACCGGTCTTCTTCTTTTTGCGACAATCCTTACTGAGGTGTCCTGGTGTTCCACAATTGAAGCACTTCTTCTTCGTCTTCTTTTTGTCACCATTGCCTTTTCCGCCCTTGCCTTGTTGTTGCTGTTGCGGTTTCTTCTGATCCCCCTTTTTCTCTGGTGCCTTAGAATTCTTATCATCCTCATGCATAAGTGCCATGTAGACAAGCTTCTCAAAAGTGGCCCCCATAGGAATGTGAGTCATAGCTATTCCTTGCAATGGTTCGTTCAAGCCTCTAACGAACCTCAAAGCCTTCTTCTCCGGTGTATTCACCAACTCTATGCCAAACCTTGCTAATTGATTGAATTTGTTGACATATTCTTTCACCGTGAGATTCCCTTGCTTCAAATTCAAGAACTTCTCCATAAACAGATTCTCTTCCGCCCTTGAGAGAAACTTAGCCCCAAACCTTTGCTTAAAATCTGCCCAAGAGTCAACAGGGCGTTCTCCATTAGTGACCTCCCACCAGAATGAGGCCTCTCCCTTCATTAACCAAGCCGCCAACTTGACTTTCTTTCCCTCTTCCACTTCAAAGATATCTAGCAACTCTTCCACTTCCTTAAGCCAATCTCTAGCCTCTACGAAAGTCTCTGAACCAAGAAAAGGTTTTCCTCCTATAGCCTTGAACTCCTTGCAAACCTTAGCAAAATTATCCACTCTAGGCTGAGGAGGAGGAGCGGTTGTCTCTGGTGTAGTAGCATTGGCCGGACCCGCAGCCGCGGCCCTAGCCTCTTGCAACCTCCTATACCATAGTGGTATAACTAAACCCTCCGGGATGTTAAGATCTTCAGCCATGCTGAAACGAAAGAGGAAAGATTCAAAAAGGAGATTCCGAAAGATAAAGATATGGCTATTGGGGATTATGCTTTTCTTTTTCAAAAACTTTTTCTCTTAGAAGACATGCTTTTAAAAATCCTTTCTTCGAAAATACTCTTAGAAAGTAGTTTTTCTCAAAAATTTTATCTGTTCTGGTAACCTTAAGCTCTGATACCACGTGTAACACCCCACTCCCGCTATGATCACTCACAAAGGGAATGCCATAACATCGGTGGAGTATTTTAGTGAATATAGAACAGAAAAATTACAACAAGACAGATATAAATAGTACTTGGAATTTTAAAACATCATCTCATAACAGCGGAAGTAAAACATGTCTGGTTACATCATAAACCCATAATAAAAGTCAAGTACAATATCCATCAAAATAAAGAAGTACATAATCCCACTCTCATATAATAGCCAAAAACAAAAGAAAAGATAACTGGATAACTGGAGCTTTACATCTACCCAAGCTCCTAAAGACTGGAACAGCAATCCGATCAAGCTCCACTACTGCTAGGATCCACCACAGGACCTGAGGGTTGGGAAAAAGATAAAAACAACGGGGTCAGACATAAGTCTGAGCGAGTCCTATAACTTTAACAATACAATCGTTAAAGTAACCAGAGAAGACATGAATTGATATACGGTAACATATAGGGATGAATAGCTACCCTAAGCAATCAACTAAACTAAGATAAAGGATAAAGACGCATCTACCCTCCCTAAGGTAAATTACTAAACTGCACCACACCAGTCGTTCCTAACTTAAAGGTTGATCCCACCCAAGGACTTATAAAATTTACTAATTAGTACCTGCGTACCCCTAGGTGACCAAGTAGGCGCCACGGGGCCCTACAATCCACTAGGTGTACACACTACTTCCCATTCGATCGGCTCCCTAACGTAGATACCCGTGCTGGCCCCACCGTGGGATGTATCATTCCCCAATGTGGCAACCTGATGAAACTAAAGGTGCACGGCTTATATCTACTCGATGCAACAACGGCTTACCTACCAGCCCGGGCCCACTCACGCATATGAAGCCCGTTGGACTTGCGTTGCCACCGCTAACCCGTTTGCCTCTTACAGTCAAGCCCAGTATGCGTGTCCCGTCCTCGACATGGGTCGAGCCCACAAAGATACGTATGGGTTACTGGTTGAAATGGGCCTCCACAAGCTACCCACCTAAGCTTGTCCCTTTTTCTAGTATATCCCACTTAACCCTTTAATCATGTTTTAATTACATGTTCTATTTTGGTTAAGTATTCTAATCGTATTTTCTATTGCCACCCAAGGCAACCACTAGATTTTCTCATGCCACCCGAGGCACCCACTTAACCCCTCATGTCCCTCTACATGCTAATGTGGTTAAGTGTTTCTTAATTAATTAATTAAGAACGTAACCTTTGTAAAGACCTCTCACATTAGACTGTCTTTTATGACCGCTGGTTAAGCCGGTTGGGTCCGGGCAGCCTTATGTCATAACAGAGTCTAACCTCGTGTCTTTACATTAATTACGTATTTAGTTTGTGCCTAAGACCTCTCACATTGGGCTAACATTTGTAGCAACTGGTTAAGCCGGTTGGGTCCGGGCAGTTTTACGCTACAACTGAGTCCAACCTCGTGTCTTAGTCAATTAATTACACCTAATTAATCACCCTCATAATTTTATATTAATTATCCCTAATTAATCAAGTTTTCTTAACATGGGTAGACCTAACTTAATAGGTAAATTCCCATGGGGTAGACCTAACTCAATAGGTAAATTCCCAACACATAGTATGGGTACACCTAACCAAATAGGCAAATTCCCATACTATGTTTATTTATTTTGTGTTATGCATAATTATATTAATTTCACACAATCTTATTAACTTATGCATTTAATTACCCCATCGTTCCCACGTAATTTCGTTCATGATATAACACATATAAAAGGTGTCAACTTGCATATGAATGAACATGTTTCAAAGGTGCCATCTTGCATATTAACAAACACATAATTTGCATATGAACTTGCATAACATGTCACATAACTTGCATATAATATGTCACATAACTTACATATTCATTTTGCATAACAAACTTGCATATTAGCTTATAGACTTGCATAATGTGTCATCATGAACTTGCATATTAATAAACATGTAACTTGCATATTTACATACATGTAACTCGCATATTAACAAACATGTAACTTGCATATAAAGAAACATGTAACTTGCATATTTACATACATGTAACTTGCATATTAACAAACATGTAACTTGCATATTAACAAACATGTAACTTGCATATTTACATACATGTAACTTGCATATTAACAAACATGTAACTTGCATATTAACAAACATGTAACTTGCATAGCATATTACCATGAACTTGCATAACATGCATATGATTACATAGCCCACAACTTGCATATTTAGCATCATGCAAACATAACATACATCATATTAAACTTGCATAAGCTTACATACTCAACATGCATAAACATAAGATTAATGCTAACATCATATCATATGATTCAAAGCTCATTAACCCACATACAAAACCATAAATCTCATCACATCTCATCTAATTAGTTTACCAAAAGATCATCAAAGTGATAGAAACTCACAACTAGCAACTTTGAACACCAAATGAAGAAGATTAAGATGCTAAGAAGGGATTAGAAGTTGATTAGAGAGTGATTAGTATGCAACCCTCTTCATAAAATTAGTGGAGGCCATGAGAGCTAGCATTTTGCCATAGTTTAGTCACTAGGTTTAATTATGAATGAATTAGGGTAGGTTAGGGTCTTATTTATAGATTAGGCAAGTGTTTTAGGCCATAGGATTAACCCTAGATTCAATCCAAGCCATCAAAGCATGTCTTGGGGAAGAAGTCAAGTGTAGGAACCATCTAGGGCCTTTAGATTAAAGATGGACCATGAGAACCATTCAAATGCAAAATCTGCACTTGAGCGAATCGGCCCACGGGTTGACAGCCAAACACCCTGGATTAACCCCTAGTCGACCCAGCGGGCTCGGGTCGACTTCAAAAATCGGCCGGTTCGGTTATTCCCCTCTCCCAATTCGCTGTTTTGAGCATTTTTGCATATTTATTTATTAAATTTTCAATTATATATATATATATATATATCAATATATATATATATATCTACACAACCCATTTCACTTAATTAAGTATACTTTAATTTGGGAATTTTCGTGAAACTTCGCGAGGCCATATCTTGGTCATACGGACTCCGATTTTCGAAAACTCGGACTCTATTTCGCGTATTTTTCCGAGACGAACACAATGGCATAGCCCGTTTCCCTTGATTCCCATTTTAGTATTAAATTCTGCCTCGATTTATGTTATTACAGGTTATTGAAAATAAGGGTTGTTACAACGTATATATTTATATACGTCGTCGTTAGAATATAAAATTTTATTTTAATTATAAAAGGAATTGAAAATGGCGCGGTAGTTCGATAATTCGATTTCAAAATTCAAATGAATATACCGGGTGCAAAATAAACCGGATTTTAGCGAAACCAAAAATATTTGAATCTAATTGATAATATCTTTCCAACGAATCCGACAAATTGAAATTTCATAGCGGGAATCAAAAGATATGTCCAGTTGAAAATTCTGAATAGTCGCTATGGAATTCAGGCCCTTAAAAATAGCCATTTTGCAAACGACCTCGGTTTTCGACGAAACCACTTTTGTTGGATCCACGGTGTCAAATTATTGTTAGGTTTCAAATTTCGTAATTTTTCGAATCAATATGTGAGCGTGGCAAAGGAAAACGCGTTTGACCAGTTTCAGTTGATTTTAATCGACTGGAAAATGGTCATTTTTCAAACGGTCTCATAATTCGACGAAATTAGTTTTGATAGGACCATATCGTCAATACGAAGCTAGAAAATATTTTTCTGAAATTTATCGAGTTAGTATGTGACCCCGGTAATTTGAAATGTACGTTTAAAATTCAGTATAATGATTTAAATGTAAATTCAACGGAAACTGATCGTAACGGCCAAATTGGCTTACGCAACATATCCCATTATGTTCAGAATGGGGGTAATTAGCTAGGGGCGGCAGTCGTTGGGTTTGATTTAGAATCCAAATGCATAAACCCTAATTTTCAAATTAAATTATATAAACATAATATTATATATATATTTTCCTTCACCTAACCCTAGTCAAACAAAAGCCACGGTCAACATTTCTTTTTCGCCTCTCTCTCTAAAAAAACAAACAGCAATTCTCTTCGATCGTCTCTCCTCTTTGATCCAAAAATCCGTTCAACCATTTCGAAGATTTCCAAAGCAAAAATGTTCGCCTCCATGAGATCTCGAAATTAAACGGTCGTGATCAATTTTAGTCACCTGGATAGCGAGAATTTCGAGGGCAAAGCGCTGCCATTCGTGGGCGTTTTCCGGCGCCTGTCCCTCTCCGAGTTCGCCACCATGGGGAGGCGCAGGGGCGTGGGGGGGCATGGGCTTCAAGATGAAAACATCTGATCCAACTCCGGGGCTCTGACAAGCTGCGACGGAGAAGCTTCTCATGCGAGCTGATGGGTGTGCGGTCCAGGGATTTAACAGAAGATGAAGACTGGTTTTAACAGTGAGCTTTCCCTTACCTTGTTTTATTACTCTAGTAAATTTAGTTAATAAAAATGTATTGTTTAATATATATATATATATAATAGCTGAATAAAAATGCATAAAAGATATTGTTTTTAAAGATATAAAAAAAAGGATATTGTTGAAAATAAATATAGTCATTGTTTTTGAAAATAAATATAGTCATTGTTTTTGAAAATAAATATAGTCATTGTTTTTGAAAGTAAATATAGTCATTGTTGTTGAAAACGAATTTGAATTGAATAGAATTGAAAATAAATTCGAATTGAATAGAATAGAAAATGAATTTGAATTGAATAGAATTGAAAATAAATTCGAATTGATTTGAATTGAATAGAATAGAAAACGGATTTGAAATGAATAGAATAGAAAACGGATTTTTGAAATGAATAGAATAGAAAACGGATTTGAAATGAATAGAATAGAAAACGGATTTGAAATGAATAGAATAGAAAACGGATTTGAAATGAATTGAATAGAAAATGAATTTGAAATGAATTGAATAGAAAAATGAATTTGAATTGAATTGAATAGAAAATGAATTCGAATAGAATTGAATTGAAATTGAATTCGAATAGAATTGAATTGAAATTGAATTCGAATATAATAGAGTTGAAATTGAATTCGAATTGAATTGAATTGAAATCGGATTGAAATTGATTTGAATTGAAAAGGAAGTTGAAATTGTTTTTGAAACGAATTTAAAACGATTTATAAAATTTGTTTTAAATAGAAATCGACGAAATATATATTATATATATTATATATATATATAATATAATGGCCTGAATAGAACGCGCCGCGACGCGGCAGTTCGCGAATTTCGACCATTGACTTCGAACGGACATTACGGGAGATCCGACCGTCGGATTCTCCTCAAACCAAAACCGTTGGGTTCGTATCGAAAAGAGCTTTCCAATGAATATTAGAAGTTTGAAATCTAACGGTTGGATTTGGAATTATGTCCAAATCAAATATGGAAAAGGTCGTTGAAAGTGCAGTTCGGTGGCAGTTATTGAAAACCGACTGTACGGGCCTTGATAAAATAATTAAAAATATCTATAATTTGTTTGAAATCATAAGAAATGATTTGGGGAAAACTGGGATGAAAAACTCCATATTTGAAAAGATAAAAATAGATTTTTATCGAAATGAACTAGTTTTGAACTAGAATTAAAACCAATTTATTTTTGAAATAAATAAATTGAATTTGAAATGGGTTTTAAATAACCAGAATTTCTAATATATTTTACTGGAATTGAAATAGAATGTGATTTGGGTTTATCGTGAACTGTGTTTTAAATGACATTAGTTCTTTAACCCAGTAAAAGGAGTTTTAATGAATCTTTAATTAGATTGAAATGTGGATTGATAATTTAAATTATCAAAATTGGGAAATGATCGAAAGGGGAGTATCTCCAGTTTTACTCCTAGCGATAGTTAAATCTTTAATTAGATTTGAACGTGAAATGGTAATTAAATTTACCGATAAACCGTGGTGTTAGTTATGGGGTAATAACAGTTTTGCTCCATGGGATGAATAGGTTAGGATTGGGAAATAAAATAAATAATTACTTTGGTGTGGTTTGCTAATCTCGACTAGTTTGGAAAACCATATTCTGGTTTGAAATGATATCCAAAGGAAGATTAAAGAATAAATTTTAAAGAATTTATCTTTGATAAAATTAATGGGAATATTTCCCTAGGAGTGTGAATATCTGAATAAAAGAATATTCTGAATTGGAATGAGTCGTATATTGTGTTTTATAGCACTTGTTGATTAAGATACGCGAGTTATCCAGAAAGTCCGGGTATAACCCATTCTGAATAACTGATTCGACGACGAGTCGAAGAGATTGAAGACGGTGCAAGACCGACGATCTTCACATCGAATGGATGGGTGCTACTGATGCTCACGATGGGAGTAGCTACCTTGAAGGGGGCTAAAGTAGTAGCCGTCCGGACGTGCTTGGAGCTCGACGGATATGCGAGGAAAGTGCCTCTGGTTTCGTTCAGACCTAGAACGGACTTGTAAATGGATGGTGTGTCTAACATTGTATTCCTTTATATTGTATTCGTTGATCTCTGCTAAATATATATCTGTTTGGCGGCGGAGAATTTATTCTCTTGCTTAACGCCCTTCTCTGAGACATACGAGCTCAGAGGTTATATATTGGCAGAAATCAGTGGTACGATATGGATTGATAGTGTGGCATGCTGAGATGCAGTGATCCAGACTTTTGTTGAAAAGCAAAGTTTGGTGGATGATGATCAAAGCGCAGCTTTAATATAGCATGGCTTTGTGTATAGCGTTGATTCGCGAGCCTCACACCCCGGTATGGTGGTAAACTGATGGTTTGATCAGTATGCTTTTTAGTGGATGGGCACCTTCATGGTGTCGTGGATTCGGTCGACCGAGATTGAGCTCAGTGCTCAGAGGGATAGGGTAAGCGGTGTTTTCTCTCGCCGAGACGTAAGCCGCAGTGATACTCGATTTCCCAAAAGTGCGGATGTGCATTACGGTGTTTTCTCTAGCTGAGACGTAAGCCGTTGAGATGGCACTACGCGATCGATCATTCGAATCAGGAGCCACCATGATGGAAATTCAATTTCCAAAGATGATATTTTGCGGTTTTGATTGTAGAGCCTAGTATTGGCGACATGATATATGGTACCCATGTCGTCTATGATTGATACATTTATATTTGAAGTTGTTTTCTTCACTTATAGTAATAATATAAGATGAAATTTCGCGTATCAAGCATATTTGGATATTATAAGGGAAAATCCTATCCTCTGGCTTGCGTTGCATTGTGTGATGGGACCTGGGTCTTATAATAGCTTCATTGTTCTTTACTTAGCATTGCGCTGTTTGTTTTCTGCACTGGTATTCTTGGGAGGAAACCCGTTCCGTGATATACGGCGTGGTCCCTTGATTTACCTAACTTCAAAAACAAAGATTAATAACTATTTTAGTTCTCACACCAATCACATGAATGACCTGGAGTTTATTGTTTTAACCTAAACTCTGGGTGCCCTTATTTTCCACACGAACAGCTAGTAGTTTTGGTTTTGCAGATTTATATTCACAGGATCCTGATCTACAGCTGAAACGATATCCGGAAAGCTCTATATCCGTATATCTCTTCTAGTTGAGCTTTGTATTATTTCCGTTGCGATGTATTTAAATGTAATTTAAATCTCTGATATTTTCTGTGTAATATTAATTCATACTCTGTATATTCTTGTATTCTGATGGAATTATTGTAATACACAATGAAATGTTCTTCTGTCTGCGTTCTATTTTGTCGTGTTCTCAAAACAATCAGGCATTTCGAAAGGTCTAGTTCGGTTTAGCGACTGATTCGGATCGAGCGAAATTCCTTGTTGTCACAGTTGGTATTAAGAACCCGTAACTTCCCCGTGAAGGAAAGAGCGGATACTTTGAGAACAACACACAAAAGGACGCAGACGGAAGATCATTTCATTGTATATTACAACAATTCCATTAGATACAAGAATATACAGAGTATAAATGAATAAATTACATTCGATAAATATCATAGATTTAAATTACATTTAAATACATCGCAGCGGAAAATAATACAAAAGCACAACTGAAAGTGATGCACGGATACAGAGCTTTCCGAGCATCGTTCCAGCTGTAAATCAGGATCCTGTGAATATAAATCTGCAAAACCAAAACTACTAGCTGCCCGTGTCGAAAATAAGGGCACCCAGAGTTTAGGTTAAAACAATAAACTCCAGGTCAGTCATGTGACTGGTGTGAGAACTAAAATAGTTATTATCTTTATTTTAAAAGAGAGTAATTCAAGGGACCACGCCGTATAACACGGAACGGGTTTCCTCCCAAGAATACCAGTGCATAAAACAAACAGCGCAATGCTAAATAAAGAAAAATGAAGCTGTTATAAGACCCAGGTCCCATCACACAATGCAACGCAAGCCGGAGGATAGGGTTTTTACCTTATAACAGCCAAAGCATGCTTGATACGTTTAAAACACATTATTTGATACTATTATAGGTGTATAGTGTCAAAACAATTTCAATCATAAATATCAATCATAGGCGGCATGAATGACCCATACCACTATGTCGCCATACTAGGTTCTACAAATAAAACCGCACTATCACGTATTGGAAATTGGATTTCCGTCATGAGTCAAGGCAAGGGGCAAGCTCCTCTCCGCGTTCGAGACACTCTAGCAAATGTCCCAGGACCCCACTATGATCCTTGGATCTTCAGGGTTGGTCCTCTCTTACTTTTGAGGATTGGCAATTCCTGAACACACGTTTCCCGGTCCTTACAGACCTATATCTGAGGCGCCTCGCATTCCAACAACCACACAGGTGAAAAGTATATAAATGTCAGGGCCGGTAGGTCACTGACACCAGCCTAGCTAGAAAGAAACTTCGTGCTCTCCCTGCAGTCACTATCCCATTTTTGACTCATACCGAGGTGTGAGGCTCGCGAATTCACGTTATACACAAAGCTACGCCACACAGGCCGTGCTTTGATCATCAACCACAAGACTTTGCCTTTCAACAGAAGCCTTGATCAATTGCCACTTATGCATGCCACACTGGCAATTCACTCCATGCGACTGATGTCCATCGATATACAACCTCTGAGCTCGTACGTCTCAGAGAAGGGCGTTAAGCAAGAGAATAAATTCTCCACCGCCAAACAGATGTATATTTAATAGAGATCAATCAACATAGAATAAAATCCAATGTCAGACACATAATCCATTTACAAGTTCGTTCTGGGTCTGAATGAAACCGGAGGCACTTTCCTCGCATATCCATCCATCTCCAAGTACGTCTGGACGATCACCAACTGTTTCCCTCATCTAGGGTGTACAGCCCAATCGAGAACATTAGTAAACACCCAAACGATGTGAAGACTTCCGGTCTTCAACCACCGTCTTCATCTTCGACATCTCGTCGAATCGGTTATTCAGAATGGGTATAACCCGGCCTTTTTGAATAACCCACGTATATGATAAACAAATGTTACACAAACACAACAAACGCCTCATCCCAATTCAGAATATTCTTTTATTCACAAATCACATTCTTAGGGAATAGGTTCCCATTAATTTTATCCAAGATAAATTCTTCTAAATTTATTCTTTAATCTTCCTTTGGATATCCTTTCAAACTAGTCGGGATTAGCGAACCACACCGAAGTAATTATTTATTTTATTTCCCAATCCCAACCTGTTCATCCCCTGGAGCAAAACTAATCGGTAAAATTAATTACATTTCACGTTCAAATCTAATTAAAGATTTAACTACCGCTTTGGAGCAAAACTGGTGATACTCCACTCTCGATCACTTTTCAGATTTGATAATTTAAATTATCAATTCACATTTTAATCTAATTAAAGATTCATTAAAACCCCACTTAGTTTTAATCCTTTCAAAAATCAACATCTTGCCTTTAACTAGGTTAAAGAACCAATGTCATCTAAAACATGATTCACGATAAACCCAAATCACATTTGATATTAAATACAAGGCTTTGAATAGAAAATATACCGGCTTATATTCAATATCAAATTCTGAAACCAACAAATATCGTATTGGAAATAACGATATACAATACATCTTTCAAATTCCCATAACAATATCTGTATAATCACGAAATCCAACATTGAAATATTTCGAAGATAATTTCGATTCAACTCCAGTCCAATCCACGTATTGGGAATATTGATTATTTTTAAAATCACTTCCAAATTCAATTTATTTATTTCAAAAATAAATTGATTTTAATTCTAGTTCAAAACTAGTTCATTTCGATAAAAATCTATTTTTATCTTTTCAAATGTGGAATTCTTCAGCCCAATTTTTCCTAAATCATTTCTTATGATTCTACACAAATTATAGATATTTTTAATAATTTTATCAAAGCCCGTACAGTCGATTTCCATCAACGGCCATCGAACTGCACTTACAACGACCTTTTTCAAATTTGATTTGGACATAATTCCAAATCCAACCGTTAGATTTCAAATTTATAATATTCATTGGAAAGCTCTTTTCGATAAAAACCCAACGGTTCCGGTTTTTGGAGAATCCGACGGTCGGATCACCCGCAACGTCAATTCGAAGTCAATGGTCGAAATTCACGAACTGCCGCGGCGCGGCGCGTTCTATACGGGCCATTATATATATAATATATATATTATATATATTTCATCAATTTCCTTTTAAAACGTATTTTATAAATCGTTTTCAAATCGTTTTCAAAACCATTTCAACATCTTTTCAAATTCAAATCAAAATTGAATTTTTCCTTATAAATTCGATTTAAATTCATTTCAAATTGATTTCAATTCAAATCGATTTTTAATTCAATTTCAGTTCGTTTTCAATTTCATTTAATTTCAATTCGAATTCATTTCTATTCACTTTCAATTCGAATTCATTTCTATTCACTTTCAATTCGAATTCTAATTCTTTTCAAAATATCAGATTTTGAAATCATTTTCGATATTCATTATAAAATGAATAAAATCGATATAAATATCGTTCACATCAAAATGGCGTCAGTCTAATCAACACGGCTTTATATATTTCAATAAATTCGTTATTCTATTCAACAAATGAATATATATATTCCATTCAACACATGAATCTATATTTCTTTTATTTCTTTCAACACATGAGTACTGTCAACACACGACTATTTTTGTTATGTAAAATATTTTATAAAACTATGGTATCTATCGTTTGATTTTCAATTAGACTCCTACTGGGAAGTAGTTCTAATTTTAAATATGATAAAGATGTAAATTTTATTATTTAAAATATTTTACTCAACACATGAATCATTTCCACACATGAATATCGTCAACACATGACTATTTTTATATTCAACACATGAATTCCCTTTTTTAATATTCATTATTTTCCCGATTGGAATGAGGCCCAATCAATCACCATATAATGTTAATTATATGGATTCCATACAACACATGTATATAATAGCCACGATAAACAGTCAACCATCATCCAAAGTGCACCACACTACTGCATAAGCATCAAATATAAATAATCAACGCTTAAACAGTCTGTCGACCAATCGATCGACATACAATTAAATAATTGGGATTAGTGTACGCCCAATATCATCCCAACACCCGTATGGGGTTTCAAATCAACAAACACAGATTTTTATTTGTGCAGTTGGGTGATGTGTAAAATTTATCGACCCAATCAATATCAGTCAAATCAGTGTATATAAACAAATTGGCCGATTTGTTTATAAATATTCATTTATTCACATTCACGTTAAAAATTATATTTATTTCCACATCTTCAATTTATTATCGATTTCACATCAACATCACAAACAATTTTCACAACACATCAAACAAGCATACAAGCCATCCATGGTCTGTGGATAACGGGTGTCGGGTGCTGCTAAGCACCGTCTGCATCCTAGTATATATATATAACTAGAAAAAGAAATTGAAGAGTGAGAAGTTCTCACAAATAGCTAAACCAACGCTGCGACTCTTCTTATGTAGAAATCTTCGTCGTTCTCGAATTTTTGTCATTTTCGTTGCCCATAGCCACTACATATATAAAAATCACATTTTTATATTGTTGTTATGTATATAAAAATCACATTTTTATAATCACGCTATATGGATAAAAATTCTATTTTTACTTTTCTACTATATAGATAAAAATTCTATTTTTACTTCGCTACTATATAGATAAAAATTCTATTTTTATATCACTACTATATAGATAAAAATCCTATTTTTATATCGCTACTATATAGATAAAAATCCTATTTTTATATCGCTACTATATAGATAAAAATCCTATTTTTATATCGCTACTATATAGATAAAAATCCTATTTTTACTACACTACTTATAAAAATAGTATTTTTATATCTTCTATTATATAAAGATCATATTTTTAATACTCTACTATAATAAAAATCATATTTTTAATTCACTGCATATATAAAGATCATATTTTTACTTCTCCAATGCTATTTATATTTTATAAACACTATTGTTTATTTGATTTTAAAACTGAAACAAACATGATTATCAAATTCAATAAACTATGTATGTATAAAACTCACTGTTAAAATCATCTGCGTCCTGCTCAGAACTGTTGAACTCACTGAACCCAACTCGCATAAACAATCTGGCCACCGGAATTGATTCTGGCCATCATCCGATTTAGGGATGTGGTTTGGGTGCGGATTTGAGGAGACGGAGTTCGGGAGGAGGGAGGAAGAGGGGGTCAGAGGCGGTGGCGCGGTGCGGTCTTCAGGACGAGGCGGCTTCTGCGTCTCTCGAGTGGGTGCGCAGCTCCTTGGATTCGCGGAGGGAGGAGGCGAGAACGAGAAGGGGGATGTGGCGCACGGTGGAGTGGCGGGCTAAGGAGTGGGGCGCGGTGGAGCGATTTTTAGGTTTAGGATTTTTTATTTTTTTTACTATGATCTGATTTAGAACGAAAAAGGGGGCCTGATCGTGGGTGTAGGAGAGAAAAGGGGGGATATTATTTTTTTATTTATTTAATTAATTTACTTTCAAAAAGGTATTTTTATTTTTGAACTCAAAACAGGACCCACCGCCTGTCGTCCGTAGCGTTTTACCCCCATTCCGAACACAATGGGATATGTACCATAAGCTGGTTAGATCGTTACAATCAGTTTTCGTCAAAATCAAAATATAACTCTATATATTGAATTTGAACGCGCATTTCAATTTACCGGGGACACTTACGAACTCTAAAAATTCCAAAAAAATATTTTCTAGCTTCGTATTGACGATACGGTCCTAACAAAACAAGTTTCATCGAATTCTGAGACCGTTGGAAAAATGGCCATTTTCCAGTCGATTAAAATCAACTAAAACTGGTCAAACGCGTTTTCCTCTGCCACGCTCACATATTGATTCGAAAAATTATGAAATTTGGAATCTAGCAATAATTTGACATCAAGGATCCAACAAAAGTGGTTTGGTTGAAATCCGAGGTCGTTTGCAAAATTTCCATTTTTAAGGGCCTGAATTCCATAGCGACTATTCAGAATTTTCAACTGGACATATCTTTTGATTCCCGCTATGAAATTTCGATTTTTCGGATTCGTTGGAAAGATATTCTCAATTAGATCCTATTATTTTTGGTTTCACTAAAATCCGGTTTATTTTGCACCCGTTACATTCAATTGAAGTTTGAGATCGAATTATCGAACTACCACGCCATTTCAATTCTATTTATGATTATATATAATTATTTATATTCTAACGACGACGTATATAATATATACGTTCAAATCTTTTCAAAATAAATTTCTCGTCGATATTATTTAAAATCATTCATTTTAAATGCTCAAAATTCGCTAAAATTGCCAAAATAAAAATTTTAAACTGGCCCAGATTTTCGGGTTGTTACAACGTGGGGATGGATGTTATCCCACTTCGGCCAACAAGCCAATATCATACCTCTATATGACGCGCTTGAAACATTTAGAACTACATTCGATGGCTGTAAACCCATGTGCAAGATATGATACAGATAAGTATATCATACAAAAAAAAAATTAAGGATGCAATGGTGAATAAAGTTTTATCGTTATAGTCCAAAAAGATAGTTGCTCACTTTTGTATCACCATTCCTATTAAGTGATTGATACATGTGTTATCATCCAGACTACAGTAATATGATTTATACAAAACAATATATATACAAGTAAACAGTTTAGTCAACTAAATTAAACATACTATATTGATATCATTTCAATTTAGCAATTGTTGCATGTAATATCATTCAAACTAGAGTAATGTGATTGATATTACATAATATATATATACACACAAAACCAATATAAGTAGATAGTCCTAAGCTAATGTTTTGAAATGACTAATGGTGTTCAGTGCCCTAGGTAAGCTAGAATTTCCAACTACTCAATCCGCTTTATTAAAGTAATTCATAATTGTAAGTCGACAACTTCAAAATTATCAAATTCGTAATATTGAATTCAATTAAAATTTAATAGCATTAAGTTTCATCATCGTGTAATAATAAGAATGGATGTGAAATACATTTGTATCGTTACTTTCCCAACACTAAAATGGTATTGTCTAGTGTTTTTCATGTTATGTATCTATAAATTTTATTAATGTTGTGTATTCAATAGGAAAATTTTAGCACTTCTATTTAAAAAAATAAACTGCTGGCCTTTTATTTGCTTTCATCCTATCATCATGAAGATTGTCTAAAATTATTTGTCCACATTAAACATGATACTTGTTATTGATTCAAAAATTATTGTTTAAGTACCGACACACATTTAATGTGAATCCTATGTGGATAACAGACAAGTCAAAACAGTGGAGATTTTCCTAGTTAATTAAGTCAATAATAAGAGGAGTTTAATGCTTATCCCTTTACTCTAGCTACTAGAGTCACAACTAGTCATTGTAGCGGTTGCGATGGACGTCAACCATCGCCTCTTGAAGAGTGGGAAGAACTCCGACCTTTGGATGACATGATATATACCTGTCATAGACACATAATTTTAAAAGAGAACAATAACATAAAAATGAAATATATTATATAGTTAAATTACATAAACGATATAAAGTACATATAGTGCAAAATATATCTGATTTAGATCGGGTCTCATATTCCGAGAAAAACAAAGTACATTGCATTTTTAATATAAATTGCTAAATAAATGACAAAAATGGAAATGATATAAATGATGTAAATAAAGATAAATAGATTTAGTTTCTTAGTTACATCAATTTTGTAATACATCAAGAATTCAACATAGTTACATCGTTCGTATAATTACACCAATTGTGTAATTACTTAATTACTAAAATAAAGCTTATCATTTATGTCAATCATCATCGTCTTTTGATTCAGATTCGATCTCATATTCTATGTTCTTTTCCTTCTTACTCTCGAACACTTCTACCAAAACGTTTAATTCATCATTTAGAGATGCAAAATACGTAAGATTGTTTGTAATTATTATATCATTGCTTTGTTCAAGATCTGTCATGTAAGCGTGTTCAAGAATATTCTTCCCATGAATCGTAAATATGCCCTTTGTTTTAAAAGCTTCCGACTAATCTGCTTTATCTCTTTTTAGAGACGGATAAGGAGCGTAATAAACTTGCAATGCTTGTTTGGCTAGTGAAAAAGGATCGTACGTGTGATAATACGATGTGTGCTTAATTTCTATAAGATTATAATCCTCATGCACATTAGTTCCAAAACCCGAAATATTGCTAAACCATTGCATGTAAATAGAAACACTTCCTCCGCGGCTCTGAGAAATATATTAATTGCAAAATTTGTGTTAGCATGATATAAAAATCATTTATGTGATTTTGTAGATCATTGCTACCTTTAACAAATGCAACTATATTATTAGTTAATTTTTCTACACCATAGTCTTTGGTGTTAAATTTATATCCGTTGACGAAATATATTAACTTCTTTTTGTCCCAATGCAAGATGTTTCAAACTTTCATCAACCACACGATTTGTCGGCTCATGAACGTACTTTGAATACAAGTTGGAAATTCTTTACTGAGTTCTCCATGCAGAAGTTTGCTTTCATAAATTCTGTATATATGAAAAAAAAATACACTAAGTTCTATTTGTGCACGCATTATGAAACTTAATAAATCATAGATTGTTATTTCTAATTACCTAACAAATGGGTAACCTCAGAACCATTTAGAAGAATATAAGTGTGTGATACATGAAGATCTCTATCGTTTGGCCATATTTCTACACATTTTCCTGAAGGTCGACCATGTTGTTTAATAATAGATAACATTGCTTGAGATGACTCTTTATCGTATCCTTCGTTATTATGAGGAATACTTTCAAATGATAGGTTCACATGGTCACTAAAATAGTAAGAGAAAAAGAATGAAGCGTCTTCTTCGATGTAAGATTTACATATCGAACCTTTAACTTGCGGTTATTTCCTTACTTCTTTCTTCAGATGGTTCAAATATCTATGCAAAATTAATTTACATTCACTTTAACTTTCGAATGCAATTAAATTACTAGGTAACATATTACATATATCTCAAATGGATATTTCCATCCATATTGCACAGGACCTCGAAGTCATGCTTCAGATGGGAGATGAATAGGTAAATGTTCCATTACATTAAAAAAAACCAACGGAAATATTTTTTTCCACTTTTCAGAGCTATATAGGAATATCAACTTCAATTTTACGTAAACATTGCACTTTTGAAGTAGTTGAACAAAGCTCTTTGTAAAAAAGTCTAAGCTCTGTTACTACCCTCCAAACTTTAAGCGGCAATAATTATTTGAATATAATTGGTAATAAATTTTCCATCATTATGTGATAGCCATGGATTTTCATTTCGCTTAATCTACCATTTTTCAAGTCAACACATCTACAAAGTTTAATGAAATCCCATCAAATAATATTAATCCTTCCACCTATTTTAATACAACTTTAACAGGATTATTATCTAACTTGTAACATGCTTTGGGTTTTTTTCCTGCTATTTGATTTCCTATGAATCTCAAGATGTTTGCATAATTCTTGTATATCGCGTCTTCATTTCAAATCGTCCTTAGTCTTCCCCTTGACATTCAGAATAGATTTTTCTCATTGTGAATAACATCAATATTATGACAAAGAAGAAGATGTTTCTAATATGGCAACTCCCCAAATATATTCTATTAGCACTAATTATAAATACTTGATTTGTCTTCAATTTCTGTTTGTGCTCCACTTTCATATATCATTGGATAGTCCCTAACAGGTTCTCATATGTCTTCTCTTGACCACATCGTTAGTAGTTGTTCGATTTCTATTATATTGGGTTAAAAAAATTTCTTGTCTCCTCTAAAAGGATAATTGACATGGAGAAAACATCATTGACAATCAAATCATGAAATTTTCATACCATTCGATAAAGAAAATGCCCTTATTTCTTCGATGCAATATGGACATGCTAAACGACCGGATGTACTCCTCGCTGAAAGCATTGCATGACTACGAAAATCAATTATAGTCCACAACAAAAAAGTAAACATACAAAAAATTCTTCTTTAAAACATCATATGTTTGTACTCCTTCAGTCCACAATGTTTTTAACTTCTCAATCAATGGTTGTAAATAAACATTGTTTCCTTGTGTCAGATCGTTGGGGGCGAGGAACGACAACAGTAAGAAACATATATTGTGTTTTCATATACATCCACAGAGGTAAAATATATGGTGTGATGTAACGGGTTAGGATTAATATTTAGCACCAAATTGGGAAAAATGGTGAAGAACCATTCATACGTAATCCAAGTCTAACATTATGACTCTTCACTGCAAAATTAAGATAATTTTTATCGAAATGCTTTCATGCTTCTTCATCTACCGGATGTATCAATGTATCATGTTCCTTTGTTCTCACACTATGTCATCTCGTATAAGATGCAGCTACAGAATTTGCATATAATCTTTGAAGTCTAGGAGTGATGGGTAAGTAAAGCATACGCTTGTATGGAACTTCCTTTCCAGTTTTTTCTTGATTTGTATCTTTCCTAATTACATATTTTACAATTCCTAAAATTTTTGCCTTTTTTCCAAAACAACATGCACCCATTCAAACATATATCTATTTTCTGAAGAGGTAAACCATAAGCCGGCATAAGTTTATTAACTTCATAATGATTTTCACAAATTAAATTATCGGGCGGCATATGTCTTTTTGCAGCTTGTACAACGGCTGTAAATCCAGCATCGGTGATGTTATATTTTGAATTTGTATGCAATTACTGAAAGCTGGGTGCCGCTTTTACAACCATCCCAAATAGTTTTCTTAGCAGCATCCAATAAATCATAAAATAAATTGCTTCAATATTTGGTTCTTTAATATTTTCATCATTGTCGTCAATTCAACCGAAAGAAACATTGATCATGTATACCTTCAACCATATTTTCTGTACAGTTCATCTAACAATTTCATTACCAACACTTTCTAATTTAGACTCTACAAAAGTAATTGCCACCACTCCTTCATGACGATCGCAAATATAATACTCAAGATTGAAACTATTTTTTACACAAATAGACATTCACACTGGATAACAAATACTTCAAATGTCTGCACCTACTACAAGGACAATGAATTTCTGCATCATTTGAGTTATTACATAAAACGAGTTCAACAAAAATGTTTATATCATTATAAAAATCTTCTTTTATCAAGCCACTCAACCCACTTTTTGATTCATTTGTCTCCTCTGATGAACAAAATAATCGATCAATTTTCATATTTAAAAGTGGGTCCTAAATTCAAAAATAAGTATTGATCCTTATTAAGAATAAAAATTAAAAAAAAACTATTTTTCATGGTAACATTTTGTATTTATAATATTTTAATTTAACTACCTTTTTCATAAATTCTAAAAAAAATATTCAAGTATGCCACATTTTATTTTTTAACGTATTGATACAAAAACTTATACGGGTCAATTTTACCCACTTAAGAATACAATATAGAAGTGTTGATTTAGTTATGATTAACTTTTTATCATGCTTAGTCATCCTACTTCTCGTTACAAACACATTAAATGCTTACATTTCAAACATTATTTCATTTGAAACGATTCAACGAAATTTTGGCAGCACTTCCCTTTTGTTTCCTGCAATGTATACAAATGTGTATACAAAGGAAACAAAAGAGAAAAGTGACGATGAAATTTATGAACCGTTTGAAACAAACTAATGTGCAAAATTTAATTGTATGTTTTTGACTTGTGCAATACAGAAAAGATCAAACAAGCATTGAACCAGATGAATATAAATAGCCATTATGTGACAAAAATGACTATTTATATAATGTCGTGTACAACACCCATCGGATGGGAATTAAAACTCCCTAATGAACAAAAAGAGAACTTTATACCTAAGAATATATTCAATAATTACATACATTTCAAAAAATTATCACATTTGTTTCACGTATTTCATCAAATTAAGGCAACTTTAGTATTGTTGTTATTTTCCAAAATAGTCAAATTTCTTTTAGAACCATGGTTCTATAACGACCCACTTTTTCTAGTACAGTTTAAGCCAACATCTAACAACCCATGTCAACTCAAACTGCACAGAAAAGCTGATTGTTTAGAGAAAGAAATTAAAGGGTGAGAGAAGAAAGTAAGAAATATTAGAATATAAGAGTAAGAAGATCAGAGTCTCACAGCGGATGGACAAAATATAATATATCAAAATGCTTTACAAAAAGAAACTATATATATATAATTACAACATTAGAGTATACATTCACTTCAATACAACACACAGCGGAAATAAACTAGTACCATTTAATATATGGGACACATATTGACTTCAACTCCTTCTCTGGAACTCCAAGCAAAACCTAACCTGGAAATATACTCGGTCTGGCCTGAGCACATTTGAAGCAAAGCAAAATTCACCCGGATCAGTTTGGAATACTATCAGTGATAAATTCATATGACAAACAACTTGCTTAACTTTAGAAAACTTTTTGGAAAGAATAGGTTAATAGTAAGACCAGCCTACACATAAACACGGACCGTTTTTACCTTACTATAACCCAAAATACTTTTGATATATCAAAATCCGGTGATATTATAATAATGTCTATCAAATCACAAATAAATAAACAAGTAGCGGAACGCTTGCATCTCACACTCTACATATTCATTATAAAATCAAAAACCGCAGGGCGCTTATTGGAGATTGAATTCCAACTATGACAAGGTATGCGACCACCTTCCGATTAGTGTACTCTATAGGGGATACACTGGGTTTAACAAGAACACCTTGCAACTCAGCCACACATGGCCGACCACTCATTTAACTTGAGTGTATCGAATATATTGTCACCAACGGTCGGTATCGACACGACCGTTCCCGGGAGATACAGAAGCGAAAGAAGAATGAAATGAATTTTCTCTAGATCGGTGACAATATACCCTGCTTGGGTGCGACCCAACTAGCCATGCTGCCTGCCCAAATTTTGTCATTTCCAGGTTGTGAGGCTTGAGGCAACGTTTATCTTCTTAGAACATCTGGCCACCATTCACTTTGAATGCTACATCGTCAAACCCGTCAAATCATCAGTTGATCTTCTCAAAAATATTATGGGTATAAAAGCTAAGAGAAACGAATTCCTCTTCCACCAAACGTAATACTTTGAAAAGATCTTCTTACGTGATCCGTAAGGCAGACTATGTCAGACATTCATCCATACAAGTTGTTCTAGGTCTAGACAAACTGAAGACGCTATCCTATAAACAGAATAGCCCTTGCATTTACTTCGTCTTCATACATATCTCTGCAAATTAGTTTCGTACGCAATGTTGATTCAAAGTGGTTTTGGGTCTAGTTCCCATCCCGGTCTCTTCGAAACAACACGTAAAAAATTTCCAATAATATATCTCATTGATAGTCGGGTGTTTTAACTATCAATCTAAAAAAAATGGTCAAGCATATTGGCAGCTCATGTCTTTATTATCCAAAATCATTAATTAACTCTATCAATCTTTGAATCATTCCATTGATTTCAAACCGATTACATTCACTTGTCTCAGCAATCATCTTAGATTTCGTCATTTGAAAAACAATAACCCTTCTTAACAATCGTATTTACCAAACACCCCTCTTTACTTTAAAAATATTGCTATATTTTCTCATAACACATTGCATTTCCTTTACTTTGGAAATATTATTAACTCAACGATATAATTTAAATTATCAATTCTGGTACGGGCCAAACATGTCAAATGTCGTATTTCATTTTAAAATATCGCAACTAATATTGTTATATTATTCAAATCAATTTCAACATCTTTTACCGTTACAAACTAATATCATCCCTCGATAATAGTGAAGTCGCTGAAGTTGGCGTATTTTATTTACCTCTTAGACCTTGATCGACAATGTTCATATCTTGAGATGATAAAAGTTTGCAACTCAACAATCCAATATATTGTTCCTGTTTCCATTTACTATTAAATCTAAATATGATTTTATAAACTATTTTCTTTCATTTGAAAGCCCGCTTTATATTTTATCCCTTTCAACTTAATTTGTTAATTAAGTAAACTATTTACTAACCCTTTTCTATAATCTTTTTTTTATGTAACTCCATTTATAACTTGGATTATATTCAATAATTCATTTAGTAATACTTTACCCATAACCATAAAACACATTTAAAACTAAATTTGGATTCCATTGCTAAATCCATTACCAGAATTCCTTATACCAATCTATTAATCAATCTACTTTGAAATTCTCATTCATTTTACTCAACTAGGTAAAATCCTATTAAATCTTCATATTAGCTTACACATCTTTTTATAAACTTCCGTTTATAAACTTGGATTTTGTAATACACCGCCTCCGCCAGGGTGTCTCTTGCAAGCACTCTAACTTTGGAGGGGCGTTTGAATCAGGTAAACATGCATAATGATATATCAAGGCAGAACAAGAACATATGTATATATGTAAACAGAGTAAATAACATAGATAAAACAGCGGAAGATTTCAAACCATTTCAAAACAAGTCTGGTACAACATAATGTCAATTTTCCAAATACACAAGTCTAGATAAAAACAACATTACTGAAAAACTGAAATACACATGTACTATCCCCAAAATAAGTGATAACCATAGCTAGCTTCATGTCGAAACCGTACATGAGCTGAAATCCCTCAAGCAAGAAATCCGAAATCCAAGCTATGCTCCAACGTTCCCATCCTGAGAACCTGGGGGGGGGGGGGGGGGGAACGGAAGAAAAGAGGCGAAAGAAAACAGGTCAGTCAAAAAGACTGAGTAAGCCCTACTACAATCAATGTAAACTGATAAAGTTAACTGGCATGAGAAGCAGGGATGAACATAAGGATAACAACATACTAGCATGATGATTAACTAACAAGGTAGATAAAGGTGTCATCGCATAATCAGGATTAAGGTTTTTGCACCACAGGTGTACTAGTAAACTAACATGACTTGAATAAACAAGTATTGATCCCTTGGCCCAAACTTTGGCCCAATAACATGAAGTGACCCTAACACGAGGTCCAATAACATGAAGTGACCCTAACACGAGGTCCAATAACATGAAGTGACCCTAACACGAGGTCCAATAGCATGAAGTGACCCTAACACGAGGTCCAATAGCATGAAGTGACCCTAACACGAGGTCTAATAACATGAAGTGATCCTAACACGAGGTCCAATAACATGAGTGACCCTAACACGAGGTCCAATAGCATGAAGTGACCCTAACACGTGGTCCAATAGCATGAAGTGACCCTAACACGAGGTCCAATAACATGAAGTGACCCTAACACGAGGTCCAATAACATGAAGTGACCCTAACACGAGGTCCAACCCAAACGGTCTAGTCGATCGGCTCCCTAAGCCTAACTCGTCACATGTTGGTGTCAATACGGCCCAAACATAATTGTAGTCGAACTGTGCCGGGTCCACCCTTCGGGTGTATCAAGCCCTAGGGTGCCAACCCCTGGACACCATAAACATGAGTGCACAGTCTCGATCTACTGGTACCCATGCTTGACTTCTCCAAATACGGACTACGTGCACGACCGTAGTCCGTCCGGAACTACATCGGCGTACCACCCTGCCGTCGTTTATTGGTCGCTTACCTCCAGCCCAGTAATCGTGCCCCCTCCCTAGCCTAGTCCCTAGGGTCTTAATGATACAAACTTGGGATTACTGCTGGAGTGGGCCCCCATTGCTAGGATTTTCTAGTGGGTTAAGTACGGTTTAACCCTCTTGCTAATCATGGATTAACTTGGTTAAGTGTAACGATGAGTTCACGACTTAACCCTGATTAATCTACCAAGCCCAAATTGGTTAAGTATTAAGTGGACCATGACTTAACCCTAATCACGAGGCATTAATTAATTTAATGCGCCTTAACCTCTCACATTAGACCTTGTTGTGGTTACTAGTTAAGCCAGGCGGGTCCGGGTAGCTTTACACCACAACTTGGTCTAACCTCGGGTTCAAGGTACAACATGGCCAACTTCTCACATTGGGTCCTATTGTTTGTAGCAACTAGTCAAGCCGGTCGGTTCCGGGTAGGTTTACGCTACAAACTCAACCCAACCTCGAGTTGGTCACACTTATCTTTTCTAAGTGTCATGTCCATCATGTTTCCGAAACATGTTACAAATTTTCAAGCATTTGGGTAGACCTAACTTAATAGGTAAATTCCCAAAGGGTAGACCTAACTTAATAGGTAAATTCCCAAGCTTATGTTTTTATGTCTTTTAAGTTTACCCAACCCCAAACGCAATCCCATCGCTTACATATCGCCATAGCGCATAAAGGATAGAAAGAGGGAACTTGGCATAATCACGACATAAAGGTGTTGAAACCACAAGTTCAACATGGTGGCATATGAAATGGACATATGTTCATATACTTGCATATTACATTTTTAGGCCTCAAAAGTATGCATAAAACCAAACTTGGCATATTGGTGATACATGGTGCTAAATGACATGTAGAAATGGCCATAAGTTCGCATCTTGCCTCACATGCAAGTTTTCATAAGAGATATGATAACTTACATGTTGCCAAAATGCAACCTTTGGCATAAAGCTTGAAGCTTTATGTTCATAAACCCAAGATAAGCTTGCATAACATGATAGCATGAACAAAATGTTCAACCCAAACTTGCATAACATAACTTGCATATCATATGACAAACTTGCATATCAAACTTGCATAACATAACACGATAAACTTGCATATCATGACATGGCATACTTGCATAATATAACATGATGAACTTGCATATCATAACATGGCATACTTGCATATAAACTTGCATATCACAACATGATAAACTTGCACATCATAGCATAGCAAACTTGCATATAAACTTGCATATCACAACATGATAAACTTGCATATCATAGCATAGTAAACTTGCATATAAACTTGCATATCATACATTTAACTTTAGAGTTTAAGTATGAAAGTAGAATAGGGCTTACAAAGCTTATGAAGACTCAAAAATATGACAAAGCCCTTATGCAATCAAATAGACCCAAAATGCAAGCTCTAACATAAAAACCCTTGAGCCAAAATGATCAAAACTCTTTCTTTATGATGCAAATATAGAAACTTGACTTGAATGCAAGCTAATGATGCTCATACAAGTTTGAAAACACTTGTATGCATGGAAAATCACTTAGAAATTTATTTAGGAATTGTATGAAGAGAGTGGAGGCCATGAGAGGATTGATTTTGCCATAGTTTAGTTACTAGAATGAATAATGATGATTTAGGGTTAGGTTAGGGCCTTATTTATAGAGATTAGGACTAGTTTCAACCCTAGGATTAAACCCTAGTTCCAATCTCAGCCCTCAAAACCGAATCTGGCCCCCAAGCTCAACACAAACCCAAAATGGTGCACCAGGCAGAACTGCCCGGCTGGACCAAGTCGACAGCCAAGTCGACAGGGCTGTCGACTTGGGTCCAACCAAGTCGACTCCCAAGTCGACAGGGCTGTCGACTTGGGTGCTCTGGCGGGAACTTTCCCGCCTAGCCCAATCTGACCTAATTTTTCAAATTCAAACTTGAATTTGAAATCTGTTTTTACTTTGAATTTTTCTGAAAACTTCGTTGGGCCTTAATCGGGTCATACGGACTCCGATTTTCGAAAACTCGGACTCTATTTCGCGTATTTTTCCGAGACGAACGCAATGGCATAGCCCGTTTCCCTTGATTCAGATTTTAGAATTAAATTCTGCCTCGATTTACATCATTACAGGTTATTGAAAATACGGGTTGTTACATTCTCCCCTCCTTAAAAATTTCGTCCCCGAAATCTTCAAGTTAGGAAGAATGTATCCTACCATCCAATCATCCATCTACTCAAAACATCATCCACGAGCAATTATTGTCCTTACAAGATTCTAAATGTTGTATGAACCTATGCAAAGGTGTGTGTATATGTCCTTATCTAATGCAAATATCATCAATGCAAATTATGTTAGTGAAATGAATCCATATGTATGCAATTCCTAACATAATGTATAACATCTATATGTGTGCACATAACATACATCCATATGCAACATCCATGTGATAGCACAAAAATTTTCATCCATGAATAAGCATAAACACTCATGCATATGCAATATGAGGAGTGTGAGAGCCGATCTAGTGCCTAACGTGTATAATGCATCCACGAGTAACCACTTGCAAACACTTGCAACCACTTGCGAACATCAAGCATAACATGTTTCAAACACATGTTTCATCCAAAGGGTTTCTACCTAAGGTTCTCATGACCAGATTAACACGATATACTAGATAATCCAGACAAACATGGATAGCAAAAAATATGCTACAAAGAGATCGGGAAGATAAGCAGGATATACTCCTTTTGGATTACAAGAAATCCCTTCCTAACCCCAATTCTATAAAAGCCCAAAAGGTTTAGTCAACCTAACGGACCCCTTCAAACCCTGACATGTATTACTAGCCAATAAGTCATACCTCCCGACAGAAATAGGACCGAGAATGGGACCGAGAGGATATACGTAAAAAGATAACATGCGAGTAAGTTCCACAGGAAAACAAGGATCAAGGATATGCTCTTAAAAAGAGATATGATCGCGTATCCAGCCTTCAATCTTCTAAGTCACGTTTCCTTGAGTTTAACTCCACTGTGCTTTGACCGTCTTTTACCTCATGACTTCTTGGCTTCTTAACTCCTATTTCCCAATATGAGTTGGAACCCATTTCATTATCGCCTCTCGTCTTCCTTTTTCACTTGCTCTTCTATCATTCTTGGCTTAAACATAACTATGACCCCATGGTTTCATGCAAGCTCTCCAAAATTCACTAGTGAATCCTGGATCTCGTTTACTTACTATAAAGTATTCCACGCAGCAGAACTTTTCTTGAAAATACCAATCCACGTTACTAATTGCTCTTACTAACGTGATTTTCTATAACTCATGCTTGAACGAAATGAACCATCTGCCTACGAATGATAGGCCGTACTTAGATTCAGTCGCTTGCCCATGACTTCCCGTAGACTATCCCAAAGCTGGCTAGTGAAGATTGAGTCATGGTTACTAACTATACTTTAGGGAACCTTGTGCAACCGCTTTATTTCTTGAAAGTAAACTGTCGCTAGCTATGATGCAGTCCTTTCGCTCTTTACCGGAGTGAAATGAGTACTCTTCGTGAGTCTACCTACCATGACCCACATGCTCGTATTCTCTTTCCTTGACCTAGGCAGTCCATCCACGGAATCCTTCGTGACGCTTTACTACTTCCATTGCGGGGACTTCCAATGGAAGTAATAGCCCACCGGGCTTCTATGACTCGGCCTTTAACCCGTTGGCACAACATGCACCTTGGGACAAACTCGGTCACCTCCTCAGGTGATGTGCATCTTCAAGAACCTTCTTTCTCTCATCGCGTCTTAGCCATCCCTTGTCATCCATAGCGAGGTGACTTACCATCTCGCCTCGAATCAACTTGTCCATGATCTCGACTAACTGCGGGTCTTCTTTCTGTGAAGTCCCTACTTGATCCAGAAGGGTAGGTCTAAACTCAAGGGACGCTTACTAACTAACTAAACTGAGAGAACTTCTTACTTCGGTTGCATTCCTTGGAGTCTTCCAATCCTGAACTGCAACTACCTTAGCGGGATCCACTGCTAAGCCTTGCTTAGAAACTATGTGCCCAAGGAATCTAACTTCCCTTCTCCAAAAGTGACACTTGGAGAACTTGGCCTTCAACTGATGCGCTCTAAGCGTATCCATCACCTCCACGAGATGTCTTGCGTGCTCTTCCTTATCCTTAGAGAAGATCAGAATATCATCTACGAAGACCATGACAAACTTGTTCAAGAACTCCCTGAACACCCTACTCATCAAGTCCACGAAGTAGGCGGGTGCATTAGTCAAACCGAATGGCATGACCATCCATTCTAAGAATCCATCCGGAGTTCTGAACGCAGTCTTGTCTATACTATCCTAAGCTACTCTGAGTTGATGGAACAGATGTTCCTACAAGCTGATCAAACGAATCATCGATCCTTGGCAATGGTTGTCTATTCTCTTCGTTTAACTCACGATGATCAGTACAAAGTCGAAGAGAACCATCTGCCTTGGTAGTAAATACTACAGGCGCCCCCCATTCAGATATACTTCATCTAATGAAGTTCTTCTCAAGCAACTCCTTAACTTGCTTTCTTAACTCTCATCTTGCGGGGCCATGTGCCTTACCGGCCACGAAACTTTCTTGGCATTACCAACCAGATAAATGAGGAAATCTATCTCTCGTTTAGGGGTAACCCCCTTCACTTCACCCAAGATATCAGGATATTCTCGGACCACCCTCACCGATTACAAACTATCGATAGACGAGTTGAGGGATTCAAGACAACACAACATGACGGGACTCATAGGGTTACTAGAAATTTTTAGGGTATTACCGAGGCGAGTCATGAGCCTCACAACCCTATGCTCAAAAATCAAGGATGGCTCCAAAACTGGACAACCTATCCATGCCCAAAATCAACCCATACCCCATGTAACCGAGAATATAAGCATCACACGAGAACTCTACACTAAGATAGAGATTTTCAAATCCACGTAGATAATAGACAAATGGGCGGAACCCCCAATTGGATTTGAAACACACACGGGATCATTAACTAGACTAGTACTTAGGTGCAAACTTTCAACTAGATCAGACGAGATAAACTATGCGATGCACCATAATCAAACAAGGTACGAACTGGGAAAATCAGAAATATATACAAGACTTTCAATAGAAATTCTACCTCGATCGGGAACTGGAGCGGCATTGAGAGCATGAACTTGCCCTCCTAAAGGTCCAGCACGCTGAGTCTGACCCCGGCCTTGCCCTTGCTTCTTCGGGCAATCCCTAGTGAAGTGTCCCATTTTTCCACAGTTAAAGCAAGTGCCGTTCCTTTTCCTGCAATCCTTGTTTAGATGAGTCGAGCTTCCATAAGTAAAGCACTTCTTTTCCTTCTTATCTTCAGACTTCTCCTCCTTCTTGTCACTCCTATTCTCTTCATTGAGTAGGGCCATATTCACCAAGCTCTCGAAAGTTGCCCCCAAGGGTATATGAGTCATGGCTAAACCATGTAATGGCTCGTTTAATCCTAGAGCAAAGTATAGGGCCTTCTTCTGAGCTGTGTTAACCAAGTCTAAACCGAACCGAGCAAGTTGATTAAACTTATCTATGTATTCCTGAAACACCCCACCTCCGTTAGGGTCACTCTCAAAGGGAATGCCCTAATTTTGGTGGAGGTTTATAAGTATAAGTCACAGATATACAAGACAGATATAAGAACACATATTTGTAAACAGCGGAAAAACAACAACTTTTATTTCATAAAAGCAAATACGTGTTACAACAACATCACCATGATTGTCTTACATCCTTTCCAAAAACATAACATAACACTTTCATAATCTGTCTTGGTTACATTATTTAAAGAAGCATAAATAAAACATAGACAAACTGCAAAATCCCCATAGTGGTTGTCCAAAGCCATAGTTCAAAACGAAAAGGTCCAAGCAATACATTTCTCTTCTTCAAGCTGGATGTTAAGGCTGGTTAAGCTGCAGTGTTCCCTCCCTGTGGACCTGGAGGGGGGGAAACGGAAGAAAAGAAGACGAAAGAAAAGTAGAGTCAGACATAAAGCCTGAGTAAGTCTAGTACTATTCTGTCTATGAATAAAGAACTGGGTATGATAAGTATAAACAAGAAGTGGGAAAGCACTATAAACTTGGTTAAGTTGTCTAGGGTCGAATATACTATCGTACCCCATGGTAATCTCTGAACCCATATAAACTAGTTCCCAACTGGCACCCCGTAATCAGGGTGATGTGATCCATTCTATGATGATCGGCTCCTACTCGCATAGTTACATGTGTCTTACGGCCCCCGATGTTGTAGTTACCTATGCTGGTCCCACCATGGGGTGTATCAAGTCCCATGGTGGCGGCCCGACACAACCCTAGAATGCACAGGTATGCTACTGGTGTCCAGTGCCTTATTTTTCTGCGCCGGAGTGTGTGCACGCCCGCACCCCGTTAGAACCTACACTGCTACACCACCGCCGTCGATTTGACCTCTTACAATCAGCCCAGTAATCGTGCCCCACCCTGCCTAGTTTCAGGGTATCCTGATACACCTTCTAGGGTTATTGCTGAAAAGGGTCCCCCGTTACTAGGTTTTCTATCTCTAGCCAACATGCTAAGTTGGTTAAGTGTTTTCTAACCTAACCCCCACCAGTCCGTTTAGTTTAGCATGTTCCATTTTGATTAAGTCTTTAGTTCACTTAATCCTAACAATTCTGACTCAGCCTTAATTGTCTTATTAAAGCCTTGACCTCTCACATTAGACAGGTATTGTTGTGGCTGCCTGTTGCCGGTTGGTTCCGGGCAGTCTTACGCCACAACTCAGTCTAACCTCGGGTCCTTATTAGGCTCCATGTTTAACCTCCCACATTGGATAGGTATTGTTGTGACTACTGGACAGCCGGGCGGTTCCGGGCAGGTTTACATCACAACTCAATCCAACCTCGGGTTAAACACATCGTATGTTCTACATTTACATATTTTGTCTTTCTTCTTTATTTTCTTATATGTAAATATTTGCGGCCCATTATTAAGTTAATGGTGTAAAGGTTACACCAATCATGGGCCCAACCCATACCTGAATTTGGGCCCTTCTACTTTATGTTTTCATTTATTAATAAATTTAACCCAACGTTATTTTCCCCCGTTTAACACGTCCGTTTATTATATATATGTTGGGCTTAGCCTTTTTAAGCCCAACTTAGCCATGCGAAAAGGGGAGGCTTAAAGCGTGATTACATACACAAAAAGGGGAATGTGAACGCATGAACTTGCAGTGTGACGTTGGAACTACAAAATAGAAACTGGTGTACTTGCATAGTAGTAACATATACTTTGGTCATAAAGCATAAGTGACATGAATCAAACCATGTAAACTTGTAGTTAAGTTAAGAATATCGCTATTGACACATAGGCTTAACTACAACATAAACCTATATTTTATTTAGGCATAATATCAAACATAAGCAAATCATGTTCATAAGATTACTACATGTTTACAAAGGTGCTTACTTTTGTTACTAACACAAAAGTATAGTTCAACTTAATCATGATTTTAAATCTATTCACATAACCATGGCATAAATATTTCTAACATGAAATCATGATTTACTTTAGTCATGCAAACTTGCAAAAGGGATTTTTGAATCTAACCTAGCTATGTACCACATATGTCATCATATAATTCTTGTTAACAATATGGATTTCAATTATGTAAAATATCAATCATAGCCTAGTCATATTCATAAGTTTGCAAATAGGTTTTCTAGTACAAAAGCATGGCTTAATACATAGATCATGATGCCAAATTTTCAACATAATTTCATATGGATTATGATAACCCAAACTTATTCCAATTACTTCACAAAAATGATGTTTGTATAAAAATACACATTATGATGGCATAGTAGCAAAACCCCAAACTTGCATGAGTTTCAATTAAACAACTACATACGTGTAGCTTCAACACGGATTACATAATTTGCGAATATTCCAAACGTATACTTGCATAAAACTACCGCAAACATGTAGTTTTTATAATGAATAACATGCTTTGCGAATATCCAAACGTATACAATATTCCAAATCGATAGTAACGCACAAATATGAATTACTTTATCGCCACAAATCACGTATACAAACCAACACAATTATTTGTTCATACCAAAATAATACTCTACTTACAATGGTGTGGCGAATTCTCCAATTTAGGGATTTGGAGATGCGATTCCTTGTTGATTTGATTTGTTTAGGTTGCTTTATGCTTTAGAATTTGCCTCCTAATCCTCTCTCCAATTGGCGGCTACTCTTAGTCGTTCCTCAACAACATGACGGCTTTGTTCTTATTTTTGAATGAATAGATTAGGGTGAGTCTAGGGTCATTTTTATAGGGTTTATGAACTGATTAGGACCATTGATGTTGCTTGGATTGATCGTAGCCATTCATTCGAAAGAGAGACCAATTAGAGCCTGCCACCTAGCCCTAATGACAAAGCAAGCTTCTGAAAATCGGCCAAACACAGACCTGGCCAGCCAGGACTTGACCAGACCTGACCAGCAGGTCATTTTTGACCTGGGCGCACTTGGCAGGTGCGCCAGGTCAAAAATGTACTGGCGCACTTCACAAGTGCGCCAGTTCATTTTTGTTCTGGCGCACTTCCCAAGTGCGCCAGTGCATTCTGACCCTTCTCCGGTTTTTCGCCCAACTTTGTTCGTCCATAACTTCTTCATACGATATCCGTTTTTCGAAAACTCGGACTCTATTTCGCGTATTTTTCCGAGACGAACGCAATGGAATATCCCGTTTCCCTTAGTTCTTTGATTTGAAATTAATTATACTTTAATTTGTGAATTTCACAGTTATAGAATTCGCGGGGTGTTACATTCTTCCCCACTTAAAAGGATTTCGTCCCCGAAATCTTCAAGTTAGGAGGAATGTATATCCTAACATCAAATCATCCATCTACTCATCCATCAAACACGAGCATCCATTGTCCTTAAAAGACTTCTAATGCTTCATGATCATATGCGAAGTGTGTGTGTACATGAACTTATCTAATGCAAAATCAGGCGGTCTACTGATTCAGTTGACCTCCTTAATGCGAATTATGTAGGTGCCATGAATCCATCATGTATGCAAATTTTTCCTATTTATGATTCTACATGAGTGCACAATCATTCAATACAAATGCAACATCCATATGACAACACATTAAAGTTCGACCATATACGAATGCAAACATATATGCATATGCAATATGAAGTGACTGAGCCGATCTAAAACCTAGATTGTGTGTGTATATGCAACCACGAGCAACCACTAGCAATCACTTGCAACCACTTGCAACCATCATCCATAACATGTTTCAATTACATGTTTTCATCCAAAGGGGTTTCTACCTAAAAGATAAGGTCGAGGAAATATACCTAAAAAGATAGATAAAAGCGCAACTTAAGGAAAAGGAAAGATCAAGGATGTACCCTCGAACAGAAAAGGGTAGGCAGTGCGTACTCTAGCTTCAGTTTCCCAAGTTGCGTCTCCCTCGGCGTCGCTCCATTGAACTTTGACGAGCTTGACTTCGCGGTTGCGTAGCTTCTTCACTTCCGTTCCTAATATGCGTGTTGGAACTTTTCTTATGGTTGCTTCGCGTTCCACTTCGGCCTCTTCGAGGATATTTGGCTCTACCACTTCAGCAGACTCATGTAGACATTTTCGGAGATGTGAAACGTGAAAAACGTTGTGGACTCCAGCCAACTTCTCGGGTAGCTCTAATCTATAGGCCATTTTCCCAATTTTCTCGATGATAGGGAATGGCCCTACGAACCTTGGTGCCAGTTTTCCTGTAGTTCCAAAACGAACAACGTTTCTTAGCGGTGATACCTTGAGAAAAACTCTGTCTCCAACCTCAAATTCAAGGTCGGTCCTTCTCTTGTCGGCATAGGACTTTTGTCTGTCTTGGGCCGTCTTCATCCTTCTTCGTATTAAGTCTACTTTCTCTGAAGTCTCTCGGATCATATCTGGTCCAAGTATGAGCTTGTCCGTAGACTCCCACCAACAAGTGGGCGATCGACACGGTCTTCCATATAAAGCTTCGAAGGGCGCCATTCCGATGGTTGCTTGATAGCTGTTGTTGTAGGCAAATTCCACCAAAGGAAGGTGGTCCTCCCATGTCCCTCCGAAGTCAAGGACGCATAATCTTAAAAGGTCTTCCAAAACTCTGTTCACTCTCTCTGTTTGGTCGTCGGTTTGGGGATGATAGGCTGTGCTCAAGCATAACTGCGTTCCTACTGCTTCTTGCAGACTCCGCCAAAACTCACTAGTGAAGATGGGGTCTCGGTCACTAACAATGCTAGATGGTATTCCATGGAGTCGAACGATTTCCTTGAGGTAAAGTGATGCTAGGGATGAGGCAGTTCTTTTACTTTTGACAGGCAAAAAGTGGGCGCTTTTAGTAAGCCTATCCACTATTACCCAAATGCTAGTGTTGCCTCTCCTAGACCTAGGCAGCCCATCGATGAAGTCCATTGATATGCTATCCCACTTCCACAGCGGGACCTCCAGAGGATGTAGTAGTCCGCCAGGCTTTTTCTGTTCCGCCTTAACCTGTTGGCACACCATGCACTTAGAAACGAATTCTGCCACGTCCTTTTTCATGCCGTTCCAGAAGAAAGTCCTTTTTATATCTTTGTACATTTTATCTCCGCCTGGGTGTATCGTCATCTTGGAGTGATGTGCTTCGTCGAGAACCTTCTTTACTAAATCTTTTGTCTGTGGGACGCATAGTCTTCCGTCTCGCCTTAGCAAACCCTTATCGTCGATGGAGTATCTGTTGAGGTGACTTGAAGTTTCACCCCTAATTAGCCTATCAATTATTTCCACAAGCTGAGGGTCTTCGCGTTGTGTTGTCCCTACTGAATCCACTAAAGTTGGGCGCACTTCGAGAGATGCTAGCAAGCCTGGTACGAAATCGGAGGAGGGCCTAAAGTCGAAGCTGGCTATAAACTCTAGGCTTTGTCTTTCAACAAACAACGGGCTTAGGGTCAATTTCTTTCGGCTCAACGCGTCTGCCACTACGTTGCCTTTGCCCGGAGTGTAGGAGATTTCGAAATCGTACGAGGCAAGAAACTCCATCCATCTTTGTTGCCTCAAGTTAAGATCCTTCTGCGAGAAAAGATATTTCAACGATTTATGGTCAGTGTAAAGTTCGAACTTCTCACCTAGGAGATAGTGTCGCCAAGACTTGAGTGCAAAGACGATGGCGGCTAACTCAAGATCGTGGGTTGGGTAGTTCTTTTCGTGCACTTTCAACTGCCTCCCGCCATAAGCTACTACCCTTCCTTCTTGCATTAAGACGGCGCCTAGCCCTGTCCCACATGCATCCGTATAAACAGTGAACATCTTGCTCCCATCTGGTAGCGTCAAAACTGGGGCTGTTGTAAGAGCCCTTTTCAGTCGTTGGAAAGCAAACTCGCAATCCAAATCCCAATTGAACACTAGATTCTTCTTAGTCAATTTCGTGAGTGGAGCTGAGATTTTCGCAAAATCCCTTATAAATTTTCGATAGAAACCTGCTAGTCCTAGAAAGCTTCGGACCTCAGTTGCATTCCTTGGTGTCTTCCAATCCTGTACCGCCACTACCTTAGCAGGGTCCACTGCTAACCCTTGTTTGGATACTATGTGCCCAAGGAACCTCACCTCTTCTCTCCAAAAGTGGCATTTGGAGAATTTGGCTTTTAGTTGATGGACTCGCAAAGTTTCCATGATTGCCCTTAAGTGCTGAGCATGTTCCTCTTCACTTTTTGAGAAGATAAGGATATCATCTACGAAGACCACTACGAATTTGTTGAGAAAATCTCTAAATACCCTACTCATCAGGTCCACGAAGTAAGCAGGTGCATTTGTCAAGCCGAAAGGCATGACAAGCCATTCAAAGAAGCCGTCTGGGGTTCTGAACGCCGTTTTATCGATGCTATCTTCAGCCACCCTTAGCTGATGAAAACCGGTTGCTAGATCGAGTTGGGAGAAAACAGACGCTCCTACAAGCTGGTCAAATAAATCGTCAATTCTAGGGAGAGGGTGCCTATTCTTTTTCGTTAGCTTGTTGAGCTCCCTATAGTCAACACATAGACGGAGTGAACCATCTGCCTTTGTAGCGAACACCACTGGAGCGCCCCATTCTGAAATGCTCCTCCTAATGAACCCCTTTTCTAGAAGCTCTTTAATCTGTTTACTGAGCTCTTTCCTTTCTCGTGGAGCCATGTGTCTAACGGGTAACGCAACGGGCTTTGCATTATCTACAAGATATATGCGGAAGTCTATTTCCCGCTTTGGAGGCAAGCCCTTCACCTCTTCGAAGACATCCGGATATTCCCGGACCACTCTAACTGATTGCAAATTTTCAACAGAGGCATCTAGCGATTCAAGGTAACTAAGCATAACCGCGTACGAGGGATTACAAGAAATTTCCAAAGTATTACCGAGCTGGGTTAGGAGCCTAACAACCCTTTTCTCACAATCAAGGATGGCCCCATTACTGGATAGCCAATCCATACCCAAAATCAAACCATACCCCGAAAAGCCCAAAACAAAGGCACTACATTGAAATTCTACACTTAGAATAGAAATTTTCAATCCCAAACAGATCATAGACAAATGAGCTGGGCCCCCAATTGGGTTTGAAACAATTAAGGGGTCCTCTACCATACTAGTTTTTAGGTGCAGAGATTCTACTAAAGCAGACGAGATAAAGGAGTGTGATGCGCCAGAATCAAATAAAGTGCGAACGGGGTGATCATAAAGATAAACTACACTTTCTACAGAAGTATTTATACCTCGCTGTTGCAGAGGTGGCGCTTCCAGCACATGAACCTGTGCCCCTGGGGTGGATCCAGCCCTCTGCCCCTGTCCTCGTTTCTTTGGGCAGTCCTTAGCCCTGTGGCCTGTCTCACCGCAAGAAAAGCACCCACCATTCTCCTTGGCCTTCTTTTTCCGGTAGTCCTTTACTAAGTGCCCCACTTTGCCACAGAAATTGCACTTCCTCTTCTCTTTGTTGCCTTTTCCGCCTTTCTTAAAGTCTGTCTTCTTAGGCTGCAAACCCTCTTTCTTCCCTTGAGAGCTTTCTGCCTTTGTCTCCTTCTTGCCCTTATCCTCTTCATTCAGCAATGCCATTTGCACCAATCTTTCGTACGTGGCTCCCATGGGTATATGGGTCATGGCCAAACTGTGTAATGGCTCATTCAACCCTTTGACGAAACGGAGAGCCTTCTTATGTGGGGTGTTGACTAGGTCAAGCCCAAACCTAGCTAGCTCATCGAACTGATTCACATACTCTCTGACTGTCTTGTCCCCTTGCTTAAGAAATAAGAATTTTTCCAATTGCAAACTTCTTTCCGCATCTGAGAGAAATTTAGTCTCAAACCTTGCCCTAAAGTCCTCCCATGTTTCCACTGGTCTTTCAGCATTAGTGACTTCCCACTAGTAGGAAGCCTCGCCCTTCAATAGCCACACTGCCAATTGTACTTTTTGTCTATCCTCTACCTCAAAGATGATGAATAGGTCCTCAGTTTCTTTCAGCCAATTCCTAGCTGCTACGAAGGACTCAGTTCCATGGAAATCCTTTCCTCCCATAGCTTTAAAATCTTTACATATCTTAGCAAAAGTGTTTCCCCGTGGAGGAGGTGGAGGAAAAGGTGCTGCTGCAGCTGGATGATTTCCTTAAGCTGGGGGAGGAGGAACGGTAGGACCTGGCTGACTGGCCCTTGCTTCTAAGAACCGTCTAAACCAACCAGGTATTGGCACCCCTTCCGGCAAGTTAAATTCTTGGGACATGCTGAAACAAAAAGGATAGATTCAAAACGAAGGATAAGAGATAGTACCTATGGCTTTGGGGGGAATTTGCCTTTTTTGAAATAAAATAATATTTTTCTTTTAAAAATGCTTCTTTAAATTTCCTTTTTGAAAATAATTTTTCAAAACTTTTTTATCTTATCTGGTAAACCTATGCTCTGATACCAAGTGAAACACCCCACCTCCGTTAGGGTCACTCTCAAAGGGAATGCCCTAATTTTGGTGGAGGTTTATAAGTATAAGTCACAGATATACAAGACAGATATAAGAACACATATTTGTAAACAGCGGAAAAACAACAACTTTTATTTCATAAAAGCAAATACGTGTTACAACAACATCACCATGATTGTCTTACATCCTTTCCAAAAACATAACATAACACTTTCATAATCTGTCTTGGTTACATTATTTAAAGAAGCATAAATAAAACATAGACAAACTGCAAAATCCCCATAGTGGTTGTCCAAAGCCATAGTTCAAAACGAAAAGGTCCAAGCAATACATTTCTCTTCTTCAAGTTGGATGTTAAGGCTGGTCAAGCTGCAGTGTTCCCTCCCTGTGGACCGGGGGGGGGAAACGGAAGAAAAGAAGACGAAAGAAAAGTAGAGTCAGACATAAAGCCTGAGTAAGTCTAGTACTATTCTTTCTATGAATAAAGAACTGGGTATGATAAGTATAAACAAGAAGTGGGAAAGCACTATAAACTTGGTTAAGTTGTCTAGGGTCGAATATACTATCGTACCCCATGGTAATCTCTGAACCCATATAAACTAGTTCCCAACTGGCACCCCGTAATCAGGGTGATGTGATCCATTCTATGATGATCGGCTCCTACTCGCATAGTTACATGTGTCTTACGGCCCCCGATGTTGTAGTTACCTATGCTGGTCCCACCATGGGGTGTATCAAGTCCCATGGTGGCGGCCCGACACAACCCTAGAATGCACAGGTATGCTACTGGTGTCCAGTGCCTTAATTTTCTGCGCCGGAGTGTGTGCACGCCCGCACCCCGTTAGAACCTACACTGCTACACCACCGCCGTCGATTTGACCTCTTACAATCAGCCCAGTAATTGTGCCCCACCCTACCTAGTTTCAGGGTATCCTGATACACCTTCTAGGGTTACTGCTGAAAAGGGTCCCCCGTTACTAGGTTTTCTATCTCTAGCCAACATGCTAAGTTGGTTAAGTGTTTTCTAACCTAACCCCCACCAGTCCGTTTAGTTTAGCATGTTCCATTTTGATTAAGTCTTTAGTTCACTTAATCCTAACAATCCTGACTCAGCCTTAATTGTCTTATTAAAGCCTTGACCTCTCACATTAGACAGGTATTGTTGTGGCTGCCTGTTGCCGGTTGGTTCCGGGCAGTCTTACGCCACAACTCAGTCTAACCTCGGGTCCTTATTGGGCTCCATGTTTAACCTCCCACATTGGATAGGTATTGTTGTGACTACTGGACAGCCGGGCGGTTCCGGGCAGGTTTACATCACAACTCAATCCAACCTCGGGTTAAACACATCGTATGTTCTACATTTACATATTTTGTCTTTCTTCTTTATTTTCTTATATGTAAATATTTGCGGCCCATTATTAAGTTAATGGTGTAAAGGTTACACCAATCATGGGCCCAACCCATACCTGAATTTGGGCCCTTCTACTTTATGTTTTCATTTATTAATAAATTTAACCCAACGTTATTTTCCCCCGTTTAACACGTCCGTTTATTATATATATGTTGGGCTTAGCCTTTTTAAGCCCAACTTAGCCATGCGAAAAGGGGAGGCTTAAAGCGTGATTACATACACAAAAAGGGGAATGTGAACGCATGAACTTGCAGTGTGACGTTGGAACTACAAAATAGAAACTGGTGTACTTGCATAGTAGTAACATATACTTTGGTCATAAAGCATAAGTGACATGAATCAAACCATGTAAACTTGTAGTTAAGTTAAGAATATCGCTATTGACACATAGGCTTAACTACAACATAAACCTATATTTTATTTAGGCATAATATCAAACATAAGCAAATCATGTTCATAAGATTACTACATGTTTACAAAGGTGCTTACTTTTGTTACTAACACAAAAGTATAGTTCAACTTAATCATGATTTTAAATCTATTCACATAACCATGGCATAAATATTTCTAACATGAAATCATGATTTACTTTAGTCATGCAAACTTGCAAAAGGGATTTTTGAATCTAACCTAGCTATGTACCACATATGTCATCATATAATTCTTGTTAACAATATGGATTTCAATTATGTAAAATATCAATCATAGCCTAGTCATATTCATAAGTTTGCAAATAGGTTTTCTAGTACAAAAGCATGGCTTAATACATAGATCATGATGCCAAATTTTCAACATAATTTCATATGGATTATGATAACCCAAACTTATTCCAATTACTTCACAAAAATGATGTTTGTATAAAAATACACATTATGATGGCATAGTAGCAAAACCCCAAACTTGCATGAGTTTCAATTAAACAACTACATACGTGTAGCTTCAACACGGATTACATAATTTGCGAATATTCCAAACGTATACTTGCATAAAACTACCGCAAACATGTAGTTTTTATAATGAATAACATGCTTTGCGAATATCCAAACGTATACAATATTCCAAATCGATAGTAACACACAAATATGAATTACTTTATCGCCACAAATCACGTATACAAACCAACACAATTATTTGTTCATACCAAAATAATACTCTACTTACAATGGTGTGGCGAATTCTCCAATTTAGGGATTTGGAGATGCGATTCCTTGTTGATTTGATTTGTTTATGTTGCTTTATGCTTTAGAATTTGCCTCCTAATCCTCTCTCCAATTGGCGGCTACTCTTAGTCGTTCCTCAGCAACATGACGGCTTTGTTCTTATTTTTGAATGAATAGATTAGGGTGAGTCTAGGGTCATTTTTATAGGGTTTATGAACTGATTAGGACCATTGATGTTGCTTGGATTGATCGTAGCCATTCATTCGAAAGAGAGACCAATTAGAGCCTGCCACCTAGCCCTAATGACAAAGCAAGCTTCTGAAAATCGGCCAAACACAGACCTGGCCAGCCAGGACTTGACCAGACCTGACCAGCAGGTCATTTTTGACCTGGGCGCACTTGGCAGGTGCGCCAGGTCAAAAATGTACTGGCGCACTTCCCAAGTGCGCCAGTTCATTTTTGTTCTGGCGCACTTCCCAAGTGCGCCAGTGCATTCTGACCCTTCTCCGGTTTTTCGCCCAACTTCGTTCGTCCATAACTTCGTCATACGATATCCGTTTTTCGAAAACTCGGACTCTATTTCGCGTATTTTTCCGAGACGAACGCAATGGCGTATCCCGTTTCCCTTAGTTCTTTGATTTGAAATTAATTATACTTTAATTTGTGAATTTCACAGTTATAGAATTCGCGGGGTGTTACAATTCCCTAATAGTCATGTCCCCTTGCTTCAGTGATAGGAACCTTAGTCCAAACTTTCCCCGAAAGTTATCCCAAGTCTCAATTGGCCTAGTAGCGGTGGTGACCACCCACCAACGTGCAGCTTCTTCCTTTAGCAACCACACTGCTAATAAAACCTTCCTACGGTCACCTATATCAAAGAAGCCAAAAAGATCTTCGGTTTCTTTCAACCAATTCCTTGCCTCCACATAAGTCTCGGTTCCAAAGAAATTCTTGCAACCCATCGCCTTAAAATCTTGGCAAATCTTTGCGAAGTCAGTTTGAGGATGCTGAGGGGAAGGAGGAAGAGGAACCTCAGCGACAGGAGGAGGAGGAACATCTACGGGGCCGGCTTCGGTCGTCCTAGCCTCCAAAAGTCTCCTATACCAAACGGGTACTTGTACTCCCTCCGGAATAGCAAAGTTATCGACCATACTGAAAACGAAGAAAAAGACAGATTCAGAATGGAGAAAAACGAAGGAATTTTGCTAATGGCTTTTTGGGGAATAGCCTTTAAAATAAACTAGACTTTTCTTTGGAAAATACTTTATACTTGGTTTTGAAAATAGTCTTTCAAAAGTTTTCTAAAAACCTTTTTGTTCCTTCTCGTAAACCATATGCTCTGATACCAAATGTAACACCCCGCCTCCGTCAGGGTGTCTCTTGCAAGCACTCTGACTTTGGAGGGGCGTTTGAATCAGGTAAACATGCATAATGATATATCAAGGCAGAACAAGAACATATGTATATATGTAAACAGAGTAAATAACATAGATAAAACAGCGGAAGATTTCAAACCATTTCAAAACAAGTCTGGTACAACATAATGTCAATTTTCCAAATACACAAGTCTAGATAAAAACAACATTACTGAAAAACTGAAATACACAAGTACTATCCCCAAAATAAGTGATAACCATAGCTAGCTTCATGTCGAAACCGTACATGAGCTGAAATCCCTCAAGCAAGCAATCCGAAATCCAAGCTAAGCTCCAACGTTCCCACTCTGAGAACCGGGGGGGGGGGGGGGGAACGGAAGAAAAGAGGCGAAAGAAAACAGGTCAGTCAAAAAGACTGAGTAAGCCCTACTACAATCAATGTAAACTGATAAAGTTAACTGGCATGAGAAGCAGGGATGAACATAAGGATAACAACATACTAGCATGATGATTAACTAACAAGGTAGATAAAGGTGTCATCGCATAATCAGGATTAAGGTTTTTGCACCACAGGTGTACTAGTAAACTAACATGACTTGAATAAACAAGTATTGATCCCTTGGCCCAAACTTTGGCCCAATAACATAAAGTGACCCTAACACGAGGTCCAATAACATGAAGTGACCCTAACACGAGGTCCAATAACATGAAGTGACCCTAACACGAGGTCCAATAACATAAAGTGACCCTAACACGAGGTCCAATAGCATGAAGTGACCCTAACACGAGGTTCAATAACATGAAGTGACCCTAACACGAGGTCCAATAACATGAAGTGACCCTAACACGAGGTCCAATAACATGAAGTGACCCTAACACGAGGTCCAATAACATGAAGTGACCCTAACACGAGGTCCAATAGCATGAAGTGACCCTAACACGAGGTCCAATAACATGAAGTGACCCTAACACGAGGTCCAACCCAAACGGTCTAGTCGATCGGCTCCCTAAGCCTAACTCGTCACGTGTTGGTGTCAATACGGCCCAAACATAATTGTAGTTGAACTGTGCCGGGTCCACCCTTCGGGTGTATCAAGCCCTAGGGTGCCAACCCCTGGACACCATAAACATGAGTGCACAGTCTCGATCTACTGGTACCCATGCTTGACTTCTCCAAATACGGACTACGTGCACGACCATAGTCCGTCCGGAACTACATCGGCGTACCACCCTGCCGTCGTTTATTGGTCGCTTACCTCCAGCCCAGTAATCGTGCCCCCTCCCTAGCCTAGTCCCTAGGGTCTTAATGATACAAACTTGGGATTACTGCTGGAGTGGGCCCCCATTGCTAGAATTTTCTAGTGGGTTAAGTACGGTTTAACCCTCTTGCTAATCATGGATTAACTTGGTTAAGTGTAACGATGAGTTCACGACTTAACCCTGATTAATCTACCAAGCCCAAATTGGTTAAGTATTAAGTGGACCATGACTTAACCCTAATCACGAGGCATTAATTAATTTAATGCGCCTTAACCTCTCACATTAGACCTTGTTGTGGTTACTAGTTAAGCCGGGCGGGTCCGGGTAGCTTTACACCACAACTTGGTCTAACCTCGGGTTCAAGGTACAACATGGCCAACTTCTCACATTGGGTCCTATTGTTTGTAGCAACTAGTTAAGCCGGTCGGTTCCGGGTAGGTTTACGCTACAAACTCAACCCAACCTCGAGTTGGTCACACTTATCTTTTCTAAGTGTCATGTCCATCATGTTTCCAAAACATGTTACAAATTTTCAAGCATTTGGGTAGACCTAACTTAATAGGTAAATTCCCAAAGGGTAGACCTAACTTAATAGGTAAATTCTCAAGCTTATGTTTTTATGTCTTTTAAGTTTACCCAACCCCAAACGCAATCCCATCGCTTACATATCGCCATAGCGCATAAAGAGTAGAAAGAGGGAACTTGGCATAATCACGACATAAAGGTGTTGAAGCCACAAGTTCAACATGGTGGCATATGAAATGGACATATGTTCATATACTTGCATATTACATTTTTAGGCCTCAAAAGTATGCATAAAACCAAACTTGGCATATTGGTGATACATGGTGCTAAATGACATGTAGAAATGGCCATAAGTTCGCATCTAGCCTCACATGCAAGTTATCATAAGAGATATGATAACTTACATGTTGCCAAAATGCAACCTTTGGCATAAAGCTTGAAGCTTTATGTTCATAAACCCAAGATAAGCTTGCATAACATGATAGCATGAACAAAATGTTCAACCCAAACTTGCATATCATATGACAAACTTGCATAACATAACACGATAAACTTGCATATCATGACATGGCATACTTGCATAACATAACATGATGAACTTGCATATCATAACATGGCATACTTGCATATAAACTTGCATATCACAACATGATAAACTTGCACATCATAGCATAGCAAACTTGCATATCACAACATGATAAACTTGCATATCATAGCATAGTAAACTTGCATATAAACTTGCATATCATACATTTAACTTTAGAGTTTAAGTATGAAAGTAGAATAGGGCTTACAAAGCTTATGAAGACTCAAAAATATGACAAAGCCCTTATGCAATCAAATAGACCCAAAATGCAAGCTCTAACATAAAAACCCTTGAGCCAAAATGATCAAAACTCTTTCTTTATGATGCAAATATAGAAACTTGACTTGAATGCAAGCTAATGATGCTCATACAAGTTTGAAAACACTTGTATGCATGGAAAATCACTTAGAAATTTATTTAGGAATTGTATGAAGAGAGTGGAGGCCATGAGAGGATTGATTTTGCCATAGTTTAGTTACTAGAATGAATAATGATGATTTAGGGTTAGGTTAGGGCCTTATTTATAGAGATTAGGACTAGTTTCAACCCTAGGATTAAACCCTAGTTCCAATCTCAGCCCTCAAAACCGAATCTGGCCCCCAAGCTCAACACAAACCCAAAATTGTGCACCAGGCAGAACTGCCCGGCTGGACCAAGTCGACAGCCAAGTCGACAGGGCTGTCGACTTGGGTCCAACCAAGTCGACTCCCAAGTCGACAGGGCTGTCGACTTGGGTGCTCTGGCGGGAACTTTCCCGCCTAGCCCAATCTGACCTAATTTTTCAAATTTAAACTTGAATTTGAAATCTGTTTTTACTTTGAATTTTTCTGAAAACTTCGTTGGGCCTTAATCGGGTCATACGGACTCCGATTTTCGAAAACTCAGACTCTATTTCGCGTATTTTTCCGAGACGAACACAATGGCATAGCCCGTTTCCCTTGATTCAGATTTTAGAATTAAATTCTGCCTTGATTTACATTATTACAGGTTATTGAAAATACGGGTTGTTACAGATTTGTTATACAATTCATTTACCGAACCTTTCCGCAAATCCATATTTAGTAACTTATTATACTTAACTTGTTTTAATTCCAAAAGTCATTTACCATCTTCCCTTTTCTTATAATCATCTTACTTAACCTAATTATTAAGTAAAGGTTCATTTGGAAAACATTCCATTTAATTCCAACCCTTTTTCACCCTAGTTTATCAAAACTTGGAATTTATTAAAATTCCCTTTACCCGATTCAATTAAAAATCTCATTACTCCTGATTACTTCTTAAATGAATTCATTTAAAAAGTAAATCACTTTGATAATTACTTTATCATCAAATTGAAGTAATTTACTTCCTTATTAACACCCCTAGAAAAATAATTCATTATTTAAAAGATTATTAAATAATAATTAAATAAATAATTTTAAAACATAGTTAACAAAAGATAAATTAACTACTTATAACATTTGTTGACTTCAGTGACTATTCGTAAAAATATTTCTATTAGATCAGTTTGATATAATATCCCACCTCCCTTAAATAGTTGACTTTGTCAACTTATAAACATTAATTAACGGATCTATACCAATCCATAATTTATTTAACTCGATACTTCTGCTTAATTATTTAAATAAACAACTATTTAAGTTTCCTTACCCGTAGGTTAACTTATAATTATCTATTCATAAAAACTTATTAACGATATAAGAATTCGTTATATAAACATTTAATAATTTCTTTGTGAAACCTGATTATGAATAAAGATATATTTATAAACTTTTATTTAAATAACTATTCTACAATAAATTCAAAAACTTCAGTTCAGTTATAAAATTATATTTTATAACTTTAAATTCTGTTAATTCGCCCAACGGCAAAACAGTGTCTTAAAAACAATGGATTTAGGTCATATGCTGCTAATTACTTGATCAATACCATCTACTGATTAAAATCATAACAAATGTTGAATTTAAATTCAACGTTCAACAATCAAAAAGGTTTTAACAACAATGAGTTTTAATCAATTGATATATAAACAATATGATACAAACAACATACACAATATTTTGAGAAATCCGGTTCTATCTCTCCAACCTGTTTTTCCCTACATCACAGATCATTATAATATTTCATAATCGCACATAAATTTTAATTCAATGTATTTAACGATAATAAAATTAACGTCAACCATTCAGTCAACAATATGCACCCAAGGCATCCAATCAACCAATATATATTTTAAATGATTAAATTTTAATTATATGAATCTAACCACATCACAGCAGTCCAGAAAAATATGAGAATTAACTCACCTTAATTTTCGATTGATCGGTTCGTGCATTGTTTCATTTAATTTTAAACTAACGTTTAAAATTAAATGAAAATCTGATTGCTTCTAATCTCTTCCGAACTAGCTTGTACGTGAAGTACTCGTTGCCACGATTGCAACGAATCCTGTTGCACCCAATTTTGTGCATATATGTGAAAATTATAGCTATAACAAGTTAAATAGTTTTAAACGATTGTTTAGTATCTAATTAAGTATATATTAAACTAAACTTATTACCATAAAAATAAAGTAGTTAATGCGACTTAATCTCCCTTCTTCCCGAAAATAAAATCCGCTTTTGCTCCTGACTCAACCGTATATGCTCTTTTCCAGTTTTTTTAATCCTTGCCAGCTGCTTTACACTTTTTTCTCTTTTTCCTAAAGCGAACTGCTGCTCTCACTGTTCACGTCCGGACTCTCCCCAGCCAATTGCATCCTCCCTTCTCTACCAGTCAATGAACCGAACATCCCATCGTTCTTCTTTCCGCGAGCGCCAACCTCTCTTCTCCATCCGCAATCCTCAACCTCCCCCATCTCAAATTCCGTCCTTTCTCCCTCGAGTCAACCACCAAACCGCCCACTGCTCAAACCATTTCCGACTCCTGGACCACCTGAGCCGCCCCCATCGCAACCGCTGACCCGAGACCCGCCAACGCCAAGCACCGACCACCCCAACTCTACACTAGTTTGCCATTGTTCGCGAGTTCAGTATATATATATATATATATATATATATATATATATATATATATATATATATATATATATATATACATATATATACATATATATACACATATATATATATATATACACATATATATGCGATCGTTCAATGGCACCCCAAATAGTGCAGCACCCCATTTGCTCTCTGATTTCCACCAAGTATTTCCCCCTCTCTCCCCTTTCAGTCTCTCTCTTCCCACTACTTTATTTAAATATAAATGAGAGACTATAAACAAGGTGCATTTCGGGGTGCTCCAAAACAGGGTGCCATTGAACCTACCTTATATATATATTTATACATATAAGGCCGAAACCATGCATAGGTTCACACCCCACAACCTTCGTTCACGACTCTACACAGAACCCACTGACCAAACAAGGCACCTTCTTCTAGTTTTGTGAAAGAACGACCCTCCCTTCTTATTCATCACGCGGGTTAAGTATGTATATCTCTTGAAGAGGCTGATGGGTTTTGTGACATTATTTGATTTTGTTTGAACCCTTTTGAAGCTGTTGTTGTCTAGAGAAAGAGAAAATGAAGGGAATTGGTACCCATCGATCGTTCTGAGATGATGGAACTAACAGCAATTCGTTTATTATCACTACTTTTTTTTAAGGGGAGCGCGATTTCACTTTCGAAGAGAGAGAGAGAGAGTTTGGATTCTGCTTCGTGGAAGAAAGGAAGCACGGTTATAAACAGGAAAGAAAAGGAGGAGTCATTTTCATGTTCAGATTTTTCACGGGTGCGGATCCTCTGGACCGGGGTCCCTGTTCCCGTGGTACCAACAAATCAAATTGCTCTAATTCAAACAATTTACACTTTGCCCTCTGAATTTTTCTGAATTCCGATTTGGAATTCAGGGGGCAAAGTGCAAATTGCTCCGAAATGGGATAATTTGATTGGTCCGGACCAAGGAAAACAGAGACCCCCTGGTCCAGGCGATCCAACCCCATTTTTCATATGGTTCTGTTACTACGGAAAGAAACATGTGAGATGTTTTAGAACAGACAGAGATAATTTCCTGTTTCAAGAGTCACATGATCTCGATTAGAAGGTGGAAAAATGGTACATGACAGTGATATATATATATATATATATATATATATATATATATATATATATATATATGATACACCTCTTATATTGCACGTGAATTCTCCCCTTTAATCTCCACCATCCATTTTCCCACTCATTCTCTCTCTTTCCACTAAGAAATAATATTGAAATGAGAAGAGAGAGAATGAGTGGAGAAATGGATGGTGAGATTAAGAGGGAGAGTTCACGTGCAATATAAGAGGTGTAGTGGAACCCTTCTCATATATAAATAGGGCCGTCAATATAAAAGGTATAGCAGAACCCTTCTCATATATATATATATATATATATATATATATATATATATATATATATATATATATAGTGTGTGTGGTGCTAAACGCACCCCAGTATGTTCTTCCTAATACCACAATTAAAAAAATAAAACTCATTAAATTTTATGTGCTTCCTAATACCACGTTACCTCTCCATTGTAATCTCCCACTCAATCATTTTTTGTTGAACTAATCACGTATCAAGCTAATATAAATACCCTAATATTTCGTAATTGTTGTCTTCTTCGCATCTCTCGCGAAATAATTCAAATTCGTGTGGTAATCTCTCAATTGTTTGGTGATCTGAAAACCTTAATCTCTCACTTCTCTTCTAGTTTGCTTAATTCAAATCTTATTCACGACTTTTGTATATTGCGGCATCGAATTCGTTGATCGTTTATAGATCTAGGATTTAGCTCGTTGATCGGTTTTACAAATGGGGACGAACGAATATCGGGCAAAATAGAAATAGGGTAAAACAGTGTGGTAGCCCATATTTTTTAAGTGTGGTATTAAGAAGAGCGTAATACTAATTCTTGTGGTATTTTTTAGTCGTAGTATTAGGAAGAACATACTGAGGTGTCCTTAGCATCACGCTATATATATATATATATATATATATATATATATCATTCAGGATGGATTATGCATCGGGCCGTCAATTTCTAACATGACCCGAAACACGACTCGTAAGCCGCACAAAAAAATCCGACTCATTTATAAACGGGTCAATTTCGATTTTTGGGTCAACCCGCTCTGACCCGTTTAATAAACGGGTTGACCTGACCCGACCCATGAACCCGTTTCTGAACCGTCATGACCCATTTAATATAAAGCATATTTTTATTACTCAACAATCTACACATAGGCGTAACCCAGTCCACTACCCATTTGCCGCTCTACCCCAATTTACCAATTACCAAACCGCCACTCATTCAGTCATTCTAATTTCTGCGGTTCTACCTCTTCACAGATTCACTCCTTCACGTTTTCATGTTTATTCCCACATTATCAACATTTTACATTTTTATTCTCGTCTTAGCTTGCAACAAGTGAATGACAACAACACCCATCTTTCATGTTTTCATCTTCTTATACAGATATTTTTCTTAATGGGTTACACGAATCAAACCCGAAACCCGCACGATTATAAATGGCTCAACCCGAAACCGACCCGTTTAATAAACGGGTTGAGCTGACACGACCCGTACTCAACCCGAACATGACTTGACCCGACCCGACCCATTGACAGCCCTAATTTTGCAGCAAGATTTTGAGAGGCTCATAAAAGAAATCTTATGCAGGGATATCTTCTGATTTGATGAATGATGTTTTGTTTGAAATTGACTGAAAATTTTATTAAACTGACTAATGATTTATACAGCGTACAACATTCGATGTTTATAATACGCACGACCGCACACAAGCTCCAATTAAAATGGAATTTGAAAATATACAATAATATTAAAATATTATAATCGGTCATACCTGAGCAGAATTTCACATAGTTTCATAACAAATTATTCCAGGTTGAATTCCAAGCCAAATCGATATTAAAAATAATAAATATACCTTTATTTAATATAATTAAACGTAATAATTTATAAACGAATTTCATAACGACTATTTCAAAATTTGATCTGAACATATAACAAAATCTACAATATGAAAACTCGTTTTTCTCTTCCATTAGAAAAATATTATCCAATAGATTCGTGCGTTTCTTGTTTCGAAGAAATCCGACTTATATTGGAACCTTTACAACCATTTAAAGTCAAAGCGTTATATTACGAACTACCGCGTCACTACAGTTCGTTTTATAATCAAATTATAAACTAAACATTCAAACATCATTTAATAAACGAAATCGTTAATAATATTCAAAACCAAACAACATTAGACCCTTTTGAGTAGCCAGTTGACATTATATTGCAAATTATACAAATTCCGACCATTCTAGAATTTAAACTATTATTTTATTATTTATATTAATAAAATATTCAAAATTATTGAATTCAAGCTAATTAACTGAAACAACATTTAAAACCATTTTAAAATATTAAATAAAACGGTTAAAAATCTGGGTCGTTACACATTCATTTTGTTGCATAAGCAAGATGTTATAAGACTCGTGCCTTGTTCCAATTAACACAATACAATGGTAAGAGAAAAAACATATATAATGGTTAACATATATACATAAACGTCCACAAATTATACATACTTTCTTCAATTTCACGATCACTACTAAATATGTATAACTTAAGATGCCATAAACTACCATTACGCTATCGGAGATAATTGCAATCACTAACCAGCCATAAGTTATCAAATTATGAAATTTTAGATTTAGGGTAAAAAAAAGATTTTTGATGAAAATAAGAGGTATACCAAACATAGAGAGCAATAGATATTGAGTACATATTTTGGGAGAATCCAAAAGCTCAAAATTGGTGATTGGAAGGTTGGAGGGGGGAAATGGAGGTTCTAGGTTTAGATTTTTTCGTACTGGAAAATGAGGAAGAAGAAGGCTCGGTTGTTTCTATATCTCATGATTTTTCGATGGTTTCTGACGCCATCGACGACCCATCGGAGCTGTTGCCCAGCTACATTGGTATTGCTCCCTTTTCTTGTAGTGTCAATCAACAATCACCTAAGATCATTCAATCACCATTTTATCTCAAAATCTAACATGGTATCAAAGCTAAAAGGTTTGCAGCATTCCCCATCAGAGTAACTTCATAAGTTTGGGTTGTATCCTCTAAATCTTAATCACATTATTAGGCTTTACATCGTTTGGTCATGTCACCTAAGAGAAGTGAGTGTTAGATTTGTTTCTTTATCCTCTCACCTCTCGGTTGCATCAAGACCATCTGTTTCTTCCTCTTTCATGGTGTACCACTAGTGCCATACCAAGAAGTGGTACCTCTATGTGCTATCTTATTAAATTTATGCCCAACTGTTTCCCCGCTATACCATGTAGCAGATTTCTACCACTAAGCCATTTCCAAATAGCCTCTGAAATAGTCTTTCTGCTTTAAGCCCAGCTATATTCTGATATTCCCGATATATCCCATTATTTACGCTATATGTTCTATAAAAGAAATGAATTGAAAATGGGCATTTTCACATTATTTCCACTATAAATAAAGTTTACATTTATTTACATAAATTAGCACATGCATTTATTTAAAATTAAGAATGTACTAATTATAATCAAATTGAATGTACATTAAACATGATTTTTATATGCTATTTTAGACTCATCCACTATATCCCGCAATTTCCTCTCTTTATCCCCACCATGACTTTTTGCACCTCCGCCGCATTGGATCCGCTGAGCACTTTAAGAATGTACCAATTATAATCAAACTGAATGTTAATTTTCTATTTATTTATCATTTGTATATTTGTAAAAGCATTAAATATGATTTTTATATGCTATTTTAGACTCATCCTCTATTTCCTCTCTTTATCCCCACCATGACTTTTTGTACCTCCGCCGCATTGGATCCACTGAGCACTTTAATTGCACAAGTGCTATAATCATCACACCACTTTGGTTTGCGTCTGATTTCTATACAAATCAGTAATCCATATCTTTTTATCCCTTTCTTGATTTTTTATCAAGTTTTTCTCATTGTATCATCATGGCCAACCAATGTGATAATGGCAGCCCTCAATTGTCACCTTCAAGAGTCTCTCAAAGTCAACTAGATCTAACTCATGATCCGATGAAAGCCATCATCAAACCCAAAGTCTATTAATTTTAGTTCAACTCAATAAATCAAACTACCTACTTTGGAAACTACAAAAAGAAATAGTACTTAAAAGATATGGGTTGGATGACTATATTCTTGAAACAAAGATTATAGGTCTAAAATTTACAAGAGACAATGAAGATAGACATGTGCCAAATCTAGATTACATGACACATCAAATACAAGACATTTTTGTGTGTTCTTCGATGATGTCATCCATCAGTACAACAATTCTACCATAACTAATTAGATACTAAACTGCCCAAGGAATCTGATCAGCTGCTGAAAGAAATTTCACCTCCTAGTTATCTGCCAGAATAATGCAACATAGAAGGCAGTTATAGAACATTAGAAAGGATAACATGACTATGAATGAGTATTTACTCAAAGTCAAGAAGTATGATCAACCAGTCTTTGTTGTACATAAAGCATCAAAATCTAAACATGTTTTTATCAATTATTAGTGGGTTGGATGATGATGACTATGAAGCTGTTGTGACAATCATCTTCTCCTTGGATCCCACGCCATCTATACAATACGTCTATTTAATATTACATGCATATGAGGGGAGAATTGAACATGAAAGAACTATGAGTTCTAAATTCTCAATTAATTACACTCCCAATAAGTGCAAAATAAGAAGAAAAGAATTATGTGACAAGTGGGCAATTTAGTAATTCCCAAAGAGGTGGCCAGACAAACAGAGCAAGAGGAAAAGGCTTTAGAAAGAGTAATAACAGCATAAAAAGGTACCAGATTTATGAGAAGTTTGGACACGATACAAATAAATACTATTACAGATTCAATGCTAACAACACACCCTCCCAACAAAGCAACAACCCTAGTGCTAATATGGTCAATATGCAAAAAGACAGCAAAAAAGGGCAGGTAGAATCTTAAATGCTTACACTGCTAAAGTTGAAGACATAAGTGATGATTGTTGGTTCAGGAGCTACCAACCATGTGGCCAACAATCTAAACAACCTAAACTTGGATAACAATGAATACAAAGGTACACAAATCTTCTTGTTGGTAGTGGGAAAACTGTTCATATCACACACACTGGAAATGCAAAGATTGATGGACCCAAACAGTTATTCTTAAAGAACATGTTTAGGGTTCTATCAATTAAGAAAAACTCAGTGAGTGTTTCCTATTTTGCAAAAGATAATAATGTATATTTTGAGTTTTACCCTAATACATGCATAGTAAGAGATATATTGATATAAGAACTAGTTTTGCAGGGTAAAGAGATTATACAAGTTTGATGTTTCTAATTCAATAACCTCTGAGTACAATGGAAAAACATGTATATTGACAGTTATGAATGATTCAGAATGTTGTAAAGTGTTTTGATTTATGGCACAGTAAAATGGGACACCCTAGTACAAAAAATTTCAAACATGTTACTGATAATGATGATATTCCCATTCATAAAATTCCTACACCATATGTATGCAAATTTTGTTAAATGGGGAAGAGTCATAAAATCGCATTTCCAGACTCTCAAACTAACTACACCATGCCACTTGAACTAATAGTCATTGTTCAATAAGGTCTTACTCGAATTTGTTTAAACTGTGGTTACAAGTATTTGTAGGATCTAAATTAACCCTAGAGGGGGGTGAATAGGGTTTATCACAGATTTTCACAGAGTAATTAAATAATCACAGCACAGATTAAAAACAGAATAAATGCAGAAAATAAATAACACACAGATATACCCAGCTTCGGCAAAACCCTGCCTACTGCTGCATTCCCCAAGGTTTCTACTAGGAGTTAAAACAATCTCTACGCTTACAATCCCCTGTAAACTCGCAACACTCGCTCCCAACTGTTCTTAACCCTACGCTCAAAACCCTGCACTGGTTTTTATCCCCAAAACCAGATTTCCCCGAATTACAAACCCTGTAATTCGTCTCCCTAGTTTTAGAGACAAACTAGAAAACTCTGGACTGATTACAAAGTTGAAAACAATAAAAATTAAAATGAAAACCCTAGTTTAAAACAAAACCCTAGTTTTGTTTTATAAGATCCTTCTTAATAAGAAAACCTTAGTTTTGATATAGGCTTGGCCGACCCCTTGTATTTGCTTCACCACTTTTTTTTTTGCTTGACCTCTTTCCTCAAAAATGGCGGCGGCTCTTGATAGATTCCTAGGGTTTCTTTAAATCCCTAAATCGCGAGTGTATGATTCATTCTATGATGCTCGAATCTGTTTAGCTTCGATCTCTGGAGGCTGGCGCTTTTTCAAAGGTTTGTGCTTCTCGTTAAACTCGACTTCGACGGCTCTAGGGTTTCGATTCTATTCAACTTGAGGTCGCCACTTTCTTGTGTGATGATTTCGAGTTATTCAGTGGCTATCCTCTTCTTCGATCGAACGTTGATGAGTGTTGAACTGAAACCAAGTAATCTCCTTTTTACTGGTATGAATTTAATTCGGATTTTTTGTTTTTTGCTTGTTCGAACTTGGATAAATAATTGCCGATGAGGATTGGTGTTTAAATAGGATTGAAATTCGATATATTTGCTCTGATTTCGTCTTAGACTTGATTTGATATATTCGAAAATTTTGGAGCTTGAAATCTTCTAGAATTCTGATGATTTCTTCGATTCAAATTTTTTGGAGTAATTTGCGTTTATCCTGTATAATTTAAACTTGAATTTCCTGCTTTTAAATCAATCCCTTGATTTTTGAAACTTGAAATCTTCAAACTTGTATGTGAATTCCTGAATACTCGCATGAGAATTCTGGGCTTTCTCTAGTTGAATTTTGAATTAGTAACTTGAATGGTTTTTCTGAATATATTTCATACTTCCAAGTTTAAACCCTGATTTCTGGAATTTTAAAAGATTCTTTGAATCATTCTTTTCAAAAACATTTTTCCTGTCTTTAAAACTGATATGAACAGTTGCTTTACACTTTGCCGAGTATAGATGAACATTTGAATTTGTGAATGGATACTTTGCTTAAGTAATTTGCTCTTGTTCACTTCTGTTGATCAAAATGGGTACTGCACTTGAATTTTGCATGTTGTCGCTTTGGGCTTCTATGCCCTTATTTGTATTACTGGCATATACATGCTAAACTGTTGCCATCTAAACTTTGAACTTTTAACTTTGAACTAATTAAAGAAAATACTATGGTTGATCTGCTTGACTCTTTTGGGTATTCATATGTATGTTGCTTTACCCCTGAGTGTTTGTGCATGTGTGTTCTTTAGCTGCTCCACTGTTTTGAGTTTGTGCCTTGTCTTTGTATTACTTGCTTTTTCCCATGACTGGTTGAACCGATTTATTCACGCTTTGATAAGACCAGACACTGTACTTGATCATGTATACCCTTGAATCTGAATCAAACAGTTTACCCATGTATATACTGCCTTGAGCTCCTGTGAACTATGTATAGTCTTGTTGCATCATTCATACTCTGTGTATCACCATGATGCTGAACCATGTTGTTTGCAACCTTGTTTCACCTATGCTCCAGACTTTTTTAATCATTTACTCGAACCATATTCTTGTAATTGAAAATGCATTGCACTTTTCTTATTGCACCATCTTTGTGCACCTTCTCCCTTATTTTAAGTGGTGTTATGTAAGCTTACCATCTTCATTGTCGGCTTGTTCATGTTCATGTTGTTGCCCTTTTGCTGAACCATTTCAATGTTTCATTGATGCTTGCCTTGAGTCATTGACTTTTATGTTGACTTGTACCTTGCTTAGTGTATGTTTCCACCAGATTTAAAATATGTTGTTTCATAGATTGTTTTATATTTTCTCTATCATGGTGACTGTGTTGAGCTGAACCTTCCACTTGCTCGACCCTTGCACTCTTGTTAAAATGTGTTAATCCTTTACATGCATGTGAACACCATATATATCCCTGGCTTGATAAAAAACAGTTACCACACTTGGTTATGCCATTCACTAAACTTGTTGTTTTTGCCTTCTCGATCAATTTTCATTGCTGCTTTGATTTGAACCTTGTTTGTGCTATTTTGAAAATTGATTTGATCTCGACCACTTGCACACTGATTTGCACTGAGTCGAGAAGGTCCACGCAGCTACTCCTCAGTTGCACACTGGATTGGCGAGGCAGTGCACACGTGTGTGTATGCAGCCATCCAGACGATCTTTTCTGTCCCTGCATATCATACCAAGTCTAGAAAAATGATGAGAAACACACCGTAATTCTGAGGCAAATAAAATTTAAAAATAATTTTTTTTATTTGTTTGTTTATAATTTTATTTTTGTTGTAGTCTACTGTGTGTGTTCTTTTGTATGAACAGGTATGAAGATGACTGAATTGACTGTGGAATGCTGTGAAGTCAAGAAGACTGAAGATGATGATATTCATATGTGTCGGTATATACGAGTGAGCTGTATAGAAATGTAATGTATATGAAAGTGTAAGTGTTGTAAAGAGGAGCTGAGTACGAAATTGAAAATTTTGAAATGTATATCAATGATGTATATACAAATAGTGAAGTTGTAAATCTGTACTGTTTAAATATTGAAATAAAATATTCTTGTTCAAATAAAATACTGTGTGAATATTTAAATTTTTGTATAGTTGTATTTTATTCAAATAGAAATATTATATTGCTATCTGTTGTGTAGTATACCAGTACAGTTACAAACACATTCAATAATAAAATAAATTTGGTTGTTATCATCAAACAAAAATCATATATTCGTGTATACAACACTGTTATATACAACAATCTCCCCCTTTTGATGATGACAAACAAATAAAAGATTTTGAATGTGTTTGAATGTGAAATATATTACTCCCCCTATTTGTATGCTCCCCCTACAACTGAACTCCCTCTATATATGTGGAAAAATATGATGAAATCCAATTGACCATTCTCCCTCTAGGTATTTAATTTCCAATCTTAAAATATTTTTGAATTGTATACCCATCAATCAAAATCTTGACCATTCTCCCCCTTTTGTTATCATCAAAAGGAAAATAGAATTCGAAACAGTGATGAATATAGACTAAAAATATAAATTCATATTCAGAGAGAGAATATATATCGTAAAACCCATTTAATCAAACAAAAATCATAATAATCTTTAAATCAGAAGCAAATTTCACTTTCAGAATGAATGGATTTACGATGGATTTTTTCGAGTGAGGAGAGTTCAATAAAAATTGAATATTTGAATATGAATTTTAAAGATTTTAAGTATGCTAAAAAAAATTGTGTTAAGCACTTTCTAACCACGCATAGCCCAAAGGTGTTTTAAATGGGGTTAGTAGTAACTTAACTTTATCCTCTCTAATGAGTTCCATCCATGCACAGCCCGAAGGTCTTTTAAGTGAGAATGGAAGCACATAGAAATTAAGGTAATTCACCCACGCATAACCGCAAGGATTTTTATATGGGAGTGAATACCAAGGATAAATGATTTATTTATTTTATTTTATTTTTAATTTTAAGAATAATTAGAACTCCCCAAATTAAATAAAACCATGATGAATGACAGAAATATGGTAGATATAGAAGATGGTCGTGAAATAAGCTCTAATTCAAAGATATTATAAAATTTGTCCAATCATCCTATGATTTAAAATAATATCTCCTCTAGTTAAGAATTATACCATAGTCACAACTCATCACAATTTCATAAATCTATTAACTATTTTGATGAGTCACAAAATGGTTCAAATTAATCAATAATTTCAATTTTTGAATAAATAATCAAAAATAATTTTAAAATTGAAAATATTAATTTCAAGAGGAGTTTTTGAAAAATGCAAGTTGAAAATCAGCTTAAAAAAATCAATCAGTTAAAAAAAAATGAAATTTTCTAATATTTTTAACACTGATTGCTCCTAGACAATTTTTAAAACCATTTTAATTCAAATTGCCTATGAATTTTAACTAAATCCAGTCACTGATTTTCCAAACTTATCATTTAATCACCAATGAATCAAATCAATTTCCTTATCAGAGCAGCACAAGATTATTTTCAGAGAATTTTTGGACAAACTCAAGAAACAGTCAACTTATCAAATCTGAAGATAATTATTTGAAATCACCAAAAAAAATCAATTTTTAATAATCCAAGAATTTCAACAATCCATAACGAATGATTTCAAAAACAGCCAAGTAAAAATAAACTAAAAGGAATAAAAGTACGAGTTTAGAGATCATACCTGACTTACCGTAATCAACGTGATGCAATGAATCTCCAACTCTGAATCTATGGCTAAGGAACTCCAAATAATTTGATATATGAATCAACTTGAATTTTATCTCACTAAAGTACAGTTGTTCCTTAGCCTCCTACGATACCTAAATGTTTATATGATCGAGTGGTCTAACAAAAGTTGTTTTACCACTCTTATCTTCGTTTACACGTTTTGGTACCCAAACCCGTTTATATAACAATCCATTACTATTCACTAGCGTACCCTTTGGAACCCAAATTTGTTTAGATTTGCTTAAATTTATTTTGTTAATTTTTGGAATCCAAACAGATTTAAATGAATTGTTTTTAAACGAGTTATCAATTTGTTTATGATTTAAAAATCCTTTGAAATTGTTAAATTTCAAAAATTCAGTTTGATTGTTTTCAAAGCCAATTAAAGGATTTTTAAACTCATTAGAATTTTGTTTTTTAACTTGATCAGATTCAAATCCAAGTCCCTTTTTATTCTGAACAAAAAATTGATTTTTTAACAACATATTCAACGATTTCTCTCCTTTAGAAAATTTAGTCAAAGCTGACTCAAGTCGTTGAATTTTAAATTTAAGATCGCTATTTTCTTTCATTAAATTTGAACAACGATTAATAGCGATTTTCCTCTTTTTAGCATCAGTCTGTTTTAAAATCAAATTTTCGTTTTCAAGTGCTTTGATTCTAGCATCGAACTTGGAAATTTTACTTTCAAATTGTTTTCGCTTTCCAAAATCAAGTTTTTCAGATTCTCTAAACTTTTCAATCTCCTTTTCAAAATCATGATTTTCATTTTTCAAATTCATGTTTTCACTTTTAAGTAACTCAAGATCAGTTTTTAATTTCAAAAAATCGTTACTCAAAAATTGACATTTTTCGCATTCTGAAACTGGTGAATTCTTAACTTTTTCAAGTTTTCTTTCTAAACTATTATTTTCATGAACTAGTTTTGACCTATCAGATTTTAATTTCTTAACTTTTAGTTCAAGAGAGTCAATAGTTTTTGTGAGGTCGTGACACATTAGAATTAATTCTTTATAAGTAAAATTCGATACCTCACCAGAATCCTCTTCACTACCTTCTGAATCAGATTGAGCCATAAGACACAAGTTAGCTTCCTCTTCATCACTTTCAGAAACTTCTTCTCCTTCTTCGTCATCCTAAGTAGCAGCAAAAGCCTTCTTCTTCCTTCTGAACTTCTTCCTCTTTTCATTTTTAAGCTGTGGGCAATTTGGTTTGATATGACCGGGTTTCTTGCAATTGTAGCAAAACACTTCATCGTCTGAATTATCTGAACTTTTGGACTTGTCGGTTTTTGAATTCTTCTTTCGTGGTTTGTATTTTCCTTTGGCCCACTTTTTCAAAACCATGGCTAGCTCTTCAGTAGGATCATCATCATTACTTTCAACAGAATTATTTAGAGCGATCGTCTTTTTCTTTGATTCAGAATCCTTTCGTTCTTCTCTTGCTTTTAATTCGATCTCGTATGTAATCAGATTTCCGATCAACTCTTCCATGCTTACTTTATTCAGATCTTTTGATTCTTGTATTGCCGTCACCTTAGCTTCAAAATTCATCGGTAGCACTCTCAATATTTTTCTGATCAATTCCACTTCGGTATAGGTTTTGCCAAGAGCTTTTGCATTGTAGACTAGTGACGAGAAGCGTCCATACATCTCTTTTATATCTTCGTCTCGTTGCATAGAGAAATTTTCATATTCGTTGCTGAGAAGAGCGAGACAAGATTCCTTCACTTGAGATGTACCTTCGTGTGTGACCTCCAATGTATGCCATATTTCCTGCGCAGTCTCATAATGAGAAATTCGATTAAATTCAGTTTTATCAAGAGCACAGATTAAAGCATTCATCGCTTTGGCATTAGTTGAAAATAATTTTTTATCATTAGCATCCCACCTGTCTTTTGATTTAGGAATTTCAACACCACTAACTATAACAGTGGGGGATCTATAACCCGTTTCGATAATATCCCACACGTCATAGTCGACTGAACTCGAATAAATTTTCATCCTAGCTTTCCAATATGCATAATCAGTTCCATTAAAAATTGGTGGCCTAGCTATGGACTGACCCTCAGAAAACGCGTTATTGGACAGATTCATGACTCTAGAGTTAAAATAAAATAAAAAATACCTGCTCTGATACCACTTGTAGGATCTAAATTAACCCTAGAGGGGGGGTGAATAAGGTTTATCACAGATTTTCACAGAGTAATTAAATAATCACAGCACAGATTAAAAACAGAATAAATGCAGAAAATAAATAACACACAGATATACCCAGCTTCGGCAAAACCCTGCCTACTGCTGCATTCCCCAAGGTTTCTACTAGGAGTTAAAACAATCTCTACGCTTACAATCCCCTGTAAACTCGCGACACTCGCTCCCAACTGTTCTTAACCCTACGCTCAAAACCCTGCACTGGTTTTTATCCCCAAAACCAGATTTCCCCGAATTACAAACCCTGTAATTCGTCTCCCTAGTTTTAGAGACAAACTAGAAAACTCTGGACTAATTACAAAGTTGAAAACAATAAAAATTAAAATGAAAACCCTAGTTTAAAACAAAACCCTAGTTTTGTTTTATAAGATCCTTCTTAATAAAAAAACCCTTAGTTTTGATATAGGCTTGGCCGACCCCTTGTATTTGCTTCACCACTTTTTTTTTTTTTTTTGCTTGACCTCTTTCCTCAAAAATGGCGGCGGCTCTTGAGAGATTCCTAGGGTTTCTTTAAATCCCTAAATCGCGAGTATATGATTCATTCTATGATACTCGAGTCTGTTTAGCTTCGATCTCTGGAGGCTGGCACTTTTTCAAAGGTTTGTGCTTCTCGTTAAACTCGACTTCGACGGCTCTAGGGTTTCGATTCTATTCAACTTGAGGTCGCCACTTTCTTGTGTGATGATTTCGAGTTATTCAGTGGCTATCCTCTTCTTCGATCGAACGTTGATGAGTGTTGAACTGAAACCAAGTAATCTCCTTTTTACTGGTATGAATTTAATTCGGATTTTTTGTTTTTTGCTTGTTCGAACTTGGATAAATAATTGCCGATGAGGATTGGTGTTTAAATAGGATTGAAATTCGATATATTTGCTCTGATTTCGTCTTAGACTTGATTTGATATATTCGAAAATTTTGGAGCTTGAAATCTTCTGGAATTCTGATGATTTCTTCGATTCAAATTTTTTGGAGTAATTTGCGTTTATCCTATATACTTTAAACTTGAATTTCCTGCTTTTAAATCAATTCCTTGATTTTTGAAACTTGAAATCTTCAAACTTGTATGTGAATTCCTGAATACTCGCATGAGAATTCTGGGCTTTCTCTAGTTGAATTTTGAATTAGTAACTTGAATGGTTTTTCCGAATATATTTCATACTTCCAAGTTTAAACCCTGATTTCTGGAATTTTAAAAGATTCTTTGAATCATTCTTTTCAAAAACATTTTTCCTGTCTTTAAAACTGATATGAACAGTTGCTTTACACTTTGCCGAGTATAGATGAACATTTGAATTTGTGAATGGATACTTTGCTTAAGTAATTTGCTCTTGTTCACTTCTGTTGATCAAAATGGGTACTGCACTTGAATTTTGCATGTTGTCGCTTTGGGCTTCTATGCCCTTATTTGTATTACTGGCATATACATGCTAAACTGTTGCCATCTAAACTTTGAACTTTGAACTAATTAAAGAAAATACTATGGTTGATCTGCTTGACTCTTTTGGGTATTCATATGTATGTTGCTTTACCCCTGAGTGTTTGTGCATGTGTGTTCTTTAGCTGCTCCACTGTTTTGAGTTTGTGCCTTGTCTTTGTATTACTTGCTTTTTCCCATGACTAGTTGAACCGATTTATTCACGCTTTGATAAGACCAGACACTGTACTTGATCATGTATACCCTTGAATCTGAATCAAACAGTTTACCCATGTATATACTGCCTTGAGCTCCTGTGAACTATGTATAGTCTTGTTGCATCATTCATACTCTGTGTATCACCATGATGCTGAACCATGTTGTTTGCAACCTTGTTTCACCTATGCTCTAGACTTTTTTAATCATTTACTCGAACCATATTCTTGTAATTGAAAATGCATTGCACTTTTCTTATTGCACCATCTTTGTGCACCTTCTCCCTTATTTTAAGTGGTGTTATGTAAGCTTACCATCTTCATTGTCGGCTTGTTCATGTTCATGTTGTTGCCCTTTTGCTAAACCATTTCAATGTTTCATTGATGCTTGCCTTGAGTCATTGACTTTTATGTTGACTTGTACCTTGCTTAGTGTATGTTTCCACCAGATTTAAAATATGTTGTTTCATAGATTGTTTTATATTTTCTCTATCATGGTGACTGTGTTGAGCTGAACCTTCCACTTGCTCGACCCTTGCACTCTTGTTAAAATGTGTTAATCCTTTACATGCATGTGAACACCATATATATCCTTGGCTTGATAAAAAATAGTTACCACACTTGGTTGTGCCATTCACTAAACTTGCTGTTTTTGCCTTCTCGATCAATTTTCATTGCTGCTTTGATTTGAACCTTGTTTGTGCTATTTTGAAAATTGATTTGATCTCGACCACTTGCACACTGATTTGCACTGAGTCGAGAAGGTCCACGCGGCTACTCCTCAGTTGCACACTGGATTGGCGAGGCAGTGCACACGTGTGTATATGCAGCCATCCAGACGATCTTTTCTGTCCCTGCATATCATACCAAGTCTAGAAAAATGATGAGAAACACACCGTAATTCTGAGGCAAATAAAATTTAAAAATAATTTTTTTATTTTTTTGTTTATAATTTTATTTTTGTTGCAGTCTACTGTGTGTGTTCTTTTGTATGAACAGGTATGAAGATGACTGAATTGACTGTGGAATGCTGTGAAGTCAAGAAGACTGAAGATGATGATATTCATATGTGTCGGTATATACGAGTGAACTGTATAGAAATGTAATGTATATGAAAGTGTAAGTGTTGTAAAGAGGAGCTGAGTACGAAATTGAAAATTTTGAAATGTATATCAATGATGTATATACAAATAGTGAAGTTGTAAATCTGTACTATTTAAATATTGAAATAAAATATTCTTGTTCAAATAAAATACTGTGTGAATATTTAAATTTTTGTATAGTTGTATTTTATTCAAATAGAAATATTATATTGCTATCTGTTGTGTAGTATACCAGTACAGTTACAAACACATTCAATAATAAAATAAATTTGGTTGTTATCATCAAACAAAAATCATATATTCGTGTATACAACACTGTTATATACAACAGTATTACATATCATTTATGGATTCTTATTCGAGATTTGTATGGATATAACTATAGAAATCAAAATCTGAATCTTGCAGCACTGTTATATGGATTATTGCTAAGGTTGACAACATGACTGGTAATAAAGTGGACATACTTCAATAGATGGTGGAAAAGAATTTTAACCATTAAAACAATTTTTTGAAAAAAAAAGGAATTTGTCATAGAACAACATGCCCTTATACTTCAATGAAAAATGTTATTATAGAGAGAAAACATAGACACGTTGTTGAGATTGACTTCACTCTACTTGATTAAACTTCTACGCCATTAAAATTTTGGCTAGAAGCATTTACCGCTATTGTACATTTGATTAATTTAATCCAAAACAAAGTTCTTAAGTTCAAATGTCCATAGGAGGTACTTAATTTAGATTAAACCAGATTACAAACACTTAAAATTGTTTGGTTATCAATATTTTCCCTATTTAGTATGATATAAATTTGATTTTAGATCATCCCAAGCACTTTTTTGTGGTACTGCAATACTCAAAAGGGCTGCAAGTGTTTAGACAGCAAGGGTAACATATACATATATATAGACATGTGATATTCAATGAAGATGTTTATCCCTTTGGTCAAACAAAAATTTTGACTACAGAGAAAGTGGTAAATCCAAGACTATCTATTCTTATTTTAGGAAAAGTAAGACTATCTATTCTTGACATACCTGATGAAGTAGAAGTGATTGTGCTAACTTAGCAAAAGGACAATGACACCAACACTAGCCCTCAACTCACATTACCTACATTTGGACCTTGTCAAGGGGTACAAAGCATGTTAGTTGGCAATAGCAGTCAGTAAAATCAAGGCATTAGTAATGATAGTGCAAGTCAAGAGCCTAGTACAAACACCAGTTCTACAAGTAACAATGATCATGGAACTAATGTGAGAGACAATGCAAACTGGCATCCTATGTTAACATAGCAAATTATAGGGTGTTCAAACCTAAAGTCATTAATGCTTCCATAATACATGAGGAGCCATCAACATACACTAAGGCTATTTACTGTTATAAGTGGAAAACAACCATGGAAGAAGAGTAAAGTGCTCTAATTAAAAAAACATGGACCCTTGTTAAAAAGCTAAAGAAAAACATATAATTGGGCGTAAACGGACTTTCAAACACAAGAAAAATGTTGATGGTTCAATATCTGAGTATAAAGCAAGGCTTCTTACAAAGCCATTCACAACAGTATGGTTTTGATTTCTCAGAAACCTTTTCATCTATTGTAAAACCATTCTCAATTAGAGTAATTTTAACTATTTCCTTATACAGGAATTGGAACATCAAGCAATTGGATGTAAATAATGCTTTTCTTAATGGTGTGTTGGAAAAAGAAGTCTTTATGGAGCAGCCATAGGGTTTTATTCAATAAAGAAACAAAGAGATGGTGCGCAAACTCAGTAAAGCTATATATGGCCTAAAACAAGCACCACGAGTGTGTTTTGATAAGCTGAAGTCACATCATGTTAAACATGACTATAACTTAACAAAATCCGACAATCTAATATTTATTAAAATTACTGACATCATTGTAACATACATTCTAATTTACATTGATGATTTCATAATTACAAGTAACAATGAGTCTGAAATTAGAAATATCATTCAAATTCTCAACGCAGAATTTTCAATAAGAAATGTAGGAATTTGAGTTACTTTCTAGAAATTGAGGTAAAAAGGACATCAAATTCAGAAATGCATATCAATCAAAGGAAATACTTTTAGAAATTTTGTACAGAGCTAAAACGGATCAAGCTAACCCCCTAACAGCTCCAATGGTCAGTAAAAATCAACTGCCTAAAATAAAGGATAAACTATTCAAAATGATAAATTGTGAAGGAGCATTGTAGGAGCAATGTAATATGTTACCTTAACAAGGCCTGACATACCGTACAATGTTAATAAAGTCAGTCAATACGTGCAGAAGCCCCTAGACAATTATTGAAAGGAAGTAAAAAGGATCCTTATATGTCTAAAGGGGACTATTAACCGTGGAATCATTCTAAAATCAAGTCAAACACTCAACATAACCGCTTATGCTGATGTAGACTGAGGTACTGACCATGATGGATGAAAGTCTACATCAGGCTACTGTAACTACTTAGGAAGAAATCTAGTTTCTTGGTATGCTTAAAGTCAAAATACAATGTCTAGATCAAGCAAAGCGGCTGAATTCAAAGCAGTGTTAACACTACAGCTGAAGTAAGGTGGACAAAGTCACTATTAAGTGAACTCAAAATCAAAACTGATAAAGTAGCATCAATATAGTGTGATAATGGTAGTGCAACTCACTCAAAGTAGATCCAATCTTACATTCAAAGACGAAGCATATAAATTTGGATCTATATTTCATTGAAGGGCAGATAGTAAAGGGGAAGCTAAAAATAGGATAAATACCAATTACTCATCAAAATGTTGATGTACATATTAAACTGCTCTCAAATCCAAGCTTCACCAGATAAAAGTAAGTATCGAATGTTGATGAAGCATATCTGCACTAAAACGCTAAATTATATTCCAAAGTAGATCTGAAGATTGACTGTTTTGTGCTCTCATAGTTGTGCCTCATGTTGTCGTTGCTCAACAATCAATTTTTTTAAAAGCAGCGATGTTGATTCTGGCATTGGATCTGCAATTCTCTTCAAAATCACCTCAACCCAAAGCCATGATTTTCTTTCTTTTGCAAACTCTAACCTTAAATGGGCTTGAGGATGGTATTGAGAATACATTGTGTATCGTTTATTACGGTAATGGACGAGCCATACAATATATACTTTGTATTATAAATACTCTAAGCAATGTACCTGAGAGATTATCTCTCGTTTTACAGCAAATACATTTCATCTCTTCTTCGTTTCTGTTTTGCATCATCATCCCCATCGATCATCAATCATCCAAGACCATTCAATCACCAATTTTTCTCAAAATCTAACAAAAAACAACCAAAGCGCTTAGTATGAACAAAACATAAAGATGGTAAAGCCGCATCAAACCTTCATTATTAGCATTTATACTATCCTCTATTCATTTACGCTCGTCTTAATGACACAACACAGTCTTATTGAAACAGAACTCTTCAAAACAATACTTAATCTATTATCATTTCTTTGATACATAGACTTAAAAATTAACTTAAGAATTGTCTGGGTTGGAATAAAAAATTTAATTACTGATGACTAATGATAGTCAATTGTTAAACCAAAATCATACGTTATTAGAACAAAAATCATACGTTATATGTTGATTCAATGGTTAAACGAAAATCATACGTTATAAAAATATAAAGGTGTATAGCAAAGTTAGCCAATTGAAGTACCACCTATAGACATGTTTAGGAAGATCGACATCTAAATCATATAGAAATAAGCACCTGAAGGGGCATTTGCCTTTCTTGTACATACGTCAGTCCATTTAGCATGTGTTAATGCCCAATAGTGGATCGAGGATGGTTGAAGACCTTTGAGTGGCTGCATTAATATTGCATTGTAGTGTCGGTAAGCATTGTAATGGTAGGGAGCCTATTGCAGGGTGATGAATTAGATATGTTAGTTTCTTAGGATTTTTGTGTTGCACAAAGGCACTGTAGAATTTTAGTTGTTGGAAGTTACATGTGTTAAGCGATTAGTATACCAAAACAGAGACTAATCGATTATAAGCTCCGTTCACAAAATCAAATTTCCATTATTTTGGAATATGATATTAGTAATATTCAACAATAACCGTCATCTTAATGAATGTGTGACAACAAATTATGGTAATAATGACAACAACAAGTGTTGTGTTAAATAACCATGTTAAATAACTATTAAGTAGAAACTGTACACCTTCTAACAGGAAAGATAGCAACAATATATGTTAGTAAATATACAGGAAATAGAATCTAACCAGGATATAGAAGGAAAATTCATCTGAGGCATGTTGTGACAAATTCTTTAAGACGTTGTTCAAAGTCTCCAAAGACACAACATATGTGATATGCTTGAAACTCCGGTGTGTACGATCTTCTGTGTGATTTGTAGGATTGTTTTGATTATGCAGAAATAAAGAGGAAAAGAGATATTTAAAAAAAAAATAAGTGAGGAAAGTGTTCATGTTTCTTCTCTATTTGTAGTCTAATTCGCAATGCATGTTTCCATTGGGAAATGTCATATCTCTTCAATTCGTATTTGCAACACCTATTTCTACTGGACAAAAGGTTGCTTCTCTTTTACAATTGCAACATTTAACTTTGACCATGTCTCTTTAGCAATTGCTACAGTAATTTGCTAGGGTCATCTCCATTGGGAATACCTACTTCTCTTCATCTGTTCAGTTTTGCAATGTTTAATTTGCAATGGACATTTCCATTGGCAAAGGTCACACCTATTCATTTTTTAACAGTTGTTTCTGTTTGTAAAAAATTACATCCGTTCATATATTTGCAATGGTTGTTCCTATTTGAATTTAAACAGTAAAAGTCTGTTCACTTTTGTTCATAAAAAATATGACACAGTCCACTCTTTTTGGACTCACATTCACATCTGACTCGGTTCAGTTCGGTACAGGATGGTCGGGTAGGCAGCGACGTGTGTGTGTGTGTGTGTTAATCCATGGCCATAATTATCTGACTCTAAGGGCCAACATAAGGATTGAGGATCTCCTATTTAAACACAAAAAGGTACTTATTTTTGGTGATATGAGACTTATATCTCATTCACCATTCTAAGGTTTTCAACAATCCCCCACATGAATGATGATATATGCCTCCCTAACACAAAGTTTAATATCACACAATTCATATGAAAATAATGCTATATAAAGGATATGTAGATATTTCACATTGAACTTCCCTTAGTTAAAATTTATCGTATATACTTGGCTAATCAATGAAGTAGTTCATCTTGCACCGTCAGTCGTTTGTGCGTAATTAGACAATAAGATTTACAAAGCATTTTTTCCTTCACATCTAATCTCTTTGTTAGTTCATTTTGGTCCTGAACAAATTTGTTTCTGCGAGTTTGTTAGAAAATTTCAGCCCCGAATATTTCATAGAGTCGGCCCCAGCTCACACTAACATAGCTGATCATAACCATTAAGAGTACCCTACATATACCATACTTTTTATTTTTCAAAATATAGTAATCATTAAAAAAACATTGTTTTAACCTTCAAATCTTTTATAGGCATGCATTCTACTGTGCACCGTAATCGGGCTAAGTCCAAACAAGTGCATTATTTCTTGAGTTACTCAGAACTAGTTTGCCTATTGATCCCAATCCATGGGATCTCAGGTTACTAGGATAGGTTTCTGTATAAGATAACTCTTGTTGGTTTAGGCTTTTAAACTCATTCCCCTTGATGCACAATCAATTTTCTCTCTTGATAAACCTTTAGTAAATGGATCTATTAGGTTATTATTTGTACTCACAAAATCAACAGAAATAGTTCAATTTGAGAGTAACTTCTAAATTATAGTATGGCATCGATGAATGTATCGTGACTTTCCATTATACACAATGTTTTGCGCTCTGCTTAAGGTTGTTTGGTTATCATAGTGTATGCATATGGCCGATATAGGTTTAGGCTAAAGTGGAATATCTTCTCAAAAATGACAAAGTCATACTGCTTCTTCGCCTGCTTTGTCTAAAGCAATGAACTCTGATTCCATAGTGGATTGAGCTATGCATGTTTGTTAATTAGATTTCCATGACACTGCTCCTTCTGCTAGGGTGTAAACATAACCACTAGTTGATTCTAATTCCTCTGAATCAACAACCCAGTTTGCATCACTATCTCCTTCTAAGACGACATGATATTTTTATTAATGCAAGGAAAAGTTTGTGGTATTTTTTAAATATCCCATCTCACTCGTTAGTTCATTCTAGTGTTCCTTTCCTGGGTTGCTTGTGTACCTGCTCAATCGACTTACTGCATAAGTTATATCTGGTCTTATGTAATTCATGAGATACATTAGACATCATATTATATGAGAATATTCCAATTGCATTGCAATCCCATTAGCATTTTTTATGTAGTACTTCTGATAGATTAAAAAGTGTTCTAACTCACATGGTGTGGTTGGGATAATTCAATTCCATTAGATGTTCTTATTATTTTGATTCCTAAAATAACATCTATAACTCTTAAGTTTTTCATATCGAAATTGTTGACTAACATCTTCATTATAGTCTCTATCAACTTACTATTCGGAACAAAGATTAGCATATCGTCTACATATAGAAAACTTATCACATATGTTTGTCCAAATTGTTTATAGTAAACATATTTATCACATTCATTTATATGAAAATCATTTTTTATCATGTTATCAAATTTTGTGTGTCATTGTTTTGGAGCTTGTTATATTCCATATAATGATTTGACTAATCCACATATTTTGTTTTCATTTCCTTTGGAAATAAAACCCTAAGACTGCTCCATGTAAATCTCCTCATCAAGACTTCCATTTAAGAATGTCGTCTTTACATCCATTTAATGAATCTCTGAATTTTAAATGGATGTAATTTTTATTTGCATTCTTATAAAGGCTATTCATGTTACCAATGAATAGGTATCAAAAAAGTCTACACATTCTTTTTGACGATTTCTTTGGCTACCAATCTTGCTTTATATTTATCAATAGAGTCATCTAGTTTCATTTTCCTTTTGAAGATTCATTTACAACCAATTGTTTTATTCATGATGGAAGATCAACTACTTCCCAAGTTTTATTACTTAGTATTGAATCAGTTTTACTTTTAGCTGCTTCTTTCCAACATGAAAATTCAGATAATGACATTGCTTCCTTATATGTTTGAGGTTCGTGTTCTAGCATGTATGTTAAAAATTCCTAACCAAATGTCTTGAAATTTCTTACCCTTATGCTTCTTCTTGGTTCAACTTCCTCAATCTCATGATGATTTTCATCTTCATGTGATTTGTTTGATTATTCTCTTGTCCTTTTATGGACGGAATTTACTTCATTCTTTTTGAGTGGAAACATATCTTCAAAGAATGAGGCATATCTTGACTCTATGATTGTATTTACAATGATATCAACTATATTAGACTTGGGACCAAAAATTTGTAGGCACAACTATTTTGGGTTGTCTCTAGATAGTAACAATCTATAGTTTTTAGTCCAAGTTTGACTTTCTTGGGAGGCAAAATTGGAACTTTTACAAAATGCCCCCGCATTTTAAAGTATTTGAAACTTGGTATATGTCCTTTCTGTAGCTCATATGGAAATGTTCCTGTTTTATTGTGAGGAACCTTATTTATATGTGATTACATATACTTAAGATTTCTCCCTACAAATTCGTCCGTAAGTCATAGGTCAATAGCATTGCACTAGCCATATCTCTTATTGTTCTATTATTTCTCCCGGCAACACTATTTTCTTGTAGTGAATATGGAGCTGTTGTTTGATGAACTATTCCATTTTCTACATAGAATTGTTCAAATGGTGATTCATATTCACTACCTCGATCAAATCTTAATATCTTGATCTTTTTATTTAACTGTGTAACGACCCAACTTTCGAACACATCTCCAGTTGTGCCATTAAAAAGAAATGAGAATAGATAGAAGATAAATCACAGAAACATCAGAATCTCACAGCGGAATTTTCACAAAAGATAATACTTTATAATATTACACAGTAGAATATATTACATGAGATCATCAGATCTAGTGATACAACTCATTCATAGTACATCAGTAATTATACATATCAAAGACGATCAACTGACAGACTTAATTATACAGTAGATAGATGAGTCAGCACACAGCAAAATCTTCATTCCAGCTTCGCAAGTTTCATCAAATCCTGATTCACTTGTCTATTCATAACAAGCGTTATGAATACCCAAGAGTTTAAGGGAAAACACGGAAAAATAAACTCCGGGTCAGTCAGAGGACTGGTATGAGTAAACAGTTTAAAACAAATAAAAATATCTCATAAGACCACGCCGTAAATACGGAATGGGTTTTTCCCTTATGAGATCAAAACACTTTGTATACATCATCAAACACTTCGTCCATACAAGTTGTCTTGGGTCTGGACAAACCGAAGGCACTATTCAAAAATAGTCCTTGTATCTCGCCGTCTTCAATTTAACAATCTCTGTCGCGCGGCGTATCAAATCAAAGTGAAATATTCTATTTCGGCCTCTTTGAAATGATTAACAAACATTTTTCTTTTTAAAATTATAAATCTAACAAGATTAAAATCTAATTTGTATATACAGTTACAGTCAAACCAAACAGTACATGATTATCTGGTCATATCTGGTATATTGATCATTTTTTCAAAACGGTCAATTTTAGTGTGTGCGTCGCACACGGTTTTTCTCTCCGTTTTGTTCATCCTTTTTAAAAACGAATACTTACTTTATTTTACTTTAGAAAATATTTCTCATCATTATTTCTAAATCTGATTATTCATGAATGAATAAACCTGATGATCTATACTCTATTTTACAACTTTTACACTTTTTATCGTTTCATCAAAATTTTACTTTGATCATTTTTACTTGATTTTCTTTCTCTTCTACTTGATCTACTTCTTACCCTTTTTTATCATATATCAATAAAATTTCTCTTTCATTTTTAATCCAAACATGATTAAATATTATTCATTATTCATGGTTTATAAAATACAGAACTGTTCTCGACATACGGTTCAAAGCTGACAAATCTAGCGTATGTTTAACATACTATTTCTCATCATCTTGTTTGTTTTAAATTTAAATATTTCATTTAAATTCAAATTTTATATCATAAAATTTATAATTTAACAAAAATTACAGTTTCTACTTCTCGAATTCTGTCACGAACCAGGTCTGCTCCTTCACACTTGATCTTTCTTGTTTGCTCTACAGTTTGCAATTTTCATTTGAAAATCTGTTCTACTTCTTATTTTTAAATTAAATTTATAATTTTATTTAAATTTACTTCTGTACTTTATTTCCAGTTTTTCACGAAACTGAAATTAAAAATCCTGATTCACTCTTTTCCTATTTTTCTATTTTTCTTGTTAAATAAAAACAATATTTTTATTTAAATATTTATTTCTCTCTATTATTTAATCCATAATTTAATTTAAAAACAAGTTTAAATTTAAAAATATACTCAAAATCCTTCATTTAAACCCTATTAAGCCAAAGTACCACATTGCCTAAAGTGCCACCCTAATTTCCACAATATTTTGCTTGCCCGATCACACAAAAGCTCGTGTACCACCCTTGCCCCATCTCCATCTTCTTCTTCTCCTTTCCACCATGGTCATGCACACTTGCACCCGACACCTTCCAATGCCAGTGACCATCTTCACGCGCCACCCTCCTTCCCCTGACCACTTCACAATGCCTGGCCATCACCTCGATCATCGCTACAGGAATTCCACCGACCACTCTAGTTCTACGAAAAAATCCCGTCCGAGAAAAATGATTGCCACGCCTCCCCTGAACGTTGTGACACCGCCGCCTTTCTACCCTGCCACCACCATCCACTGACGGCCTGAACCCCCCTGGACCGTACCCCTAAATCCTCACCATCAATGAGCAATTCCGACGCCATCCTCATGAACTCAAACACAGTTTTAAACTAATTCCTTTGATTTCTCTCAACCCAAACATTAGAAAATTTTTGTTGCATTTTTCCCTGATTACCAGAATCCCAGTGGAGCTCCACCACCATCCACGAAGACTAAAATCGTTTTGATGATCAGAATTTACCCAAAACCCAATTTTCGAACATCCCCAAAATTCTCGAGATTTAGGTAAGTAAAAATCGTGATTTTTCTTTTAAAAATCATGATTTCTATCCATCATTGCATTCGTAAACTCAACCCAAAGTTTTATGATGTTTGAAAATCAATTTTGATTTCATGGACTAGAGAGCTATACTGTTGTTCTTGTTTAAAATAACAGTAAGGAATTTTTGTCAATCTGGTTTGATTTTGAATATTATAATAACTGTGTAAAGGCTTATAACATTGTATGGCATCTTAATATTATTCTCGAACCTATGTTTACTGCCTTATTCACATCTGTAGTGGTTCAACCAAACAGACAGTCAGGTAATGTAATCTTTAACCTATAACACTTAAGGTGTTTCATTAACTAAAATGACCCTACATCAAACCAAAACAAGCAACCATACCACACTTTAAACAAGGATACAAAAGAGATCCAAGTCCACTTATGATTCAAGCACACAACTATAGTAAAATCAAAACAGAAATAACTACAGGTTTACTCACAAAACTGCAGAAAGTTCAAACAGAGAATTTAGAGTAGTTTTACTCACCTTAGAATTTCTTGCACTCTTGTCCTTTCTCTCTATCTATCAAGTATGAAAAGTTTGTTTGTGTTGTGTAAAAATGTGTGTGTGCTCATGCTTATTTATAGGGGTAAAAGTAATAAAATATGTGAAAAAAAAATGGTTTTTCAGACTTGGCTTTGACCACACAAAAACATCTCTCTCTCTCTCTTGTCAAATCTCAACACCATAACCAAAAATCACATGGCCTTATGTCAGCCCCTACACCTGAAAATCCCCTATGCCAACCCCTACTTTCTCTTCTTATTTGTTCTCATGGATTGTCATACATAAATGCATATGATCCTTCACAATCTACCTTGGCTTTTCAAACAAATTTAAACATTATTTTAGTACCATTTCAAATCAGTTTTTGCATGGAGTTTTCAAATCAAATTCTCACATAATAAATTGATTTAACAACAAAAATATATAAATCAATACTTGCCTTGCAAGGTGCTACAAAAATCTGAAAATGTTGTACCATATAAACCTATAGCATGAGGTGAAAACACATAAGAAATGCTTAGAAAAAATCCATGATTTGAAAAGAGTTTGACAATACATGTTCTTGGTTAAATGTATATGCAAATTCCAATAAAATTTCCATGAGATCATATCACATTTATGGAGTATGTGACACATGAATGCAAATATGATTTTACAAGGGGTTTTGACAATACATGGTTTGTGATTTCAATGCATATAGAAATCTAAATGTTTTTCTTGCATTTGTATGAACACATAAAGAGGTGTTAAACAAGTTGTGTCTATGTACATGTAACTTAAGTTTTCTTTAATCCTTTCTTTTGAACTTGCTTTCATCAAAAGGGTTTTTGGCATTTTAAATTCAAGTATTAAAAGTTTTCAAATCAAATTCTAAAATACTTTGAAAATGAACAAAACATATAAAATAAGATGGCATTTAAAACTTGCTGTTAAAAAGTGTTATCTTTCAACCATGTAAAAAAAATCAATTTAATTAAACGCTATCAAATAGATGCTATCATACATGAATGAACAAAGATTGGTTTTAAGTAAATGTTGTGCTATATATCCGTAAATGCTATCATACGCAAATTAACATGTATTGAATTTATAAGGACTGGATTTTAAAATCGTATTTGAAAATATGTACTTACGATCACTTAATCTGTATTAGTGATTAGTGAAAAATCTCGGGTCATTACATTCTGCCCCCCTTATAAAAAAATTCGTCCCCGAAATTTGTAAACAGTAGATCCGGGTTATCGACTTATATAAACACACATCAATAAATAAAATACACATCAGCAATTTCCTATTCAAAACCAAAAGTATCCGTCCAAATCCCCTCTTTAACTTGTCGATCGATTCACTTAACTCCGTTAAGTATTTCCCCAAAATCTTCACTCCCGTACTTAACAATCTCCATTTCTGGACTCATAAATCTGATTTGATTTCACAAACCGACCAATTCACTTTCCCTTACTCCATTCTCCATAAACCCTCAAGTCCGGCCTTAATCTCAGGAAATCCAAATTTTACTTCAATTTAGAATTCTATCCTGATTTTCCGGTATCAATGTGATTGGATATTATTCTAATTTAATCCAACCATATTTAATTTATCTAGAGGCTGACCCTGATTAATTAACTCCTTTTATCCTGCCGGACTGGTACAACTTCCTCCACAGTTTCTCCTTGATCCTAGGATCTAGTATTATGAACAGTAGTAGTGGACGACCCTCTAGCTCGACCTCTTTGTCCTCGGTTACTCATCTTAATCACCTGAATGTAACAGGTCATCAATCCTGATTTGATTGGATATAACTAACTTAGGTATACCATCCAAGTTGATTCGTTTTAAATTTATTTTAAATTTTATATAAAAATACGCTCTCTCACACTCACCCAAAGCCTAGGTAATCAGTAACCTAAGCTCTGATACCAACTGTAACGACCTAACTTTCGAACACATCTCCAGTTGTGCCATTAAAAAGAAATGAGAATAGATAGAAGATAAATCATAGAAACATCATAATCTCACAGCGGAATTTTCACAAAAGATAATACTTTATAATATTACACAGTGGAATATATTACATCAGATCATCAGATCTAGTGATACAACCCATTCATAGTACATCAGTAATTATACATATCAAAGACGATCAACTGACAGACTTAATTATACAGTAGATAGATGAGTCAGCACACAGCAAAATCTTCATTCCAGCTTCACAAGTTTCATCAAATCCTGATTCACTTGTCTATTCATAACAAGCGTTATGAATACCCAAGAGTTTAAGGGAAAACACAGAAAAATAAACTCCGGGTCAGTAAGGGGACTAGTATGAGTAAACAGTTTAAAACAAATAAAAATATCTCATAAGATCACGCCGTAAATACGGAACGGGTTTTTCCCTTATTAGATCAAAACACTTTGTATACTTGGAAACAGATATTATCATAGTATCTGAAAGTTTTCACAAATAATTTAGAACCTAGAAGAAAGCTTGCATCTCACATTCTCCTATATAGTATACAAATAAAAACCGCTTGGCGCTTAGGGAAATTGGATTTCCAACTATGACAAGGTATGGGTCACCTGCCGCTGATGTATCTCTAGAGGCCAATACACCTGGGTTCAACAAGAACGTCTTGCAACCCGGCCCTCACATGACCGACCACTCATTTCTCTTGAGTGTATCGAGTGTATATCAATGATGGTTGTGTATGGCAACCATCCCCGAATGGGCAGAATCGATAGATTAAGAACCAAAAGGAATTTCTCTAGATAGGTGATGCTACACCCTAATGGGAGCGACCCACATAGCCACGCTGCCTGCCCGATTTTTGTCATTTCCTGGGTGTGAGGCTTGAGGCCAGAACTTATCGTCTGTATCAGCACACCTTTATTTACTTTGAGTGCCACATCGTCAAACCCGACAAATCACAAATTGATCTTGCCAAAACTACGGATATAAAGCTAAGAGAAACGAATTCCTCCGCCACCAAACAAAGTTTTGAAAAGGGCAACTTACGCGATCTGTTAGGTATACTTTGTCAGACATTCGTCCATACAAGTTGTCCTGGGTCTGGACAAACCAAAGGCACTGTTCAAAAATAGTCCTTGTATCTCGCCGTCTTTAATTTAACAATCTCTATCGCGCGGCGTATCAAATCAAAGTGAAATATTCTATTTCGGCCTCTTTGAAATGATTAACGAACATTTTCCTTTTTAAAATTATAAATCTAACAAGATTAAAATCTAATCTATATATACAGTTACAGTCAAACCAAACAGTACATGATTATCTGGTCATATCTGGAATATTGATCATCTTTTCAAAACGGTCAATTTTAATGTGTGCGTCGCACACGGTTTTTCTCTCCATTTTGTTCGTCCTTTTTAAAAATGAATACTTACTTTATTTTACTTTAGAAAATATTTCTCATCATTATTTCTAAATCTGATTATTCATGAATGAATAAACCTGACGATCTATACTCTATTTTACAACTTTTACACTTTTTATCATTTCGTCAAAATTTTACTTTGATCGTTTTTACTTGATTTTCTTTCTCTTCTACTTGATCTACTTATTTCCCTTTTTTATCATATATCAATCAAATTTCTCTTTTATTTTTAATCCAAACACGATTAAATATTATTCATTATTCATGTTTTAAAAAATACAGAACTGTTCTCGACATACGGTTCAAAGCTGGCAAATCTAGCGTATGTTTGACATACTGTTTCTCATCATCTTGTTTTTTTTTTTTTAAATTTAAGTATTTCATTTAAATTCAAATTTTAAATCATAAATTTTATAATTTAACAAAAATTACAGTTCCGACTTCTCGACTTCTGTCACGAACCAGGTCTGCTCCTTCACACTTGATCTCTCTTATTTGCTCTACAGTTTGCAATGTTCATTTGAAAATCAGTTCTACTTCTTATTTTTAAATTAAATTTATAATTTAATTTAAATTTACTTTTGTACTTTATTTTCGGTTTTTCACGAAACTGAAATTAAAAATCCTGATTCACTCTTTTCCTATTTTTCTATTTTTCTTGTTAAATAAAAACAATATTTTTATTTAAATATTTATTTCTCTCTATTATATAATCCATAATTTAATTTAAAAACAGGTTTAAATTAAAAATATACTCAAAACCCTTCATTTAAACCCTATTAAGCCAAAGTACCACATTGTCTAAAGTGCCACCCTAATTTCCACAGTATTTTGCTTGCCCGATCACACAAAAGCTCGTGTACCACCCTTGCCCCATCTCCATCTTCTTCTTCTCCTTTTCACCATGGCCGTGCAACTTGTGCACATGCACACTTGCACCCGACACCTTCCAATGTCGGTGACCATCTTCACGCACCACCCTCCTTCCCCTGACCACTTCACAACGCCTGGCCATCACCTCGATCATCGCTACAGGAATTCCACCGAGCCACTCTAGTTCCAGGAAAAAAATCCCGTCCGAGAAAAAATGATTGCCACGCCTCCCCTGAACCTTGCGACACCGCCGCCTTTCTACCCTGCCACCACCATCCACTGACGGCCTGAACCCCCCCGGACCGCACCCCTAAATCCTCACCATCAGTGAGCAGTTCCGACGCCATCCTCATGAACTCAAACACAGTTTTAAACCTAATTCCATTGATTTCTCTCAACCCAAACATTAGAAATTTTTTGTTGCATTTTTCCCCGATTACCAGAATCCCAATGGAGCTCCACCACCATCCACGAAGACTAAAATCATTTAGATGATCATAATTTACCCAAAACCCAATTTTCGAACATCTCCAAAATTCTCGAGATTTAGGTAAGTAAAAATCGTGATTTTTCTTTTAAAAATCATGATTTCTATCCACCATTGCATTCGTAAACTCAACCCAAAGTTTTATGATGTTTGAAAATCAATTTTGATTTCATGGACCAGAGAGCTATACTGTTGTTCTTGTTTAAAATAACAGGTAGGAATTTTTGTCAATCTGGTTTGATTTTGAATATTCTAATCACTGTGTAAAAGCTTATAACATTGTATGGCATCTTAATCTTATTCTCGAACCTATGTTTACTACCTTATTCACATCTGTAGTGGTTCAACCAAAACATACAGTGGTTGAATCATTATCAGGTTATGTAATCTTTAACCTATAACACTTAAGTTGTTTCATTAACTAAAATGACCCTACATCAAACCAAAAAAAGCAACCATACTACACTTTGAACAAGGATACAAAAGAGATCCAAGTCCACTTATGATTCAAGCACACAACTATAGTAAAATCAAAACAGAAATAACTACAGGTTTACTCACAAAACTGCAAAAAGTTCAAACAGAGAATTTAGAGTAGTTTTACTCACCTTAGAATTTCTTGCACTCTTGGCCTTTCTCTCTATTGATCAAGTATGAAAAGTTGTATTTGTGTTGTGTAAAAATGTGTGTGTGCTCATGCTTATTTATAGGGGTAAAAGCAATAAAATATGTGCAAAAAAAAAACTGTTTTTCAGACTTGGCTTTGACAACACAAAAACATCTCTATCTCTTGTCAAATCTCAACACCATAACCAAAAATCACATGGCCTTATGTCAACCCCTACACCTGAAAATCCCCTATGCCAACCCCTACTTTCTCTTCTTATTTGTTCTCATGGATTGTCATACATAAATGCATATGATCCTTCACATTCTACCTTGGTTTTTCAAACAAATTTAAACATTATTTTATTACCATTTCAAATCTGTTTTTGCAAGGAGTTTTCAAATCAAATTCTCACATAATAAATTGATTTAACAATAAAAATATATAAATCAATACTTGCCTTGCAAGGTGCTACAAAAATCTGAAAATGTTGTACCATATAAACTTATAGCATGAGGTGAAAACACATAAGATATACTTAGAAAAAAAATCCATGATTTGAAAAGAGTTTGACAATATATGTTCTTTGTTAAATGTATATGCAAATTCCAATAAAATTTCCATGAGATCATATCACATTTATGGAGTATGTGACACATGAATGCAAATATGATTTTACAAGGGGTTTTGACAATACATGGTTTGTGATTTCAATGCATATAGAAATCTAAATGTTTTTCTTGCATTCGTATGAAAGCATAAAGAGGTGTTAAACATGTTGTGTCTATGTACATGTAACTTAAGTTTTCTTTAATCCTTGCTTTTGAACTTGCTTTGATCAAATGGGTTTTTGGCATTTTAAATTCAAGTATTAAAAGTTTTCAAATCAAATTCTAAATTACTTTGAAAATGAACAAAACATATAAAATAAGATGGCATTTAAAACTTGCTGTTAAAAAGTGTTATCTTTTAACCATGTAAAAAAAATCAATTTAAATAAACGCTATCAAATAGATGCTATCATACATGAATGAACAAAGATTGGTTTTAAGTAAATGCTGTGCTATATATCCATAAATGCTATCATACACAAATTAACATGTTTTGAATTTATAAGGACTGGATTTTAAAATCGTATTTGAAAATATGTACTTACGATCACTTAATCTGTATTAGTGATTAGTGAAAAATCCCAGGTCATTACAAAGTGATTTTCTACTTCATCCTTATATTTTATAAATGATGTAATCGCTTCATCTTTACTTATCAAAAGATATACATAACAATATTGTGTATAGTAATCAATGAAAGCGATAATGTAATTTTTTTTTGGCAAAGCCGATAGGGTTGAGTGGACCACTACCACTTTATTGATATACCGAAGAGGAAACATACAAACAAAGAGAGAAGAAAATAAAGAAAAAGAATACAGAGGCAACATGATATATCAACGTCCTAGACGAGCTAATACAAAAACACATATGTACATGAAGAACACTCTTGTAGGTAATAACATAAAATCACATAAATCAGTATGAACCAAACCTAGTGGTTCAGTACTTCTATCGGTGGTACAAAATGGTTTTTTTGTTATTCTTATTTCTACACATGTCATGCATTTGTATTTTTTTTCTACTTGGAATTTAGGAATTAATCCCAAGTTTGATAAGTTTTTTTAGTTTTTGGAAATTTATATACCCTAATCAAACATGCCACAGTAAAATTTTATACTCAACCAAATAAGATTTTTTTTATTAATAGCACGATCAGATTACATTGTTTTACTGTCGACCACGGCTACATTTACCTTAAATAGGCCATAACATAAATAACTGTTGGGGAATGCAGAATAAGGATCTTAAGGCAAACTAAACAATAGGCGAGGGTAAATAGTATTTTATGAATTTTACAGTTTTACTGAAATCTTTTTAAGTTAATCAGAATGTTATGCAAACCACAGATATCAATAATCACAGAATAAATCATAGATGTGGATAATAATAATAACAATAATAGTAAAAGGAAAGCGCATACCGAGATATTATATTGGTTCAAAGTTACATTACACCGTATCCCACATAACGCTTGGTTGATGTGGATTTCTTTTCAAATAATATCCAATTTGCAGCCCCTGATTTCAGAGATACAGGGGAAAACCCCAACTGATTTCCAGAGTATAGTGAGACTCAGTTGATTTCTGAGCCACAATCTACACCCAATTGATTAATGATACATAATCACACCCAATCGATTTATATGGGACACGACCACACCGTTCTTAGTATCGGTTTTGGAAGATAGATTCTATAAGACTTGATCTTGCGATCTTTGATTATAGAAAGCCTATAACTCTTGAGTAGCACTTGAATCTTTGAGAGAGTTTGATAGAGAACTGAAATAGAAAGAGATTGATATGATTTTCTTTGAAAATCGGTAGAATATAAGTATGGAATTTAAGAATTTTATAAGAATAAAGGAGAGAAGAGAAAGAAAGAAGATAATGAAAAGTTAGTTAGAAAATTGAATTTAGAAGCCTATTTATAGTCCCCTCGATAGTCAAATCCTTTCAGAATAGTTTAGAATTAAAAAGATACATCTTTCCAAAAATTGAGTTTGAAAATAAATCGCCTCGTATGTCAACATATAATTTTTGTTTGTCGGCATACCTTTGTAATTTTTCAAAAAAAGTCGACATAACTTTGTAATCTTTCAAAAATACTTTTTTCTAATTAAAGAAAATAATGGTTAAATAAATTATGGTGATTCTTGAATTAAATAAAACTATATTCCTTTATGTTAAAATAGAGTTTTTCAAGTAAAAATATATATTATAAACATATATTTAAGATGATTAAAAATTGTATATAAGATGATATAAAAGTATATACATAAAACTTAGAAGTACTTTAAATTTAATAAATATAAGTAAGGAAATCGACAACATAAGTAACTATAATAAAATTAGTATTAAATATATAAATAAAAAATATTTGAATTAGAAGTTAAACTATATTAGAAAATATAATATATTAAAAATAGGAGTTAAATAAATTTAAGAAAAAAGAAATATAGATTTAAAACAAGGAAGTAATTTTTAAATCATTTTAAAAATAGTTAGAGAAGTTTGAAATAAGAATTCAGTGTAAACCAGAGTTTTAACAAAAATTCCAGACATAATTACTTATTATTTCTTGAACTCTTGTTACTCATGAGTCTTGTATCTTGAACTCTTCTTCTTTGAAATCTTGATTCTCTAAACTGTGCAGTCTTCAATATTCAGTACCCACATGTAACGACCCGGGGAAAAGAACGACAATCGGGTTCTCGACAACAATACATAAACCCGTATCACTTGCCAAAAACCCAAGTATCGAACCCCCAGATTGTCATGAGAAAGAATTTAGAGGGTGAGGATAGAAAGAAAGAAGTATTAGAATAGAAGAAAGAAGAAGAACACATCAGAATCTCACAGCGGAACGAATAAAATATAATATCAAATCTCTTTATACAAAAACTGTATATACATACCAATCATCAGAGTACACATACATCAGTCGCAGCGGAATAATAACTTTGAATAACTAGCGGTGAAGCCGCTTGCTTCGAGCTCCTGAAACTCCAAGCAGAACCTAACCTGGAACATACTCGGTCTGACCCGAGCACATTTGATTTAAAACAAAATACACCGGGTCAGTCTGGAATACTATCAGTGATAAATTCACATAACACACAACTGGTTTAACTTTGCAACATCCTTTCAAAATCAAAAGGTAATAGTAAGACCAATCCACACATAAACACGGATGGTTTTTACCTTACTATAACCCAAAACATTTTTGAAATCAATATCTTTCTCTGATATAATAATAATGTCTAAATACAAGTAAATAATAATCTAGAGGAACGCTTGCATCTCACGCTCCACATATATATTATAAAATCGAAAACCGCGGGCGCTTATTGGATATTGGATTCCAACTTGACAAGGTATGGGTCCACCTTCCGCACGTCTATCTCTAGAGGCGAATACACTGGGTTCAACAAGAACGTCTTGCAACCCGGCCCTCACATGACCGACCACTCATTTCGCTTGAGTGTATCGAATGTATATCACCGACGGTTGGGATCAGCAACCGCCACCCGAATAGGGTCAGCATCGAATAGATAAAGAAGCAATAGGAATTTCTCTAGATAGGTGATCATACATCCTAATGGGAGCGACCCACATAGCCATGCTGCCTGCCCGATTTTTGTCATTTCCCGATTGATGAGGCTTGAGGCTAGAACTTGACTTTAACATCTGGTCATCATACACTTTGAATGCCACATCGTCAGATCCGCCAGATCACACTTGATTGACGTCCACAAAAATACTCTAGTTTATTTGGCTAGAGAATAACCATTTCTCCGCCATCAACTATCGTACGTTTGGAGAAATCAACGCATGTAATTCCTTTTGGAAATACTCTGTCAGACATCCGTCCATACAAGTCATCCAGGAACAGGAAGAACCGAAGGTACTCTCCTACTGCATCTCATATAGGAATCACCCCATGAATCAGTAGCGAGAAGTCCTTGCAACCCGTGGATTTCAACCACGACAGAATCACAAATCAAAATAACTCTGGCTGCAGGCCAGAGAAATTCAACAAATAGTCCTTCCGCTTATGAAGATCCACGGTCTTCACTTGCTTCGTCTTCAATCGACGTCTTCACGTATTTGATGGTCGGAATGGTTTTCGAATATAATTCGATTCCGGACTTTCCGATCCAACAATCGTATTGGTCTGGTTTGATAGTCGGTGTTTTAACTATCAAATAACAATAGTGTGAACACAATGAGTTTTCTGATTCAGTATTTGGCACAACTCGGCCTCTTTTAAAATATATTTAACCAAATTCCCTTTTGACTAACTTTAACTGATTTACTTTGATTGATTAACTCTAACTTGACTAACTCGACTTATTTAGCTCGACAAACTTGACTTGATTACTCCTATTAACTAATACGCGACTTAACTCCATTCGCTCGACTCTATATCGCAGCGATCACAATGGTTACGCCTGATTCCCTCAGGAAACATCCGACCGCCATAGGCTATCTGCAGCCCTGCGAATTACGCTAGCAGTCGTACACGATGGAACTTTTTCCTAGATAACTTTGTTTGACTAACTCTAACTATATTCGATCAACTCTAATTGACCAACAAATGTTTACTATAATTTGGAAACACATTCTTATTTCTTTTGAAACTAATATCGTAATATTATTAAATTTCCAAAAGCCTTGTATCAGGGTTTGATATTCCTCATATAGGATAAAACTCATCTCAACCATTCACTCGTTCCCAACAAATACTATTCTTTGGTAATAGGGAAGCCAACCAAGTTGGGGTATTTTAGTTACCTCTCAGACCTTAGTCGACAACCTTCTCACCTCAGAATAATATTAGTTTAACCACTAACGTCACAACACATTTCCCTTTTTGATTTCCATTTTTGGATTTCAATCCGGTTTAAACCCACGCTTTTATCTGAAATCCTCGTTTAAGGTCTTTACTTAATTTACTTTATTTAAGTATACATTCCTTGCAATGCAACTTAATCTTCAAGTATTCTTCCATTTTAAACCCTTTGATTTACACATTTAACCCCTCGTCAAATAGTTTAATCCCATTTATTTGAACCTTCTTATGATAAACTTTTATCGCCATTTTGGCCAAACCTCATCGTCAATTTAATACTTGTTAATTAAATTCCCAATTATAAAACCTTATTGACTTGGATTTACGCTTCTCTTTAATAAAATGCTTACTTAGCATTCAATTGAATTCACTATTTTAAATCATTTAAATTAAAGAGTAATTTGCTTTAATCCCTACTATATTAAAAATATAGTTAACTTTAATCAAAATAGCATTTTTATCGTGTTTACCCGCTTACTCAAAAATAATCCAGGTTATTAAAATAACCAATTCAATTAACCCTTTTTATTTTAGTAAATCAAAGATTCACTAATATCCAACACTATTCGTTAATCTTTAACGAATAATTAAACCAACATTTACTTCCTCTGTCCATTCTACTCTAAACGTTGGATTTACCAACCCTACACATCAGTTAACTATTAACTGAATTCCAATTTGTCATTTCCCTTTCCTTAATTAATTAACTTAATTAATTAAAGTCACTCTTTTTTTTTATTTGTTGAAGCATTCATTTTCCCTTTTACTAATCTATGGAAAATTCTTGACTTTCCATTTCTCAACTGATCTAGTCCATTTATCTAAATATTCTTAATAGCTCGCTTTAATATATTTAATTTTAAATTTCCAATTTAAATACACGTATACAATAATCAAATAACTTTAATTCGGTTATAAATAAATTATAACCTTGAAACCCGTTAATTTCTCTGACGGTAGAACATCGTTAAAACCCTATGACTGGACCATTACTGCCCATTTCCTTAGTCAACACAAACAGTTGATTTTAACCACAACAACGGTGGTATATATCCCACTATCAACATTCAAAACGGTTTTAGTGTCAGTCGATGTGAACAATCCATATATATGCACGACAAATAAATATACAGTTTATTTGAGGAATCCGGTCGAATCCCTCCAACCTGTCCTTCTCTGCATCACAGATGTCAGTTGATAACAATATACGAGTAAATAAATAAACAACTGCAACCAGTCAAACCATATCAATCAATTTGCATCCATCGCAACCAGTCAGCCAATTTAAACTGTTAACTGTAAAATATATTTAACTGTGAGTGTACCACATCACAGTATTCCAGAAGGTGTGAGAATTAACTCACCTTGAGTTGATTTGCGGTTTTAAACGGCTTATTTCAGTTAAATTAAACCAGTGTTTAATTTAACTGGAAATCCAGTGGACTCCAATTCTGACCACTTCTGTTCCATAATGTAGCGTCCGTCGAGACGAGTCCACTGTCCCTTGAGTCGTCAAATTCTGATTCCATATGAGAGAGTTATAAATAATTTAAGTTAAATGTTTATATTGACTAATAACCCTTAAATTAAACTACCTATATTATCAATCATATGTTAGTAAATTAAATTATGAACTTATAATATCATTATTTTATTAAAGTTCGATCTGATCTAATTTCAAGGAATAGTGACTCCAACGTTGGTTGAAAATTAGACTTATAAACTTGTTCAGATAAAATCCTAACTTTACTTAATCATAAAACTAAGTCTTTTATTAATTATAAAACTAATCCTTACTAGATGATAATAATTAATCCACAATTTATGCTTTAATTGGCTAAGGAATCCCGGCCCATCTCCTTTCTTACTACTTTGCCCGACTCCATATGAGTTATAAGATAAACTTTTCAATATAAAAACTTGAAGCTTATAAGGGCATTTGAATGATAACTTTAAATTACTTAATAGTGTTGGGCCTTACATACTTCGTTCAGTCCATTAGGGTTAGAAGAAGCCCGCTCCCTTTTCCCTTCATAAAACATCGGATCCATTCTTCATCCGTTCATTTGTCCGCCGCCACACACAAAAATCTGGAGCAAGAAACCCTAAATCCAACCCCCTTCCATCGCTGCTCTCCTTAATGAAATCGGACGCCCCTCGCTTTGCCGACCCCACCTTCAGTTGCTCCGCCACCCTCCTTCCCCTTAGTCTAACCTAGACCGAAGCCCCAAAAGCTAAGTACCTCGATAAAGTTTTAGTTTTTATTTTATTCCTTTCGGTTTTGTTTCCTTTAAGGATTTAATTCGGTTTTTTTTCTATACTGGGTTCATCTGATTTTGTGGTGCGTGGTTATGTATTTATACCAGTGAATGGCTATAGCGAATTACGAATTGTTCCATCCTAGCTTAGATTTAGTTGTACCTAAACCCTAGGTGCTTCGATTCTGCTATGAATTGTTCTTGATGGTTTGTGTGTGATGTCTTATAACAGTGATGGATTTTCTGTACTTGTTTGCTTAGATCTATGGACTGTTTATACGTCGATTTGGTATAACTATGACACCCTTGAGTTGTCCACTCCTTGCGTCCCTTGTCTGTGAGGATTTGATGGTGTAAAATTTGATTTCTTTACTGTTCAATTTCTGAAAAATTGGGTTTTCTACTGTTGCTTTATTGGCAAGAACATGGCATGCCGTCCTTTTTGTGATATCGTCCATTCACAAGGTCTTCACATGGCACCAGTACAATAGGTAGCTTAGGCACAGCTATACATTGTCTTGTTTATATGGTCTACACAAGTTAAATTTTATATAATTTCTGTGCAAGCTGTATTGGTGATTTTGTCTGTTCAATTCGCAGATTTGATTTGCGATATGTATGGTAGAACAGTTTTCTTTACATAAGATTTTCTGTCATTTTGATTTTATATTAGTTGTTCATATAAAATTGAAGATTTTCTATTGTATTGTCTTCTCATATTGAAATTCAAATTCTTTCCTATACAAAGATGTCGAATTGTTTATTTCAGTGAGGATTGTGAAGTGTCTCTTGTGTCACATATGGCAGATAAGATCTGTACCCGAGATTATATGTGAAAATATAATCTATTTTGATTCCATAGATTTGATGGTATTCAATATGTACATGTCAATTTTTCTTAGCTGTCCTAGTACTGTCTTCATTAGCTGTTCCTTTCTTTCATTTTTTTTCTTCTTTTAAATTTTCTTATGTACCTATACCTATACATAATTTCAGCTACTCATAGCTCTCTTTTTTTCTCTTTCTTTACAGGACAATTTGATGGAAGACACAACCCTGTGAGGAAATCCTGTTTCAGATTTTCCTGCTGTTGGATTTTGTTTACTTCATTGGATTGGAAATGTACCTAATATATATGGTTTCGACTGTGTAAAATATTAGCTTGTACGTTTGTTCTCGTGTAAAATCCAAGTTTTCATATTCATGCTTTGTGGATTTATGTAGATGCTTTACATGTAGCACGTGCATGGTTAAATTCATGTCTGTGTATTGTTGGAATTAGCTAGGTAAAGTTGGAGTAGGATCCTTCAAACAGAATAGATGTTATATTTCTTTTAAGTTTGAATAACAATATTGTCTTACCCATTTGATTTTGCCTAATGACACATGCGCCTAATCCTGGATTTGTTTTGCTAGTATGTTTTATATTCTGACTAATCCTAGCCTTCGTGGCCATCTAAATTTAAATGGAATTGTTGTTTAGTTAAAAACTGAATTTGTTTATCCGAAAACCAGTTTAACTGATTATATAAGAATGTAACAAATAAGGATCCCATTTCTACTATGGCCAATATAGGATGGTCTTATATCAGTATTAAATGGTTTTATAATCCTAGTAAACATTTAATTCTAATGTGTTTGATCTTGTCCTCCTAATTTAATGCCTTCTCTATATGTTTGCTTCGATAAAAGAAGCCACAATTTTATTTGAGTTATCAAAATTCCTCCTAAGTCAAAAGTAAAGATCTTATTTTAACTATTTAAAATAAATAAATAAATAAGATATTTGACCGTCCAAAATACGGGACTTTACATTCTTTCCCCCTTAAAATAATTTCGTCCTCGAAATTGCTAAGGTAAGAAGAATATTGCAAATCCTCTCAACTTTAAAAATATATTTTATCTCTAATCAAAACCAATTATTATACTAAAACCAAATTATCGAGAATATTTTAACACATTAAATTCTCAGAAAATTTTAGCAGATTCTTCCCTGCATGGAGGAACTTCTGCGATATTGCGGAAACACGTAATATCGACCTATACGGTCGGAAAACAAAAACCAAAACCCAAAATTTATATTTCCGCGTAAGCGTATCTTTTGGCGGCATTATACGCGATAAGCGATATATTTTATTCTCGAGCTTGCTTAGTTATAACGCAGCCCTATTCCAACTGGATTCAATTACTCCAGAATTTCTCTCTTGAACTGATTTAAAGCTGAACTAACTCGTCAGCACCTGTTCTCAATTTCAAACAACTCATTAGTTATCAGCCAATGTCAAATGGGTTCAAAACATCCATACTGTTCATATCAATCCGTTTCTACACACAGTTCAACCCACACGAGATCATAATTATTTATAATCACTTCACTTTATTTCTTCAATTATCCATTCAAATTTATTCAGCTGGATTGATTATCTAACTTATTTATTCCACATTGGTTTTAACCAAATCGATTCATGTTCAGATTTATATTCAAGCGATCACAACACAAATCCAAACATATCATTCAATCTAATATCAACAAACCTAACTAATTTGCCCATATTATAATAAACATTACTTTTATTTTATATATAAAATAAATTGGGCAAAAATAAATTTCAAAAGTAATTTTATATCAAAATACAAATACGCGCTCTCATATATCTATACGAACTCAATCTAGGGTACTGCTGACCCCATCTCTATTGAGTCACACCACAGAGCCAAGGTTAATCATTAAACCAATAGCTCTGATACCATTGTAACGACCCGAGGAAAAGAACGACAATCGGGTTCTCGACAACAATACATAAACCCGTATCACTTGCCAAAAACCCAAGTATCGAACCCCCAGATTGTCATGAGAAAGAATTTAGAGGGTGAGGATAGAAAGAAAGAAGTATTAGAATAGAAGAAAGAAGAAGAACACATCAGAATCTCACAGCGGAACGAATAAAATATAATATCAAATCTCTTTATACAAAAACTGTATATACATACCAATCATCAGAGTACACATACATCAGTCGCAGCGGAATAATAACTTTGAATAACTAGCGGTGAAGCCGCTTGCTTCGAGCTCCTGAAACTCCAATCAGAACCTAACCTGGAACATACTCGGTCTGACCCGAGCACATTTGATTTAAAACAAAATACACCGGGTCAGTCTGTAATACTATCAGTGATAAATTCACATAACACACAACTGGTTTAACTTTGCAACATCCTTTCAAAATCAAAAGGTAATAGTAAGACCAATCCACACATAAACACGGATGGTTTTTACCTTACTATAACCCAAAACATTTTTGAAATCAATATCTTTCTCTGATATTATCATAATGTCTAAATACAAGTAAATAATAATCTAGAGGAACGCTTGCATCTCACGCTCCACATATATAGTATAAAATCGAAAACAACGGGCGCTTATTGGATATTGGATTCCAACTTGACAAGGTATGGGTCCACCTTCCGCACGTGTATCTCTAAAGGCGAATACACTGGGTTCAACAAGAACGTCTTGCAACCCGGCCCTCACATGACCGACCACTCATTTCGCTTGAGTGTATCGAATGTATATCACCGACGGTTGGGATCAGCAACCGCCACCCTAATAGGGTCAGCATCGAATAGATAAAGAAGCAATAGGAATTTCTCTAGATAGGTGATCATACATCCTAATGGGAGCGACCCACATAGCCATGCTGCCTGCCCGATTTTTGTCATTTCCCGATTGATGAGGCTTGAGGCTAGAACTTGACTTTAACATCTGGTCATCATACACTTTGAATGCCACATCGTCAGATCCGCCAGATCACACTTGATTGACGTCCACAAAAATACTCTAGTTTATTTGGCTAGAGAATAACCATTTCTCCGCCGTCAACTATCGTACGTTTGGAGAAATCAACGCATGTAATTCCTTTTGGAAATACTCTGTCAGACATCCGTCCATACAAGTCATCCAGGAACAGGATGAACCGAAGGTACTCTCCTACTGCATCTCATATAGGAATCACCCCATGAATTAGTAGCGAGAAGTCCTTGCAACCCGTGGATTTCAACCACGACAGAATCACAAATCAAAATAACTCTGGCTGCAGGCCAGAGAAATTCAACAAATAGTCCTTCCGCTTATGAAGATCCACGGTCTTCACTTGCTTCGTCTTCAATCGACGTCTTCACGTATTTGATGGTCGGAATGGTTTTCGAATATAATTCGATTCCGGACTTTCCGATCCAACAATCGTATTGGTCTGGTTTGATAGTCGGTGTTTTAACTATCAAATAACAATAGTGTGAACACAATGAGTTTTCTGATTCAGTATTTGGCACAACTCGACCTCTTTTAAAATATATTTAACCAAATTCCCTTTTGACTAACTTTAACTGATTTACTTTGATTGATTAACTCTAACTTGACTAACTCGACTTATTTAGCTCGACAAACTTGACTTGATTACTCCTATTAACTAATACGCGACTTAACTCCATTCGCTCGACTCTAGATCGCAGCGATCACAATGGTTACGCCTGATTCCCTCAGGAAACATCCGACCGCCATAGGCTATCTGCAGCCCTGCGAATTACGCTAGCAGTCGTACATGATGGAACTTTTTCCTAGATAACTTTGTTTGACTAACTCTAACTATATTCGATCAACTCTAATTGACCAACAAATGTTTACTATAATTTGGAAACACATTCTTATTTCTTTTGAAACTAATATCGTAATATTATTAAATTTCCAAAAGCCTTGTATCAGGGTTTGATATTCCTCATATAGGATAAAACTCATCTCAACCATTCACTCGTTCCCAACAAATACTATTCTTTGGTAATAGGGAAGCCAACCAAGTTGGGGTATTTTAGTTACCTCTCAGACCTTAGTCGACAACCTTCTCACCTCAGAATAATATTAGTTTAACCACTAACGTCACAACACATTTCCCTTTTTGATTTCCATTTTTGGATTTCAATCCGGTTTAAACCCACGCTTTTATCTGAAATCCTCGTTTAAGGTCTTTACTTAATTTACTTTATTTAAGTATACATTCCTTGCAATGCAACTTAATCTTCAAGTATTCTTCCATTTTAAACCCTTTGATTTACACATTTAACCCCTCGTCAAATAGTTTAATCCCATTTATTTGAACCTTCTTATGATAAACTTTTATCGCCATTTTGGCCAAACCTCATCGTCAATTTAATACTTGTTAATTAAATTCCCAATTATAAAACCTTATTGACTTGGATTTACGCTTCTCTTTAATAAAATGCTTAACTAGCATTCAATTGAATTCACTATTTTAAATCATTTAAATTAAAGAGTAATTTGCTTTAATCCCTACTATATTAAAAATATAGTTAACTTTAATCAAAATAGCATTTTTATCGTGTTTACCCGCTTACTCAAAAATAATCCAGGTTATTAAAATAACCAATTCAATTAACCCTTTTTATTTTAGTAAATCAAAGATTCACTAATATCCAACACTATTCGTTAATCTTTAACGAATAATTAAACCAACATTTATTTCCTCTGTCCATTCTACTCTAAACGTTGGATTTACCAACCCTACACATCAGTTAACTATTAACTGAATTCCAATTTGTCATTTCCCTTTCCTTAATTAATTAACTTAATTAATTAAAGTCACTCTTTTTTTTTATTTGTTGAAACATTCATTTTCCCTTTTACTAATCTATGGAAAATTCTTGACTTTCCATTTCTCAACTGATCTAGTCCATTTATCTAAATATTCTTAATAGCTCGCTTTAATATATTTAATTTTAAATTTCCAATTTAAATACACGTATACAATAATTAAATAACTTTAATTCGGTTATAAATAAATTATAACCTTGAAACCCGTTAATTTCTCTGACGGTAGAACATCGTTAAAACCCTATGACTGGACCATTACTGCCCATTTCCTTAGTCAACACAAACAGTTGATTTTAACCACAACAACGGTGGTATATATCCCACTATCAACATTCAAAACGGTTTTAGTGTCAGTCGATGTGAACAATCCATATATATGCACGACAAATAAATATACAGTTTATTTGAGGAATCCGGTCGAATCCCTCCAACCTGTCCTTCTCTGCATCACAGATGTCAGTTGATAACAATATACGAGTAAATAAATAAACAACTGCAACCAGTCAAACCATATCAATCAATTTGCATCCATCGCAACCAATCAGCCAATTTAAACTGTTAACTGTAAAATATATTTAACTGTGAGTGTACCACATCACAGTATTCCAGAAGGTGTGAGAATTAACTCACCTTGAGTTGATTTGCGGTTTTAAACGGCTTATTTCAGTTAAATTAAACCAGTGTTTAATTTAACTGGAAATCCAGTGGACTCCAATTCTGACCACTTCTGTTCCATAATGTAGCGTCCGTCGAGACGAGTCCATTGTCCCTTGAGTCGTCAAATTCTGATTCCATATGAGAGAGTTATAAATAATTTAAGTTAAATGTTTATATTGACTAATAACCCTTAAATTAAACTACCCATATTATCAATCATATGTTAGTAAATTAAATTATGAACTTATAATATCATTATTTCATTAAAGTTCGATCTGATCTAATTTCAAGGAATAGTGAGTCCAACGTTGGTTGAAAATTAGACTTATAAACTTGTTCAGATAAAATCCTAACTTTACTTAATCATAAAACTAAGTCTTTTATTAATTATAAAACTAATCCTTACTAGATGATAATAATTAATCCACAATTTATGCTTTAATTGGCTAAGGAATCCCGGCCCATCTCCTTTCTTACTACTTTGCCCGATTCCATATGAGTTATAAGATAAACTTTTCAATATAAAAACTTGAAGCTTATAAGGGCATTTGAATGATAACTTTAAATTACTTAATAGTGTTGGGCCTTACATACTTCGTTCAGTCCATTAGGGTTAGAAGAAGCCCGCTCCCTTTTCCCTTCATAAAACATCGGATCCATTCTTCATCCGTTCATTTGTCCGCCGCCACACACAAAAATCTGGAACAAGAAACCCTAAATCCAACCCCCTTCCATCGCTGCTCTCCTTAATGAAATCGGACGCCCCTCGCTTTACCGACCCCACCTTCAGTTGCTCCGCCACCCTCCTTCCCCTTAGTCTAACCTAGACCGAAGCCCCAAAAGCTAAGTACTTCGATAAAGTTTTAGTTTTTATTTTATTCCTTTCGGTTTTGTTTCCTTTAAGGATTTAATTCGGTTTTTTTTCTATACTGGGTTCATCTGATTTTGTGGTGCGTGGTTATGTATTTATACCAGTGAATGGCTACAGCGAATTACGAATTGTTCCATCCTAGCTTAGATTTAGTTGTACCTAAACCCTAGGTGCTTCGATTCTGCTATGAATTGTTCTTGATGGTTTGTGTGTGATGTCTTATAACAGTGATGGATTTTCTGTACTTGTTTGCTTAGATCTATGGACTGTTTATACGTCGATTTGGTATAACTATGACACCCTTGAGTTGTCCACTCCTTGCGTCCCTTGTCTGTGAGGATTTGATGGTGTAAAATTTGATTTCTTTACTGTTCAATTTCTGAAAAATTGGGTTTTCTACTGTTGCTTTATTGGCAAGAACATGGCATGCCGTCCTTTTTGTGATATCGTCCATTCACAAGGTCTTCACATGGCACCAGTACAATAGGTAGCTTAGGCACAGCTATACATTGTCTTGTTTATATGGTCTACACAAGTTAAATTTTATATAATTTCTGTGCAAGCTGTATTGGTGATTTTGTCTGTTCAATTCGCAGATTTGATTTGCGATATGTATGGTAGAACATTTTTCTTTACATAAGATTTTCTGTTATTTTGATTTTATATTAGTTGTTCATATAAAATTGAAGATTTTCTATTGTATTGTCTTCTCATATTGAAATTCAAATTCTTTCCTATACAAAGATGTCGAATTGTTTATTTCAGTGAGGATTGTGAAGTGTCTCTTGTGTCACATATGGCAGATAAGATCTGTACCCGAGATTATATGTGAAAATATAATCTATTTTGATTCCATAGATTTGATGGTATTCAATATGTACATGTCAATTTTTCTTAGCTGTCCTAGTACTGTCTTCATTAGCTGTTCCTTTCTTTCATTCTTTTTCTTCTTTTAAATTTTCTTATGTACCTATACCTATACATAATTTCAGCTACTCATAGCTCTCTTTTTTTCTCTTTCTTTACAGGACAATTTGATGGAAGACACAACCCTGTGAGGAAATCCTATTTCAGATTTTCCTGCTGTTGGATTTTGTTTACTTCATTGGATTGGAAATGTACCTAATATATATGGTTTTGACTATGTAAAATATTAGCTTGTACGTTTGTTCTCGTGTAAAATCCAAGTTTTCATATTCATGCTTTGTGGATTTATGTAGATGCTTTACATGTAGCACGTGCATGGTTAAATTCATGTCTGTGTATTGTTGGAATTAGCTAGGTAAAGTTGGAGTAGGATCCTTCAAACAGAATAGATGTTATATTTCTTTTAAGTTTGAATAACAATATTGTCTTACCCATTTGATTTTGCCTAATGACACATGCGCCTAATCCTGGATTTGTTTTGCTAGTATGTTTTATATTCTGACTAATCCTAGCCTTCGTGGCCATCTAAATTTAAATGGAATTGTTGTTTTAGTTAAAAACTGAATTTGTTTATCCGAAAACCAGTTTAACTGATTATATAAGAATGTAAAAAATAAGGATCCCATTTCTACTATGGCCAATATAGGATGGTCTTATATCAGTATTAAATGGTTTTATAATCCTAGTAAACATTTAATTCTAATGTGTTTGATCTTGTCCTCCTAATTTAATGCCCTCTCTATATGTTTGCTTCGATAAAAGAAGCCACAATTTTATTTGAGTTATCAAAATTCCTCCTAAGTCAAAAGTAAAGATCTTATTTTAACTATTTAAAATAAATAAATAAATAAGATATTTGACCGTCCAAAATACGGGACTTTACACCACATATATTTTTTGTGTATATATATATATATATATATATGTGTGTGTGTGTGTGTGTGTGTGTGTGCATGTATATGTATATATTCTAGAGAATAGTGTTAGTATATATATTTTATTACAATAATAGTTAAAACAAGGTTGTTGTCATCAAAACCATCATCATTAACATCTCAATCCCTAACGATCTCCCTTTTTTTATTTTGATAACCTTGGTTTATAAAATATTCATACCTGATGTCTTGATTCTCCAATTACTCACCTTAATCCATTAATTCCTTCTTAAACTACAAACTCTCCTTAATTTGAGCCTTATTTTATAATTCTCCCCTTTTGTCATTAACAAAAATTATATATTCCTGACTAGACTATAGTTACTCCCCCTAAAACTAAGACATAGTTCTAATAACTAAAACCAATACGATTCTAGTACCTTAATCTGATTAAAACTAGGACAAGATCTAAAAACAAAGTAATGACTTGAATGAGTATAAAGTATATTTACTCAAACAAACCAATTCATACAATCAATTAATTCAAACAATCCAATCCAGACTAATCTTAAATTTAGTTATTTAAAAATTCAATTTTTTTAAAAACAAACCAATAAAAACACAACAAATTTAAATACGAATTCATATGTTTCTTCGAACTTTTACCCATCCATCACCACCAAAGATTGGATCAGCCTTTATAGCACCCCATTCTTCATTGTCTTTGGTGAGATTTTATTCTGTGATGTTGTTGTCTTCGTCTTTGGAAAGAGACGAAATCATCCATGGAATTGGATCAAAATGCTTTTCTTGTTGCTTTATCATCTGTATTTCACTTAACTCTAAGTGATGCGGGTTGAGAAGGATAATAGAGAGAACATTATTGAATGAATTGAGTATTCCTTTAAGATTGTCGCTGAAATTATGAATCTGGGAAGCCATGAAATTGATAATATTAAAGAATAATGAAAAAAATGAAGGAGGAATGAAGAAATGAGTTTTTCTAGAAGAAATAGAAATATATAGGCTGTGGAATTCGTTTGAAATGAATAGACACTAGTTAGTTAAGAGAATTTTTAAATTCAAACTAAATTTGAAAAAATAACTGTTATATGCCGACATGTACAAATATGTATGTCGACATATCTTCTGTTATTTTCATTTTTGAAGTATTTTGTGATTTACGCTTTGCATTGACTTATATATACTCGTTTTTATTACTTTAATGATTATTCCATAGATGTTTAAGGAATAATTAACTGAAATATAAAGATTCACTGATAATAATGATAACAATACATTGGATTAATGTATAGCATAAAATAGAAATATAGAAATTGAAATGGAATCTAATACGACAGGATAATAAATTTAAAGTTCAGTGGGGGAGAAGGAGGATGAAGATAAACCAAGATTTCTACTAGCTTTCCCAAAGAACTTGGTTATTTTAGTGGACATCCTTTCCATATTTTACTAAATGACCTCTTTAAAGCTTTTTGATTTTTAGCTAGAATCTTTTGATTATTGAGGAGGATTTTCTTGGAAGTAATGTCAGAGGGATACTCTATACTTTCTAAGAAAGTATTTTCATCTTCTTCCTCTTCTTTGGTATCCATTTGTTCACCATCTTCTTCTTGATCCATTCTTGCTTGTTTTTCCACAAGTGTTTCAAATGGTTGAAACACAAGTGAAATCTTCATAAGAGATATATTTGTGGAATTGAAAACCTTTCTAGATAGAAACTCTTCGCTTTTGAAATCCAATCCAAAATATTTGAAAATACAGGTAACGTAAACTCCATGATATAATGTATTTTCTTTTGAAGACAAATCCTTTGGTAGAAATTCATTTAAAATCACCTTAGCCCCATTTATATCGTAATTTCCGAAAATAGCAAAAAGAGCCTTTCAAACATTCATTGTTGGGTTGTTGAATTTCCTGAACGTTGAGTGAGGGTAAGATGAAGAAGTAAGTTAACAATTCTAGCCTTAGGACAAAAATAACGGTTTTTGAAATCCGCATGTTCGTTACTTATAAAAATATGGTGAAAGATATCTTAATCGTCTTTATTGATCTTAAAATTCTTTAGATCCATTCCTGTATTTTTCAACCTAAAATAGTACCCAAAACATCACAATTAAAAACAATCTGTGTTCCTTTTGTGCCACTTCAAGTTTAAGTTTCATTTCCTTGATAAAAACCACGATTTAAATTTCCATAAAACATTTTGACAAGATTCAGGTAACATACTTCATCATTGTCCCGAGAGTCAACTAAACAAAGGATTCCATTTTGATGAAAAAGAGTTTGAAGATCATAAGAAGCGTAATCATGAAAACCATAAAATTTTCCCATATCGACTTTACCGAAGTTTACATAGTGATAACATCCGAGTTGTAGTAAAGGAAGCTTTATGTGGTCTTGGTCAGCCTCATAGTGCTTGGTGTGAATGAAGAAGCCAATAGAGAGCTGTTGTGAAGAGTGTAAAATAGTTTTGATAAGTTTGAATTTTAAATTAAAGGTGGAAAGAGATTATAGGAATAGATATTTAAATAGACAATTAAAGGACATGTTCTCTGGTCAAGAGACATCTTTTCATAATATTGGTTTTGGTGAAAAAGTGAAGGGAAATTCAAAAGTTTGAAATTTAAATTTTGAATTTAAGTACGTATGTCAACATATACAAAAGGTATGTCGACATACTTCTGAATTTTTCAAATGACATTTGGTTTTGACTTCTTGATTTATTTATATCTTGCATTCTTAGTTAATTATTTCCAAGGATAACATGTTTTTGGCAAGGCCGGTCGGCTTTTAAAGTGACAGAAAACACTTTTATTATTAACAAAAATAATAATACATGGAAACAGAAGATATATACATCGTATATCTACAACAAAATAGGTTTTTAAAATGGTCCTTCCACTAGATATCATACAAACCTTACCCAACCACTAAGGAGGAAAGGCTATGTGATATAGAAGAAACTGGATCAGTATCCTGCCTGATGGCTAAGAAGTAGGAAACCAAGTTGGGATCATAACCAACATAGTTAATGTCATAGAAAAACCTCCTATCCCAGTTAACATCCTCTAGGACTAACTTATTCCTTTCTCCAAATTTACCTTCTTCATATAGGACAAGTTGTTTTGCTTTATCAAAGTAGTGTAGCTGTTTATGTTCCTCTATAGTCTCACTTACATACATATAGAAATCTTTACAAACAGGGTTATAACGCATATCGAATGGTGCATGAATCCAAGCCTCTTCCTCCAAGTTCGACGCAATAACTGTGGCAGGACTAATATCAACCACTGGGACTGAAATGACCTGAAATCCCCCTTACGGGAAATCACGGATTGAGTTGAGGACAAGACCAATCAGAACACAAACAGAAGAACATTTCATTGTATATTACAACAATTTCATCATATTAAAAGAATATACGGAGTATTAATAAGTATTACACATAATAAAATATCAGAGATTACAATACATTACCTAGCAGCGGAAAATAATACAAAATACAACTGAATGAGATATACGGATACAAAGCTTTCCGGATATCGTTCCAGCTGTAAACCAGGTTCCTGTGAATATAAATCTGCAAAACCAAAATTACTAGCTGCCCATGTCGAAAATAAAGGCACCCAGAGTTTTGGTTAAAACAATAAACTCCAGGTCAGTCATGTGACTGGTGTGAGAACTAAAACAGTTATTAATCTTTATTTAAAGTTAGGTAAATCAAGGAACCACGTCGTATAACATGGAACGGGTTTCCTCCCAAGAATACCAGTGCATAAAACAACATCGCAATGCTAAGTAAATAACAATGAAGCTATTATAAGATCTAGGTCCCATCACACAATGCAACACAAGCCGGAGGATAGGGTTTTACCTTATAATAGCCAAAGAATGCTTGATACGCTAAATTTCATCTTTTATTATTACTATAAGTGTATAGTGTCAAAACAATTTCAATCATAAGTATCAATCATAGACGGCATGGGTACCATATATCATGTCGCCATATATAGGCTTACAATCAAAACCGCAAAGTCGCGTTTTGGAAGTTGGATTATCATTTATGATATGAACCGAGGCTAGGGATTGTCCTCACTGATTCGAGAGCCTCTAGTCCGCCCCTCAGGAACAGCCGCAACTGACCCCTGACTCAGGGCAGGTCCACCGATGTGGATTACAATTCCTGAATACTGGTTTCCCCGCCCTATGGGGCGTAAGTCTGGTCCATCTGCCGACCAGAATGCATCGGCCGAAACCGATATAACCGAGGCCCCTCAAAATCCATCATCCACATAAGCAATGTTAGCCAGTTCAAGCACTGACACCACTTCTAACTAGAAAGAAACGCATGTCCCCCATGATATCCGTCTCCCGTTTTTGGTTCATACCTGGTGTGAAACTCGCGAATTAAACGCTACACAAAGCTATGCCACAAAGGTCGTGCTTTGATCATCAACCACAAGACTCTGCTTTTCAACAGAAGCCTTGATCATTTGCATCTCAGCATGCCACACAGGCAATTCACGCTATGCAACCGATATCAATCACGTGGAATTAAATCCGATGTCAGACATACAGTCCATACAAGTTCTTTCTGGGTCTTTAACGAAACCGGAGGCACCTTGTACCTCGCATATCCATCGATCTCCAAGTACGTCTGGACGATCACCAACTGATTCCCTCCTCTTGGGTGTACAGCCCAATCAAGATCATCAGTAATTATCCAAATGATGTGAAGACCTCCGGTCTTCGACCACCGTCTTCATCCTCGAAACATCGTCGAATCAGTTATTCAGAATGGGATAAACCCGGTCTTTCTGAATAACCCGCGTATATAGTAAACAAGTGTTACACAAACACAACATATGACTCATTCCAATTCAAAATATTCTTTTATTCAAATATTCACTTCTATAGGGAAAGGTTCCCATTAATTTTATCAAAGATAAATTCCTTTAAATTTATTCTTTAATCTTCTTTTGGATTTCAATTCAAACCAAATTGTAACAACCTGGAAAATCTGGGCCAGTTTAAAATTTTTAAATTGGCAATTTTAATGAATTTTGAATATTTAAAATGAATTATTTTAAATAATATCGATGAGAAATTTATTTTGAATATAATTCGAACAAATATATTTATATAGATTGTCGTTAGAATATAAATATTAATTTATAATTATAAAAGGAATTGAAAATGGCGCAGTAGTTCGATGATTCGATTTCAAACTTCAAATGAATGTACAGGATTCAAAATAAACCGGAATTTAGCGAAACCAAAAATAATAGAATCTATTTGAGAATATCTTTCCAACGAATCCGAAAAATCAAAATTTCATAATGGGAATCAAAAGTTATGGCCAAATGAATTTTCCGAATAGTCGCTATGGAATTTCTGGCCCTTAAAAATAGTCATTTTGCAAACGACCTCGGATTTCAACGAAACCACTTTTGTTGGATCCGTGATGTCAAGTTATTGCTAGATTCCAAAATTCGTAATTTTTCGAATCAATATGTGAGCGTGGCAAAAGAAAACGCGTTTGACCAGTTTTAGTTGATTTTAATCGACTGGAAAATGGCCATTTTTCAAACGGTCTCAGAATTCGACGAAATTAGTTTTGTTAGGACCGTATCGCCAATACGAAGCTAGAAAATATTTTTCTGGAATTTTTCGAGTTAGTATGTGACCCCAGTAAACTGAATTACGCGTTCAAATTCAATATATAGAGTTATATTTTGATTTTGACGGAAACTGATCGAAACGGCCGAACTGGCTTACGAAACATATCCCATTGTGTTCGAAATGGGGGTAATTAGCTATGGACGACAGGCGGTGGGTCTCGTTTCGAGATCGAAAATAAAAGTTGCTTTTTGGAATTAAATAAAATTAAAATAATATAAATATAATTATATATATTTAGTTCCCTCCTCTCTCTCTTCATATTTACAGTCAACCCCATATAAAAAAAAGAAAAAGGCCCCCCCCCAAATCAATCGCCACCACACCTCCCCTCCGTCCATCTCCAGCCGCACCCCCCTCGTCCGTTCGCCCCTCCGCCTCTCGCCGCACCTCCCCTCCAACTCCGGCAAGCCTCACCTTCGTCTCGACCACCTTCTCCTCTGTCACGAGAGCCACACGTGAGCCCCCCTTTTTCAAATCATCACCCCCCCTTTTCACCAGCCGACCACCACCGCTCTGGCCATGCCCGCCTCCCCACGACCAGCCGCCACTCTCTGACCCTTCCTCTCCTCCACCGTTCGCAACACCGAATCCCCCCTCCTCTGAGAAATTGAATGAACTGTGAGTCTATTTCCTTTTATTTTGTTTTATTATAATGTTATTAGGTTATTTAAATCAGTAAATAAATAGAAAAAATAGAGTTTTATTAATCGAAGGATAAGATTTTTATTTATGACAAGGTTAGATTTTTATTTATTTAAAGATTGGATTTTTATTTATACTTCTAGAGAATAAAAATATGATTTTTATATAAAAATATACATCGTTTGTAGATAAAAATATATATTGTTTTTAAAAATATAAACAACATGGTTTACCAAGGAAAAATATGACTTTTATTTAGATGACTAGAATATAAAAATGAGATTTTTATAATCAAGAAAGTTTGGATTTTCAATGTATGAAAAGATTCGATTTTTATCGTCTTGAAAGCGAAGTAAAAATATAATTTTTATATAATAGGGATGATAAAAATATAGTTTTTACACCATAGAGATAATAAAAATACGATTTTTATATTATATAGATGGTAAAAATTTGATCTTTATATTAGAAGTAGATATATAAAATATAATTTACACATAGAAAGAAGCGTTGAAAATATATATGAAAAGAAGAATATAAAAATATGATTTTTATTTTTTATTGAATGAAGCAATAAAAATATAATTTTTATTATGAACAGCATGGAAAAGAACTGCATTGGAATTTCAAGCAGATCCAGACGGTTCAGCAGTTCAACAACAAAGCACGGCGGAGTGGAACCCTCTGTGAGAACTCCTCACCTTTATTTTATTTTATTTCTTGTTAAAATATATACTAGGATGCAGACGGTGTTTAGTAGCACTCGACACCCGTCGTCCACAGACCATGGACGGCTTGTTTGTTTGATTGCATGTTGTTGTGAAAATTGATTGTGTGATGTGAAATAAAATATTTATATAGTTAAAAATATTTTATAGTTAAAAATAGAATTTTTAATGTGTATTTAAAATGAAATAAATGATTATAAACAAATCGAACGATTTGTTTATATACACACATTTGACTGATATTGATTGGGACGATAAATTTTACACATCGCCCAACTGCACAAATAAAAATTGTGGTTGATTGATTGAAACCCCACACGGGTATTGGGATGATATATGACGTACACAAGTCCCAATAATTAGTTGTATGTCGATCGATTGATTGACAGGCTGTTATGAGCGTTGAATATTTATATTCGATGCTTATGCAGTGTAGAGCGCACTTTGGATGATGGTTGATTGTTGATCGTCATTGTTGTGTATTTGAATTGGATGAAATCCATATAATCCACATTATATGGATCTTGACTGTGTCTGATTCCAGTTCAGAATTAATAAATATTTTAAAATAATATTTAGTGAATATTGAAATGTGATGCCATGTTAAGTAGTTAAACGCCATTTTAACACGAACGGGAATTTTGTCTATTTTATTCATTTTACAATGAATATCGAAAGTGAATTCAAAATTTGATATTTTGAAATGAATTGAATTCGAATTGAAGTTAAATAGAATTGAATTCGAATTGAAATTAAATAGAATTGAATTCGAATTGAAATTAAATAGAATTGAATTCGAATTGAAATTAAATAGAATTGAATTCGAATTGAAATTAAATAGAAAAGAAATTCGAATTAAATAGAATTGAATAGAAATTCGAATTGAATAGAATTGAATGGAAATTCGAATTAAAATAGAATTGAACTGAAATTCAAATTAAATAGAATCGAATTGAAAATCGAATTAAATGGAAACAGAATTAAAATCGTTTTAAATTGAATTTAAACGAACTGAAATTGAATTGAAATCGGTTTGAATTGAAATCGATTTGAAATGAATTTAAAACGAATTTATAGTGGAATACTCAATTTTGATTTGAAATTGAATATGAAGTTGAAATCGTTTTGAAAACGAATTTTAAATGATTTATAAAATACGTTTCAAAAGGGAATCGACGAAATATATATTATATTATATATATATATTTTATATATATAATATAATGGCCTGAATAGAACGCGCCGCGCTGCGGTAGTTCGTGAATTTCGACCATTGATTTCGAATGGATATTACGGGAGATCCGACCGTTGGATTCTCCTAAAACTGGAACCGTTGGGTTCGTATCGAAAAGAGCTTTCTAACGAATATAAGAAATTAGAAATCTAACAGTTGGATTTGGAATTATATCCAAATTAAATTTGGAAAAGGTCGCTATAAGTGCAGTTTGATGGCCGTTGATGGAAATCGACTGTACGGGCCTTGATAAAATTATTAAAAATATTAATAATTAGTGTAAAATCATAAGAAATGATTTGGTAAGAATTGGGATGAAAAACTCCATATTTGAAAAGATAAAAATAGATTTTTATCGAAATGAACTAGTTTTGAACTAGAATTATAAATTCATTTATTTTTAATATAAATAAATTGGATTTGAAATGGCTTTGAAAATAACCAAAATTTCCAAAATAAATTGGAAATGGATTTGAATCGAAATTGTCTTCGGAATATTTCGATGTGGGATTTTGTGATTATAGATACTGTTATGGGAATTTGAAAGATATATATATATATCGCTATTTCCAATACGATATTTGTTGGTCGTAGAGTTTGATATTGAATATAAGCCGATATATTTTCTATTCAGAGCCTTGTATTTAATATCAAATGTGATTTGGGTTTGTCGTAATGGTGTCTTCATTAACACTGTTCTTAAACCCAGTTGAGAAAAAGATTAAATCTTTTTATTTAGATTTAATGAAGTGTACCAATTAAATAATATTTAATTGGAATTGATTTGAAATTGATTTTTGGGTTTATCGTGAACGGTGTTTTAAATAACATTTGTTCGTTAACCCGACAATTAATGGAATGTGATTTTGGGTTGTCGTGAATGGTATCTTTACTGTTCTTAGACCCAATGGAGTTAAGAAAATCAGAAATTAACTAAAGATTAGTTAAGTCGAATGGTTTCTTGGGTATTAATCTGATGTTGGTTTCGGCCTTCGGGGTTATTACTTAGGGAATTGATCGCTTGCCAATCTACGGTTAAGGGCTGATGAGATAGAATGCGATTTTGGGTTTATCGTGAACTGTGTTTTAAATGACATTGGTTCTTTAACCTGGTTAAAGATTAAAACTAAGAAGTTTTAATGAATCTTTAAATAGATTGAAAAGTGATTTTGATAATTAAAATTATCAAATTCCAGAAAAGATCGAGAATGGAGTACCACCAGTTTTACTCCAGACGATAGTTAAATCTTTAATTAGACTTAAACGTGAAATGGTAATTGAATTTACCAATAACACCGTGGTGTTAGATTTGAAGTATTACCAGTTTTACTTCATGGGATTCATAGGTTGGGATTGGGAAATAAAATAAATGATTACTTCGGTGTGGTTCACTAATCCCGACTAGTTTGAATTAATATTCAAAAGAAGATTAAAGAATAAAGTTGAAGAATTTATCTTTGATAAAATTAATGGGAACCTTTCTCCAAGAATAAGAATATTTGAATAAAAGAATATTCTGAATTGGAATGAGGCGTATGTTGTGTTTGTGTAACACTTGTTTATTATATACGCGAGTTATTCAGAAAGACCGGGTTTATCCCATTCTGAATAACTAATACGACGATAAGTCGAAGATGAAGACGGTGGTCGAAGACCGGAAGTCTTCACATCGTTTGGATAATTACTAATGATCCAGATTGGGCTGTACACCCAAGAGGAGGGAAATAGTTGGTGGTTGTCCAGACATACTTGGAGATCGATGGATATGCGAGGAAAGTGCCTCCGGTTTCGTTCAGACCCAGAACGAACTTGTATGGACGGTGTGTCTGACATTGGATTTCAGACTGATATCGGTTGCATAGAGTGGTTTGCCTGTGTGGCATGCTAAGATGCAAATGATCAAGGCTTTTGTTGAAAAGCAAAGTCTTGTGGTTGATGATCAAAGCACGGCCTTGTGGCGAAGCTTTGTGTAGCGTGAATTCGCGAGCCTCACACCCCGGTATGAACCAAAAAAAGGACAAGGACTTCAGGGAGGACATGCGTTTTCTTCTAGCTAGGTGGTGTCAGTGCTTAAACTGGCTGACATTTATATACTTTTCACCTGTGTGGTTGTTGCTGTTGCGAGGCACCTCGGATTTATCGGTCGTTTTCGAACCGGTGGAGTCATTCGTTGGCTCATTTATGCCCCAAAGGGCGGGGAAACGCAGTGTTCAGGAATTTTAATCCACATCGGTGGACCAGCCCCGACGATCCAAGGGCCCACCTGAGACTGGGTCCTGAGACTCGGGCTAGACAGTCTCGAATAGGTAGAGGACTATCTTTTGCCTCAGTTCACAGATGGAAATTCAACTTCCAAATACGTGATTTTGCGGTTTTGATTGTACAAACTATATATGGCGACATAGTGGTATGGGGCATTCATGCCGCCTATGATTGATACTTATGATTGAAATTGATTTCTTCACTTATAGTAATAATAAAAGATGAAATTTAGCGTATCAAGCATTCTTTGGCTATTATAAGATAAACCCCTATCCTCTGGTTTGTGTTGCATTGTGTGATGGGACCTGGGTCTTATAATAGCTTCATTTTTCTTTATTTAGCACTGCGCTGTGGTTTTATGCACTGGTATTCTTGGGAGGAAACCCGTTCCGTGTTATACGGCGTGGTCCCTTGATTTGCCTAACTTTAAAATAAAGATTAATAACTGTTTTAGTTCTCACACCAGTCACATGACTGACCTGGAGTTTATTGTTTTAACCTAAACTCTGGGTGCCCTTATTTTCGACACGGGCAGCTAGTAGTTTTGGTTTTGCAGATTTATCTTCACAGGATCCTGGTTTACAGCTGGAACGATATCCGGAAAGCTTTGTATCCGTATATCTCATTCACTTGTGTTTTGTATTATTTTCCGCTGCTATGTAATGTATTGTAATCTCTGATATTTTATAATGTGTAATATTTGTTAATACTCTGTATATTCTTGTAATATGATGAAGTTGTTGTAATTAACAATGAAATGTTCTTCCGTCTATGTTATGATGTGGTTTGTTCTCAACTCAATCCGTGATTTCCCGCAAGGGGGATTTCGGGTCGTGTCACAAATTATGGTTTATCCAAACTAGTCGGGATTAACGAACCTTACCGAAGTAATCATTCTTTTAAATTTCCCAATCCCAACCTATTCATCCCATGAAATAAAACTGATGATACTTCATATCTAACACCACGGTGTTATCGGTAAATTCAATTACCATTTCATGTTCAAATCTAATTAAAGATTTAACTATCGTCTGGAGTAAAACTGGTGGTACTCCATTTTCGATCATTTCTTGAATTTGATAATTTTAATTATCAAATTCACTTTTCAATCTATTTAAAGATTTATTAAAACTCTAATTCACTTTTAATTTCCAAAATTCATTACTTAATGATTATTCAAATCCAGGAAATAAATCCTATCTTTCATTGGGTTAAAGAACTAATGTCATTTAAAACACAGCTCACGATAAACCTAAAATCTCATTCCATTTCAATTCCAATTAAATATTATTTAATTGGTATACTTCATTAAATCTAAATAAAAAGATTTAATCTTTTTCTCCATTGGGTTAAAGAACAGTGTTAATGAAGACACCATTCACAACAAACCCAAATCCCATTTGATATTAAATACAAGGCTCTGAATAGAAAATATATCGGCTTATATTCAATATCAAATTCTATGACCAACAAATATTGTATTGGAAATAACGATATAAATATATCTTTCAAATTTCCATAACAATATCTGTATAATCACGAAATTCAATATTGAAATATTCCGAAGGTAATTTCGATTCAAATCCATTTCCAATTTATATATTGGGAATTCTGCTTATTTTCAAAACCATTTCAAAACCAATTTATTTATTTTAAAAATAAATGGGATTATAATTCTAGTTCAAAACTAGTTCATTTTGATAAAAATATATTTTAGTCTTTTCAAATATGGAATTTTTCATCCCAATTCTTTTCAAATCATTTCTTATGATTTTACACTAATTATTGATATTTTTAATAATTTTATCGAGGCCCGTACAGTCGATTTCCATCAATGGCCATCGAACTGCACTTACAGCGACCTTTTCCAAATTTGATTTTGACATAATTCCAAATCCAACCACTAGATTTCTAATTTCTTGCATTCTTAGAAAGCTCTTTTCGATACGAACCCAACGGTTCCGGTTTTAGGAGAATCCGACGGTCGCATCTCCCGTAATGTCCACTCGAAGTCAATCGTCGAAATTCACGAACTTCCGCAGCGTGGCGCGTTCTATTCAGGCCATTATATTATATATAATATATATTTTGTCAATTTCCTTTTAAAACGTGTTTTATAAATCGTTTTAAATTCGTTTTCAAAAATGATTTCAACTTCCATTTGAAATCCAAATCAAAATTGAATTTTCTAATATAAATTCATTTTAAATTCATTTCAAATCGATTTCAATTCTATTTCAATTTAATTCGAATTTCAAATTTATTCAATTTAATTCGAATTTCAAATCTATTCAGTTTCATTCGAATTTCAAATCTATTCAATTTCATTCGAATTTCAATTCATTTCAATTTAATTCGAATTTCAAATCTTTTCAATTTAATTCGAATTTAAAATCTTTTCAATTTAATTCGAATTTCAAATCTTTTCAATTTAATTCGAATTTCAAATCTTTTCGAAATATCAAATTTTGAAATCACTTTCGATATTCATTGTAAAATGAATAAAATCGCCAAAATTCCCGTTTGTGTTAAAATGACGTTTAACTACTTAACACGGATTCACATTTCAATATTCACTGAATATCATTTTAAAATATTCGATAATTCTGAGCTGGAATCAGACACAGTCAATTACCATATAATGTTGATTATATGGATTTCACACAACAAATGTGTATAACAGCAATGAAAATAGCAATTCATCATCCAGAGTGCATTCTACACTGTATAAGCATTGAATATAAATATTCAACGCTTACTTAGTCTGTCAATCTATCGATCGACATACAACTAATTTTTGGGATTAGTGTATGCCCAATACCATCCTAATACCCGGGTGGAGTTTCAAACAATCAAACACAGATTTTATTTGTGTAGTTGGGCGATGTGTAAAATTTTTCGTCCCAATCAATATCAGTCAAATGTGTGTATATAAACAAATCGTTCGATTTGTTTATAAATCTTTATTTTATATACTCGTTAAAAATTATATTTTTAACTATAAAATATTTTTAACTATATAAATATTTCATTTCACATCACACAATCAATTATCACAACACATCAATCAAACAAACAAGCCGTCCATGGTCTGTGGACGACGGGTGTCGGGTGCTACTAAACACCGTCTGCACCCTAGTAAATATTTTAACTAGAAAATAAATTAAAAGTGAGGAGTTCTCACCTTTGGTTTCCACTCCGCCATTTCATTTCTGAATTTCTGAACAGTTTGAATTTCCTTTTGATTTCACTCCGTTCCACCGCCCTCTGTTTCACGCAGTTGATATTAAAAATCACATTTTTATACCGTTACTTCATACATAAAAATCATATTTTTATGTTGATGTTTATATTATAAAAAAAAATTAATAATTCAGTCTTCCATATTTCTATAACGCTAATTCTTATATAAAAATATTATTTTTATATAAAGAGAATTCATAAAAAAATCACATTTTTATTTCGCTAAATATATAAATATTCTATTTTTAGCTTTCTAAAAATCATACATATGATAAAAATAATATTATTTTTATCGAATTAAAAATCGTATTTTTACCAAACCAAAAATCATATCTTTTGTAAATTAAAAATCATTTCTTTGTCTATATAAAAATCTAAACTTTTTCATAAAAAAAATCATCTCTTTGTTTATTTTAAAATCATATCTCGGTTTATTTTTAAAATCATGTCGTTGTTTATTTTTAAAATCATATCTCTGTTTATTTTTATTTATATAATAAAAGAACACATTTTCTCTTCAATATTTTATATTTTAAAAAATCTGATTTTACTATTAATGCTAATTACATTTTTAAAACTGATTCTTATTTTATATTTATATAAATTTAAAACTGATTTTGAACATTGTATTTATATAAATATACTCACCTCTCTTCCTTAATGTTATAACCTCAGCACACGTCGAACTAGGGCCACTGCCAAACCTTGAGAACCGCGCCCGCCACAGGTGATCGGAGGTCGATCAGAACCTCCCCTGAGATGCGCCTCCACGTCGTACTCCTCCTCCCTGAACGGTGTCAGCTCCGGCGGCCCCTGCGCCATGAAACCCTAGCTCGAACGAGCTAACTTTCAGCTTAGAAATCGAGCCCAAATCTTTCACGATAGATGATCAAACGATTTTGGAATAGAAGATGTAAGAGGATACTACAATTTTCTATTTATAATTGTTTGAACATCTCAAATGGATTTGGCGAAAAATCAAGAGGAAATCACTTGTGATTTCCATCGTTCGTATGATGAAGAGCGGCTTTGACCAGGGAGTGAGAAAGGGTTTGACCCTGTCCAAGTGTATATATAATATATTATTTATATTATTTTAATTCCAAAAGTGAATTTTTGCATTCGAGCTCCAAATCGGACCCAACGACGGTCGCCACTAACTAATTACCCCCATTCCGAACACAATGGGATATGTATCGTGAGCCAGTTCAGCTGTTACGATCAGTTCTCGTTGAAATTAAAATATTAATCAATATATTGAATTTAAACGCACATTTCAATTTACCGGAGCCACAAACCGACTCTAAAAATTCCCGAAAAATATTTTCTAGCTTCGTATTGCCGATACGGTCCTAACAAAACTAGTTTCGTCGAATTCCAAGACCATTTGAAAAATGGCCATTTTCCAGTCGACAAAAATCAACTAAAACTGGTCAAACGCGTTTTCCTTCGCCACGCTCACATTTTAATTCGAAAAATTATGAATTTTGGAATCTAGCAATAATTTAACATCGCGAATCCAACAAAAGTGGTTTCGTCGAAAACCGAGGTCATTTGCAAAATTTCCATTTTTAAGGGCTGAAATTCCATAGCGACTATTATGAAATTTCAACTGGACATAACTTTTGATTCCCGCTATGAAATTTTGATTTTTCGGATTCGTTGGAAAGATATTCTCAAATAGATCCTAATATTTTTGGTTTCGCTAAAATCCGTCTTATCTTGAATCCTGCACACTCATTTGAATTTTGAAATCGAATTTTCAAACTGCCGCGCCGTTTTCAATTCCTTTTATAATTAAAAATAAATATTTATTTTCTAACGACGATCTATATAAATATATACATTCTAATTTTATTCAAAATAAATTTCTCGTCGTTATTATTTAAAATAATTCATTTTAAATATTCAAAATTCATCAAAATTGCCAAAATAAAAATTTTAAATTGGCTCAGAATTTCCGGGTTATTACAATCTCCCCCACTTAAAACTTTTCGTCCCTGAAAAGGAACGAAGCTGAAAGTTGTTTTACAAACCTACTCAACTTTCATTATTTTCATTACAGCTTAAGTTCTTCAACTTTTCAGTTTCTAAGAACTTTTCAAATTTTTCAAAAATTTGGCTAACACCCTAAATTTTCGAAAAATTTAGCCATAACCTCCCCTGCACCGGGGACTTTGGGATATTTCATATAGCCTCCCATGGCCTTCTTCAATCCAGAAGAAAAAGCCAAGCGGCTAGCCAATCGGCTCATAAAATCATCCAAAACCCAAGAAATACAATAAACATGTACCTATTTGTCGGGCAAACAATTTTATTCCTCTTCTCTAGCTTTCTTGCTATGACCTGTTCAATGTAAGTACATCTATATGTATGCAAATGCGACTAATTTTCAATACAATTCACTATTTGATTCAATTTGGCCTAAATGGTTCAACATTTAATTAATCAAACAATACAACCAACAATCAATTAGTTGATTATCATTTCAAATTCATAACTTTGATATATAGTCAAAAATCACATTTTAGATGCCAAATCACAACAATAAGCCCTATCTAGTTTCGGTTCTCACACCGGTCAATTGGAAATATATAGATATCCCACTTTCGAAACCCGAACATAAATTCTGATGATGTTTCGAACCACCATCAGAACATCTACAGGTGACTAGAGTGTGATTCTATATCTATCCAGTATATTAAAACTTCAAGTACACGCGGATCAGACGTATATGCAAAATCTTATATACTTGATTGTCCAAATTCAATATAAAATAAATAATCAAATACGAATAATTAATTTAAATTTTCAAAAAAAAAATTGTTTTCATTTTAAAAACATACTCTTCACACTCGTTCTAGGATACTACTGATCCCATCTCTAACGAGTCATTCTTATTGGATATTACTAATCCAATCTCTGATGAATTCTTTCGTATGGTTCTAATGTGCCTTGTTCTCTGAGCTTTGTAAACCAAAGCTCTGATACCACGATGAAACGACCCGAAATCCCCCTTACGGAAAATCACGGATTGAGTTGAGGACAAGACCAATCAGAACACAAACAGAAGAACATTTCATTGTATATTACAATAATTTCATCAGGTTACAAGAATATACAGAGTATGAATAAGTATTACACATAATAAAATATCAGAGATTACAATACATTACCTAGCAGCGGAAAATAATACAAAATACAACTAAATGAGATATACGGATATGTAACAACCCGAAAATCTGGGCCAGTTTAAAATTTTTATTTTGGCAATTTTAGCGAATTTTGATTATTTAAAATGAATTATTTTAAATAATATCGACGAGAAATTTATTTTGAATATAATTCGAACATATATATTTATACGCGTTGTCGTTAGAATATAAATATTTATATATAATTATAAATAGAATTGAAAATGGCGCGGTAGTTCGATAATTCGATTTCAAACTTCAATAGAATGTACCGGGTGCAAAACAATCCGGATTTTAGTGAAACAAAAAATAATGGGATCTAATTGATAATATCTTTCCAACGAACCCGAAAAATCAAAATTTCAAAGCGGGAATCAAAAGATATGTCCAGTTGAAAATTCTGAATAGTCGCTATGAAATTCAGGCCCTTAAAAATAGACATTTTGCAAATGACCTCGGATTTTGACGAAACCAGTTTTGTTGGGTCCGTGATGTCAAATTATTGCTAGGTTTCAAATTTCATAATTTTTAGAATCAATGTGTGAGCGTGGCAAAGGAAAACGCGTTTGACCAGTTTCAGTTGATTTTAATCGACTGGAAAATGGCCATTTTTCAAACGGTCTCAGAATTCGACGAAACTAGTTTTGTTAGGACCGTATCGTCAATACGAAGCTAGAAAATATTTTTTTGGAATTTTTCAAGTTAGTATGTGACCCCAGTAAATTGAAATGTGCGTTTAAATTGAATATATAAAGATTCATATTTTAAATTCAACGAAAACTGATTGTAACAGTCGAATTGGCTAACGAAACATATCTCAATGTGTCTGGAATGGGGGTATTTAGCTACGGGCGACAGCCGTTGAGGTTCGTTTGGAGTTCGTAGCGTTAAGCAGGAAGTTCACAAATTAAATAATATTATTTAAATTTATATATCTTCAAGGGTTGGTCAAAACCCTCATAACTAATTTCCCCTGGTCAACGCCCTCACATCAGCCCCAAATCGCGATCAACGCCCAAAAATCGCCCGATCTTTCCTCCTCCAAAATCGCGAGATCCCCTCAATGATTTCACGAATCCCAAGCGTGCAATCGGGGAGTTTGGGAAGATCAATACAATGAGCGGACAAGATCAGTTCTAAATCCATGAATCGCCAGATTTTCACCCTCAAAGGTGATGCTGTCGCTTGGATTTTTAGGGCTCTTGAGCCCGTCGAGTTGCAAGCCATTCGCGGTGGAGGGGCATGGGTCGAAGGCCGTCAACGGCGTGGGCGTGGATCAGGGAACAGTTGGCCTGGTGATGAACGGTGGTAAACCCTAGTCGGTGAAGTTTATTTCGATGCGCGTCTGGACCTGTCTGAACAATAAAAGAAAGGTCAGTTTTTATAAATATAAAAACATTGTTAAAACCAGTTTTAAAAATATATTTAGCATTGTTAAAATCTAAATTTTTATATAAGAAATATAAAAATATGTTTTTTTATTTATGTATAGCATTTTAACAAAATGTATAGTTTTATTTGTATATAACATTGTTTTGTAGGTGATTTTTAAATATATGAATATATATATGTATCATTTCTAAAAATATGTTTTTTTTTAAAAATAAAAGAGACCATTGTTTTAATATATATATATATATATATAGCATGGTTAAAAATAGTAATAATTAAGCATTGTTTTTAAAACTATAAAAGATATTGTTTTTAAAGGTATATAAGACCTTGTTTTTTTAAAAAAAAATATGTAGCATTATCTTCGTAAATATAAAAATATGATTTCTTTTATAATAAGAAAATGTCATTATTTAGTAAGTAAAAATAAAATCTGTCATGAAAAGAACGAAGTAAAAATATAAAGTGAAAGTAAAAATGTGATTTTTATATATTGAACATCGAAGTAAAAATTCGATTTTTATATATTGAATAGCAAAGTAAAAATTCGATTTTTATATATTAAATAGCAAAGTGAAAATGTGATTTTTATATATATAGTGGCTACGGGCAACAAAAGCGACAAAGGGCGAGAATGGCGAGGATTTCTCAACATGAAGAGTCGTGGTATTGGATAGCTATCGGTGAGAATTTCTCACCTTTCAATTTCTTTTCTAGTAATATATATATACTAGGATGCAGACGGTGCTTAGTAGCATCCGACACAATCGTCCACTGACCATGGACTTGTTTGTTTGGTTGCATAGATTAGTTATATGATTTGATTTGAATTTGGTGGTTTGGTGATTTGATTGATGTGTGAATGGCGTGGGCCTTCACTAGACCGGGGATAAGGCTAGGCCTTGTCCCGTTTCTAGTATCGTGCCGTTATGCCGCCGAAATTTTCTAAAATATGTTAAAAATATCATTTTATTTAAAGAATGAACTGAATAGAAATTCATATGTTGGAATAAAATGTTTTTATCGTTAAAAATATAATTTTTAACATGAATGTGAATAAATAAATATTCATTTACGAACCAGACGGTTTGTTTATGTACACCTATTTGAAGGACATTGATTGGGTCGATAAATTTTACACATCGCCCAACTGCACAACTAAAATCTGTGTTTGATTGTTTGAAACCCCACACGGGTGTTGGGATGAAATTTGAAGTTCACTCATCCTGATTGATTAAATATGTCGATCGATTGATTGACAGACGGTTAAAAGCGTTAGATATCTATATTTGATGCTTATACAGTGTAGTGCACTTTGGTTGATGGTTGATTATTTTTCAATGCTATTACATACGTGTGATGTATGAAAATCCATATAATTAACTTTATATGGTAATTGATTGGGCCTCATTCCAATTTGAAAAATAAAGAATATTATAAAATAAAAGTTCATGTGTTGACAGTACTCATCCATTGAGATTGGTCATGTGTTGAACGAAATATTTTAGTAATAAAATTTACATCTTTATAATATAAAATAAAGGTTCATATGTTGACAGTACTCATCCATTGAGATTGGTCATGTGTTGAACGAAATATTTTGATAATAACAACTATTTTGAAGAAGAAATATTTGAAATAGAATATTTGAAAATAGAAATTTATGAAGCCGCGTTGATTAGATTGACGCCATTTTGACGTGAACGATATTTATATCGATTTGAAAACGATTTCGAAATGAATTGAATATATAACGATTTCGAAATGAATTGAATATAAATCGATTTCGAAATGAATTGAATTGAAAACGATTTCGAAATGAATTGAATATAAAACGATTTCGAAATGAACTGAATATATAACGATTTCGAAATGAATTGAATATATAACGATTTCGAAATGAATTGAATATATAACGATTTCGAAATGAATTGAATATATAACGATTTCGAAATGAATTGAATTGAAAATGATTTCGAAATGAATTGAATTGAAAACGAATTCAAATTGAATTGAAATGAATTCAAATTGAATTGAAATTTGAATTGAATAGAAATGAATTTTAAAAACGAATTTATAAAGAAGAATTCAATTTTGATTTGAATTGAAAAGAAAGTTGAAATTGCTTTTGAAACGAATTTTAAAACTATTTATATAATTCGTTTTAAATAGAAATCGACGAAGTATATATTATATACATAATATAATGGCCTGAATAGAACGCGCCGCGCTGCGGCAGTTCGTGAATTTCGACCATTTATTTCAAACGGACATTACGGGAGATCCGACCGTCGGATTCTCCTAAAACCGGAACCGTTGGGTTCGTATCGAAAAGAGCTTTCTAACGAATATTAGAAATTAGAAATCTAACGGTTGGATTTGGAATTATGTCCAAATCTAATTCGAAAAATGTAGCGACCCGGGGAAAAAGAACGACAATCGGGTTCTCGACAACAATACATAAACCCGTATCACTTGCCAAAAACCCAAGTATCGAACCCCCAGATTGTCATGAGAAAGAATTTAGAGGGTGAGGATAGAAAGAAAGAAGTATTAGAATAGAAGAAAGAAGAAGAACACATCAGAATCTCACAGCGGAACGAATAAAATATAATATCAAATATCTTTATACAAAAACTGTATATACATACCATTCATCAGAGTACACATACATCAGTCACAGCGTAATAATAACTTTGAATAACTAGCGGTGATGCCGCCTGCTTCCAGCTCCTGAAACTCCAAGCGAAACCTAACCTGGAACATACTCGGTCTGACCCGAGCACATTTGGTTTAAAACAAAATACACCGGGTCAGTCTGGAATACTATCAGTGATAAATTCACATAACAACACAACTGGTTTAACTTTGCAAAATCCTTTCGAAATCAAAAGGTAATAGTAAGACCAGCCCACACATAAACACGGACGGTTTTTACCTTACTATGACCCAAACCATTTTGTTTGAAATCATACTTTGATCTGATATTATCATAATGTCTAATTACAAGTAATTAGCAATCTAGAGGAACGCTTGCATCTCACGCTCCCCATATATAGTATACAATCGAAACCCGTGGGCGCTTATTGGATATTGGATTCCAACTTGACAAGGTATGGGTCCACCTTCCGCACGTGTATCTCTAGAGGCGAATACACTGGATTCAACAAGAACGTCTTGCAACCCGGCCCTCACATGACCGACCACTCATTTCGCTTGAGTGTATCGAATGTATATCACCGACGGTTGGGATCAGCAACCGCCACCCGAATAGGGTCAGCATCGAATAGATAAAGAAGCAATAGGAATTTCTCTAGATAGGTGATCATACACCCTAATGGGAGCGACCCACATAGCCATGCTGCCTGCCCGATTTTTGTCATTTCCCGGTTGATGAGGCTTGAGGCTAGAACTTTATCTCTAGAACATCTGGTCATCATTCACTTTGAATGCCACATCATCAGATCCGCCAGATCACACTTGATTGACGTCCACAAAAATACTCTAGTTTATTTGGCTAGAGAATAACCATTTCTCCGCCGTCAACTATCGTACGTTTGGAGAAATCAACGCATGTAATTCTTTTGGAAATACTCTGTCAGACATCCGTCCATACAAGTCATCCAGGAACAGGATGAACCGAAGGCACTCTCCTACTGCATCTCATATAGGAATCACCCCATGAATCAGTAGCGAGAAGTCCTTGCAACCCGTGGATTTCAACCATGACAGAATCACAAATCAAAATAACTCTGGCTGCAGGCCAGAGAAATTCAACAAGTAGTCCTTCCGCTTATGAAGATCCACGGTCTTCACTTGCTCCGTCTTCAATCGACGTCTTCACGTATTTGATGGTCGGAATGGTTTTCGAATATAATTCGATCCCGGACTTTCCGAACCAACAATCGTATTAGTCTGGTTTGATAGTTGGTGTTTTAACTATCAAATAACAATAGTGTGAACACAACAAGTTTCCTGATTCAGTACTTGGCACAACTTGACCTCTTTAAAATATATTTAACCAAATTCCCTTTTGACTAACTTTAATTGATTTACTTTGATTGATTAACTCTAACTCGACTAACTCGACTTATTTAACTCGACAAACTTGACTTGATTGCTTCTATTAACTAATACTCGACTTAACTCCATTCGCTCGACTCTAGATCGCAGCGATCACAATGGTTACGCCTGATTCCCTCAGGAAACATCCGACCGCCATAGGCTATCTGCAGCCCTGCAAATTTCGCTAGCAGTCGTACGCAATGGAAACTTTCCTTGATTAACTGAGTTGACTAACTCTGATTTTATTCGACCAATTCTAATTGAATAACAAATGTTTACTATGATTTGAAAACACATTCTTATTCCCTTTGAACCTAATATCGTAATATTATTAGATTTCCAAACCTCGCATCATAGTTTGATATTCCTCGTATAGGATAAAACCAATCTCAAACATTACACTTATTCCCAACTAATACTATTCCTTGATAATAGGGAAGCAAACCAAGTTGGGGTATTTTAGTTACCTTTCAGACCTTAGTCGACAACCTTCTCACCTCAGAATAATATTGGTTTAACCACTAATGTCACAATCACACTTCCCCTTTGATTCCCTTTTTGGATTTCAATCTGGTGTTTAAAACCCATCTTTTATTTGAAATCCTCGTTAAGGTCTTTTACTTAATTACTTTATTTAAGTACACATTCCTTAAAACATCACTTAATCTTCAAGTATTCTTTCACTTTAACCCTTTTACTTATGATGTAAATCTCTCGTCAAATGATTTGATTCCATCTACTTGGACATTTTATAATAAACCTTCATCGCCACTTTAGCTAAACTCCCTCGTCGGTCGACCACTTGTTAATTTTAAATCCCCTTTTATCAAATCTTGTTCGAACTTGTGTTTACAAGTCCATTTAATAACATCCTTGTTTGACATTAAATTAAATTCACTACTTTAAATCATTTTAAATTAAAGAATAGTTTGCTTTGACTTCTACTATATAAAAATATAGTTAACTTTAGTCTTAACCCAAAATAGCATTTTTATCATGTTTACAAGCTTACTCGATAATAATCAAGGTTATTTACAATAACCAATTCAACTATCCCTTTAGATTATAGTTAACCAAAGATTAACTAATGTCCAACGCTACTCGTTACACTTTAACGGATATTTAAACCCATATATCTCTTTGTCTATTTTACTCAAATACGGTGGATACCCAAACATACACATCAGTTAACAATTAACTGAATTCAAATTGTCATTTCCCCTTTCTTAAATTAATTAATTAACTTAATTAATTTAAGTCACATTTTAATTGTTTGGAACAATAAATTTCCCTTTTTAACAACCCATGTAATATCTTGATTTCTGCTTCTCAACTGATCAAAACCATTTAACTAAATTCTCTTAATAACTCGATTTAACTTATTAAATTTAAATTCCCGATTTAAATACTCGTATGAAATAATTGAATAACTTAAAATTCAGTTATAAATAAATTATAACTTTGAAACCCCATCAATTTCCCTGACGGTAGAACAACGTTAAAACCCTACGACTGGACCCTTACTGCCCATTTACTTAGTCAACACAAACAATTGACTTTAACCACAACAACGATGGGTATATATATTCAACCTATCAACATTTGAACCAGTTTTGACGTCAGTCAATGTGAACAATCTACATATGTACACAACAACCAAAAATACAGTTTATTTGAGGAATCCGGTCGGATCCCTCCAACCTGTCCTTCTCTACATCACAGATGTCAGTTGATATCAATATATGAGTTATATACTTTGCAGATTATAAATAACTGCAACCATCAAACAATATCAAACCATTTGCATCCATCGCATCCAATCAGCCAATTTAAACTGTAAACTGCAAATTATATTTAACTGTGAATGTACCACATCACAGTATTCCAGAAGGTGTGAGAATTAACTCACCAGAGTTTGTTCTGGTCAACGGTTGACGCGTTTGTCGCATTTAATTTGAACCATTCGTCCAAAAATAGCTGATTTTTCAACGGTGTCGGATTGACTCCTAGTCAGTGCCATCGCGTAGAGCTCGTCCCTGCGATCCCAACGGATCCAGTTTCGCTGTAATCCGTCAACGTATGAAGAAGATATCACTGTTCAAAGTTTGGATAACTATTCGATATTTAAACTAATAAATTAATTAATTAACTAACTAACTAATGATTAGCCGATAATTACCTTAATTATCCACGTTGTACACGTCAGCATCGGTGATTAGTTGGCCACGCGTTTTCCCCTTTCAAACATCAGGAACCCGATTGTCTTCTTGCTCAACAAAACGACGTAACCCATCCCACCGTGAAACCAACCCTCCCCGCCGTCGACATGGGCCACCGGAGTGTCGCCCCTATAGCCCATCGTCACCGCTGCTCTACCCGGGTCCCTCGCCTGAAGCGCCGCCCCACCTAAGCCCCTGGTTCGCCGGAAAATGCTATCTGAACGGAATCCGGTCACGGGCCAATTTCTCCAATCACACCTTGTCTGAGCCAACGCCACCACCGGCATTAGAACCGCCTCGTCACCCTGAACCTTCCCCATCTGGCCTCCGCCCCCAACTGTGCCTCCAGCGCCGCCATTTTGGCCAAAACCCGACCATGACTCCAAAACCGAACCCAAAAACCTTCACCTCCGTTCATCCTCTAATTTCTCTCTCCACAGATCACTAGGGAGCCTGACACCACCACCAAAACGAAGCTACTTCTCCCCTCTACGAAAGCCCTAAGGTCCCCTTGTCTAAAATCAACCACAACTCACGAATTTTGGCCACGACCGAAGACTGTTCTTCGCTGTTCTTCGTGGATTCCGGCCACCTCAGACCTCCGATCAACCCAAGTTTTTGTCAGCATGTAGATCTCGACTGGATCTACAACATTGCCTTTGGTTGCCATAGCAAATTCTTCTTGGATTGAAAGATATAATGGATTTTGTTTTTGGGGGGCTTTATTGCAAAATTACGGGTGAAGATGAAGTTGGCTGGTGAAGGTCTGAGCTGGGAGGGTTTAAATAGATGAGGGAAAACGTTATTTTAATGTTGAGGTGACTACTGACATGACTAACGATTTTTATTCGTACCTATCGCGTTTTCGAACATCGTTTATTCACTGCTGCGCTCACATACGAACCCCGTTCGAGTTGCAACTGGACGGCATAGTATATTTTGACGATACGGTCCTAACGAAACTTGTTTCGTCGAATTCCGTGCTCGTATGCTCAAATAGCGTTTGTACACGTCCAATTATGTCGATTTATTTTGCATTTTATTTTGCCACGCTCACAGAATAACCCCGATTGACGCGCCGTTTGAAAATCTGGCAATAATTTACTGTTACGGTCACAACAAAATTTGTTTCGTCGAAAACAGAGGTCGTTTGAAAAATGTCCCTTTTGAACTGGCCAATTTGAATTAAAATAACCCAATTTTGAAGTACTTCAATATAATAATATCAAAATATTGAAATTGGCCATACCCGACCAGAATTTGATATATTATCAAGGAAAAATATCCCGGGTTGAATTCTAAGCCAAATCGATATTTAAAATATTTAAAAACCGTTATTTTATATAGCTGCAGCGCTATATATATAAAAGGAATTCTGGCGCTGCTTTTCCCAAAATTTGATTTGGACATAAAACAAAATCTACACGACGAAAACTGGATTTTTCTCTGCTGTTGGGAAGATATTGTCAAACTGGTCCCAACGTTTCTTGTTTCGAGGAAATCCGACTTATTTTGAACCCGATACGACCAATTGAAGTTCAAAACGCCAAATCGCGAACTACCGCGCCGCTGCAGCTCGTTATTTCCTTAAATTATAAACTATATATATTCGTCGTCGTTTTCAAAACGAATTGTCACTAATATTCCACCATAAACAATATTTGACCACTTTAAACTGTCGGATCACAGTATATTTCAATTTCGACAATTTCCCATATTTTGGAAATTAAAATAATATTTATTATTTATTTTAAATAATATATTCACAATATAATCGTTAAATTCGATTATCCAACCTCAAACCAATATTTTAAATTATTAAAATATTTAAAATAATCCAATTAAATTGGCAGAAAAATACGGGTCGTTACAAAAAAGGTCGCTGTAAGTGCAGTTCGATGGCCATTGATGGAAATCGACTGTACGGGCCTTGATAAAATTATTAAAAATAGTAATAATTTGTGTAAAATCATAAGAAATGATTTGGGAAAAATTGGGATGAAAAACTCCATATTTGAAAAGATAAAATAGATTTTCATCGAAATGAACTGGTTTTTAACTAGAATTATAATTCTATTTATTTTTAATAAATAAATTGAATTTAAAAAGGGTTTTGAAAATAACCAGAATATCCAATGATTGCATTGGAGTGGATTTGAATCGAAATTGTCTTCGGAATATTTCGATGTTGGAATTCGTGATTATACAGGTGTTGTTATGGAAATTTGAAAGATATATATTTATATCGTTATTTCCAATACGACATTTGTTAGTCGTAGAATTTGATATTGAATATAAGCCGATATATTTTCTATTCAGAGCCTTGTATTGAATATCGAATGTGATTTGGGTTTGTCGTGAATGGTGTCTTCACTAACACTGTTCTTGAACCCAGTTGAGAAATGATTAAATCTTTTTATTTAGATTTAATGAAATGTACCAATTAAATAATATTTAATTGGAACTGAATTGATATTGATTTTTGGGTTTATCGTGAACAGTGTTTTAAATAACACTCGTTCTTTAACCCGATAATTAATGAATGTGATTTTGGGGTTTATCGTGAACCGTGTTTTAAATGACACTGATTCTTTAACCCAGTCGAAGATTAAAACTAAGTGGAGTTTTAATGAATCTTTAATTAGATTGAAATGATCGAGAATGGAGTATCACCAGTTTTGCTCCAGGCGATAGTTAAATCTTTAATTAGATTTGAACGTGAAATGGTAATTGAATTTACCGATAACACCGTGGTGTTAGATATGAAGTATAACCAGTTTTACTTCATGGGATGAATAGGTTGGGATTGGGGAAATTAAAACAAATGATTACTTCGGTAAGTTTCGTTAATCCCGACTAGTTTGAATTGATATTCAAAAATAGATTAAAGAATAAATTCAAGAAATTTATCTTGGATAAAATTAATGGGAACCTTTCCTTATGAATGTGAAATCAGAAACTAACTGTCGGTTAGCTAAGAAGAACAGTTTTCTGGATATTGATCTGATGTTGGTTTCGGCCTTCGGGGTTAATATTTGGGGAATTATTCTCTTGATTAATTTACGGTTAGTGACTGATGAATTGGAATGAGGCGTATGTTGTGTTTGTGTTACACTTATTTAAAGTATACGCGAGTTATTCGGAAAGACCGGGTTTATCCCATTCTGAATAACTGATACGACGATAAGTCGAAGATGAAGACGATGGTCGAAGACCGGAAGTCTTCACGTCGTTTGGGTGATTACTAATGATCTTGATTGGGCTGTACACCCAAGAAGATGGAAACAGTTGGTGATCGTCCAGACGTACTTGGAGATCGATGGATATGCGGGGTACTAGGTGCCCCCGGTTTCGTTCAGACCCAGAACGGACTTGTAAATGGACTGTGTGTGTCTGACATTGGATTTTAGTCCGTTCGATTGATCTCTATTAAATATATATCTGTTTGGCGGTGGAGAATTTATTCTCTTGCTTAACGCCCTTCTCTGAGACGTACGAGCTCAGGGGTTATATATTGATGAATATCAATCGCATGGAGTGAATTGCCTGTGTGGCATGCCTAAGTAGCAAATGATCAAGGCTTCTGTTGAAAAGCAAAGTCTTGTGGTTGATGATCGAAGCACGGCCTTGGTGGCGTAGCTTTGTGTAACGTTGATTCGCGAGTATCACACCCGGTATGAATCAAAAACGGGAGACGGACCTCAGGGAGGACATGCGTTTCTTTCTAGTTAGGAGTGGCGTCAGTGCTTGAACTGGCTGACGAGTTTGACTCCTGTGGATGTTACCTATTATTACTTGCTGAAAAGCGAGGCGCCTCGTGATATCGGTTTCGGCCGATGCTTCTGGTCGGCTGACGGGCCAGATTTACGCCCCAAAGGGCAGAGAAACGTAGTGTTCAGGCATAATAATCCACATCGGTGGACCGGCCCTGACGATCCATGGGGCAATTGCGGCTGTTCCTGAGGCTCGGACTAGACAGTCTCGAATCGGTGAGGATCTTGCCCCTAGCCTCGGTTCATACCATAAATGATAACCCAACTTCCAATACGACATTGCAGTTTTGATTGTAAACTTATATATGGCGACTTAGTGGTATGGGGCATTCATGCCGCCTATGATTGATACTTATGATTTAAAGTTGTTTTACACACTATGCACTTATTATAGTATCAAATGATTTGTTTTTAAACGTATCAAGCATTCTTTGGCTGTTATAAGGGAAAACCCTATCCCCCGGCTTGCGTTGCATTGTGTGATAGGACCTGGGTCTTATAACAGCTTCATTTTTCTTTATTTAGCATTGCGCTGTTTGTTTTATGCACTGGTACTCTTGGGAGAAAACCCGTTCCGTGTTATACGGCGTGGTCCCTTGATTTACCTAACTTTAAAAATAAAGATTAACTGTTTTAGTTCTCACACCAGTCACATGACTGACCTGGAGTTTATTGTTTTAACCTAAACTCTGGGTGCCCTTATTTTGACACGGCAGCTAGTAGTTTTGGTTTTGCAGATTTATATTCACAGGATCCTGGTTTACAGCTGGAACGATATCCGGAAAGCTTTGTATCCGTATATCTCTTCTAGTTGTGTATTGTATTATTTTCCGCTGCGATGTATTTAAATGTAATTTAAATCTCTGATATTTCTGTGTAATATTTATTCATACTATGTATATTCTTGTAATCTGATGCATTGTTGTAATATAGAATGAAATGTTCTTTTATATGCGTTCTGTTGTGGCTTGTTCTCGAACTATCCGACGCTTTCCTTTACGGGGAAGTTACGGGTTTTCACAGTTGGTATCAGAGCTTTGGTTTACAGAGCTCGAGAACAAGGCACATTAGAACAATACGAAAGAATTCATCAGATATTGGATTAGTAATATCCAACGAGAATGACTCGTTAGAGATGGGATCAGTAGTATCCTAGAACGAGTGTGAAGAGTATATTTTTGAAAGTGAAAACAAATTTTTGTTTTGAAAATTTAAATCAATTATTCGTATTTGATTATCTATTTATATTAAGTTGGACGGTCCAGTATATAAAAATTTTGCGTATACGTCTGATCCACGTGTATTTGAAATTTTAATATATTGGATAGATATAGCATCACACTCTAGTCGCCCGAAGATGATATTGATGATAGCGATCGCATCATCAACATTTATGTTCGAGTTTCGAAGGTGTGATATCTATATATTTCCATTAGACTGGTGTGAGAACCAAAACTAATATAGCTAGAATACATTGTTGTGATTTGGCATCAAAACATGATTTTCTTTATATATATCAAAGTTATGAATTTGAAACTCTAATTCACTAATTGATTGATGTTTGTGTTGCTTGTTTAGTTGTTTGATAAATTTTGAACCATTACGCCTAATTGAATCAAATATTGGCTTATATTGAAAATTGGTCGCATTTGCTAGCATATACATATACTTACATTGAACAGGTCATAGCAAGGAGGCTAGAGCAGAGAATAAAATTTGTTTGCCCGACAAATAGGTACATGTTTACTACATAATTTACTGTTTTGTTTTGGTGATGATGATTTTATGAGCCTATTGGCTAGCCGCTTGGCTTTTTCTTTTTCTTTTTGAGATCTGAAGGACCGGGGAAGCTATTTGAAATTCCCCGATGCTCCCGGTGCAGGGGAGGTTATGGCGAAATTTTTCGAAAATTTAGGGTGTTAGCCAAATTTTTGAAATTTTTGAAAAGTTCTTAGAAACTGAAAAGTTGAAGAACATAAGCCGTAATCAAAACAATGGAAGTAGAGTTGAATAATCAAACCACTTTCGACTTTGTTCCTTTTCGGGGACGAAAAGTTTTAAGTGGGGGAGATTGTAACAACCCGAAAATCTGGGCCAGTTTAAAATTTTTATTTTGGCAATTTTAGCGAATTTTGATTATTTAAAATGAATTATTTTAAATAATATCGACGAGAAATTTATTTTGAATATAATTCGAACGTATATATTTATACGCGTCGTCGTTAGAATATAAATATTTATATATAATTATAAATAGAATTGAAAATGGCGCGGTAGTTCGATAATTCGATTTCAAACTTCAATAGAATGTACCGGGTGCAAAACAATCCGGATTTTAGTGAAACAAAAAATAATGGGATCTAATTGATAATATCTTTCCAACGAATCCGAAAAATCAAAATTTCAAAGCGGGAATCAAAAGATATGTCCAGTTGAAAATTCTGAATAGTCGCTATGAAATTCAGGCCCTTAAAAATAGACATTTTGCAAATGACCTCGGATTTCGACGAAACCAGTTTTGTTGTGTCCGTGATGTCAAATTATTGCTAGGTTTCAAATTTCATAATTTTTAGAATCAATGTGTGAGCGTGGCAAAGGAAAACGCGTTTGACCAGTTTCAGTTGATTTTAATCGACTGGAAAATGGCCATTTTTCAAACGGTCTCAGAATTCGACGAAACTAGTTTTGTTAGGAACGTATCGTCAATACGAAGCTAGAAAATATTTTTTTGGAATTTTTCAAGTTAGTATGTGACCCCAGTAAATTGAAATGTGCGTTTAAATTGAATATATAAAGATTCATATTTTAAATTCAACGAAAACTGATTGTAACAGTCGAATTGGCTAACGAAACATATCTCAATGTGTCCGGAATGGGGGTATTTAGCTACGGGCGACAGCCGTTGAGGTTCGTTTGGAGTTCGTAGCGTTAAGCAGGAAGTTCACAAATTAAATAATATTATTTAAATTTATATATCTTCAAGGGTTGGTCAAAACCCTCATAACTAATTTCCCCTGGTCAACGCCCTCACATCAGCCCCAAATCGCGATCAACGCCCAAAAATCGCCCGATCTTTCCTCCTCCAAAATCGCGAGATCCCCTCAATGATTTCACGAATCCCAAGCGTGCAATCGGGGAGTTTGGGAAGATCAATACAATGAGCGGACAAGATCAGTTCTAAATCCATGAATCGCCAGATTTTCACCCTCAAAGGTGATGCTGTCGCTTGGATTTTTAGGGCTCTTGAGCCCGTCGAGTTGCAAGCCATTCGCGGTGGAGGGGCATGGGTCGAAGGCCGTCAACGGCGTGGGCGTGGATCAGGGAACAGTTGGCCTGGTGATGAACGGTGGTAAACCCTAGTCGGTGAAGTTTATTTCGATGCGCGTCTGGACCTGTCTGAACAATAAAAGAAAGGTCAGTTTTTATAAATATAAAAACATTGTTAAAACCAGTTTTAAAAATATATTTAGCATTGTTAAAATCTAAATTTTTATATAAGAAATATAAAAATATGTTTTTTTATTTATGTATAGCATTTTAACAAAATGTATAGTTTTATTTGTATATAACATTGTTTTGAAGGTGATTTTTAAATATATGAATATATATATGTATCATTTCTAAAAATATGTTTTTTTTTTAAATAAAAGAGACCATTGTTTTAATATATATATAGCATGGTTAAAAATAGTAATAATTAAGCATTGTTTTTAAAACTATAAAAGATATTGTTTTTAAAGGTATATAAGACCTTGTTTTAAAAAAAAATATGTAGCATTATCTTTGTAAATATAAAAATATGATTTCTTTTATAATAAGAAAATGTCATTGTTTAGTAAGTAAAAATAAAATCTGTCATGAAAAGAACGAAGTAAAAATATAAAGTGAAAGTAAAAATGTGATTTTTATATATTGAACATCGAAGTAAAAATTCAATTTTTATATATTGAATAGCAAAGTAAAAATTCGATTTTTATATATTAAATAGCAAAGTGAAAATGTGATTTTTATATATATAGAAGCTATGGGCAACAAAAGCGACAAAGGGCGAGAATGGCGAGGATTTCTCAAAATGAAGAGTCGTGGTATTGGATAGCTATCGGTGAGAATTTCTCACCTTTCAATTTCTTTTCTAGTAATATATATATACTAGGATGCAGACGGTGCTTAGTAGCACCCGACACAATCGTCCACAGACCATGGACTTGTTTGTTTGGTTGCATAGATTAGTTAAATGATTTGATTTGAATTTGGTGGTTTGGTGATTTGATTGATGTGTGAATGGCGTGGGCCTTCACTAGACCGGGGATAAGGCTAGGCCTTGTCCCGTTTCTAGTATCGTGCCGTTATGCCGCCGAAATTTTCTAAAATATGTTAAAAATGTCATTTTATTTAAAGAATGAACTGAATAGAAATTCATATGTTGGAATAAAATGTTTTTATCGTTAAAAATATAATTTTTAACGTGAATGTGAATAAATAAATATTCATTTACGAACCAGACGGTTTGTTTATGTACACCTATTTGAAGGACATTGATTGGGTCGATAAATTTTACACATCGCCCAACTGCACAACTAAAATCTGTGTTTGATTGTTTGAAACCCCACACGGGTGTTGGATGAAATTTGAAGTTCACTCATCCTGATTGATTAAATATGTCGATCGATTGATAGGCGGTTATAAGCGTTAGATATCTATATTTGATGCTTATACAGTGTAGTGCACTTTTGTTGATGGTTGATTATTTTTCAATGCTATTACATACGTGTGATGTATGAAAATCCATATAATTAACTTTATATGGTAATTGATTGGGCCTCATTCCAATTTGAAAAATAAAGAATATTATAAAATAAAAGTTCATGTGTTGACAGTACTCATCCATTGAGATTGGTCATGTGTTGAACGAAATATTTTAGTAATAAAATTTACATCTTTATAATATAAAATAAAAGTTCATATGTTGACAGTACTCATCCATTGAGATTGGTCATGTGTTGAACGAAATATTTTGATAATAACAACTATTTTGAAGAAGAAATATTTGAAATAGAATATTTGAAAATAGAAATTTATGAAGCCGCGTTGATTAGATTGATGCCATTTTGACGTGAACGATATTTATATCGATTTGAAAACGATTTCGAAATGAATTGAATATATAACGATTTCGAAATGAATTGAATATAAATCGATTTCGAAATGAATTGAATTGAAAACGATTTCGAAATGAATTGAATATAAAACGATTTCGAAATGAATTGAATATATAACGATTTCGAAATGAATTGAATATATAACGATTTCGAAATGAATTGAATATATAACGATTTCGAAATGAATTGAATATATAACGATTTCGAAATGAATTGAATTGAAAACGATTTCGAAATGAATTGAATTGAAAACGAATTCAAATTGAATTGAAATTGAATTGAAATGAATTCAAATTGAATTGAAATTTGAATTGAATAGAAATGAATTTTAAAAATGAATTTATAAAGAAGAATTCAATTTTGATTTGAATTGAAAAGAAAGTTGAAATTGCTTTTGAAACGAATTTTAAAACTATTTATATAATTCGTTTTAAATAGAAATCGACGAAGTATATATTATATATATTATATATATAATATAATGGCCTGAATAGAACGCGCCGCGCTGCGGCAATTCGCGAATTTCGACCATTTATTTCAAACGGACATTACGGGAGATCCGACCGTCGGATTCTCCTAAAACCGGAACCGTTGGGTTCGTATCGAAAAAAGCTTTCTAACGAATATTAGAAATTAGAAATCTAACGGTTGGATTTGGAATTATGTCCAAATCAAATTCGAAAAAGGTCGCTGTAAGTGCAGTTCGATGGCCATTGATGGAAATCGACTGTACGGGCCTTGATAAAATTATTAAAAGTAGTAATAATTTGTGTAAAATCATAAGAAATGATTTGGGAAAAATTGGGATGAAAAACTCCATATTTGAAAAGATAAAATAGATTTTTATCGAAATGAACTGGTTTTGAACTAGAATTATAATTCTATTTATTTTTAATAAATAAATTGAATTTAAAAAGGGTTTTGAAAATAACCAGAATATCCAATGATTGCATTGGAGTGGATTTGAATCGAAATTGTCTTCGGAATATTTCGATGTTGGAATTCGTGATTATACAGGTGTTGTTATGGAAATTTGAAAGATATATATTTATATCGTTATTTCCAATACGACATTTGTTAGTCGTAGAATTTGATATTGAATATAAGCCGATATATTTTCTATTCAGAGCCTTGTATTGAATATCGAATGTGATTTGGGTTTGTCGTGAATGGTGTCTTCACTAACACTGTTCTTGAACCCAGTTGAGAAATGATTAAATCTTTTTATTTAGATTTAATGAAATGTACCAATTAAATAATATTTAATTGGAACTGAATTGATATTGATTTTTGGGTTTATCGTGAACAGTGTTTTAAATAACACTCGTTCTTTAACCCGATAATTAATGAATGTGATTTTGGGGTTTATCGTGAACCGTGTTTTAAATGACACTGATTCTTTAACCCAGTCGAAGATTAAAACTAAGTGGAGTTTTAATGAATCTTTAATTAGATTGAAATGATCGAGAATGGAGTATCACCAGTTTTGATCCAGGCGATAGTTAAATCTTTAATTAGATTTGAACGTGAAATGGTAATTGAATTTACCGATAACACCGTGGTGTTAGATATGAAGTATAACCAGTTTTACTTCATGGGATGAATAGGTTGGGATTGGGGAAATTAAAACAAATGATTACTTCGGTAAGTTTCGTTAATCCCGACTAGTTTGAATTGATATTCAAAAATAGATTAAAGAATAAATTCAAGAAATTTATCTTGGATAAAATTAATGGGAACCTTTCCCTATGAATGTGAAATCAGAAACTAACTGTCGGTTAGCTAAGCAGAACGGTTTTCTGGATATTGATCTGATGTTGGTTTCGGCCTTCGGGGTTAATATTTGGGGAATTATTCTCTTGATTAATTTACGGTTAGTGACTGATGAATTGGAATGAGGCGTATGTTGTGTTTGTGTAACACTTATTTAAAGTATACGCGAGTTATTCGGAAAGACCGGGTTTATCCCATTCTGAATAACTGATACGACGATAAGTCGAAGATGAAGACGATGGTCGAAGACCGGAAGTCTTCACGTCGTTTGGGTGATTACTGATGATCTTGATTGGGCTGTACACCCAAGAAGATGGAAACAGTTGGTGATCGTCCAGACGTACTTGGAGATCGATGGATATGCAGGGTACTAGGTGCCCCCGGTTTCGTTCAGAACCAGAACGGGCTTGTAAATGGACTGTGTGTGTCTGACATTGGATTTTAGTCCGTTCGATTGATCTCTATTAAATATATATTTGTTTGGCGGCGGAGAATTTATTCTCTTGCTTAACGCCCTTCTCTGAGACGTACGAGCTCAGGGGTTATATATTGATGGATATCAATCGCATGGAGTGAATTGCCTGTGTGGCATGCCTAAGTGGCAAATGATCAAGGCTTCTGTTGAAAAGCAAAGCCTTGTGGTTGATGATCGAAGCACGGCCTTGGTGGCGTAGCTTTGTGTAACGTTGATTCGCGAGTATCACACCCGGTATGAATCAAAAACGGGAGACGGACCTCAGGGAGGACATGCGTTTCTTTCTAGTTAGGAGTGGCGTCAGTGCTTGAACTGGCTGACGAGTTTGACTCCTGTGGATGTTACCTATTATTACTTGCTGAAAAGCGAGGCGCCTCGTGATATCGGTTTCGGCCGATGCTTCTGGTCGGCTGACGGGCCAGATTTACGCCCCAAAGGGCGGAGAAACGTAGTGTTCAGGCATAATAATCCACATCGGTGGACCGGCCCTGACGATCCATGGGGCAGTTGCGGCTGTTCCTGAGGCTCGGACTAGACAGTCTCGAATCGGTGAGGATCTTGCCCCTAGCCTTGGTTCATACCATAAATGATAACCCAACTTCCAATACGACATTGCAGTTTTGATTGTAAACTTATATATGGCGACATAGTGGTATGGGGCATTCATGCCGCCTATGATTGATACTTATGATTTAAAGTTGTTTTACACACTATGCACTTATTATAGTATCAAATGATTTGTTTTTAAACGTATCAAGCATTCTTTGGCTGTTATAAGGGAAAACCCTATCCCCCGGCTTGCGTTGCATTGTGTGATAGGACCTGGGTCTTATAACAGCTTCATTTTTCTTTATTTAGCATTGCGCTGTTTGTTTTATGCACTGGTACTCTTGGGAGAAAACCCGTTCCGTGTTATACGGCGTGGTCCCTTGATTTACCTAACTTTAAAAATAAAGATTAACTGTTTTAGTTCTCACACCAGTCATGTGACTGGTGTGAGAACTAAAACAGTTATTAATCTTTATTTTAAAGTTAGGTAAATCAAGAGACCATGCCGTATAACACGGAACGGGTTTCCTCCCAAGAATACCAATGCATCAAACAACATCTCAATGCTAAATAAATAACAAAGAAGCTATTATAAGACCCAGGTCCCATCACACAATGGAACACAAGCCGGAGGATAGGGTTTTACCTTATAATTGCCAAAGAATGCTTGATACGCTAAATTTCATCTTTTATTAATACTATAAGTGTATAGTGTCAAAACAATTTCAATCATAAGTATCAATCATAGACGGCATGGGTACCATATATCATGTCGCCATATATAGGTTTACAATCAAAACCGCAAAGTCACGTATTGGAAGTTGGATTATCATTTATGATATGAATCGAGGCTAGGGATCACCCTCACCGATTCGAAAGCCTCTAGTCCGCCCCTCAGGAACAACCGCAACTGCCCCTTGGACTCGGGGCCGGTCCACCGATGTGGATTATAATTTCTGAACACTGCGTTTCCCCACCCTATGGGGCGTAAGTCTGGTCCGTCTGCCGACCAGAATGCATCGGCCGAAACCGATATAACCGAGGCCCCTCAAAATCCATCATCCACATAAGCAATGTTAGCCAGTTCAAGCATTGACACCACTTCTAACTAGAAAGAAACGCATGTCCCCCATGATATCCGTCTCCCGTTTTTGGTTCATACCTGGTGTGAAACTCGCGAATTAAACGCTACACAAAGCTACGCCACAAAGGCCGTGCTTTGATCATCAAACACAAGACTCTGCTTTTCAACAGAAGCCTTAATCATTTGCATCTCAACATGCCACACAGGAAATTCACACTATGCAACTGATATCAATCACAAAGAATGAAATCCGATGTCACACACACAGTCCATACAAGTTCGTTCTGGGTCTGAACGAAATCGGAGGCACATTGTACCTCGCATATCCATCGATCTCCAAGTACGTCTGGACGATCACCAAGTGATTCCCTCCTCTTGGTTGTACAACCCAATAAAGATCATCAGTAATTATCCATACGATGTTAAGACCTCCGGTCGTCGACCACCGTCTTCATCCTCGACACATCGTCGAATCAGTTATTCAGAATGGGATAAACCCGGTCTTTCTGAATAACTCGCGTATATAGTAAACAAGTGTTACACAAACACAACATACGCTTCATTCCAATTCAGAATATTCTTTTATTCAAATATTCACTTCTATAGGGAAAGGTTGCCATTAATTTTATCAAAGATAAATTCCTTTAAATTTATTCTTTAATCTTCTTTTGGATTTCAATTCAAACCAAATTATGGTTTATCCAAACTAGTCGGGATTAACGAACCTTACCGAAGTAATCATTGTTTTAAATTTCCCAATCCCAACCATTCATCCCATGAAGTAAAACAGGTAATACTTCATATCTAACACCACGGTGTTATCGGTAAATTCAATTACCATTTCACGTTCAAATCAAATTAAAGATTTAACTATCGTCTGGAGTAAAACGGGTGGTACTCCATTTTTGATCATTTCTTGAATTTGATAATTTTAATTATCAAATTCACTTTTCAATCTATTTAAAGATTTATTAAAACTCTAATTCACTTTTAATTTCCAAAAATCGTTACTTAATGATTATTCAAATCCATGAAGTAAATCCTATCTTTCACTGGGTTAAATAACTAAAGTCATTTAAAACACAGTCACGATAAACCCAAAATCCCATTCCATTTCAATTCCAATTAAATATTATTTAATTGGTTTACTTCATTAAATCTAAATAAAAAGATTTAATCTTTTTCTCCACTGGGTTAAAGAACAGTGTTAATGAAGACACCACTCACAACAAACCCAAATCCCATTTGATATTAAATACAAGGCTCTGAATAGAAAATATATCGGCTTATATTCAATATCAAATTCTATGACCAACAAATATTGTATTGGAAATGACGATATAAATATATCTTTCAAATTTCCATAACAATATCTGTATAATCATGAAATTTAATATCGAAATATTCCGAAGGTAATTTCGATTCAAATCCATTTCCAATTTATATATTGGAAATTCAGCTTATTTTCAAAACCATTTCAAAACCACTTTATTTATTTTAAAAATAAATGGGATTATAATTCTAGTTCAAAATTAGTTCATTTCGACAAAAATCTATTTTTATCTTTTCAAATATGGAGTTTTTCATCCCAATTCTTTTCAAATCATTTCTTATGATTTTACACTAATTATTGATATTTTTAATAATTTTACCGAGGCCCGTACAGTCGATTTCCATCAATGGCCATCGAACTGCACTTATAGCGACCATTTCCAAATTTGATTTGGAGATAATTCCAAATCCAACAATTAGATTTCTAATTTCTTGCATTCGTTAGAAAGCTCTTTTCGATACGAACCCAACGGTTCCGGTTTTAGGAGAATCCGACGGTCGGATCTCCCGTAATGTCCACTCCAAGTCAATGGTCGAAATTCACGAACTACCGCAGCGCGGCGCGTTCTATTCAGGCCATCGTATTATATATATAATATATATTTCGTCGATTTCCTTTTAAAATGTATTTTATAAATCGTTTTAAATTCATTTTCAAAAACGATTTCAACTTCCATTTCAAATCCAAATCAAAATTGAATTTTCTAATATAAATTTGTTTTAAATTCATTTCAAATCGATTTCAATTCTATTTCAATTTAATTCGAATTTCAAATCTGTTCAATTTAATTCGAATTTCAAATCTACTCAATTTAATTCGTATTTCAAATCTATTCAATTTAATTCGAATTTTAATTTATTTCAATTTAATTCGAATTTCAAATCTTTTCAATTTAATTCGAATTTCAAATCTTTTCAAAATATCAGATTTTGAAATCACTTTCGATATTTATTGTAAAATGAATAAAATCGCCAAAATTCCCGTTCGTGTTAAAATGGCGTTTAACTACTTAACACGGCTTCACATTTCAATATACACTGAATATTATTTTAAAATATTCGATAATTCTGAACTGGAATCAGACATAGTCAATTACCATATAATGTTGATTATATGGATTTCACACGACAAATGTGTATAACAGCAATGAAAACAGCAATTCATCATCCAGAGTGCATTCTACACTGTATAAGCATTTAATATAAATATTCAACGCTTACACAGTCTGTCAATCTATCGATCGACATACAACTAATTATTGAGATTAGTGTATGCTCAATACCATCCCAATACCCGTGTGGGGTTTCAAATAATCAAACACATATTTTATTTGGGCAGTTGGGCGATGTGTAAAATTTATCGTCCCAATCAATATCAGTCAAATGTGTGTATATAAACAAATCGTTCGATTTGTTTATAAATCTTTATTTTATATACTCGTTAAAAATTATATTTTTAACTATAAAATATTTTTAACTATATAAATATTTTATTTCACATCACACAATCAATTATCACAACACATCAATCAAACAAACAAGCCGTCCATGGTCTGTGGACGACGGGTGTCGGGTGCTACTAAACACCATCTGCATCCTAGTATATATTTTAACTAGAAAATAAATTAAAAGTGAGGAGTTTTCACCTTTGGTTTCCACTCCGCCATTTCATTTCTGAATTTCTGAACTGTTTGAATTTCCTTTTGATTTCAATCCGTTCCATCGCCCTCTGTTTCACGTAGTTGATATTAAAAATCACATTTTTATACCGTTACTTCATACATAAAAATCATATTTTCATGTTGATGTTAATATTATAAACAAATTATATTTTTATAATTCAGTCTTCCATATTTCTATAACGCTAATTCTTATATAAAAATAGTATTTTTATATAAAGATAATTCATTAAAAAATAACATTTTTATTTCGCTAAATATATAAAAATTCTATTTTTAGCTTTCTAAAAATCATACATACGATAAAAATAATATTATTTTTATCGAATTAAAAATCGTATTTTTACCAAACCAAAAATCATGTCTTTTGTAAATTAAAAATCATTTCTTTGTCTATATAAAAATCTAAACTTTTTCTATATAAAAAAAATCATCTCTTTGTTTATTTTTGAAATCATATCTCTGTTTATTTTAAAAATCATGTCTTTGTTTATTTTTAAAATCATATCTCTATTTATTTTTATTTATATAATAAAAGAACACATTTTCTCTTCAATAATTTATATTTTTAAAATTTTGATTTTTCTATTAATGCTAATTACATTTTTAAAATTGTTTTTTATTTTATATTTATATAAATTTAAAACTGATTTTGAACATTGTATTTATATAAAAATACTCACCTCTCTTCCTTAGTGTTATAACCTCAGCGCACGTCGAACTGGGGCCACTGTCAAACCTTGAGAACCGCGCCCGCCACAGGTGATCGGAGGTCGATCAGAACCTCCCCCGAGATGCGCCTCCACGTCGTACTCCTCCTCCCTGAATGGTGTCAGCTCCGGCGGCCCCTGCGCCATGAAACCCTAGCTCGAACGAGCTGACTTTTAGCTTAGAAATCGAGCCCAAATCTTCACGATAGATGATCAAACGATTTTGGATTAGAAGATCTAGGAGGATACTACAATTTTTTTTTATAATTGTTTGAAAATCTCAAATGGATTTGGCGAAAAATCAAGAGGAAATCACGTGTGATTTCCGCCGTTCGTATGATGAGGAGTGGCATTGACCAGGGAGTGAGAAAACTAGGGGTTTGACCCTGTCCAAGTATATATTATTTATATTATTTTAATTCCAAAAGTGAATTTTTGCATTCGAGTTCCAAATCGGACCCAACGACTGTCGCCCCTAGCTAACTACCCCCATTCGAACACAATGGGATATGTATCGTAAGCCAGTTCAGCTGTTTCGATCAGTTTTCATTGAAATTAAAATATAAATCAATATATTGAATTTGAACGCACATTTCAATTTACCGGGGCCACATACGGACTCTAAAAATTCCCGAAAAATATTTTCTAGCTTCGTATTGCCGATACGGTCCTAACAAAACTAATTTCGTCGAATTCCAAGACCGTTTGAAAAATGGTCATTTTCCAGTCGATTAAAATCAACTGAAACTAGTCAAACGCGTTTTCTTTCGCCACGCTCACATATTGATTCGAAAAATTACGAATTTTGGAATCTAGCAATAATTTATCATCACGGATCCAACAAAAGTGGTTTCGTCGAAAACCGAGGTTGTTTGCAAAATTTCCATTTTTAAGGGCCGAAATTCCATAGTGACTATTCTGAAATTTCAACTGGACATAACTTTTGATTCCCGCTATGAAATTTTGATTTTTTGGATTCATTGGAATGATATTCTCAAATAGACTCTAATATTTTTGGTTTCGCTAAAATCCGGCTTATTTTGAATCCTGCACACTCATTTGAATTTTGAAATCGAATTTTCAAACTACCGCGCCATTTTCAATTCCTTTTATAATTAAAAATAAATATTTATTTTCTAACGACGATCTATATAAATATATACGTTCTAATTTTATTCAAAATAAAATTTTTGTCGTTATTATTTAAAATGATTCATTTTAAATATTCAAAATTCATCAAAATTGCCAAAATAAAAATTTTAAATTGACTCAGAATTTCCGAGTTATTACAGGGACATCTCCTGGGGAAGGTAGAGGCTCAAGGATAGTCCGTAGAACGGGGTCAGGCTGCGGTTTTGAATGTGGCACTTTTGGGACCCACCTCCTGAGTGGGGGACGCGGAAGAGGAATTTTTCTAGCTAGGTGTGAGGGAAAGTGGAAGTGAAGCATTTACAGGATTTCTCAGTGTGACCAAAGGAGTGACAGCCTGTGCATATATCAGTCATCCAGCTATAGCAGACATCTATAGTAACTAAACGACCTTCAATAATCACTTCAATAACAAAGGGAAGAAACTTCTCAGGAGTAATCTCAATAAAAGCCCTGCCGAACGATAGTTTCTTTCTAGCCATTGTATTTGCATCAAAACGCTTTAGTTTTCCAGTGTGGCATGCCACCCAGTTCAAACCTAGAAGAGATTGCAGAACAGAAGGCACATGGGAGAACTGACCCCCAACTGGGATACAAAATACCTATTCTCGAGCTGAGTCAACATAAGGGAACCACGAGGTAATAATAAATGAGATTCTAGCTAGAATATATGGTTTTTACTCAAGTACTCGCCTTCTCTCCTCCTTGTTAGAGAACTTAAGATAGCACATGTCATGGACAAAGCTAACACGAAGAACACTTGTAATTTTCCAAACCTAACTTACATGCTCATATCCATTTATGTCCACAGGGGTAGGACTCAAGAAAAAATCCATCAAACAGTCAAACAAAAATCAACTCTAGCCTGAACAGCATCTTCCGAGATAACTCTAATAGGGAATCGGCAATTTCAAAGTCGACAGGGGTGAAAACACCCGCATTTCGTGCCAGCTCTTCAAACATAGAGACCAATTTGGGTGGGATTGGTTAGTTGCAGTAACATAATCATCATTTAACATAGGGCCAACGTTCAAGTCAGTGGCTGCAGTACTCACTTTCTTAACACCAACAAACCCAATTTTCCAACAATAGTAGGAAAAGTATATTACTCATAGCTAAATTGGTAGAAACATTATTCTGCACGACAGTACCTGGAGCTATGACAACCTCTTCAATGCCCGCATTTCCAGATGTGTCAGCTCTATATCCAAATCACCATGCTTTCATTTGCCATATGAACCTACAGGAGTGGCATTCGCAAGAAAATCTGTAATTGGAGATGTGCCTTCTGCCGGTATTCCAGAGACTGAAATTGAATATTTATCCAGCAAGTTAATAATCGGAGTTAACGAAGTGCCCACAAGATGCGGAAAATCCAAGAAACTATCGACTAAGGGAGGGGAGGGGGAGGCGGATTAGGTTTAGGGTTAGAGCACACCCTGCCAGATCTAGTCAATGAAGGTAGCCGAAGATGAGTTGGTGGAGTCGACATGTAAAGGTGAAGAGTGAGGAGAAGAAGCGGGTGCTAAGGATGCGAAGCGGAGAGATAAAGCTGCAAGGAATAATAAATCACCAATTCTCCTGTAAAATCGCCAGGATGCCATTATGCTAAAATGGCTATTTTACGTTTAACATGGGATAACATTTATTATAATAATACTTTTATTTTATTGTTAAGTAATAATTATTTCAATTTTTGAAATTTTGAATTTTGAGTTTTAAAAATCAAATATTCAAACAAAGTAATCAAACGAGCAACTATTCAAACAATTTAACTAAAATAACAATTATAAAGGCGTACCAATTTTTAGATCCGTTCTTCAATTTCTTTTGATTCGTGGATTGCGGTGAAGCACATATACAAATTGTTCGTTTCTTTCTCTTTGTTACTGGAAGATGAATCATAATCATCTAGAGTTATTGCATTTGCCCTTTTTCTCTTCTTTGAAAAATTATGATTTGAAAGTTGATTTTGTTTCTTCGGATATGGATAGAATATTTTCATGTTGCCTGGTTCGATGTTGTTAAAACATCTAACATTATTCGGGACTTCATTATTTTTCATAGAATTTCTTTGCTCAATCCTCTTGAAATTATTCCTTTTTCTACATATCAAGAATTTTCTAAAATTCCTTGTCATTAAAGATATTTCTTCATCATCGTCATTGTTTGAGTTAGAATCTTCGATTGTTGCATTAAATGCTATCGATTTCTTTTTTGATGACTTATTTTCTTTTCTTCCTTGCATATGAACTTCAAACGACATTAGATTTCCGAATTAATTCTTTAATTTTCGTTGCATTAATATCGTTGGCCTTTACAATTGCTAGAGTCTTTTGATCCCAATCTGAAGCTAATGACTTCAGAATTTTTCTAACTTGATCTTCCTTAGAATTTTGTTTCCCAAAGTCATTAGTGAATCATGATTTCTTGGAACATGCAGTACATATTACAGATAGACTCGTTCTGATTCAATTTAAATAATTCAAACTAATTGGTTAACATAGATATTTTGGTCTGTTTAACTTTGCTTGTTCCTTCATGAGTTACTTGCAAAGTTTTCAAGATTTCATATGCAAATTTACAAACAGATACCCTATTAAATTCATTTTTATTCAGTGAACATAAAAAAATATTCATCGCTTTTGAATTATTTTATGCAGTGGCTTTTTAATCATTACTCCATTATGCAAATTAACCGTGGGTTCAACATATTCAGTTTTTGAGATATTCTTAGTTTTTAATCCTACAGATTGGAATTAATTTTCATTACAAGCCCAATATGCATAATTGCTACCATTAAATAGTGGTTGTCTAACAATTGACCCTCTACAAATGAGCTATTAGTATTGTCAATTCCAGTGTTGGTTTCCCCGTTAAACTTTTCAAAAATACAGATTATGGAAACTTTGAAAACCAATGCTCTGATACCAATTGTTGGTGAATGCAGATTAAAAGGCAAACTAAACACTAAGGGGGATAAATAGTGTTTTATGGATTTTATAGTTTTATTGCAATCTTTTTAAGTTAATCAGAATGTTATACAAATCACATATATCAATAATCACAAAATCAATCACAGATGTAGATAATAAAATAATAATAACAATAATAAGTACTAAGAGGAAAGTACACACCGAGATTTTATACTGGTTTGGATTTACCCTGCATCAATCCCACACAACAATAGGTTGACATGGATATCTTTTTAAATTATATTCAAATTACAATCCTTGATTTCAGGGCTATAAGGGCATACCCCAACGTTTTTCCGGAGTACAGTGAGATTCAGTTGATTTCCGAACCACAGCCTACACCCAATTGGTTTTTGGGACACAATCACACCTAGCTGATTTATACGGGACACAACCACGCCCTTTCGAGTATAATTTTTGGAAGGTAGACTGATAGGACTTGATCTTCCGATCTTTGATTATAAAAAGCTTATACCTCTTAAGTAGCACTTGAATCTTTGAGAGATTTTGATAGCGAATTGAAATCGAAAGATATTGATATAATTCTCTTTAAAAATCGCAGAGTATAAGTATGGAATTTAATAATTTAAGAAGCATAATGGAGAGAAGAGAAAGAAAGAAGATAATGAAAAGTTAGTTAAAAAATCAAATTTAGAAGCCTATTTGTAGTCTCCTAATAGTAAAATCCTTTCAGAATAATTTTGAATTCAAAAGTCATATCTTTTCAAAAATTGAAATTGAAAATAAAACGGCTCATATGTCGACATACCTTTGTAATTTCTCAAATTTTTTTTAATTAAAGCAAATAATGGTTAAATTAATTATGGTGCTTCTTGAGTTAAAACAAACTATATTCCTTTATATTAAAATAGAGTTTTTCAAGTAAAAATAAATTTTAAAAACTCACATTTAAGATGATTTAAAAATGGTTAAAAACTATATATAAGATGTTATAAAAGTATATATAAAAAAAAATAAGAAATACTTTAGAACTTAATAAATATAAGTAAGGAAATTTAAAACATTAGTAACTATAATAAAATTGGTATTAAATATATAAATAAAAAATATTTGAATCTGAAGTTAAACTATATTATAAAATAAAATATATTAAAAATAGGAGTTAAAATAAATTTAAGAAAAATGAAATATAGATTGAAAATAAGGAAGTAATTTTGAAAATAGTGAGAGAAGTTCGAAATAAGAATTTAGTGCTACAAGAGTTTTAACAAAATTTCTAGACAAAATTACTTTTTATTTCTTGAACTCTTGTTACTCATGAGTCTTGTATCTTGAACTCTTCTTCTTTGAAATCTTGATTCTCTAAACAGTGCAGTCTTCAATAATCTATACATGTATATATTTCTTGCATATTCATATATATACATACATACACATATATATATATACACACACACACACATTCTACAGAACAGTATTAGTATATATTATATAGCAATAAAAGTTAAAACAAGGTTGTTATCATCAAAACCATCATCATCAGCATCTCAATCCTTAACAATAACCCCTTCCGTTATAAATTCCAGCCTTAGACAGAACTATTTTATCTGACTTGAACACCAATCATAATCCTTTCTTGGAGAGCACAAGTCCGAAGATAAGATTCTTGTGGATATCTGAAACATGAAGAAATTCATCTTGTGTTACGGTCTTTTCCGATGTAAATTTGTTAATGACGGTGCTATTACCTCGAATAATGAAGACTGCGAAATTACTCATGTTAAGTTCATCTAGCTGATCGTATTTTTTGTAAGTGGTGAACGTAGATATGTTAGAACTAATATGACGAGTAGCGCTAATGTCTCTCTACCGCTGTGTAGGGCTCTAGACTAAGTTACATTTTGAAACAATTGTTGAATAGTTCAACTCCTCAATGTTTGAACTCAAATTTTCCACTGTGTTTGCCACTAAGTTGTCACTTATCTTCTTATGTCTGCAACCTTTAGAGCGTGCCTAGTCTTTCTGTAGACCCAACATTCAACTTTGAACTTTTTGGATTTCTTATCTTTGATTTGATTTTCTGGCGCCTTTCTCTTTTTGGAGTAGTTTTTCTTTTCATTGAAGTTTCCTTTCTTCTTTGACCCTTCTATAACAAATTCCTCCTTACCTTTAGGTTAAGTTATTCCACGATTATCTGCCTCAATTTTAATCTAATAATGAGATCTTCTAAGGAAATCTCATTTTTCTTGTGTTTCAGATAGTTGTGGTAGTCTCTCTAAGATGGTAGTACTTTTCCTGTTAGTGCTTCAATATGGAAACAATCTCCAACTTGACGTCCTTCTGATTCAAGTTCGTGGATTATGAGTTAAAGTTCCAGCACTTGAGTAGATATGGATTTAGAATCCACCATCTTGTATTTCATAAATTTATCTACTATAAATTTCTTCAAACCGACATTTTGCATTTTGTATTTATTTGCAATTGCAATCTAGAGGGATTTTTTGTCTGGTGCCGCTCATACACTTTGTATAGTCTTTTTACCCAAATAGTTCAAAATGTAGTTTCAGCACAGGAAATCTTAATATTTCCATAAGTCAGTCTGGATAAAAACATCTACGTCTTTATTTGTAGTCTGTCCGTCTTTCGGCTTTGGTTCATCCTCCTCAATGCACTTTTGCAGCCCTAACGTAGTGATATAAAATAGCATTTGTGTGACGAGAAGGAATTTCGCTCGGTCCGATCCAGTCGCTAGACCGACCCAGACCGTTCGAAATGCCCTATCGTTTGAGAACACGACAAATCAGAACACATATAGAAGAACATTTCATTGTATATTACAACAACGCATCAGATTACAAGAATATACAGAGTATAAATGAATATTACACAGAAATATCAGAGATTACAATAAATTACATTTGAATACATCGCAACGGAAAATAATAAAATACACAACTAGAAGAGATATACGGATACAAAGCTTTCCGGATATTGTTCCAGCTGCAAACCAGGATCCTGTGAATATAAATCTGCAAAACCAAAACTACTAGCTGCCCGTGTCAAAATAAGGGCACCCAGAGTTTAGGTTAAAACAATAAACTCCAGGTCAGTCATGTGACTGGTGTGAGAACTAAAACAGTCATTAATCTTTATTTTAAATCATTAGGTAAATCAAGGGACCACGCCGTATAACACGGAACGGGTTTCCTCCCAAGAATACCAGTGCATAAAACAAACAGCGCAATGCTAAATAAAGAAAAATGAAGCTGTTATAAGACCCAGGTCCCATCACACAATGCAACGCAGCCGAGGATAGGGTTTTCACTTATAACAGCCAAAGAATGCTTGATACGTTTAAAACAAATCGTTTGATACTATTATAAGTGCATAGTGTATAAAACAATTTCAAATCATAAGTATCAATCATAGACGGCATAAGCGCCCCATCCCACTATGTCGCCATACTAGGCTCTACAAATAAAACCGCAGAATCACTTATTTGGAAATTGGGTTTCCATCTATGAACCGAGGCAAAAGATAGTCCTCAACCGATTCGAGACGCTCTAGCCCGCCCCTCAGGAACAGCCGCAACAGCCCCTTGGATCCTCAGGGCCGGTCCACCGATGTGGATTATTATGCCTGAACACTACGTCTCCCCACCCTATGGGGTGTAAGTCTGGTCCGTCAGCCGACCAGAATGCATCGGCCGAAACCGATTATAACCGAGGCGCTTCGCAACAGCAACAACCACATAAGTCAAACTCGTCAGGGCGTGTAAAACCACTGACGCCACTTCTAGCTAGAAAGAAACGCATGCCCTCCCTGACGTCCGTCTCCCGTTTTTGGTTCATACCAGGTGTGAAACTCGCGAATCAAACGTTACACAAAGCTACGCCACAAAGGCCGTGCTTTGATCATCAACCACAAGACTTTGCTTTTCAACAGAAGCCTCGATCAATTGCCACTTAGGCATGCCACACAGGCAATTCACTCCATGCGTTTGATATCCATCAATATATAACCCCTGAGCTCGTACGTCTCAGAGAAGGGCGTTAAGCAAGAGAATAAATTCTCCGCCGCCAAACAGATATATATTTAATAGAGATCAATCACACGGACTAAAATCCAATGTCAGACACACAGTCCATTTACAAGTCCGTTCTGGGGCTGAACGAAACCGGAGGCACCTAGTACCTCGCATATCCATCGATCTCCCAGTACGTCTGGACGATCACCAACTGTTTCCATCTTCTTGGGTGTATAGCCCAATCAAGATCATCAGTAATCACCCAAACGACGTGAAGACTTCCGGTCTTCGACCACCGTCTTCATCTTCGACTTATCGTCGTATCAGTTATTCAGAATGGGATAAACCCGGTCTTTCTGAATAACTCGCGTATATTTTAAATAAGTGTTACACAAACACAACATACGCCTCATTCCAATTCATTAGTCACTAATCGTAAATTAATCAAGAAAATAATTCCCCAAATATTAACCCCGAAGGCCGAAACCAACATCAGATCAATATTCAGAAAACCATTCTACTTGGCTAACCGACAGTTAGTTTCTAAACTTCAGATTCATAGGGAAAGGTTCCCATTAATTTTATCCAAGATAAATTTCTTGAATTTATTCTTTAATCTATTTTTGGATATCAATTCAAACTAGTCGGGATTAACGAAACTTACCGAAGTAATCATTTGTTTTAATTTCCCAATCCCAACCTATTTATCCCATGAAGTAAAACTGGTAATACTTCCTATCTAACACCACGGTGTTATCGGTAAATTCAATTACCATTTCACGTTCAAATCTAATTAAAGATTTAACTATCGCCTGGAGCAAAACTGGTGATAATCCATTCTCGATCATTTCAATCTAATTAAAGATTCATTAAAACTCCACTCAGTTTTAATCGTTAACTGGGTTAAAGAATCCGTGTCATTTAAAAACACAGTTCACGATAAACCCAAAATCACATTCATTAATTATCGGGTCAAAGAACGAGTGTTGTTTAAAACACTGTTCACGATAAAACCAAAAATCAATATCAATTCAATTCCAATTAAATATTATTGAATTGGTACACTTCATTAAATCTAAATAAAAAGATTTAATCTTTTCTCAACTGGGTTCAAGAACAGTGTTAGTGAAGACACCATTCACGACAAACCCAAATCACATTTGATATTCAATACAAGGCTCTGAATAGAAAATATACCGGCTTATATTCAATATCAAATTCTACGACTAACAAATATCGCATTGGAAATAACGATATATATATCTATCTTTCAAATTTCCATAACAACATCTGTATAATCACGAATTCCAACATCGAAATATTCCGAAGACAATTTCGATTCAAATCCACTCCAATGCAATCATTGGAAATTTTGGTTATTTTTAAAACCCTTTTCAAATTCAATTTATTTATTTAAAAATAAATAGAATTATATCTCTAGTTCAAAACTAGTTCATTTCGATAAAAATCTATTTTTATCTTTTCAAACATGAAGTTTTTCATCCCAAATCTTCACAAATCATTTCTTATGATTTTACACAAATTATTACTATTTTTAATAATTTTATCAAGGCCCGTACAGTCGATTTCCATCAACGGCCATCGAACTGCACTTACAACGACCTTTTTCAAATTTGATTTGGACGTAACTCCAAATCCAACCGCTAGATTTCAAATTTCTAATATTCGTTAGAAAGCTCTTTTCGATACGAACCCAACGGTTCCGGTTTTAGGAGAATCCGACGGTCGGATCTCCCGTAATGTCCGTTTGAAATAAATGGTCGAAATTCACGAACTGCCGCGGCGCGGCGCGTTCTATTCAGGCCATTATATTATATATATAATATATATTTCGTCGATTTTCTATTCAAAACGAATTATATAAATAGTTTTAAAATTCGTTTCAAAATCTATTTCAACTTCCTTTTCAACTCAAATCAAAATTGAATTCTTCTTTATAAATTCGTTTTAAAATTCATTTCTATTCAATTCAAATTTCAATTCAATTTGAATTCATTTCAATTCGCTTTCAATTCAATTTGAAATCGTTTTTAATTCAATTCATTGCGAAATCGTTTTCAATTCAATTCATTTCGAAATCGTTTTCAATTCAATTCATTTCGAAATCGTTATAAATATCGTTTACGTCAAAATGGCGTCAATCTAATCAACACGGCTTCATAAATTTCCATTTTCAAATATTCTATTTCGAATATTTCTTTTTCAAAATAGTTGTTATTATCAAAATATTTCGTTCAACACATGACCAATCTCAATGGATGAGTACTGTCAACACATGAACTTTTATTTTATAATATTCTTTATTTTTCAAATTGGAATGAGGCCCAACCAATTACCATATAAAGTTAATTATATGGATTTTCATACATTACACACATATAATAGCATTGCAAAATAATCAACCATCAACCAAAGTGCACTACACTGTATAAGCATCAAATATAGATATTTAACGCTTATAACAGCCTGTCAATCGATCGATCGACATATTTAATCAATCAGGATGAGTGAACTTCAAATTTCATCCTAACACCCGTGTGGGGTTTCAAACAATCCAACACAGATTTTAGTTGTGCAGTTGGGCGATGTGTAAAATTTATCGACCCAATCAATGTCCTTCAAATAGGTGTACATAAACAAACCGTCTGGTTTGTAAATGAATATTTATTTTATTCACTTCACGTTAAAAATTATATTTTTAACGACAAAACATTTTATTCCAACATATGAATTTCTATTCAGTTCATTCTTTAAATAAAATGATATTTTTATTTTTCTAACTTATTTTAGAAAATTTCGGCGGCATAACGGCACGATACTAGAAACGGGACGAGGCCTAGCCTTATCCCCGGTCTAGTGAAGGCCCACGCCATTCACACATCAATTAATCCATTCTTTTCCCCAAACAATTCAATTTCACCAAATGATTCAATTTCACCAAACAATTCAATTTCAAATCAAATCATCTATCTAATCTATGCAACCAAACAAACAAGTCCATGGTCTGTGGACGATTGTGTCGGGTGCTACTAAGCACCGTCTGCATCCTAGTATATATATATAAGTAGAAATGAAATTGAAAGGTGAGAAATTCTCACAGATAGCTATCCTAGCTCCACGGCACTTCTAATGCAGGAGATCTTCACTGTTCTCGTCTCTAATCACTTTCTTCACCCGAAGCCACTACATATATAAAAATCGAATTTTTACTTCGATGTTCAATATATAAAAATCATATTTTTACTTCGATGTTCAATATATAAAAATCATATTTTTATTTCGATGTTCAATATATAAAAATCATATTTTTACAACGCTTCCTTCTATATAAAAATTATATATTTTTATATTTCTACTTTTTATATAAAGATCGAATTTTTATCGCTACTTCATATATATAAATCGAATTTTTATCTTCACTACCTTATTTCAAAACATCGCTACTTTATTTTCATAACAAAGTATATTTTATAGTTTCAAAACAAAGTATAATTTTCTTTTCTAAACAAAGTATATTTTTCTTGTTTGAACAAAGTATATTTTATATTGCTATATTTCGGAAAACAAAGCAAATTTTATTTTGACAAACAAAGCAAATTTTATTTTGAAACTTTGCTAATTTTATTTTGACTTCGCTAATTTTATTTTGACTTCGTTCATTTTATTTTCAAAAATAATGTCCCTTTCTATTTTCATTTTCAAAATTAACTCTAATTTTTATTAAAAAAAATAATGCTAATTTTTATATTTTAAACTAGTGCTACTTTTATCTTATACTTTAAATCTAATGCTAATTTTTATACTTAGTTATTAACAATCCAAGGTTTTTTTTCCCACAATTTTATTAACTAATTACACTTAATTAAAGATAAGTATTTAGTTAAGCGGTGTTACCCTTCCTTCTTCCTTGTTGAGCTCCAGATAATGTCGCACAAAGCTTCCTCCCCTCAATCAGAAATCGCACTGCCCTATGGTTGAACAAACCAAGATCTAACATGCCCACCCCGTACGTCTTCAAGCGAGCAACCTTCGCCCTGAGCCATGGCCATCTCGGCCCTTCCTCCAGCTCCGAGAACACCCACGAACGCGCTGGGCTTTAACCCCAAAAACGAATGCCCTGTTTCTTGAAAACCGATCATTGCCGTTGAACTTCAAGAGCACGAAGAGCTCTTCGATTTGGCGCTGGAAATTTGGGAAACCATTGAACGGATTGGAGAATCGAAGGGGAAGAAGTCGGCGCGATTTTGCACGTCCAATTTAAGCTGACGGGGGCGCACAGTTTTGAAGAGATTAGGGTTTAAGTGGAGGCCTATTTATATAAATTATTATATTATTTAATTCAATTTAAATTCTATAAGGTGAATTTCACATTCGAAGTCTAAATTAAACCAAACGACTGTCACCCCTAGCTAATTACCCTCATTCCGAACACAATGAGGTATGTATCGTAGGCCAATTCGATCGTTTCGACTGGTTTCCGTTCAAATTAAAATATAAATCTATATATATTCAATTTGAACGCACATTTCTATTTACCGGGGCCGCATACTAACTCGAAAAATTCCAGAAAAATTATTTCTAGCTTCGTATTGACGTTACGGTCCTAACAAAACTAGTTTCGTCAAATTCTGAGACCGTTTGAAAAATGGTCATTTTCCAGTCGATTAAAATCAACTGAAAATGGTCAAACGCGTTTTCCTTTGCCACGCTCACATATTGATTCGAAAAATTATGAAATTTGAAACCTAGCAATAACTTAACATCACGGACCCAACAAAAGTGGTTTCGTCGAAATCCGAGGTCATTTGCAAAATGCCTACTTTTAAGGGCCTGAATTCCATAGCGACTATTCAGAATTTTCAACTGGACATATTCTTTTGATCCCCGCTATGAAATTTCGATCTTTCGGGTTCGTTGGAAAGATACTCTCAATTAGATTCCATTATTTTTGGTTTCACTAAAATCCGGATTGTTTTGCACCCGGTACATTCAGTTGAAGTTTGAAATCGAATTATCGAACTACCGCGCCATTTTCAATTCCTATTTATAATTATATATAAATATTATATATTCTAACGACGACATATATAATATATACGTTCTAATTATATTCAAAATAAAATTTCGTCGATATTATTTAAAATAACCTATTTTAAATATTCAAAATTCACTAAAATTGCCAAAATAAAAATTTTAAACTGGCCCAGATTTTCGGGTTGTTACAATTTGATTATGTCAAGTCAAGAAGTCATCACCATCTCCTTTAAATGGATCAAGCCTATTGTGAGTAGCTGTTTTTGCTGATAGTTCAACTACAGCAATCTCTATTTTAGTGAAAACGGGAAAGTCTTAAGATATTAAGGGATTGGCATACCAAAACAGAGACTAAATAATTATAAACTCCTTTCACAAGTTTATAACTCAAATTTTCCAATATTTTGGAATATGATACTAATAATTTTTTGATAACGTCCTTTGTCGTAATGAATGTACCCCAACAAATTATGGTAATAACGATAATAATAAGGTGTTGTGTTAATCAACGATGATAAATATCATTTCACTATTAAGTAGAAACGATACACTTTCTAATCAGAAAAATAGTAGTAATATATGTAAATAAATTTACAAGGAACAAAATCTAACTGGGATATAGAAGGAAATTTCGTCCAAGGCTTGTCGTGATAACTTCCTTAAGACTTTATTCAAAGTCTCCCTGGATACAACAGACGTGATCTGTAATAACCCGGAAAATGTGAACCAATTTAAAAAATTTAAAATTGGTTACTACCAAAGAATTTGAATAATTGAGATAGCATATTTCAATAAAATAAAGAATTGGGGCTAGTACTGCAGTTTGAAATTTTGAATACAAACTTTGTCTGACTGTACCGGGTGGAAAGTATAACGGATTTTAGAGAAACTAGAAATATTTAAATCTATTTATGAATACCTTTCTAACGAATCTGAAAAATCGAAGTTTCATAACGGGAATCAAAAGTTATGGCCAAATGAATTTTCAGAAAGGTCGCTATATAGCATATATAGCCCTTGAAAATTGATATTTTGCATACGACCTCAGAATTCGACGAAACCACTTTTGTTGGGTCCGGGATGTCAAACTATTGCTAGGTTTCAAATTTCATAATTTTTGAAGCTAGTATATGAGCGGGGCAAAAGAAAATGTGATTGGTCAATTTCTGTTAAAATGGGTCGACCTAAAAATGGCCATTTTTCAAACGAGCTCAGAATTCGACGAAACAGGTTTTGTTAGGACTGTATCGTCAAAACAAAGCTAGATTTATTTTTCTGGAATTTTTCGATTCAATTTGTGGCCCTGGCAAATTGAAATGTATGTTCAAATTGAATATAAAATGTTTTATACTTTAATTTGAAAAATAACTGACTGTAACAGTCGAATTGGCCAACGAAACATATCCCATTGTGTCCGGAATGGGGGTATTTAGCTAGGGGCGACAGTCGTTGGGTTTGATTTCGAGTTCGTTTGTAAAAACGCTATTTAAAATTTCCTATAAATCCTCGGCCAATAGGATTTTTTTCGTTCAAAAAAAAAAACTACGGAAAACCCTAGCCGCCACCCTGCTCTCGACGATCCACGTTGCTCCGACCTTCCCTCCCTTTTTCCGGCCGCCACCGCCACCTACAACCGACGCCACCACCACCACTCGACTCGCCTTCGCCCCCTCTTCACATCCGACACCGATACGACCTCCACCATCACCTCCTCCGCTTGAATCGAAGCCAGGACATTTTTCTAATGTGTGCAAAGCCTCGAGGAAACCAAAGGCAAATCCAGACTCAGCCGAATGCTACAACTGCCATAAGAAAGGGCAGTATAGCAGGAACTGTCCTCTGAAGCAGAATGCACAAGTGGCTCATGTGTATGACGGGGAGACCCCGCCAGCTATCACCGATGGATCAGGTAAACCTGATGTCTTGGGAGGTACCCCTACCATTAAAAATATTCCTGTTTCTGTACTTTTTGATACTGGTGCATCACATAGCTTCATTTCTAGTAACATTGTTAGTAAGTTAAAGTTAAAGGTAAGAAAGCTTAAAGAATCAATTAAAGTTCAAAACCCGATAGGCGGTTCTGTTAGTCTCAGTTCATACTGCAGAGTGCCTATCTCTTATGCATGTTACAAGTTTCCCATCCACTTAATCGTCATGGAATTATCTGAATTCGATGTTATTCTCGGTTTGGAATGGTTAACCAAATATAGTGCCGAGAGGATCGTTAAAGTTAAAACGAAGCTTGGACCTATATATATATATATATATACCATGCCATGGCTCAGAAATTAATAGAACAGAATTTTGGTCTTCTTTAGAAGATACTCCCCCATCATTAGAAAAGATACCGAAAGGGAATTGCTACAACTGCGGGTGCCCTTATTTCCACACGGGCAGCCTAGTTCACAGGTGACAGGTTGTTTTTGGCTCTGCGCTGTTGCATAGAGTGCATTTTGGCTCATGGTGAGGCTGACTTCATAGAGATGACTTTAACATTTTCCGCCATTATTGTACTTATATTATGATTCCGCCACCGGCGATGCAGACGGCTTTACTTTCAGTTTTTATGATCGTATGTATATGTACCGCCTTCGGCGATGTAGACTGATACCCTTATTATGTCTCACTGCATGTATATATTCCGCCTCTGGCGATGATGACTGGTCATTTGTCTTCATTTACTAAGTCATATCCTACGCTGTGCTATTCTGATGTTGTTACATGTAGTGATTCCGCTGTCATATCCATGTAAAATTATTCTATTTATTGTTTCTGCTATTATCTGTACTCTGCTATGATGATTACTGTATTATATTCCAATGATTATCCTTAATACCGCCCCTCGGATTTTGGGATCGTCACATGATCTACTCAAGATTCTGGTGTGTATGATAATTTTTGTGATTTGTATGATTGTTTGGATTTTACAGAAATGAAGAATAAGAAGATATAATTTGGATTTTTTGAGTAAGGAAAGCGATCAGGTTTCATTTTCTATTTATAGTCTAATTTTCAACGGTTGTTTCCGTTGGAAAAGGTAAAAAGTTGCGTTTCTTTTACAATTGCAACGTCTAGTTTCGATCATGTCTCTTCAACAATTGCAATAGTAATTTGCAACAGTCATTTCCGTTGCGAATACTAGCATCGTTTTATCTATTCAATTTTGCAAGGACATTTATGTTGGCAAACGTCATTTATGTTGGCAAACATTATGCCGATTCATTTTTCATAGCAAAAACATAACGCGATCCCCTCTTTTTTGACCCGCACTCGGTTCGACTAGGTTTAGAGGGGGAGGAGGCTCTGGCGTGCGCGATTTAATCCACGACCATATAGGTCCTCCCTTTCGCACAAAATTATCTGACCCTAAGGGCCATTATAAGGATCGAGAACCTCCTATTTAAACTGGAAAGTATACTTTTTTTTGCATTATGGGACTTGTATCTCATTCAACATTTTAATATTTCTAACAACATTGTAGAGATTAATAGAAATAATGCAAAATCAAATATCTAATGTAAGGAGGTATCATCTTTTATGTGTCTTAGAGGTACAAATTAAAATGTATAATGAGACGGGAAGGAGTTTCCTTCGCCATGAAATGCAGGTAAGAGCATTGGAAAACTGTTGGGTTAGCCTATTTATTACCTTTCAAATGAGGGCAAGAGCAATATTTTCTGCTTGAACTAGGTAGATGGGCATGTGAATCAGAGATCAGAAATACCACTTGATGTTTCATCGAACTGTAATTGTTCGGTTCTACTGGCAGAGTTAATACGGTTGGTGACAAAATACTTGCATTGAATTGGCATATACATATTATTGTATCCTTGTGTTGGTTGCCATTATTGATTGTAATCATACCGGCCGTTAGAAAGGTTTGTTTACTACCACTTAGTCAAAATCAACTTTTTCGAAGCCAAAATAACATGGAACATGTCTCCTTAAATCTCGTCAATTTAATTCAATTAATCCTCTTCGCTTTTATATCCTTCGATCTTTCTAATTTTAAATATTATTTATCACACTATTTTTTTATGTTCAACAAAGATTAAAAAAATAATCATGCAATCTAGTGATCGGTTCCCTATTGTTATGTGGTTGTACCAGTAATATACGATAAACATGACACAACCCGTGCTAAAAGGGTTGCTGGCTTAGCTTTGACTCACTACAACAAAAATACTATTTTACAACACTGATTCTGCAATAGTTCATCTAAGTGTTGTAGAAAAGGTAGATCTTTTACAACATTTATTAAGAAAAACATGGTAGTAGATTCTTCCAAAAAACGTTGTATATACAAAAGTTGTAAATAAAAAAAAAATCTACAATGTTTGTTTAAGATATTATAGAAAGTAATTTTTAACGATGAGTTTTTTACATTGTATTATACTTGTTTTTTCATAATTAATTTCTCATGTTATTGGAATACATAAATTAACAGTGCTTGTTTAATATTGGAAATTTCTAGTTTTCAACAATGCTTATCAAATGTTATAGACCGAAAGTTAAACAACAAAAAATACTGTTGTAGATTCGGCTTATTTTTTATTTTACAACATCAACACAGTGTTAACCCGATTCATATTTAGAACAACATTTATTTTACGTTATTAACAACATTATATTTAATAACTTTTGGTTGATATTATTACTGCTCATATTTCAACAATACATTGTTTATATTGTCATCAATATGTTTTATAATTTTTACATTGTATTGTTAATGACATTAGCAGTGACAATAGACTGCAAACATTATGAAAAACTATATTGTTGACAATGTTAACTTGATGTTGTAATTTTTGTAACATAAAATGTTTTATTGATATTGCAAAATATTCTGTGTTAGATAAAAAATTGGTATTATATATTACATCAGACTTAATAAATTTAATGGATTTTTCAGTTATTTGCTAAGGATGTTTCATCATGATTTTATTATCCGGCCTTTTGACCCGAGTATATTTAGATAGGTTAAATGAGTTAGGCTCAAAGATTATTAAGGAAAATAACCCGAAGAAATAACTCTAAGGTGGACAAAAGTTTTACGCCTGTCCATAGCGCCAAAATCCAGATTGGCTCTGCCTTGGGTTTGGGTTTGACATGGCCGAACTGGAGCTCCTGCACATTCCTTTCCAAAGCCATATGTGCACGAGCCTTAGACACGTTTTCAACATTATCATCCGAAGCACGACGAGACTAATTGTCGTGAACTATTCCAATGTTTCCAGGGTAGTTACCCCCAGTAGGAATCGATTTGACATCCATGTCGAATTGAACCGGGTCGACCACTAAACCGAGCTTGGTTCGGGGAGCTGCATCTACACGAGTTCTCGCACTACTAAGTTATTGGGTCCTGCTCCAGCGACTATTCCTTGACCTGTTGGCCTTCAAAGACTATCATTCTTGCATGGAAGATGTTCATCATCTCCTCTTGCTTGTGAAGGAGTTCATTATGTCGCTTCATGCGTAACTCAACTCCTTAAGAAATCCATCCATCTCCTCTCGGGTCAGATATATAGCTGGGTCACTAGCAGAGGAAGCCTCCTGACTTCCTTTTATCCCTATACCTTCAACCTGAGCGCTAGCATCATTTTTCCTCTGTTTAACCATACTTAAACCCTAGAGTAGCCTATTTACTTCAAGCTAGAGAAAAAGTTACGTTCCCCTTCCCGGCGTGCCAAAACGCTGACTCAAAAAGTGATATTCTCGAGTACAACAACCAAATTTAATAATAATCACAATATCATAGCGATACCAAGTCACGAAAACCATGAAAAATTTAAAGGACACAACAATTTATAGTGATTTGGCAATCAAGCCAACGTTCACTTCGATGTAATCTATCATTTATTATACTGTACGATTACAAATGCAGTTAGTTTTTAGTAAGAAAATAGAGAAATGAGAGTTGAGTGTTGCAACAGCAAAATCCCTACGTATAGGTGCAAAAAAAAACAAGAAGAAGATCTTTTGTATATTCAAATTCCATGTATTTATAGGAGGAGCCAAATCTGGTTCGGTATAGCCACGTAGAGGCAGTTGCTGAGTAGTTGAGATGGTGGTCTCGGCCAGTTTGATAGTGGGCGGAGTAGGAAGAGTGAGACACATATCATGGACGCGCCCCTTTCAGTTTGGCATGGTCGAAAAGAAAGAGTTCGACATAGCTGATTTGGATCATGGCCGAACTGACATCATTGCCAAATCGAGGCCAGTGTGCCTAGCTGAACAGAGGCACACGAATGATGGCCAAACCAAGAAGGCCGAGTCGAGATTCCCTAAGCTAAAATCCAAATCTTTTGAGACATCCATTGCTTTAACCAAGCATTTCCAGTCTTGTTTAGATCTATGCTTAAGTTCAGAGCATTTCCATAGCCAGAAATCCAGAATGTGACTGCCTTGCCAAAAGGTGGGTCAACAGCCACGGTTGTTCCATTCTAGACTTACTTCTGTTTCTTACACGGTCCTTAGTGACAACCCTAAAATGCCAATACTGGTTCATTTCACGTCCACCCCTTCAGGAATAGATTGAACTTTCCAGAAGCTAAGTCTCTGTAACAACCCGGAAATGCGAGCCAATTTAAAATTTTTATTTTGGCAATTTAATTGAAGTTTGAACATTTAAAATGAATTATTCTAAATAATATTGACGAGAAATTTATTTTGAATGGAATTCGAACATATATTTATATACGTCGTCGTTAGAATATAAATAATTATATATAAATATAATAGAATTGAAAATGGCACGGTAGTTCGATAATTCGATTTCAAACTTCAATTGAATGTACCAGGTGCAAAATAAACCGGATTTTAGCGAAACCAAAAATAATTGAATCTATTTGATAATATCTTTCCAACGAATCCGAAAAATCGAAATTTCATAGCGGGGATCAAAAGATATGTCCAGTTGAAAATTCTGAATAGTCGCTGTGGAATTTCGGCCCTTAAAAATAGACATTTTGCAAATGACCTCGGATTTCGACGAAACCACTTTTGTTGGATCCGTGATGTCAAATTATTGCTATGTTTCAAATTTCATAATTTTTTGAATCAATATGTGAGCGTGGCAAAGGAAAACGCGTTTGACCAGTTTCAGTTGATTTTAATCGACTGGAAAATGGCCATTTTTCAAACGGTCTCAGAATTCGACGAAACTAGTTTTGTTAGGACCGTATCGTCAATACGAAGCTAGAAAATATTTTTATGGGATTTATAGAGTTCGTATGTGACCCCAGTAAATTGAAATGCGCGTTCAAATTCAATATATAGAGTTATATGTTGATTTTAATGGAAACTGGTCGAAACGATCGAATCAGCCTTCGTTACATATCCCATTGTGTTCGGAATAGGGGTGAAACACTAGGGACGACAGGCGGTGCGCCTCGTTTAGAGGTCGTTTGAAAAAGTCAACTTTTTGAAAATAAATTAATAAAAAAAAATATCTCTCCCCTTCCCCTTAAAACCCGTTGCCCCCCTCTTTCTCAATTCAGAATCGAAAGAAAAGAAGAAAAAAAAAAGAAGACGAAGCAGCAGGAGGAGCCGCCGCTCCTCCCAGCAACGCCACCGCGCGCCGCCACCAGGGCGGAGCCCCCTCCCCCTTCTCCACCTCGCGCCCCTCCTCTTCTTCCTCCTTCTCCTCCTCTTCTCATCGACGGACGCGACCCCCAACCCCCTCCTCCGCATGGAACGCAACCACCGCCGCCACCTTTGGTCCGACCACCGAATCTCCACCCCTCCAACCTCCCTCTCCTCCGTGCCGACGCCCTAAACCCCCCTTACCCGCGAGATAGCCACCCCAAGCACCCTCCGTCATTCAAAATCGATTTCTTTCCCAAAGCAGGGTGAGTTTTTATTTTCCATCACTTTAGGAATTATTATTTTTATAGTAGGAATATTAAAGATGAAATTTTTATTATATAGAAAGGTTAAAGATATAATTTTTATATTATAAAAAGAATAAAAATATGATTTTTAGCATATGTGAAGTATAAAAATATAATCTTTTATATCGTAGAAGTATAAAAATATAATTTTTATATAGGTAAGATAGTAAAAATATCATCTTTATAGTGATGTAAAAGAAAAGGCGAAATATTTATTTTTGAAAAGGCGAAATATTTATTTTTGAAAAGGCGAAATATTTATTTTAGAAAAGGCGAAATCTTTATATTTGAAAAGGTGAAATATTTATTTTTGAAAAGGCGAAATATTTATTTTTGAAAAGGCGAAATAATTATTTTAGAAAAGGCGAAATCTTTATATTTGAAAAGGCGAAATATTTATTTTTGAAAAGGCGAAATATTTATTTTTGAAAAGGCGAAATCTTTATATTTGAAAAGGCGAAATATTTATTTTTGAAATGGCGAAATATTTATTTTTGAAAAGGCGAAATATTTATTTTTGAAAAGGCGAAATCTTTATATTTGAAAAGGCTAAATATTTATTTTTGAAAAGGCGAAATATTTATTTTTGAAAAGGCGAAATATTTATATTTGAAAAGGCGAAATCTTTATATTTGAAAAGGCGAAATTTTTATATTCGAAAAGGCGAAATATTTATTTTTGAAATGGAGAAATATTTATTTTTGAAAAGGCGAACTCTTTATAATAGAAAATAAAATCTTTATATTTGAAAAGGCAGAATTTTTATCTATATAGTAGCGGTGTAAAAATAGAATTTTTATCTATATGGTAGCAGTATAAAAATATGATTTTTATATACATAGCAACAATATAAAAATATGATTTTTATATATGTAGTGACTACGGGCGATGAAAGTGACAAAAGGCGAGAACAGCGATAACTGCTACATATGAAGAGTCGTGGCGTTTGGATTAGCTATTGGTGAGAACATCTCACTCTAAATTTCTTTTTCTAGTTATATATATATATACTAGGATGCAGACGGTGCTTAGCAGCACCCGACACCCGTCATCCACAGACCATGGATGGCTTGTTTGTTTAATTGATGTGTTGAGAAATTGTTTGTGATGTTGATGTGAAATCGATAATAAAATGTAGATGGTTGAAATAAATTAATTATCGTTAAAAATATAATTTTTAACGTGAAAGTGAATAAATAAATATTTATAAAAAAATCAGCCAATTTGTTTATATACACTGATTTGACTGATATTGATTGGGATGATAAATTTTACACATTGCCCAACTGCACAAATAAAAATCTGTGTTTGTTGATTTGAAACCCCACACGGGTGTTGGGATGATATTTGGGTACACTAATCCCAATTATTTAATTGCATGTCGATCAATGGGTCGACAGACTGTGTAAGCGTTGATTATTTATATTTGATGCTTATGCAGTTATGTGGTGCACCTTGGATGATGGTTGATTGTTTATCATTGCTATTATATACATGTGTTGTATGGAATCCATATAATTAACATTATATGGTGATTGATTGGGCCTCATTCCAATCGGGAAAATAATGAATATTGTAAAGGAAAATTCATTTGTTGAATATAAAAATAGTCATGTGTTGACGATGTTCAAGTGTTGAGTAAAATATTTTAAATAATAAAATTTACATCTTTATCATATTTACAATTAGAATCTACTTCACGGTGGAGTCTAATTAAAATCAAACGATAGATACCATAGTTTTATAAAATATTTTACATAACAAAAATAGTGATGTGTTGACAGTACCCGTGTGTTGAGATTAGTCGTGTGTTGAAAGAAATATAGATTCATGTGTTGAATAGAATATATTCATTTGTTGAATAGAATAACGAATTTATTGAAAGATATAAAGTCTTGTTGATTAGAGTTACGCTATTTTGACGTGAACGATATTTATATCGATTATATTCGTTTTTATAATGAATATTGAAAAGGAAGTGATTTCAAAATATAATGTTTTGAAAATATTATCATTTATATAGTGATGATATGAAATATTCAATTTTGGTTTGAAATTGAAGACGAAGTTGAAATTGTTTTTGAAACGAATTTAGAACGATTTATAAAATACGTTTTAAAAAGGAAATCGACGAAATATATATATAATATATATATATATATTATATATATATAATGGCCTGAATAGAATGCGCCGCGCCGCGGCAGTTCGCGAATTTCGACCATTGATTTCGAATTGACGTTATGGGAGATCCGACCGTCGGATTCTCCTAAAACCGGAACCGTTGGGTTCGTATCGAAAAGAGCTTTCCAATGAATGCTAGAAATTTGAAATTTAACGGTTGGATTTGTAATTATGTCTAAATCAAATTTAGTAAAGGTCGTTGTAAGTGCAGTTCGATGGCTGTTGATGGAAATCGACTGTACGGGCCTTGATAAAATTATTAAAAATATCTATAATTTGTGTAAAATCATAAGAAATGATTTGGGAAAAATTGGGCTGAAGAATTCCACATTTGAAAGGATAAAAATAGATTTTTGTCGAAATGAACTAGTTTTGAACTAGAATTAAAATCAATTTATTTTTGAAATAAATTAATTGAATTTGAAAATGATTTTGAAAATAATCAATATTCCCAATACGTGAATTGGACTGGAGTTGAATCGAAATTATCTTCGGAATATCTCGATGTTGGATTTCGTGACTATACGGATATTGTTATGGGAATTTGAAAGATATATTTTATATCGTTATTTCCAATACGATATTTGTTGGTTTCAGAATTTGATATTGAATATAAGCCGGTATATTTTCTATTCAGAGCCTTGTATTTAATATCAAATGTGATTTGGGTTTGTCGTGAATGGTGTCTTCATTAACACTGTTCTTAAGCCCAATAGAGAAAAGATTAAATCTTTCTATTTAGATTTAATGAAGTGTATCAATTAAATAATATTTAATTGGAATTGAATTTGAATTGGTTTTTGGGTTTATCGTGAGCGATGTTTTGAACAACACCTGTTCTTTAACCCGATTAACAATAGAGTGTGATTTTGGGTTTATCGTGAATCGTGTTTTAAATGACATTGGTTCTTTAACCCAGTTAAAGACAGGATATTGATTTTTGAAAAGATTAAAACTAAATGGAGCTTTAATGAATCTTTAATTAGATTGAAATGTGAATTGATAATTTAAATTATCAAATCTGAAAGGTGATCGAGAGTGGAGTACCACCAGTTTTGCTCCAAAGCAATGGTTAAATCTTTAATTAGATTTAAACGTGAAATGGTAATTAATTTTACCGATAATACTGTGGTGTTAGATATGGAGTATTACCAGTTTTGCTCCAGGGGATGAATAGGTTGGGATTGGGAAATAAAATAAATAATTACTTCGGTGTGGTCCGCTAATCCCGACTAGTTTGGAAAACCATAAAATGGTTTGAAATGATATCCAAAGGATGATTAAAAAATAAATTTAGAAGAACTTATCTTGGATAAAATTAATGGGAACCTTTCCCTAAGAATGTGATTTTGTGAATAAAAGAACATTCTAAATTGGAATGAGGCGTTTGTTGTGGTTGTGTAACATTGTTTGTCATATACGTGGGTTATTCAGAAAGGCCGGGGTTATACCCATTCTGAATGACCGATTCGACGAGATGTCGAAGATGAAGATGGTGATCGAAGACCGAAAGTCTTCACAACGTTTGGGTGATTACTGATGATCTTGATTGGGCTGTACACCCAAGATGAGGGAAACAGTTGGTGATCGTCCAGACGTACTAGGAGATGGATGGATATGCAAGGAAAGTGCCTCCGGTTTCGTTCAGACCCAGAGCGAACTTTTAAATGGATTGTGTGTCTGACATTGGATTTTATTCTGTGTTGATTGATCTTTATTAAATATACATCTGTTTGGCGGCAGAGAATTTATTCTCTTGCTTAACGCCCTTCTCTGAGACGTACGAGCTCAGAGGTTGTATATCGATGGACATCAGTCGCATGGAGTGAATTGCCATTGTGGCACGCGTAAGTGGCAATTGATCAAGGCTTCTGTTGAAAAGCAAAGTCTTGTGGTTGATGATCAAAGCACGGCCTGTGTGGCGTAGCTTTGTGTATAGCGTGAATTCGCGAGCCTCATACCCCGGTATGAGTCAAAAACGGGAGACGAACCCAAGGAGTGCACGACGTTTCTTTCTAGCCAGGGTGGTGTCAGTGACCTACCAGCCCTGACATTTATATACTTTTCACCTGTGTGGTTGTTGGAATGCGAGGCGCCTCGGATATAGGTCTGTAAGGAATGGGAAATGTGTGTTCAGGAATTGCCAATCCTCAAAAGTAAGAGAGGACCGGCCTTGGAGGTTCCAAAGGATCATAGTGGGGTCCTGAGGCATTTGCTAGAGTGTCTCGAACGCGGAGAGGAGCTTGCCCCTTGCCTCGACTCATGATGGAAATCCAATTTCCAATACGTGATATTGCCGTTTTAATTGTAGAACTAGTATGGCGACATGATAGATGGTACCCATGCCTCCTATGATTGATATTTATGATTGAATTGTTTTGACACTATACACCTATAATAGTATCAAATAATGTGTTTTAAACGTATCAAGCATGCTTTGGCTGTTATAAGGTAAAAACCCTATCCTCCGGCTTGCGTTGCATTGTGTGATGGGACCTGGGTCTTATAACAGCTTCATTTTCCTTTATTTAGCATTGCGTTGTTTGTTCTATGCACTGGTATTCTTGGGAGGAAACCCGTTCCGTGTTATACGGCGTGGTCCCTTGATTTACCAAACTTTAAAAATAAAGATTAATAACTGTTTTAGTTCTCACACCAGTCACATGACTGACCTGGAGTTTATTGTTTTAACCTAAACTCTGGGTGCCCCTATTTTCCATACGGGCAACTAGTAGTTTTGGTTTTGCAGATTTATATTCACAGGGTCCTGATTTACAGCTGGAACGATGCTCAGAAAGCTCTGTATCTGTGTATCACTTTCAGTTGTTCTTTTGTATTATTTTCCGCTGCGATGTATTTAAATGTAATTTAAATCTCTGATATTTGTTGAATGTAATTTATTCATTTATACTCTGTATATTCTTGTATCTGATGGAATTGTTGTAATAACAATGAAATGTTCCTCCGTCTGCGTTCTCTTTTGTCCTGTTCTCAAAGTATCCGCGCTTTCCTCCACGGGGAAGTTACGGGTTCTTACAGTCTCTTTCGGTGGACTCTTGTCCATATTGCCTTCTTGTTGGAAGGCGGACTTTGATATCTAGGACTATCTACTTTGGACTCACATTTGGTTGTGTATAAAAGTCGTATCTCCATCCCTTTATGATCTGGTTTGCAGGGCATGAATTGTCCTCAACCTTCCTCTTTCCTTTGTTTTTCTCGACGTGGGATGATTCTTCGTCTTTGGCATGATTCATGATCATCTTTGGCATCCTCTTACCTTAGGAACCTATCCACTTTAATATAGAAATCCGTAAGATCACATCGGGATCACTCTACAAAGAAATCTTGTACTCCGAGTTTTCCAAGACGTCAGATACTGCAACCATAGATACCATCAGCGGATCTGGTCGATCCATGGAAGCCATAACAACATTAAAACGCTTTAGAAATTTGAGCAGAGATTCTCCTTTCCTCTGCCTAATTGTAGTAAGCATCATCACATTCTTGGATCTGGCAATATAGATCTTGAATTGTTCAACAAAATTTTCCATAGGTTGTTCCATCTCTTGATAGAATTTGATTCCAGCTGCTTGAACCACATGACATCCAAGTCTAAGAGATAGAGGGTGAAGTATTTGGAGAATACAACGTCAGACGCCCCCAAGTAATTCCGTGTGTCTGATGTATCGCATTAGATGGGTGGTAGGATCTTATTCCTTCCTATGTTATAAGTCCCCAACACCAGTAGTTTGGAGTCCGGTGGGTTCCTTGAATTCTGGATATACTGAGAGAATGAACTTCTGTTCCAGTCCAAATCAGAGCGGGGTAATCTTCCATTCGTGATTCGATAGATTATTTCCATGACATGATTAATGCCATTGAGAACATAATGCCAACTTCTATTCCCAATGCTTGTTATTGGAGCATTGAGTATCATGTCTGAAGTTCAAGCCTATGCACGCCTCAGTTTCACGTCCAAGTCCTGGATTCTGATCCAAAGGATCAATGGGAAATGGCCCAAAAACACGTGCTGATCATGTAAATTTCTTAGACCCACACGTCCATCATTTGCTCGATCAAAACTTCGTATCCTGAACTCAGGTACTTTTTCCGATCCAAGGAGTTAGGCTTGATCATTTGGTTTTGCTGAAATCCCACACATCGATCAAGTGTTTTTCTCGGATCTGCATTGCCCAAGTTATACTCGGTCATGCTTTGTAGCCTTCGAATCCCTGCCTTTATATCCCAAGAGTTGGAAAAAAGTCGTATCCAGCTTCTCTAGCTCGATCTTTGTTTTTGTGTGATCACATCATGTTGATCACATGATTTTGCTTGATCTAGTTCATCTGCTATTTTTGAGTGATTGTGCCATGTCGATCACCTATCTTTGGGTGATCTGACTATGTTCTTGAGTTTTACCGCGATCAAACAAATTTTCTAAGATGATTTCCATGTAAAGATCCATCTATTTTGAGTGATAGACTGTGTCAATCATCACTTTTCTGGAATATCAATTCGGAATTACCAAATGACTGGGCAAGTACCGGATCGATCCAATCCTTGATTTCCAAATGATCAGCGTGTGTCGATCATTCTTTCTATGGTGATCAATCTGATCCTATGCGCGATCGATCAAGTGATTATGAAGTGATCAACGAGCCAATTAAGCTACTTCTAAGTGATTAGATAATGCGCAGAGATGATCAATCTGAGTCGAGTCATTTTTTGACTCCTAAGCGAATGCCAATTATGATGCTTAGTCTGGGTTCAGACGAGTCTCGCGCGAGTTATGAACGATCTGGATGTCCAAGTCCACAAAGAGTAACGACCTTGTCAAAAGGGTGGTTAACAGATATATAAAAGCCTTTTTTCTCCAGAATAAAAATATTTGACTAATTTTTAATATATTTTTATAAAACTAAACAAACAATCAACTACATTAAACTAAAAGTATATAAATAATAATTGTAAAATAAACCTATTGAAGATGACATTGATACATAAAAATGGTCCCCAAAATATAATACTACTGTTGACATTTAATTGGTCATAATTTTTTGACTAATAGTTATTTTAAACCAAATATATTTAGTTGTTAGGTGATAATAAATAATTGTTATTATTAGTAAACTTGTAGTAAATATATTGCTAATAAACAAGAAATAAATTAAGTGAATGAACATCGCATGAAATAATCGATCCAAAGGCTCAGTTTAGATCCCACAGTGCTACCTTTTACATGACATACATAACCTGCCCTAGAAGTTTCTCATGATACTATACCCTACATAGCCGCCATATCCATCTTTGTTGAACCCCTAACTATTCGGCATGGCGAAATCACAAAAGGAGTGATGCGCAGATGATGTGATTCCAATCGATCTCATTCGCGGATCAACATGTCCATGGGCACTAAGTTCCCCAGCATCATCCTTCGCTCAATTGGATCCTTCCTTGACACCAACCTGAACCGCCGCTTTGTGTTCAGGTTCAAATTTTGGGAGTTCAACCCTTTTTGTGACTAATTCGATCGATCTATTCGAGATTCCAGGATCTATTTTGACAAAAAAAGTCAAGCACGGCGCCAATGTCGTGAAATTTGGATAGCTACTGATGTCTTGACAATCCGAGATCCAGCTGGAGGTTGTGGCATCAACAGAAGACTGAGTGATTGCAAGAAAAATATGGATATTGGGTTGATATATGCAGTTGGAAGAGACTATCGAGATTTGGATGACTACTAAGGCTGGAGCATGGTGATTTAGCGAGTATATCATAATGTTTTTAATTTATACTGTTAACATAAATCCATTTGCTTACTTAAGTGAATGAGTATTGCATGAAATTAAATTAAAAAAATATGTTACATTGATAATACTAAAAGTTGTTACATTGATAAAAAATATGAGATTTTAATTTTGGGTGGTTTTGTTATATTGATTTACAAATGGTTTGAAATAATATATTTATATTTTAAAAGTTATTTCATATATAAATTGTTTTCAAATGAATTTTTGAAGTAAGTGTATACTCCCCCCTTACCGTTGGAAAATGATTTCGGTGATGAGTGCACGCATCGTCGACATTTATTTTCAAGAAACTAAGTGAGGGAGGCCACTTAGAACTTTTACACTTTGTTTTGCGAAACTGAATTTCATTTAAATCTTTTATAATATGGTTTTATATGAAAGATATAATATATATAATATTTTGAAAGTTGATATGGAAATAAACCCGAAGTAAAATTCTTAAGTTCTAGAATAATAGAAGAAATAAGCAACTTGGAAATTTTGAAACTTCTGAAGCGAATAATAAGAAAAGCGAACTTGTTAAAGAAATAAATTAATGGAATGAGAAAATGACATAGAGAATTGATATGGTATGGAAATGAACTTAAAAGGTTGGATATGTAATACTAATTGAAATGGACATATTGAATATTACATCTTATTGAATAGTAAAATTTACCAAAATGTCAATAAGTTAAAAGTGTTAATATAAATTTGAAATTTTATCTTATATCGATCAATGAAACTTAAGTAATGAGAATGAATATTCGAATGGAAGAGGATTTGGTTACATGAATGTAAACAAATCAAAGGATTAATAAAGTTGATGGTAAATTGAAAATTTTATGTGATTTGGAATATAATTAGCCAAAAACTTAACTAATGAAGTCAAGCAAAATGAATGTTGAATGTAAATGGATTACGATTAGGTGGATGTGAGAAAAGCAAAGTGTACATGAAACTGAAAAATATTTAATGTGAAATCGAATGTAAATAGGAATTTGGACATAATAATGAGAATATGAATTGTTTGAAAGGGAAATGAACCAATGAAATCATACAAATAGAATATTGTCATTGAAATTTTTGTTATGGTGTTTGGTTGGATGAATAAGAAATTATATGATTAAATATATATAAATGAACAACTTCCTTATTATACCTTTGCGAGGACGAAAAGTTTTAAGTGGGGGAGAGTGTAACATCCCGAGATTTTGCGATAATTTAAAATATTTAATGTGATTCTTTTAACAATGTTGGTTTAAATATTAAAATTAATGATTTATGTCATAAATTTGTAAGTTATGGAATTTAACTTGTCTTATTAAACGATGAATTTCAATAACTATTTATGAAATTGACTTGTGTTTGTTAACTTACTTATGTTGAAATAGGAAGTTAATATTGAATTTACAATATAATGGATTAACTAATTTTGAAATTCCATGTATAAGAAAACATTACTGTATTGAATACGGAAATAATATAGAATCCATTGTTTGTAAAAAGAATGTCAACTAGATATAAATGTAAATATATGCATGGATTGTAAATATAGTTATAAATTGGTTTGTATTATTATCATTGAGAATTGAAATTAATATTGAATCTTTGGAATTTAATTGAGTCAAGAAATTCATAATTTAGCTTTAAATGGTATAACTGTGAAATTGTATGGCTGAAACTAAATTAAATTGTCAAAGTAATTAATTTTGACATTTGTGACATGTATTGATTGCAAATAAATTGGTGGTTTTGTTTAAATAGGTAAATATTGAAGGCTGTAATTTAATATTGATAGATTTAATGAAATTTATTTTTGTACATTATAATTGAAATAAAAAAATTAGAACGTGGTAAATATTGGAAATAAGTTAAAATTACAATGTGTAATTAATTGCAATTAAAGTGAATTAATTAGGTAACTGTAGAAGCTTGATTATAACAGAACAATTGATTAACAGATGAAACCATTTGCTTTTGTTCATATACAATAGACATATAAACATATTTGGATTGGTAAGTTGTTTTTTTCAAATCTTTTAACACATTGACATAATTAAATAAAATCAAATTTAGTGGAATTATATATATATATATATATATATTAATGAGATTTAACTACAGTTGAAACCAAACACTGTAAATCAGTGTAATAACTAACTTGAAATTTGATATGTGATTTGTTATAAACTATGGTAAATTTTTGAGCAATCAAATGAGAAAATTTGTTACTCATGAGGGTTGAATTAAAAGAAAGTTAATTAATTTAATATAATTTATTTGATTAATGTATTAATGAATTTTAATTATATATAATTTAATCTTTGAAATTGAATTAAAGATGGACAAATGAAAATTTGCATACTTTGTTTATTTAACCATTCAAATTCTTTGGCTATAAATATATCTCATACAAATCTTTTTTTAACCTAATTTCCTACCTATAAATAATCTCTAATTCAAACCTAACCCTACCTTCATTTTCTATTCTTTGATCGATCCGTCACTGTTAGAAAAATAAAGATACAACAATGGTTGCTACCTCATTCCAAAATCAACATCTTGTAAATCTCTTCAAAAGAAAAAAAAAATGAAAAAAAGAAGAAAAGCTAAAACAAGTTCCATTCAACTAGATAAATATTCTCTTCAATCCTATACTTTTGTTGGAGAGTGCAGTATAATTTGGCTTGAGGTTCGACATGTATAGTAAAGGCATGAAATTAGGGTTGAGTTTTGCTTCTTAATTAGTGATTGATTTGCAATTTGGTTATCGTATTTGAATTCATGGCATCAAATAGCAACAAGTGAAAAAATTTGGGTAGTTTTCATGACAAAAAGTGTCGATACTTGTGCTAGGGATGTTCGTATAGGGATGGAAACGCGGTTGTGATGGTGAGGCCGAGAGTGGGTTGATGGTGTCGGGGAAGAAGCACTCGTGAAGAGAAATTCGATGGTTAAATCGGTTTGATGTTTCGTTGAAGGAATGAGGAGAAGTGGAAGAGAGAAGGAGGGACAGACATGGGTTTCTTTGCTGCATTTTTTCCTGCACATACGTTTAATTAAGGGGAGGAGAAGGAGATGAGATAGGTGACGTGGCACATTTTGTTTGGTAAGAGATTGTTTGTTTTAATTTAAAATTTCCAATAGTAAAAATCATATAACTTTTGCATACGACTTCAGAATGACACACGGTTTGTCGCGTTGGAATCGTATCGACGAGTTCTTCGCGATGCCGCTGGTTTGGGCTGATTCTGACAACGCTGAATTTTGGGCTAAAAATTGGATTTCAATCTCATTTGAACCAAAGGTGAGTGATTAAACCCACTCACATCTAACTAAAATGTTTGATTGTTACTTAAATTGAATTCGTGTTGTGATATGATTGTTTCAGTTGCTGTTGACTGTTTAAATTTATTATTTATGTCAAAATTTGCGTAGACTGTACAATTTAATTTAATTGTTGATATGAAGTTTACAGTTAGAATTAATTTCTATTTAAAAACCTCATACGTAATGACTAGTAAACTAATATCACATTGAACTTTTTATACGTAGTGATTTTGATTGATGTTGTGGAATGACATTACCAATGTATTGATATGTAATTCATCTTGTTATCGACATTTGTTTATATATGTTGTAATTTTGTTGATTAATCCTAACCATTAACCTAGATGTTACGGGCATCAAATAAACCCGGGATGGATCACTAAAATAAATTAAGAACATAGGTTGAAATGATAAATACCTATGACCCTGATTTGGATTGAAATGATATATATCCTTTCCCAAAATCCTAAAATTAAATTTTTAGTATTACATGGCCATAGGATAGAAAATTTATATACGGACACTGGTTGGTTAAATAAAATTTGTTTTAACCATGACTTTTGAAATATTGTTTGAAAACAGTATAGATGATGTTTTATAAATTGATTTTTCTTTGAATATGAATTTTGGATTTTAAAATATAAAAGCCAAAGGAAGTTATTTATTATTTCAAATTGAAGTTATAAATTTGGAATTGAAATAGAATTAAATTTAATGAAATTGAATTGTTTTATACACGTTTGAAGTTTACTTAAAATTTACTTGATTTATAGTAATAATTGAACTATGAACTCGAGATTTTATAACCAATAATTCAAAGTGAGAATTAAAATTGAAATTTAATTATTAAATCAAATTATAAATTCAAATTGTTTGAAATTGAACCGTTGAATCGAATAGAATATGAATGGGAAGTCAAATCCTTTTGAATTAAGATATCGAAATTTAGTCGATTGATTTGAAACTGAAATATGATTTCCAGTTTGGTTAAATTTTGAAGAAACGATTCTAATTCCAACTATAGTATTTTAAACCATTTTATAAACTATTTTAATAATAATTACTTCTCTTTATAAACTATTTACATTATAACTATTTTATAATATTTAATTATTTTAAATAAACCAATTTTTGTAATTAAATATTTATTTTATAAACTATTTTAATATTTTACCTATAGATTTTACTAAATCTGAAATTCTATTTTAAATACAATTTATTTATTTTCAAACTATTTCAATTATATATCTAAATTATATATATATATATATTATTTTAATATTCAAATTATTTTAAAAGTTGGAATTGTTTTAAGATTTAAGTTTGGTTTTAAATGGAGATTTTATTATGAATTATTCTATTTTGACTATTGAAATGATTTTAAGAAAATCTGATATTTTGATATGAAGTACGAACCCCTTTGAAATGTAAAAGTACCGACCGGGGTGAAAAATGTAAACGCTTGGTTGTTAGAGAAACCGGGATCGGATATTATCATACTCTCTGCCAATACCGAAAACCACTTTGACAACTGTGTACGTAGTGGAATTCCAGAATGAAGTTGGATGGATTTGGAGGCGATTACTGGATTTGAAGAAGGAGAACGATGATGTATAGCCTTGATCTTCGGGTCATAATTAAAATGACTAAAACAGGAGCCATACCCAGGTTAATGTGAGCTAGCTCCTCTTAGCAGACATGCTTCTTCAATACTATATATATTACTTTGTGATTGATTGGCGCCTTTGATTTTGCGAGTATTGTCTGGGGTGGGAGGTAGTCGCGGGTATGCGTTACCACCGGCCTGGGTCCGCAATCCTGTAGAATCACTACTGATGGGTATTGCCTCGATGTCTTGTCGTATTTATCCTGATCGAGCCCCCTACAATTTTGATTTACGTTGTCGTATAGTGGCGCATCCCTATCCACCGACCGTTACTGGTGTTTTACATTCAACGTTTACGATAACGTATAAACAATGTAAGGGTAAAAATGTAATTCCGCTTACTCTATTTTAAAGTTTTATATTTAACCATAGACACTATTATAATAGCGTATTATATTATATAGTATCTAGTTTAACAGATCCTTAGGAGATGGAAATTCCTGTAACATCTCTTAAGTTATTGCAATCATATTATCGCATGAATATGATTTAACTAATATGAGAATATTTTAGTTCTGATCCAAGTGTTTTTGCCTTTTCATTTATGCTCGGGTTAGCCTGAGTTTTCTGTTATGGTAGATACCATTATGGAGATGAAGACGGAGCTCAACAGACGTATTTATTACTATTTATTCCGCTGCAAATATTGGTATGTTCATGATAGTTAACTCTGATAACCGTTGTAAATGTATAATCAAATGTATGTTTTAACAGCTTCATGAACTGTTATTTAATTATTATATTTTGTCCTTCCGCTGTGAGAGTCTATGTTTGTTTTTCTTCTTCTCTTCTTTTTCTTATATAAATCCCAATAACTATCCGTATTTTTGATTTGTTTAAGTCGACATTGAGGATCATTGTCGATTGAACGATCAAAAATCTCGGATTTTACAATGCCACTTTTGTCGGATCACTTACCTCAAATTATTACATTGACTGATCAAAGGCTCATTAGAAAACCGAGTTTCAAATTTTTTTGATTCATGGATTTAGGAACATGACTTCAGTAGCCTAGTTGAATCTTGCTAGAATCAAACTTGCCATGGCAATTTCATGTATGTTTTACACAAAAAACACAAACGCTTGAAGCAAACTCTAAAATACCGGGCTATGGAGAGATTTGGCAAGGGATCGAAGCTCTTTGATGTGTTGTGTGAGCAACTGGAAGTAATTCAATCTCCTATGCTTGCTGATATGAGCAACCCTTTGCTTGCTGCTCAAGAAATTGTTCTCACTCAAAAGCTTAAGGATGCTATGTACTCTGAAGCGTTGATGAAGAGGAAAAAAGCAAGATTGAAGTGGATTTGCGAAGGAGACAAGAATTCTGCTTTCTTTCACAATGCTCTCAAAGCAAAGCAGACAAGAGAGAACATTTATGCCATCATCGACAAAGAGGAGCAAATACAAACTACTCAAGAAGGTATACAGAATGCTTTTATCATGTATTTTTCGTCCCTATTTGGTAATGACAATCATTTTTCTCCTTGTTTTGATGAGTTAAACCCTGCAATACTTCCAAAGCTTAATCAGGTTAAACATGATAACCTCAAAATGTTAGTGGCCAATAATGAAATTAAATCTGCCATGTTTGCCTTAAATAGGACCTCTTGTGGAGGTCCTGATGACTATAACGCAAATTTCTATACCAACTATTGGAATACAATTGGTTATGATGTTTGTAAGCAGTTGCTACCTTCTTCAAACTAAAATGATGAACTCATACATTAATACTGTTCTGGCCTTAATTCCCAAGATTAAGAGTGCTGTTAATATATGTGATTTTAGACCTATAGCATGTTGCAACACAATTTACAAATGTATTGCCAAAATTATTGCTACCAGAATCAAGATTGTGTTAGCTAAACTAATCTCTAAGAACCAAACTGCTTTTATTACCAAAATAAATATTCTTGATAACATTCTTATGGCTCATGAACTTCTTAAAGGATACAAAAGAAAGAATATATCCCCGAGGGCAATGCTCAAACTCGATATCAGGAAAGCTTTTGATTCTATGCATTGGGATGCAGTCATTATAATTTTATCATATGTGAATTTTCCAGCAAAACATGCGTGTATGTCAACTGTTTACTTCTCTATCAATGTTAATGGCTGCAATGTAGGATACTTTAAAAGCAAAATTAGTACACGACAGGGATATCCCATGTCTGCTTACATTTTCATCATTGTGATGGAGCTATTAACTGGACTATTTGATAAATATGTAGGATAGGGCAAATTTCAACTTCATCCTAAGTGCAAGGATCCTAAAATCACCTCTTTATTATTTGCTGACGATTTAATTCTTTTTTGCAAATCTGACATTATTACCATGACAAATATCATGAGTATTTTGGAAATTTTATATATAATCACAGGCTAACGTATCAATACTTCGAAATTTGAGCTTAACCTAGCTGGAGTAACGACTGCTATTGCTAATGAATTACATGGTATCACTGGTCTGAGCATTAACCTCAACACAACAACATATCTTGGCTTGCCTCTCTCAACTTCGAGGATAACTACACCATATCATCCAATTTGGCACTCAACGTTGCGGAGATAAAATACGGTTTATAGCCGTGTCATATTTGATAGGTCTTAGAGCCGTAGCAAACTACATTTTGCGATTTGCACCACCTTAAACACCTTAAATCTGACCGTCCATCGAGGAAGCTCCGGATCGGTTCATTTGACATGGCCTTTGGCCAAATCTAATTCGTATCATATTGCGCACCCCTTTAGGCACTCCAAACACAAATTTTGGCTACTCCCTTTTCCTTTTGTTTTAGTTTAATGGTGACCGAAAACCCAAATTATGGTTTTCAATCGGTGACCAAATCGTGCCTCCACCTTTCTCTGGAATCTCCTCCTCCGGCAGAGATGATTCGATTTGTGTGTCTCCAGCTTTGCATTGGTTAGATCACTGGCATCTCCAGCCGTACTTTACCTAATTCAGCTATAAAGTGGAAATTTATTAGCCACTGTAAACGTAAATGATGCCAATGATCGACCAGCGCAAAGCTAGAGACCCCAAATTTGGGTAATATGAAGATTGTGGACTTTGGGTAATTTCGATGTGCTAATCAACTTATTCTTAATTTTTATCGTTACATTCAGGTAATTCTTTTTACTTGTTCATATTATCTTATTGTCACTCTCAACGACGAAGCCAGGATTTTAATTTTCGCCAGGCTAAGTAAAAGATTAATTAAAAAAGGAGCGATCTTGATTATAATAACGTCATTCACAGAGTAGATTTGGGGATAAGAATAAACATTTGTACTTGTAGGCAAATGAAATTTGGTTAACCACATTTACTTGGTTCTTCACAGAGTAGATTTGGGGATGTAGATGGGTTGGTAGTTTTATGTGCTTTGTTAAAAACATAGAAGATTGAAACAAGATCTCCTATCTTGAAATGTAAGAAAACCATGCAGGCAGCCAAGTTGCATTGTTTCTATTCTATGTGTAATAATAGATAGATGGATTTCAAGGTTAATATCTATGGTAGCGATCAATATGGTCATTTTGTTGGCGATGTCTAGCTCAATAACATTTTTATTAAGGTAATTCTGTCATGGTGTACAACCCTTCATGTAATACGAGAAGTTGTTAGTGTTTTGAACTGTATAATAGGTTATAACTATGCAGTAAAACCTTAATTGTGCAGGGTCTGCTGGATTGGGATTTCTGTTACGGTACCTAGTAGGAAAAATCAGAGCATTTTTGATATAAACTTCAGGTAATATCTCGCTTTTTTCCATCCTCGATAAGGGTGATAGAATAGAAAGGGCAAGGCTATAGCAATGCTATATCTACAATATTGCGGCCAAGTGACAAGGAGAATTATAATGAGTTTGTGGTTTAATACTTTTAGAGCGAATTAGTGAGTCATTACGTGAAAATCATGTTTGCGGAGATTTTGGAGAATGAAAAATAAATTGGTTCAAAGCAAAGGAATTGTTTTGGAGAATGAAATCATGTCATGTAGCATTACATAAACATGTTATAAATATAATTGACAAATATACACACACGAATACAAAGACACGATATGCCCTTCACTGTTATCAGTACGAACACAAAGACACAATATTTTGTGTGCAATCATGCATAAAATTACTTCTTTTTTCCTATAGATTTTGGGCGCTTTTGTGTTGCTGGAACTCAGGTGTTGGCTATCACGATTCAGTTTTATTGCCAATCATTAGGTTGGCCTTTTAAGTTTTTGTTTTAAACTGTGTACATAGTAACACACACACACACACACACATATATATATATATATATATATATATATATATATATATATGCTGTTATATATAAAACTTTATGATCAGAATCATGAGCTAGCTTATTCTCATAGTAGTACTGCTTTGATTTACAACAAACACATGGATTTCATCAGCATAATCAACACGTATGCTCAATCTTCCCGGCCTCGACTGGAGTTATATATATCAAGCTGATCATATGTTTTTACCTTTTTTTGTTAGTTCGTACTGTTATGAAAATCTTTGACAGTTTCCTTTGTATATGTTAGTATGTTATACATTGTGTTCGTGTTATGAAAAATCTTGTAATGCTTTGAGTATATATATAAAATGTAAATTGTGTTGTTCTTGTGTATAAATTGTGGTATATATGCTGTGTTATATGTGCTACAGTTTCTGTATATATATATATATATATATATATATATATATCTATATAATAAAATTCCCCCCCTAGACAAACCCTTAGACAAACAAGGAGACAAAGAGCGGCTGAGATTTAATCCCGCAAAAACAAATCCACCATCCTAATTTAAACACATCCCCTATAATTGAGGAACGGTGGATTTTGTTGCATGATTGTTTGCAGTTATTTGGATTGAATTGGCATTGAAAGCTTGCGTGATATATGGAATCAATTTGTATGATTTTATAGCCCTTTGAATGTATGTCGTATGTTTTCTTGCCCCAAAAATGTTGATCAAAACTGGAAACAATTCAAAATAGTTCTTGCCCAATACCATTTCATGTTTTTTTATTTTATTTTTGAATGGAATTTTTAGTGATTGAAATTTATTAAGTTATAGTCTACAGCACAGCTGAAATATAATAATGTATTAAAACTTGCTATAAAAGATTGATCTATACCGTTTTCATTTTCTAAAATATATGTTACATTAAATAGTTAAGGTTTTAGGAAATGGAGTAACATGCAAGTTGAAATCCGCTTGATAAATTTGTCAGTTAATTGATATTTGACATTAAAATATTGGACCACATGAAATTTTCCTTATACTCTCAACTCATTTTTTAGTCTTTAAATGCATCATATAAGTGGTACTTGATTTTGGTAAATGATGTTCAGTTTGTAATCTAATTTTATCAGGCAAGTGGCTTAGAGTTTGATTTCATTTTTTTATGAACATTAAAATTAGTAATCTTCAACATAGGGAAATTAAATTTCTCTTCCTTTAATGTGCATTTTCCTTTCTTTACATTAATGTTATCCAATAAAACCTTGATTATATCCTTTGTTGATTCAAATCTATTTTAATCAAACGCAACCAAGGAATACAAAGAACATAACTGATATATTTGATAATTTGAGTTTGAATTTTATACAATTCAATACAAGTCATTGCTTTTACGATTATGGCATTAAATTTCGTCCAAACATGTGTTCTACATTTCAAAACGTTGTCATTACATAAATGTTGGTGGATATTAGTATCCATGGTAAAAGTATATAATAATTTTCTGTAATTTTAATCTTTGATATAAGGCAATAGGGCATGCAAGGATATAAAGGTTTATTAAATATAGCATAGTATTTCAATCAAAATTTAATATTCGTACGATTAGCACATTTAACGTCTTTCCTTAAAAACAAAGAGTGTCATTCTCTAATGCTTTTTGAATTTCTATCAAACGTATCCAACGTCTGTATATAAAAAGAAAATACGTTTTTCTCTAGCACTCTTTGAATTTCTATAAAATTTAATACCCGTATTATTTAGCATATTTAACGTCTTTACTTATAAAGAGAATACACTATTATTGAACACAGTTTGCATTTACTAAATTAGTTGATGAACATAGTAGGAATACAACTAGATACTAAAGGATCAGCTTTATATTTTTGAAATAATTATGTACTTATGTTACATGGCATCCTAGGTTGAAAACTATCGTAACTTTCATTTTAGCATATCTTCCTCATATTATTCTTCTCTTGGTTAAAAAAACTGAATTTCAATTAGATTTAGCCCAAAATATGTAAATTAATCATTATTTAATGAGGTCTTTATGCTAGGTCTTGCATCCGAAATTGGCGTTGTGGTTTCAACTTTGGATAGTTTGGCTTACCAAATTTTGGTCAACATGTTGTAGTTTTCTGATATAGGTGTTTTCTTATTCCACCTATAAAAATTAGGCATTTTTAAAGAAATATTTAGTTCAATAGGATTTGAGCTTTTACTCTTGCTAGATTTCCATTTTCTAATTTGGATTCCTAAAAATATCATATAACTCCTTAGAAAGTTTTGAAATATTGCTATAATTATTTTCTTTATTTCATATAAACTATGTTTTTTTAATGTTATTTGTCTTCTTCACCCATATATAATTTGACCAAGTTGTTGTCGAGCAACTATGTAAAATCATAAATATTTGTTTCTTTGCATATTATTTAACACCATACTTTTGTTTTCAACTTTCAGTATTCCACCAATTAGGAATTGCTATTTATGAATCAACTTGCACTAATTCAGAGTTTGCCTTTTATTACGGTACCTATATTATTATCAGTATATCTTATTTAGCACTTAATAATCTTTTCATTAGGTAAATGGATGCAAACATATGATATCACAAGCCTATGAAGCATTAATTACTCAACATCAAATATGAAGTAAAATTGGAGTGTTGTGATCACATTACACTTCACAGGAATGTCTAATTTGCAAGAACAAAAAAAATACTTTATCATTCATATACACATTTAATTGTTTAGAAATATCATTTAACTGTTATGTTATTAATATACTTCAATGCTTTTTGAAATTATTCCACGAAATGTAATAAAATTCTCTCCATGGAGTTTTAGCAAATTGTAAGAGCTAGAAATTTTTATATGATTAATGTCTTCACATAGTGTATTTATGTTAATGTTCAAAAAGATGCATGGAAAGCTTGCAAGCCCAGCAAGCAAAAGGTTTATGAGACAGAGCTTTATATCTGTTTACATAATATTTGTGGCACAACGGTCCATACGCGAAGCGCGAGCCGTGATCATGCGTGAAGCGCATGCCATCATCACGCGCAAAGCGCGTGTCTTGATTACGCGCGAAGCGCGTGCCATCATCACGTGCGAAGCGCGTGCCATTACGCTCTTCGCGCGAAGCGCATGCCGTTACGACCAAGCGCGTGCAAACTACAACACCCCGTACTCTATGCTCCCGTGCAAACTACAACACCCCGTACTCTATGCTTCCGTGCAACGCACGGGTTTCCACTCGTATATAATAAAATTCCCTCCTTGGACAAACAACAAGACAAAGAGTGGTTCAGATTTAATGTTGAGACATATATCGAGTGGCTAAAAATACAACACGTTTCCTCAAACGCAGAATAGAAATAAATGGAGCTATTTAATAGGTAATTAAACCACCTATCCTTTTATTTCCGTCCATTTTCCCACGATCCATTACCATTTTCTCACGATTCCTTGCCAGTAATTACTTCCCTTACCATTTATTCAGCAGCCACTTTACATTATTTATCAGGTCGTCATTTTTTTCACATTAAATTCTTCCTAACAATCCGTTCAAATTCGTTCGAATCTTCTCCACCGCTCCAGCTTGCACCTTATTCTCCAAAAACAAAATATTTTTAGTTGGATAGAAACATAGTACTCTTACATCGTCGTCTAGCATGGTTCCTCCAATCTTCAACTACTGATTCACGAATGATTATGAAATTAAAGGTATTCTTCTCAATTTCACTTTAGTTCTTCGAAGTTTCTACTGGTGTTGAATATGATTTAACATAATGAATTTTAAATTATTTGTGCTTCCTGAATCACTACATTTGAACTAACCATCTCCTAAGGTACTGATAATGCCTGATTCTATCTGAAATTGATAGTAGTTCGAATTTTTGGTCCGATTATGAAAATGATTATTTGTCTACAATGTAATTTCTTTTATGTTATTTCCATATTAACTCTTTGTATAGTCACAGATTGAAAAAACCAAAATTAAAGATATATTGTTATATTTAATTATCTATGATTTTATATGAAATTATGTCATTTCTGCAAATTTTAACTATAATTTTGCATGCATGCTGTTTTAGCATTAGATGATTATAGAAAGTTGCAGCCTTTAATGGAGTTGTAATAAAAGCGTGAAATCTCTTAAATGCATTGCAATTCAGAAAATGATACTTTACTGTCATCTCAAAACGGCTAATCGAGATAAAGACTGCAACATCTCCTATTTTCATCTCAAATCTTCATTTCTTATCAGTGGATTTACTCATTCATGGTTACGTCTACCCACTGGGTTGCAGTCATGCCCCTGTCATTGTTTCAGATCTAACGAAATGGTTACCATAAGTAGGTTAAATCTTCTATGTTTAAATTATTATTGTTTCGTACTACTTTGTCTTTGATTTGGAATGTTTTTCAATATTATATCCATTTAACATCTGCTTTTGACATTTCAGTTTTATTCTTCTTCTCCAACTGTTTTATTTCAGCAAATTAATCTGATTTACGATTCTGATTTTGATTGCTTGATTTTTGCTAAGTATGTACATAATTAATTTGCTATTTCGATTCTTTTATGGCTATAATGATAACCACTCTGATCTCATATCAATTGTATCAAATTCAAAATGGTAGATAATTTCCTTATTGCATGTGAATTAACTTGGTTGCAACAATTAGTTAGACAATAATTGCTACCTTCGTAATATTATCTTTACTAAATTATGGCATTTGTTACGAGAATTGAAATTACAGGAAGTAGGGACCATTGTGGTATGTGTAAAATGGAATATGATCTTATTTGTCTAATATTTTTGTGGTTTGCTGCTTTTATTGTAATGTCTTTCAAGTTAAAAGAATTGTAATGTCTTTCAAGTTAAAAGAAAATAAATAAATGTCAGTTGCTTAAAACAACAAGAGTCATTATGTTCAAATATTTTTGTGATATGTGTAAGATGAATTGATTTCTCTCATGACGCACAAGAATAATACTCTTGCTTAAAACAACAAGAGTCATTAAGTTCAAATATTTACTCACTTCACAGTTCATATAGCATTGGTTTGTAGAATGATCTTAATGTTAATATGTAGTAAAATCATTTATCAAGTACTATAGATCATACCTGATTTGCGTAAGTCATACGAACAAAGGTTTAGGTGTCTAATCATTGACAATTATTCTTCCAAATTTAAAGAATGTAATCTAATTTTGAACGGATTTGTAAATTGTTACTTTCCTGTATTAGCGTAAATGTTAATTTTCTATTTCACTTATTTAAGAGATTAAACCATGTTTATTTGCGACATCAAATTTTTTATGTGTTCTAACCACCATCAATTTTTATGCTTTCAAATTTTAATTTTAAATACTGAGTTTGACACATGCAAGTATTTTATTTAGAAGCAAATTGGCAATATCTGTGCACATGCGCGTGCGTGCTTTTATTTTTGTCACAAAATATTTATTTTGTTTCAGATTTGATTCCTAACTAACATCATGATTAAACTTTCATTTTGAATGAAATTTAGGCATGACATGGGATAACTTGATATTTCTAATGATTCAATTCAGAAAATGATACTTTACTGTAGAATAATGTATTTAACATATGGTTTTTTGCTCCACTTAGTATGAATGTTGCATGTATAAATCTTCAACTGAGAGAATTTTTCTATTGTGCTTAACTATTGATAGGCAAAAGTTCAGTCTTTACTTAGATGTGCATATTGCACGCCAGTTTCTTCCCTCACATTTGCAACAAAATATGAATATAAATATATATCGGAAAGTAATTATATTCGAATATATAGATATCATCAACATTTGATAAATTTGAATTTGCATAAGATTCAACTTTATATACTAATTTCAAATTGTTAATTAAACTTTGACTTAGTTATATTTAGCCGTTGTGAAATTGTCAATCAGATCTGTTAATTTTCTACACAAAACTTATTAATATTTAATATCATTTAAACATGACTATTTTACTCTTTTATGGTATATACGGTTGTATTTATGATATGATATCTTAATCAATCAATTTATGATATGAAATACATGACAAATTTATTTTAATTTAATTACATTTCATGATATCTATGATACATGAATATTTGTAGTTGCTTGGTATGCTGATGTGCAGTATGACCAAAAATTCCACATTCTTCAATTCAAAATCAATAATGATTATGTGTGACTATATTGATAGATTTGCTGCACAAAAAAATTCATTTATCCATATTTCACAATCCCTGTCTTTTTAAATCGTTAGGTGCTTCACTAAGAGTTTCTTTAAGCTGTTTATTAATTCTGTTCCAAGTTGAAACTTAAGGTATGTTCTTTTAGATGAAAGCACAATAATACTGGTACAATTGGAACCTAAATTTATAAACTGAGTATTGATTTTACCCTAAATGGAACAAGATGAAAAGTGAAATCAAGTAACTAAAAATACAACATTATTTAACCATTTGAAGTGCCATACTTTATACATTGCTTAAGTTGATTTTTGAAAACTATAATCCGCAGAAAGCAAATTTATGTGACATGTTTTAAAAGAATTAAAAATTATTAGCGATTAAATTAAAGTACTTTTCAACATATTATAAGCATGTTAAAGTTTATAGTACTTATACTGACTTTCAGCATGTTCACATTTGTTCATAAGCTTTCTGAGACCCTCACTCAATGAAATAAGCAAATTGTTCGTGGGGAATCACGCCCAGTTAAATAAGCAAATTGTATGGTACCCTTTTTTCCTTCCTTTTTACTTTCTTTTTTGAATTACAGTGTGTGTGTATGTGTGTGTGTGTGTGTGTGTGTGTGTGTGTTAGCTTACTTCTAGGAAAGGCATTTCAAGTAGTGCAAAAATTAGAATTTCATGTATCATTAACTTTGTTTTCTTATATATTTTTCTTTACATTCAATTTATATGTTTGACTCAACATTTTATTATTCAGATATTGATTTAGACAGGATATAGTCAGTGGTACCATCTAACAGCGGAGTCATGAAAACATGGGGAGCAAAGTATTCCGGTATTAATCTTATTTCTTTGAATTCAAGATCAACTATCATTTCACCTAGAAGTATGCCAATTGTGACTCACAAGTTGGAAAAGAAAATTGATGTGCAGGAAGAATATGAGGAATCCATGTTCTGAAGTTCACATGTCGAGACGAATGGTATACCGGCTGTAGCCTCTAGACATACAAGTTAATGAATGTTTGAACATGAAGTCTATCATAGAAAAAAGATATAAAAAACTTTTTAACCAGCATATGTTTTGTTATTTTTTTGTATTTGGTTTCGGTTGTTTGCTTTCTCTGTAATGTTCAATGTTCTTTATACTTCATTTAAGCTATTAATTGTCTCTATGGTTTTCCAAATGTTGTATGTATATACTCTCTTCATGCTACATTATGATATTCCCCTTTAGTACTTTCAAAATTATTCCATTTCTCATGTTTTATCATTGGTACACATTACCAGCGTATGTTTGTTGATTAAATCATTCAACGTATGCCATTTGTGTCCATGAGGAAAGTCAAGCAAAATTTTATTCCGTGCCATCGGGACAGGCTACATATATCACTTACATTATATGTCTTGCTATTACACAATACGTTCTCACCACTTATTGATGAATGCAAACTAAAACACTCAAAAGTCTATGCTCCCATGCATCGCACGGATTTCCACTCGTGTGTGTGTGTGTGTGTGTGTGTGTATATATATATATATATGCACACACAGATATAATTCGATACGGTCAAAGGCTGTGTCTGAATACTACTTAGCTACGGCTATAAGCCATATGTTATTACTAATGAGATACGGTTTTTAGCCGTATCTAAAAATTTAACACGCCATTTTTTGATACGGCTACTGGCCATGTTTAAGAGCCTTAGATACGGCTAAAAACACAGCTTAATCATCATATATGGTGTAGTGCTACTGTGCAATGTCTTCCGCTTTATGGTAAAATCACAAGCACAATGGAATGTTGGTCGAACAAGTACCTAACCCAAGCTGGTAGGTTAATTCTGATTAAATCAGTTATTTTTTCTATGCACTCATACTGGTCTAGAACGTATATTTTACCTAACAAATTACTGCATATGATAAAATGAGCATTCATGAAATTTTTCTGGAAGGGTAGTATACATATAAAATACTCAGCTCCTATCTCTTTTAGATGTATAGAGAAACAAATAGACAAAGGTGGTCTTGCCATTATAAATACAGTTCTTTGGAATAGGGCTGCATTTAGTATACACATTGACAACTTGGTAAATAATTGTGATAGCATCTGGGTGGAATGGACTAGGAATCATATCCTTCGAAATCATAACTTCTGGACTATGACCCCCCCCCCACCCAAATGAATTTAAGTTGGACATGGATCAGTATTTTCAAGTTAAGAAAAGACATCATCCCTTTTTTCAAATACAAAGCATCCGCATACTCCACCATTAATTTCTGGGAAGACCCATGGCTTGAACATGGTGTTATTATCAACTCTTTAATCACTTTTCACGACAAATTGCTCTTGGGAATTCATGAACAAGCTACTATTGAAAGTTGTATGGTTGACAACAAATTCAGTATGCCAAGGACTGCTTCTGCCACATGCAATGATATCTGGAGAAAGATTAATGTCTTAGCTCCTTTTTTGTCATCAGAAGACAGAACTTCATGGAAGTGGTCAGGTGAATCTTTTTCCATTAAACAAATGTACAATAGTTTGCATGGGGTTAAATTAAATCTATGCCATGTTGTAGGTGGCAGAGAGTTATTTGGAGAGGAGCTAATGAGGCTAGAGAAAACTTATTCTTCACTACAAAAAAACATTAATATAAAGACTGAAAAATAAAGACTAAAACTACTCAGTCTTTGAGTAAAGACTGAATAAAAACTGAAAAATGCAGTCTTTAAGAATTAATGTTAAAGACTGATATTCAGTCTCTAATCAGTTTGTAACTCTTAAGACTGCTTAGAGACCAAACTTTAGTCTTTATTTCGGTCTTTAATTCAGTATCTACGAAGTCTTAAAACAATTAAACAATCAATGTTGTTATCTTAAGCAAATCTAATTATTAATGTTCGTAATTTGTGTGAATGCTTTTAGAACTTGTCACAGTTTACATAACAAGTCACTTTATGTGTTATAATATATATTTAATATCATTGCCCTTATAAAAAAGAATTCAAGTTGTATTCAACGCAGATTAGCACAAGCCTAATAGGATGATGCTCAACCCTATCAGATAAAAATAAGACTACATAAATATTTTCAATATATCCCTTTCTATGCATGTTCAAGACATAGCTTCTCCTTTTACTCTTCCTACATAAAAATAGCTATGATTCTACTAACTATCCAACATAACATTTTCTCAACCAATGTAAACCTACTTGTTTAATGTGTCACATCGGTGGTCAGATTGTGAAATTAACTAACCATTACTGCGGATGGCTGATGTATAATAAAAATTGATTGGAAAGTTGGTTAAAAGAAATTCAATTTCCTCAATCAGATTTAAGCACAAGCTTAATGTAACGATCCATATTTTACATATTAGAGGATCGTAAAATAAATATATTTAATTCCATAATAGTCGGATTATTTTTATCTTTCAATATGTTGTTCATGGGATGTGAGACATGTCCATGATTTTTATCGAATTGATTTGTGACCATTTTTCCCTTATGGATATTGTTTTAACTATAATTTTTGATAGGAATTGATCAAATCAGGTGTTGAAATCGACCTTATTGGATCGGAATGGTGATTGGCAATTCCGTAGAATGGTCACATTAGGGATTTGGTTCAGTGATTTGGGAGAAATCGTTGTTTCAAGTTTTAAATTCTACTGGACAGATTAATTAACTGTTAAAGGACTGATTAGTGAAGCCCATGAAACTAATGACCTACGGTTATAAATATAGGGGTTGGGCTGAGAATTAATGTTTCTCTCTTCATTCAAAAATTTGCTTTGCGTCGGTGATTCTCCGAATTCAACCTAAACCCTAATTCTTCATTCTATTCATCATAATTCATCATGTATCACATCTCATCTGGAAAGATTAGATCATATTATATTTGTTTAGCTTTGGAGTCTTCATCGCTTTCCAGATCTGATTTCATTTAGTTTGCATTGGATCTTAAATTTGGTGAGTGATAGATATCTCTGACACGGAAACTATGGATTATATGTGTTGGATTTGTGTTAATTCCTATTATATGTAATGACCCGCATTGTCAGAGGTATTATAATTAATTTATTTAATTATATAAATAGTGATATAGTGAATTAAATCGTTGTTAATTAAATTATAGTGAATATTTAATTAAATTAAAAAATAGAATAATATATTTAATTAAGAAATAATCAAAATATTGGAAATCACAATATAATGTGAACTGGGTCATCCCTAATATTTAATTCAGCTTAGAGTTGAATTGGAATAACGTATATATTTAATTAACGTCAGTTTGAACGTAGAATTTTATTATAATTAAAATCGAGCGCGTAACGAAGCGGTAGTTTGCTATTTGGCGATTTGAACTTCAATTGGATATACAGGGTTCGTTTTAAATCGGATTTCTGTGAAACAAGAAACGTGTGGAGCTGGTAGAGTATATCTTTCCAGTGGAAGAGAAAAATCGGGATTTCATCGTGTAGATTTTGAGTTACGTCCAAATCAAATTCCCAGAAATGCAGCGCCCTGACCATAACGATTTAATTATATTTTATATAAGGATTTAAACAGAAATCGAACATCGATATAACTCTGACGATGTAATATCGAGTTGTAAATTCATACAGGAATATTCTAGAGCTGTATGGTATTCCACTGTGAATATAGACGATAATATTTATTTTTAAGTATTAAATTTAATTATATTTAAATATATTTATATATTTAAATAGGCTATTTAGAGCGTTAAAAATAGCCACTTTTGCAAACAAAGTCAGAATTCGACGAAACCAGTTTTGTTGGATCCGCAATATCAAATAGTTGTTAGATTTCCAGTTTCGTGATTGTAGAGTCACTGTGTGGCCGTATGGATTTTTAGAGTGTAAAACAGTCAGTTTTTTGACGGTTAAAAATACGCTGTGTGAGCATACAAAATCAAAATTCGACGAAACCAGTTTCGTTGGGACCGTAATGTCGAACTCTAGCTACATGTCCAGTTTCGTGATTTTTGAATATCGTGTGTAATCACACGAATTTTTAGAAGACTAAAACAAATATAAAATAATAAAAAGAAATATCTAAACTAAATTATAGGCTAAAACAAAGTCCACGCACACCACCTTTACAACCACACAATATTTTCATCCCCTTATAAAACCGAATACAAAGCCGCCAGTTTCTCTTTTCTAACCAAAAAAAAATAAACGAGAGAATTAAATCCAAAGGAAATCATATAAAACCCTATAAATTTCCAAACGTATATTAATGGATTCGCTGACTGATTCCCTTCGAGTCCATACGTATTTTTCTAGGTTTGGTTGCGTTCGTATTCGCTGGAAAATTGCCAGCGTTGGTTCGACGGTCTTAGGGCTCAAGCATTCGAGAGATTCAAGCTGTAAATCAAGTTTCCGGGTTTGGTTTCGGGGTCTATAAGAAATTCCGCACCTGCGGTGATGATCTGATGGGATACAGTGGTGAAAAGTGACGGTGTCACTGTTGAAGGTTGTTGCGTCGCGGTCGGAGTATTGACGTCGAGATCGATGTTGTGGGTATGACGAGGAAGAGGAGTTCAGGAGGAGATTAATGGTGTGATTAGTTTTCAAAATCGTTGAGAGATGGTGGAAGTAGATGGTGAGAAACGAACGAAAATGGCTTGAGTGTTTACTAGAGTTCAGAGCAGAACATGTTGAGGAAGAAAGGGGTATTCCATTTCGGGTCCGGTTTATGGAATTAAATATGAGCTGAGGATTTCAGTTAAGGCCCAATACATATTAATTTAAAGTTTATATTAAATTTTAATAGTGTACTAACTTGTGAATAGTATAACTTCACCATACGGTATCGGAATTGGACAAAACTGGATCCTTTGGGATCGTATGGACGGTGGCTACACCATGGAGCTGACTGGGAGTGAATCCGAGCTCGTTACGGTTTATAGCAAAATAAATTGTCCATCTGAATCAACGACAATTATCGTTAATTAACGATGATAGTCCAATGTGAGTAAAACTCACCAACTCTGAACAGTTATATTTTTACAACGTATTCTTAGAACTGTTAAATAATTGTCTGATTGATTGTGTGTTGATTGTTTGATTGAACTGCTAGTCAGTTAGTTGAATTTCTATATTGATTCTGTTTAACAGAAAATATCATATGGAACTGAAAGTGAAGTTATCTATATTGTTTAACATCTGTGATGCAGGGAAACAGGTTGGAGGAATCCAACTGGATTCCTCAACAGTTATTTTATTGTTTTCATATATTGAAAATATATGATGTGATATAATCTGTTGTTGATTGTGTATGTTTGGACGATATTCATCGTTGTTATATGGTGTGTTAAATACCATAAGAAATACCAGAATGTAGAAAAGGAATTTTCAAAGTATATTTTGAAATAAATTTATTTATATAAAATCAATGGATTTTATATATATAAATAAAAGGATTTTTGTAAAAGGAATATATTTGGTAAATCAAATATAGGAGAAATATATTTGTAAATCATATATAAAGGGATTTATTTGTAAATCAAATATAAGGGAAAATATTTGTCAAACAAGTAGGAAGAGAAATATTTGTAAACCATTTATAAATAGAATAAAGGAGATATTTATTTGTTGAATAAATAGGATTATAAAGGAAATATTTATTTAGAAAATAGATACGATACTTTAAAAGGAAATAGAGTTAATTAATCAGAGTTAATCAGTTAGAGTTAATCAAATAGAGTAAAGTATAGAGTTAAACAATATTAGAAACTAACTAGAGATTAGTTAAGTTGAATAGTTTTCTGAGTACCGATCTGATATTGGTTTCGGCCTTCGGGGTTTATACTTAGAGAATTGTTCTCCTACTAGTTTATAGTCAGGGACTGATAGTTGTGAAATGATAGTGATATGTAAAATGGAAATGTTTTCCAGTGTTAATTACATATAATTTCTAAACATAGAAAATAAGGAAATGTGAATATATATATATATATATATGGTTGATGATTGATCGATATAATTTCCATCTGGAAATAATATCGTTGTTTGCACATCTGTTTTTCTTTGATAGTTAACTCATAGACTATCGAAGTTTTTGACCATTCTAACGTTGTTGATATGGAGAGACCGGTTGGATTATTATCCGAAGAACCACTCCGTATTGGTATAAGCGTTGCGAATCATATATGCCAAAGATAATTGAAGACGGAGTTATGCAAGGGCTATCCTGTTTACAGAATAGTGCCTTCGGTTTGTCCAGTCCCAGGACAACCTGTATGGAAGGATGTCTGACAGAGTATGTAACAACCCGTATTTTCAATAACCTGTTATAACATAAATCGAGGCAGAATTTAATTTAAAAATCTGAATCAAGGGAAACGGGCTATGCCATTGCGTTCGTCTCGGAAAAATACGCGAAATAGAGTCCGAGTTTTCAAAAATCGGAGTCCGTATGACCCGATTAAGGCCCAACGAAGTTTTCAGAAAATTTCAAAGTAAAAACAGATTTCAAAATTCAAGTTTGAATTTGGAAATTTGGGCCAGTTTGGGCCAGGCGGGAAAATTCCCGCCAGAGCACCCAAGTCGATAGCCCTGTCGACTTGGGAGTCGACTTGGTTGGACCCAAGTCGACAGCCCTGTCGACTTGGCTGTCGACTTGGTCCAGCCGGGCAGTTCTGCCTGGTGCACCATTTTGGGTTTGTATTGAGCTTGGGGGCCAGATTCGGTTTTGAGGGCTGAGATTGGAACTAGGGTTTAATCCTAGGGTTGAAACTAGTCCTAATCTCTATAAATAAGGCCCTAACCTAACCCTAAATCATCATTATTCATTCTAGTAACTAAACTATGGCAAAATCAATCCTCTCATGGTCTCCACTCTCTTCATAAAATTCATAAATAAATTTCTATGAGATTTTCCATGCATACAAGTGTTTTCAAGCTTGTATGAGCATCATTAGCTTGCATTCAAGTCAAGTTTCTATATTTGCATCATAAAGAAAGAGTTTTGATCATTTTGGCTCAAGGGTTTTTCCATTAGAGCTTGCATTTTGGGTCTATTTGATTGCATAAGGGCTTTGTCATGTTTTTGTGCCTTCATAAGCATTGTAAGCCCTTTTCTACTTTCATACTTAAACTCTAAAGTTAATGAATGATGCAAGTTGTGTTTGATCATTATGATATGATATGCAAGTTTATCATGTTATGCAAGTATGCTATGATATGATATGCAAGTTTATCATGATATGTTATGCAAGTTTACTATGATGTAATATGCAAGTCTATCATGTTATGTTATGCAAGTTTGATATGCAAGTTTGTCATATGATATGCAAGTTATGTTATGTAAGTTTGCCATGTTATGATATGCAAGTTTGCCATGCTATGTTATGCAAGTTAATCATGTTATGATATGCAAGTTCGATATGTTATGATATGCAAGTTTATATGCAAGTTTGCCATGTTATGTTATGCAAGTTTGCTATGTTATGATATGCAAGTTTGCCATGTATGTTATGCAAGTTTGGGTGAATCATTTTACTCATGTTATCATGTTATGCAAGCTTATCTTGGGTTTATGAGCCTAAAGCTTCAAGCTTTATGCTAAAGGTTGCATTTTGGCAACATGTAGGTTATCATATCTCTTATGATAACTTGCACGTGAGGCTAAATGCAAACTTATGGTCATTTCTACATGTCATTTATCACCATGTATCACCAATATGCTAAGTTTGGTTTTATGCATGCTTTTGAGGCCTAAAATGTAATATGCAAGTATATGAACATATGTACATTTCATATGCCACCATGTTAAACTTGTGGCTTCAACACCTTTATGTCATGATTATGCCAAGTTCCCTCCTTCTATCCTTTATGCGCTATTGCGATATGTAAGCGATGGGATTGCGTTTGGGGTTGGGTAAACTTAAAAGACATAAAAACATAAGATTGCGAATTTACATATTAAGTTAGGTCTACCCATTGGGAATTTACCTATTAAGTTAGGTCTACCCAATTGCTTGAAAATTTGTAACATGTTTTGGAAACATGATGGACATGACACTTAGAAAAGATAAGTGTGACCAACTCGAGGTTGGGTTGAGTTTGTAGCGTAAACCTACCCAGAACTGACCGGCTTAACTAGTTGCTACAAACAATAGGACCCAATGTGAGAAGTTGGCCATGTTGTACCTTGAACCCGAGGTTAGACCAAGTTGTGGTGTAAAGCTACCCGGACCCACCCGGCTTAACTAGTAACCACAACAAGTTCTAATGTGAGAGGTTAAGGCACATTAAATTAATTAATGCCTTGTGATTAGGGTTAAGTCATGGTCCACTTAATACTTAACCAATTTGGGCTTGGTAGATTAATCAGGGTTAAGTCGTGAACTCATCGTTACACTTAACCAAGTTAATCCATGATTAGCAAGAGGGTTAAACCATACTTAACCCACTAGAAAATCCTAGCAATGGGGGTCCACTCCAGCAGTAATCCCAAGTTTGTATCATCATGGCCCTAGGGTCTAGGCTAGGGTGTGGGGCACGAATTACTGAACTTGAGATAAGCGACCAAAAAGCGACGGCAGAGTGGTACGCCGGTGTAGTTCCGGGCGGACTTATGGTCGTGCACATAGTCCGAAGCCGGGGAAAACATGCACGGGTACCAGTAGATCGAGACTGTGCACGCATGTTTATGGTGTCTAGGGGTTGCCACCCTAGGGCTTGATACACCCGACGGGAGACCCGGCACAGTCTGACTACAATCATGTTTGGGCCGTATGGACACCAACACGTGACGAGTTAGGCTTATAGGGAGCCGATCGACTAGACCGTTTGGTTAGACCTTGTATTAGGGTCATTTCATGTTATTGGGCTAAAGCTTGGGCCAAGGGATCAATACTTGTTTATTCAAGTCATGTTAGTTTACTAGTACACCTGTGGTGCAAAACCTTAATCCTGATTATGCGATGACACCTTTATCTACCTTGTTAGTTAATCATCATGCTAGTATGTTGTTATCCTTATGTTCATCCCTGCTTCTCATGCCAGTTAACTTTATTAGTTTACATTGATTGTAGTAGGGCTTACTCAGTCTTTTTGACTGACCTATTTTCCTTTCGCCTCTTTTCTTCCGTTCCCCTCCCCCCAGGTTCTCAGGGTGGGAATATTGGAGCTTAGCTTGGATTTCTGACCGCTTGCTTGTGGGATTTTAGCTCATGTACGGTCTTGACATGAAGCTAGCTATGGTTATCACTTATTTTGGGGATAGTACTTATGTATCTCAGTTTTTCAGTAATGTTGTTTTTATCTAGACTTGTGTATTTGGAAAATTGACATTATGTTGTACCAGACTTGTTTTGAAATGGTTTGAAATCTTCCGCTATTTTATCTATGTTATTTACTTTGTTTACATATATACATATGTTCTTGTTCTGCCTTGATATATCATTATGCATGTTTACCTGATTCAAACGCCTCTCCAAAGTCAGAGTGCTTGCAAGAGTCACCCTGGCGGAGGTGGGGTGTTACATTTGGTATCAGAGCATATGGTTTACGAGAAGGAACAAAAAGGTTTTTAAAACTTTTGGAAAACTATTTTCAAAACTAAGTATAAAGTATTTTCCAAAGAAAAGTCTAGTTTATTTTAAAGGCTATTCCCCAAAAAGGCATTAGCAAAATTCCTTCGTCTTTCTCCATTCTGAATCTATCTTTTTCTTCGTTTTCGATATGGCCAATAACTTTGCCATTCCGGAGGGAGTACACGTACCTGTTTGGTATAGGAGACTTTTGGAGGCTAGGGCGACCGAAGCCGGCCCCGCAAATGTTACTCCTCCTCCGGTAGTTAATGTTCCTCCTCCTCCTGTCACTGACGTTCCTCTTCCTCCTCCCCCTCAGCATCCACAAAAGGATTTCGCGGAGATTTGCAAAGACTTTAGGGCGATGGGTTGCAAGAATTTCATTGGAACCGAGACTTTCGTAGAGGCCAGGAATTGGTTGAAAGAAACCGAAGATCTTTTTGCCTCCTTTGATATAGATGACTGTAGGAAGGTTTTGTTAGCAGTGTGGTTGCTAAAGGAAGAAGCTGCACGTTGGTGGGTGGTCACCACCACTACTAGGCCAATTGAGACTTGGGATGACTTTCGGGGAAAGTTTGGACTAAGGTTCCTATCACTGGAGCAAGGGGACATGGCTATTAGGGAATACATAGATAAGTTTAATCAACTGGCTCGGGTCGGTTTAGAATTGGTTAAAACAGCTCAGAAGAAGGCCCTATACTTTGCTCTAGGATTAAACGAGCCATTACATGGTTTAGCCATGACTCATATACCCTTGGGGGCAACTTTCGAGAGCTTGGTGAATATGGCCCTACTCAATGAAGAGAATAGGAGTGACAAGAAGGAGATCAAGAGGAATGATACTCAAGCCAAGAAGACTGATTCCCAGGGGAAAGGAAATCAGGGTAATCCAAGCGGTCAGAGCAGTCAAGGCAATAAGAACAAGAACAAGAGTCAAGGCAACAAGGGGAAGTGCCATTATTGCGGTTCAGTTGGGCATCTTATTAAGGATTGTAAGAAGAGGAAAAGGAATAATGATGAATGCTTTTTCTGCGGTGAGACTGGACATTTCAGTAAGGATTGCCCGAAGAAGCAAGGGCAAGGCCAGGGTCAGACTCAGCGTGCTGGACCTTCAGGAGGGCAAGTTCATGCTCTCAATGTCGCTCCAGTTCCCGATCGAGGTAGTATCTCTGTTGAGAGTCTTGTATATATATTTCTGATTTTCCCAGTTCGTACCTTGTTTGATTGTAGTGCATCGCATAGTTTATCTCGTCTGATTTAGTTGAAAGTTTGCACCTAAGTACTAGTCTAGTTAATGACCCCGTGTGTGTTTCAAATCCAATTGGGGGTTCCGCCCATTTGTCTATTATCTACGTGGATTTGAAAATCTCTATCTTGAGTATAGAGTTCTCGTGTGATGCTTATATTCTCGGTTTCATGGGGTATGGGTTGATTTTGGGCATGGATGGGTTGTCCAGTTTTGGAGCCATCCTTGATTTTTGAGCATAGGGTTGTGAGGCTCATGACTCGCCTCGGTAATACCCTAAAAATTTCTAGTAACCCTACGAGTCCCGTCATGTTGTGTTATCTTGAATCCCTCAACTCGTCTATCGATAGTTTGTAATCGGTGAGGGTGGTTTGAGAATATCCTGATATCTTGGGTGAAGTGAAGGGGGTTACCCCTAAACGAGAAATAGATTTCCGCATTTATCTGGTTGATAATGCCAAAATAGTTTCGTGGCCGGTTAGGCACATGGCCCCGCAAGATGAGAGTTAAGAAAGCAAGCCAAGGAGTTGCTTGAGAAGAACTTCATTAGATGAAGTATATCTGAATGGGGAGCGCCTGTAGTATTTACTACCAAGGCAGATGGTTCTCTTCGACTTTGTGTTGATTATCGTGAGTTAAACGAAGAGAATAGACAACCATTGCCAAGGATCGATGATTTGTTTGATCAGCTTGTAGGAACATCTGTTCCATCAGCTCAGAATAGCTGAAGATAGTATAGGCGAAACTGCGTTCAGAACTCCAGATGGATTCTTAGAATGGTTGGTCATGCCATTCGGTTTGACTAATGCACCCGCCTACTTCGTGGACTTGATAAGTAGGGTGTTCAGGGAGTTCTTGAACAAGTTTGTCGTGGTCTTCGTAGACGATATTCTGATCTTCTCTAAGGATGAGGAAGAGCATGCAAGGCGTCTCGTGGAGGTGATGGATACGCTTAGAGCGCATCAGTTGAAGGCCAAGTTCTCCAAGTGTCACTTTTGGAGAAGGGAAGTTAGATTCCTTGGACATGTAGTATATAAGTAAGGCTTAGCGGTGGATCCCGCTAAGGTAGTTGCAGTTCAGGATTGGAAGTCTCCAAGGAATGCAACTGAAGTAAGAAGTTCTCTCAGTTTAATTAGTTAGTTAGCGTCCCTTGAGCTTATACCTACCCTTCTGGATCAAGTAGAGACTTCACAGAAAGAAGACCCACAGTTAGTCGAGATCATGGGCAAGTTGATTCGAGGCGAGATGGTAAGTCACCTCGCTATAGATGACAAGGGATGGCTAAGACGCGATGAGAGAAAGAAGGTTCTTGAAGATGCACATCACCCGAGGAGGTGGCCGAATTTGTCCCAAGGTGCATGTTGTGCCAACAGATTAAGGCCGAGTCATAGAAGCCAGGTGGGCTATTATATCCATTGGAGGTCCCCGCAATGGAAGTAGTAAAACGTCACGAAGGATTTCGTGGATAGACTGCCTAGGTCAAGGAAAGAGAATACGAGCATGTGGGTCATAGTAGGTAGACTCACGAAGAGCGCTCATTTCACTCCGGTAAAGAGCGAAAGGACTGCATCATAGCTAGCGACAATTTACTTTCAAGAAATAAAGTAGTTGCACGGGGTTCTGTAACACCCCACCTCCGCTAGGGTCACTCTTTCGGGGACACTAGCTTCTGGGGGGCGTTAGAACTGGGTAAGCATGCATAATGATATATCAAGGCAGAACAGGAACATAAACATATATGTAAAACAGAGTAAATGAGAATAAAACAGCGGAATATCTCAAACCATCTCAAAACAAGTCTAGTACATCATAAAGTCATCTGCCAAAATAAATATGTCTAGTACAACATAAACAGAAATACTGAAATACATAGTGCTATCCCCAAAAATAAAAGTGATAAACCATAGCGAGCTCAATGTCCAGACATACATGAGCTATCCAGCGAACAAGCAAGCGATCCAAGCTAAGCACCACTGTTCCCTCCCTGAGAACCTGGGGGGGGGGGAGGGGAAACGGAAGAAAAGAAGCGAAAGAAAACAGGTCAGTCAAAAAGACTGGTAAGCCCTACTACGATCAGTCTATAAACTAATAAAGTTAACATCATGATGGAAACTGAGATGAACATGCTGGCAATAGATAAAGGTGTCATCACATAAAGGAGATTAAGCTTTGCACCACAGTGTACTAGCAAACTAACATAACAGGTAATGATCCCTCAGCCCAAAACTTTGGCCCAATAGCAGGAGGTGACCTTGATACAAGGTCCAGCCCAACGGTCTAATCGATCGGCTCCCTATAAACCTAACACGTCAAGTGTTGGTGTCCATACGGCCCACATATGGTTGTAGTCAGACTGTGCTGGGTCCACCTTCGGGTGTATCAAGCCCTCGGGTGTCAACCCCAGACACCTAAGCAATAATGCACAGTCTAAACCTACTGGTACCCGTGCCTCGAGTTTGTCCAACACCGAACTACGTGCACGTCCGTAGCCCGCCTGGACCCGCACCGCTGTACCACTCAGCCGTCGCTTTGGTCGCTTACATCAGTCCAGTAATCGTGCCCCGCCCTAGCCTAGCCTCTAGGGTTGTGAATGATACCCAACTGGGATTACTGCTGGAACAGACCACGTTGCTAGGGTTTTCTAAGAGGGTAAATGTGGTTTAACCCCTCACCAATCATGGATTAAATTAGTTAAGTGTAACCAACAGTTCACCACTTAACCCCATTTAATCCCTCGTATCCCCAAAATTGGTTAAGTATTAGTGGGCCATGACTTAACCCTAACCATGAGGCATTAATTAATTTAATTGTACCTTAACCTCTCACATTAGACTTTGTTGCGGTTACTAGTTAAGCCGGGCGGGTCCGGGTAGCTTTACACCACAACTTGGTCTAACCTCGGGTCCCAAGTACACATGACCAACTTCTCACATTGGGTCCTATTGTTTGTAGCAACTAGTTAAGCCGGTCGGTTCCGGGTAGGTTTACGCTACAAACTCAACCCAACCTCGAGTTGGCCACACATGTTTTCTAAGTGTCATGTCCACTTTATTTTCAAACATAATTACAAGTTTAACTTGGGTAGACCTAACTTAATAGGTAAATTCCCAAGGGGTAGACCTAACTTAATAGGTAAATTCCCAATCTTATATTTTCATGTATTTTAAGTTTCACCCAAAAACCCCCCCAACGTCATTCTATCGCTTACATATTCGCCCTAACGCATAAAGGATAGAAAGAGGGAACTTGGCACAACATACATGATAAATCTTACATATCATAATAAGCATGCATAACATGTTGGACTTGCATAACTTAGCATAGTGAACTTGCATAACTTGTTAAACTTGCAAATCATGGTATAGTGAACTTGCATAAACATGCATAACTTGTTAAACTTGCAAATCATGGCATAGTGAACTTGCATAACTTGCATAACTTGCAAATCATGGCATAGTGAACTTGCATAAACATGCATAACTTATCAAACATGTGTAACATGGCATAGTGAACTCGCATAAGCATGCATAACTTATTAAACATGCATAACATAGCATAGTGAACTCGCATAAGCATGCATAACTCATTAAACATGCACAACATAGCATAGTGAACTCGCATAAGCATGCATAACTTATTAAACATGCATAAATCCCAACTTTCATCACATATTAACTTTAGAGTTTCTAAAATGAAGGTAAGAGGGCTTACAAATATTATGAAGACACAAATCTACTAATAAAGATTGAGAAGCCCTTTTATGCAAGCATATAAAACCCCAAAACAAAGCTCCAATTAACAAAAATCCCAAAAACTCTAGCTTAGCAAATAAAGCTTGCAACTTGATGATGTATGCAAGCTAATGATCATTCATACAACTTAGAAAAGCTTGTATGAACATCAAAATCTTAATAGAAATGATTTTTGAAGAGGGTGGAGGCTAGGGTTCTTAGGTGGAGGCCATTTGAGATTTCAATTTGACATAGTTTGGTTGCTAGAGTGAATAATGAGGCTTTAGGGTAGGATTAGGGGCTTATTTATAGAAGATTAGAGTGTTTTTAGCCCTAGGATTAACCCTAGGTTAGTTTAGGTCCGTCAGATTTAGGAATTCCCTAGAACCAAGCCACAAGACCAAGCCCCAAATCAAAATGGTGCGCCAGGCAAAACTGCCTGGCCACCCCGTGTCGACAGGGCTGTCGACAGGGCAGTCGACACCCTAAGACCCCTGTCGACATGCCTGTCGACATGGGGGCCCTGGCGGGAGTTTTCCCGCCTGACGCCAATTAGCCCTAATCCTTGTTTTTAATTTGAAATTTAAATCTGTTTTTACTATGGAAATTTCTGAAAACTTTAATGGGCCTTAACTGGGTCATACGGACTCCGATTTTCGAAAACTCGGACTCTATTCCGCGTATTTTTCCGAGACGAACGTAATGGCATAGCCCGTTTCCCTTGATTCAGATTTTAGAATTAAATTCTGCCTCGATTTATGTTATAACAGGTTATTGAAAATACGGGTTGTTACATCCTCCCCTCCTTAAAGGATTTCGTCCCCGAAATCTTCAAGTTAGGAAGAACATATCCTACCATCCAACATCCATCTACTCAAAACATCATCCACGAGCAACCATTGTCCTTAAAAGATTCTAAATGCTGTATGAACATATGCAGAAGTGTGTGTATATGTACCTATCTAATGCAAAGATCAATGCAAAATATGTTAGTGAAATGTATCCATATGTATGCAAATTCCTAACATAATGTATAATATCTACATGCGTGCTCAATCATACATCCATATGCAGCATCCATGTGATGGCATACAAGTTTCATCCAAGAACAAGCATAAACACTCATGCATATGCAATATGAGGAGTGTGTGAGCCGATCTAGTGCCTAATGTGTATCATGCATCCACGAGTAACCACTTGCAAACACTTGCAACCACTTGAACCATCAAACATAACATGTCCCAAACACATGTTTCATCCAAAGGGTTTTCTACCTAAGGTTCCCATGACAAGATTAGCACGATAACTAGATAAACATGGATAGCAAAGAGAAAGATATGCTAACAAAGAAAAGAGATTGAGAGTGTACCCTCAAAAAGGAATGGATAAAGCCCACGCATCTTCTCCTCGGTTTCCCAAGTTGCGTCTTCTTCGGTTTCACCCCATTGAGCCTTCACCAACCTGACCTCACGATTCCTTAGCTTCTTGGTCTCTGTCCCCAAGATACGAATCGGAGCTCTCCTCAAAGTTGCCTCTTTCTCTACTTCCACGTCTTCAAGAATGCTAGGTTCAACCACCTCAGCGGACTCATGTAGGCACTTTCGGAGATGCGAGACATGAAAGACATTATGCACTCCGGACAGCTTCTCGGGCAATTGCACTTTATAAGCCATCTTCCCAATTCTCTCTATGATGGGGAAGGGTCCAACAAATCTCGGTGCTAACTTCCCAACAGCTCCAAATCAGACCACATTCCGTAAAGGAGAAACCTTTACGAAAACCTTGTCCCCAACATCAAACTCCAAATCGGATCTTCGCTTATCAGCATAGGATTTCTGTCGGTCTTGGGCTGCCTTCATCCGTCTTCTAATCAACTCGACCTTCTCGGATGTATCTCTAATCATGTCGGGTCCAAGTATAAGCTTATCTGTAGTCTCCCACCAACATGTAGGTGACTTGCACGGCCTCCCATATAAAGCTTCAAATGGTGCCATCCCTATGCTTGCTTGATAACTGTTATTATATGCAAACTCAACAAGAGGAAGATGGTCTTCCCAAGCACCACCAAAATCCAGAATGCAAAGCCTCAACAAGTCCTCAAGTACCCTATTCACCCTTTCTGTTTGGCCGTCTGTTTGTGGGTGATAGGCCGTACTCAGGTTCAACCTTGTGCCCATAGCTTCCTGCAAACTGTTCCAGAACTGACTAGTAAAGATGGGGTCTCGGTCACTGACTATGCTGGAAGGGACTCCATGTAGTCGTACTATCTCACGAAGATATACTGATGCTAGTCCAGATGCGGTCCTTTTGCTCTTCACCGGGATGAAATGAGCACTCTTCGTAAGCCTATCTACAATGACCCATATGCTCGTATTCCCTTTCCTTGACCTTGGAAGCCCATCAATAAAGTCCATAGAAATACTCTCCCACTTCCATAGCGGGACCTCTAGAGGATGCAATAGCCCACCGGGCTTCTTCGACTCAGCTTTTACTCTCTGACAAACGATACACCTAGAGACAAACTCCGCGACATCCTTCTTCATTCCAGGCCAGAAGAAAATGCGCTTCATATCTTTATACATCTTATCACCGCCTGGATGTATAGTCAACTTGGAGCGATGTGCTTCCTCAAGAACTTTCCTCACCAAGTCACCCACCATCGGAACACAAAGCCTTCCGTCTCTCCTCAGCCAACCCTTATCATCTATAGAATATCGAGCAAGGTGACTAGATGTCTCCCCTCGAATCAGCTTATCCATAATCTCAATTATCTGAGGGTCTTCCTTCTGCGAAGCCCCAACTTGATCTAGAAGGGTAGGCCTGAGCTCAAGAGATGCTAAAGAACCGGTCACCGACTCCATTGCCAAAGAGAAATCAAAGGTTGCCAAGAACTCTAAATTCTTCATCTCAACAAATAGAGGACTTAGTGTCAACCTTTTTCTACTCAACGCATCCGCTACAACATTCCCCTTGCCAGGGGTATAGGCTATATCAAAATCATAGGATGCCAAGAATTCCATCCATCTCTGCTGCCTCAAGTTCAGATCCTTCTGCGAAAAGAGATACTACAAAGACTTATGATCAGTATACAGCTCAAATCTCTCTCCCAGAAGATAATGACGCCAAGCCTTGAGTGCATATACAATCGCTGCCAGCTCTAGATCATGAGTGGGATAATTCTTCTCATGCACCTTAAGTTGCCTCCCACCAAAACATATAACTCTGCCCTCTTGCATCAGAACGGCGCCCAATCCCGTGCCACAAGCATCAGTGTACACGGTAAATATCTTACCACCATCGGGTAAAGCTAGAACGGGTGCAGAGGTAAGGGCTCTCTTGAGTCTCTGAAAAGCAAGCTCACAATCCATATCCCAAGCAAAAACTAAGTTCTTCTTAGTCAACTTAGTAAGAGGAGCGGATATCTTCGCGAAGTCCTTGATGAACTTCCGGTAAAAACCCGCAAGACCAAGAAAACTTCTCACCTCGGTTGCATTCCTTGGAGTCTTCCAATCCTGAACTGCAACCACCTTAGCGGGATCCACCGCTAAGCCTTGCTTGGATACGATATGCCCAAGGAATCTGACTTCCCTTCTCCAAAAGTGGCACTTGGAGAACTTGGCCTTTAACTTATGTGCTCTAAGCGTATCCATCACCTCTACAAGATGCCTCGCGTGCTCTTCTTCATCCTTGGAGAAGACCAGAATATCATCCACAAAGACCACGACAAACTTGTTCAAGAACTCCCGAAACACCCTACTCATCAAGTCCACGAAATACGCGGGTGCATTCGTCAAACCGAACGGCATAACAAGCCATTCAAAGAATCCATCTGGAGTTCTGAATGCAGTCTTGTCTATACTATCTTCAGCCACTCGGAGCTGATGAAATCCAGTAGCAAGATCAAGCTGAGAGAAAACAGAAGCACCAACAAGCTGGTCAAAGAGATCATCGATCCTTGGTAACGGGTGTCTGTTCTTCTTAGTCAGCTTATTCAATTCTCTATAATCCACACAGAGTCGAAGAGAACCATCTGCCTTAGTAGCAAACACCACAGGCGCACCCCACTCGGATATACTTCGTCTGATGAAGTTCTTTTCAAGCAACTCTTTTACTTGCTTGCTGAGCTCCCGTCTCTCACGCGGAGCCATGTGCCGAACGGGCAAAGAAACAGGCTTAGCATTATCCACCAGATAAATGCGAAAATCAATCTCTCGTTTAGGGGGCAGCCCCTTAACTTCTTCAAAAACATCTGGATAGTCTCGGACCACCCTTACAGACTGAAGGGCTTCCTCTGACGAGTCGAGAGATTCAAGATAGCACAACATGACGGGAATCTTCGGATTGCATGAAATCTCTAAGGTGTTGCCAAGGCGAGTCACAAGCCTCACAACCCTATGCTCACAATCAAGAATGGCTCCATATCGGGACAGCCAATCCATGCCCAGTATCAATCTGTATCCCCTGAAACCAAGAACATATGCACTACACAAGAACTCTACACTGAGTATAGAGATCCTCAGATCCTCACATATCATAGATAGATGAGCAGAACCCCCAATGGGATTCGAAACACAAACGGGATCATCCACTAAGCTAGTACTAAGGTGCAAGCTATCAACAAGATCAGACGAAATAAAGCTATGTGATGCACCAGAAACAAACAAGGTACGAACTGGAAGATCGGAAACATAAACAAGGTTCTCAACAGAAACACTACCTCGATCGGGAACTGAAGCGGTATTGAGAGCATGAACTTGCCCTCCTGAAGGTCCAGCCTGTCCTTTCTTCTTCGGGCACTCCTTGCTGAAGTGTCCAGCCTCACCACAGGAAAAACATCCACCACTAAGCTTCCTTTTCTTCTTCCTACAATCCTTAGCAAAGTGTCCAGGCACACCACAGTAATTGCACTTTCCCTTGCCTTTGTTGTTGTTCCCCTTCTTGTTCTTGCTCTGATTCCCCTGACTGCTTTGACCACCTTGATTGCCTTTGCCTTGAGAATCAGTCTTCTTTACTTGAGTATCACTCGTCTTGACCTCTTTCTTTCCATCTCCCTGAAGTAGAGCCATATTGACCAAACTCTCAAAAGTAGCCCCATGCAGAATATGTGACATTGCCAAGCCCTGCAGCGGCTCATTCAACCCTCTAGCAAATCGAAGAGCCTTCTTCTCCGGAGTGTTCACCATATCCAAACCAAAACGGGCCAGCTGATTAAACTTGTTCACATACTCCTTAACAGACATATCACCTTGCTTTAATGCAATGAACTTCTCCATCTGTAAATTTGCCTCAGCAGAAGATAGAAACTTGGCCACAAATCTAGCCCTCAAATCGGCCCAAGTCTCAACGGGCCTCGTCCCATTGGTGACCTCCCACCAATAGGCCGCTTCATCCTTCAAAAGCCACACTGTCAATAAGATCTTCCTCTCGTCATCAATCCCAAAGATAGCAAACAAGTCCTCAGTGTCTTTCAGCCAATTCCTAGCTTCAACAAAAGATTCCGTGCCTAGGAAATTCTTGCCTCCCATCGCCTTGAAGTCTTTACAAACCTTCGTGAACTCAACCTGAGGGTGCTGAGGGGGAGGAGGAGGAAGAGGAGCCTCAGCAACGGGAGGGGGAGGAACATTAGCAACGGGAGGAGGAATATTAACTGCTGGAGGAGGGGGAGCAGGAACCACCGGAGGAGGGATATTAGGGAGAGGATTCTCAACTACAGGAGGAGGAGTGGGAGTAGGGTTTGCGGGGCCGGCTGCCGCCCTAGCTTCTAGAAGTCTCCTATACCAGAGTGGTACATTTACTCCATCCGGGATGGCAAGATCCTCAGCCATACTGAAACGAAGGATAAGATAAGATTAGGTCAAGGGAACGAGGGATAACGCTAATGGCTTTTTGGGGAATAGCCTTTTAAAATACTAGACTTTTCTTTGGAAAATACTTTATACTTGTTTTGAAAATAGTTTTTCAAAAGTCTTTTAAAAACTTTTTGTCCTTTCTTGTAAACCTTATGCTCTGATACCAAATTTGTAACACCCCACCTCCGCTAGGGTCACTCTTTCGGGGGCACTAGCTTCTAGGGGGCGTTAGAACTGGGTAAGCATGCATAATGATATATCAAGGCAGAACAGGAACATAAACATATATGTAAAACAGAGTAAATGAGAATAAAACAGCGGAATATCTCAAACCATCTCAAAACAAGTCTAGTACATCATAAAGTCATCTGCCAAAATAAATATGTCTAGTACAACATAAACAGAAATACTGAAATACATAGTGCTATCCCCAAAAATAAAAGTGATAAACCATAGCGAGCTCAATGTCCAGACATACATGAGCTATCCAGCGAACAAGCAAGCGATCCAAGCTAAGCACCACTGTTCCCTCCCTGAGAACCTGGGGGGGGGGGGAACGGAAGAAAAGAAGCGAAAGAAAACAGGTCAGTCAAAAAGACTGGTAAGCCCTACTACGATCAGTCTATAAACTAATAAAGTTAACATCATGATGGAAACTGAGATGAACATGCTGGCAATAGATAAAGGTGTCATCACATAAAGGAGATTAAGCTTTGCACCACAGTGTACTAGCAAACTAACATAACAGGTAATGATCCCTCAGCCCAAAACTTTGGCCCAATAGCAGGAGGTGACCTTGATACAAGGTCCAGCCCAACGGTCTAATCGATCGGCTCCCTATAAACCTAACACGTCAAGTGTTGGTGTCCATACGGCCCACATATGGTTGTAGTCAGACTGTGCTGGGTCCACCTTCGGGTGTATCAAGCCCTCGGGTGTCAACCCCAGACACCTAAGCAATAATGCACAGTCTAAACCTACTGGTACCCGTGCCTCGAGTTTGTCCAACACCGAACTACGTGCACGTCCGTAGCCCGCCTGGACCCGCACCGCTGTACCACTCAGCCGTCGCTTTGGTCGCTTACATCAGTCCAGTAATCGTGCCCCGCCCTAGCCTAGCCTCTAGGGTTGTGAATGATACCCAACTGGGATTACTGCTGGAACAGACCACGTTGCTAGGGTTTTCTAAGAGGGTTAAGTGTGGTTTAACCCCTCACCAATCATGGATTAAATTAGTTAAGTGTAACCAACAGTTCACCACTTAACCCCATTTAATCCCTCGTATCCCCAAAATTGGTTAAGTATTAGTGGGCCATGACTTAACCCTAACCATGAGGCATTAATTAATTTAATTGTACCTTAACCTCTCACATTAGACTTTGTTGCGGTTACTAGTTAAGCCGGGCGGGTCCGGGTAGCTTTACACCACAACTTGGTCTAACCTCGGGTCCCAGGTACACATGACCAACTTCTCACATTGGGTCCTATTGTTTGTAGCAACTAGTTAAGCCGGTCGGTTCCGGGTAGGTTTACGCTACAAACTCAACCCAACCTCGAGTTGGCCATACATGTTTTCTAAGTGTCATGTCCACTTTATTTTCAAACATAATTACAAGTTTAACTTGGGTAGACCTAACTTAATAGGTAAATTCCCAAGGGGTAGACCTAACTTAATAGGTAAATTCCCAATCTTATATTTTCATGTATTTTAAGTTTCACCCAAAACCCCCCCAACGTCATTCTATCGCTTACATATTCGCCCTAACGCATAAAGGATAGAAAGAGGGAACTTGGCACAACATACATGATAAATCTTACATATCATAATAAGCATGCATAACATGTTGGACTTGCATAACTTAGCATAGTGAACTTGCATAACTTGTTAAACTTGCAAATCGTGGTATAGTGAACTTGCATAAACATGCATAACTTGTTAAACTTGCAAATCATGGCATAGTGAACTTGCATAACTTGCATAACTTGTTAAACTTGCAAATCATGGCATAGTGAACTTGCATAAACATGCATAACTTATCAAACATGTGTAACATGGCATAGTGAACTCGCATAAGCATGCATAACTTATTAAACATGCATAACATAGCATAGTGAACTCGCATAAGCATGCATAACTCATTAAACATGCACAACATAGCATAGTGAACTCGCATAAGCATGCATAACTTATTAAACATGCATAAATCCCAACTTTCATCACATATTAACTTTAGAGTTTCTAAAATGAAGGTAAGAGGGCTTACAAATATTATGAAGACACAAATCTACTAATAAAGATTGAGAAGCCCTTTTATGCAAGCAACCCCAAAACAAAGCTCCAATTAACAAAAATCCCAAAAACTCTAGCTTAGCAAATAAAGCTTGCAACTTGATGATGTATGCAAGCTAATGATCATTCATACAACTCAGAAAAGCTTGTATGAACATCAAAATCTTAATAGAAATGATTTTTGAAGAGGGTGGAGGCTAGGGTTCTTAGGTGGAGGCCATTTGAGATTTCAATTTGACATAGTTTGGTTGCTAGAGTGAATAATGAGGCTTTAGGGTAGGATTAGGGGCTTATTTATAGAAGATTAGAGTGTTTTTAGCCCTAGGATTAACCCTAGGTTAGTTTAGGTCCGTCAGATTTAGGAATTCCCTAGAACCAAGCCACAAGACCAAGCCCCAAATCAAAATGGTGCATCAGGCAAAACTGCCTGGCCACCCCGTGTCGACAGGGCAGTCGACACCCTAAGACCCCTGTCGACATGCCTGTCGACATGGGGGCCCTGGCGGGAGTTTTCCCGCCTGACGCCAATTAGCCCTAATCCTTGTTTTTAATTTGAAATTTAAATCTGTTTTTACTATGGAAATTTCTGAAAACTTTAATGGGCCTTAACTGGGTCATACGGACTCCGATTTTCGAAAACTCGGACTCTATTTCGCGTATTTTTCCGAGACGAACGTAATGGCATAGCCCGTTTCCCTTGATTCAGATTTTAGAATTAAATTCTGCCTCGATTTATGTTATAACAGGTTATTGAAAATACGGGTTGTTACAGGTTCCCTAAAGGATAGTTAGTAACCATGACTCAATCTTCACTAGCCAGTTTTGGGATAGTCTACGGGAAGTCATGGGCAAGCGACTGAATCTAAGTACGGCCTATCAGTCGTAGGCGGATGGTTCATTTCGTTCAAGCATGAGTTATAGAAAATTATATTAGTAAGAGCAATTGGCAACGTGGATTGGTATTTCCAAGAAAAGTTCTGCTGCGTGGAATACTTTATGGGAAGTAAACAAGATCCAGGATTCACTAGTGAATTTTGGAGAGCTTGCATGAAACCATGAGGTCATAGTTATGTTTAAGCCAAGAATGTTAGAAGAGTAAGTGAAAAAGGAAGACGAGAGACGACAATGAAATGGGTTCCAACTCATATTTGGAAATAAGAGTTAAGAAGCTAAGAAGTCATGAGGTAAAAGACGGTCAAAGCACAGTGGAGTTAAGCTCAAGGAAACGTGACTTAGAAGACTGAAGGCTAGATACGCGCATCATATCTCTTTCTAAGAGTATATCCTTGATCCTTGTTTTCCTGTGGAACTTACTAGCAGGTTATCTTTTACATATATCCTCTCGGTCCCGTTCTCGATCCCATTTCTGTTGTAAACTCCATAAGGGGGTCTGACTCATCGGTTAGTAATACATGTCAAGGTTTGAAGGGGTCCGTTAGGTTGACTAAACCTTTTGGGCTCTTATAGGATTGGGGTTGGGTTAGGAAGGGATTTCTTGTAATCCAAAAGGAGTATATCCTGCTTATCTTCCCGATCTCTTTGTAGCATATCTTTCTTTTGCTATCTAGTTTATGGTGTTAATCTTGTCATGAGAACCTTAGGTAGAAACCCTTTGGATGAAACATGTGTTTGAAACATGTTATGCTTGATGGTTGCAAGTGGTTGCAAGTGTTTGCAAGTGGTTACTCGTGGATGCATTATACACGTTAGGCACTAGATCGGCTCACACACTCCTCATATTGCATATGCATGAGTGTTTACGCTTATTCATGGATGAAAATTTTTGTGTTATCACACGGATGTTGCATATGGATGTATGTTATGTGCACACATATAGATGTTATACATTATGTTAGGAATTGCATACATATGGATTCATTTCACTAACATAATTTGCATTGATGATATTTGCATTAGATAAGTACATATACACACACCTTTGCATATGCTCATGCAACATTTAGAATCTTGTAAGGACAATGATTGCTCGTGGATGATGTTTTGAGTAGATGGATGTTGGATGGTAGGATACGTTCTTCCTAACTTGAAGATTTCGGGGACGAAATCCTTTAAGGAGGGGAGAATGTAACAACCCGTATTTTCAATAACCTGTTATAACATAAATCGAGGCAGAATTTAATTTAAAAATCTGAATCAAGGGAAACGGGCTATGCCATTGCGTTCGTCTCGGAAAAATACGCGAAATAGAGTCCGAGTTTTCGAAAATCGGAGTCCGTATGACCCGATTAAGGCCCAACGAAGTTTTCAGAAAATTTCAAAGTAAAAACAGATTTCAAAATTCAAGTTTGAATTTGGAAATTTGGGCCAGTTTGGGCCAGGCGGGAAAATTCCCGCCAGAGCACCCAAGTCGACAGCCCTGTCGACTTGGGAGTCGACTTGGTTGGACCCAAGTCGACAGCCCTGTCGACTTGGCTGTCGACTTGGTCCAGTCGGGCAGTTCTGCCTGGTGCACCATTTTGGGTTTGTGTTGAGCTTGGGGGCCAGATTCGGTTTTGAGGGCTGAGATTGGAACTAGGGTTTAATCCTAGGGTTGAAACTAGTCCTAATCTCTATAAATAAGGCCCTAACCTAACCCTAAATCATCATTATTCATTCTAGTAACTAAACTATGGCAAAATCAATCCTCTCATGGCCTCCACTCTCTTCATAAAATTCATAAATAAATTTCTATGAGATTTTCCATGCATACAAGTGTTTTCAAGCTTGTATGAGCATCATTAGCTTGCATTCAAGTCAAGTTTCTATATTTGCATCATAAAGAAAGAGTTTTGATCATTTTGGCTCAAGGGTTTTTCTACTAGAGCTTGCATTTTGGGTCTATTTGATTGCATAAGGGCTTTGTCATGTTTTTGTGCCTTCATAAGCATTGTAAGCCCTTTTCTACTTTCATACTTAAACTCTAAAGTTAATGAATGATGCAAGTTGTGTTTGATCATTATGATATGATATGCAAGTTTATCATGTTATGCAAGTATGCTATGATATGATATGCAAGTTTATCATGATATGTTATGCAAGTTTACTATGATGTAATATGCAAGTCTATCATGTTATGTTATGCAAGTTTGATATGCAAGTTTGTCATATGATATGCAAGTTATGTTATGTAAGTTTGCCATGTTATGATATGCAAGTTTGCCATGCTATGTTATGCAAGTTAATCATGTTATGATATGCAAGTTCGATATGTTATGATATGCAAGTTTATATGCAAGTTTGCCATGTTATGTTATGCAAGTTTGCTATGTTATGATATGCAAGTTTGTCATGTATGTTATGCAAGTTTGGGTGAATCATTTTACTCATGTTATCATGTTATGCAAGCTTATCTTGGGTTTATGAGCCTAAAGCTTCAAGCTTTATGCTAAAGGTTGCATTTTGGCAACATGTAGGTTATCATATCTCTTATGATAACTTGCACGTGAGGCTAAATGCAAACTTATGGCCATTTCTACATGTCATTTATCACCATGTATCACCAATATGCTAAGTTTGGTTTTATGCATGCTTTTGAGGCCTAAAATGTAATATGCAAGTATATGAACATATGTACATTTCATATGCCACCATGTTAAACTTGTGGCTTCAACACCTTTATGTCATGATTATGCCAAGTTCCCTCTTTCTATCCTTTATGCGCTATTGCGATATGTAAGCGATGGGATTGCGTTTGGGGTTGGGTAAACTTAAAAGACATAAAAACATAAGATTGGGAATTTACCTATTAAGTTAGGTCTACCCATTGGGAATTTACCTATTAAGTTAGGTCTACCCAATTGCTTGAAAATTTGTAACATGTTTTGGAAACATGATGGACATGACACTTAGAAAAGATAAGTGTGACCAACTCGAGGTTGGGTTGAGTTTATAGCGTAAACCTACCCGGAACCGACCGGCTTAACTAGTTGCTACAAACAATAGGACCCAATGTGAGAAGTTGGCCATGTTGTACCTTGAACCCGAGGTTAGACCAAGTTGTGGTGTAAAGCTACCCGGACCCGCCCGGCTTAACTAGTAACCACAACAAGGTCTAATGTGAGAGGTTAAGGCGCATTAAATTAATTAATGCCTCATGATTAGGGTTAAGTCATGGTCCACTTAATACTTAACCAATTTGGGCTTGGTAGATTAATCATGGTTAAGTCGTGAACTCATCGTTACACTTAACCAAGTTAATCCATGATTAGCAAGAGGGTTAAACCGTACTTAACCCACTAGAAAATCCTAGCAATGTGGGTCCACTCCAGCAGTAATCCCAAGTTTGTATCATCATGGCCCTAGGGTCTAGGCTAGGGTGTGGGGCACGAATTACTGAACTTGAGGTAAGCGACCAAAAAGCGACGGCAGAGTGGTACGCCGGTGTAGTTCCGGGCGGACTTATGGTCGTGCACATAGTCCGAAGCCGGGGAAAACATGCACGGGTACCAGTAGATCGAGACTGTGCACACATGTTTATGGTGTCCAGGGTTGCCACCCTAGGGCTTGATACACCCGACGGGAGACCCGGCACAGTCTGACTACAATCATGTTTGGGCCGTATGGACACCAACACGTGACGAGTTAGGCTTATAGGGAGCCGATCGACTAGACCGTTTGGTTAGACCTTGTATTAGGGTCATTTCATGTTATTGGGCTAAAGCTTGGGCCATGGGATCAATACTTATTTATTCAAGTCATGTTAGTTTACTAGTACACCTGTGGTGCAAAACCTTAATCCTGATTATGCGATGACACCTTTATCTACCTTGTTAGTTAATCATCATGCTAGTATGTTGTTATCCTTATGTTCATCCCTGCTTCTCATGCCAGTTAACTTTATTAGTTTACATTGATTGTAGTAGGGCTTACTCAGTCTTTTTGACTGACCTATTTTCCTTTCGCCTCTTTTCTTCCGTTCCCCCCCCCCCCCCCAGGTTCTCAGGGTGGGAATATTGGAACTTAGCTTGGATTTCTGACCGCTTGCTTGTGGGATTTTAGCTCATGTACGGTCTTGACATGAAGCTAGCTATGGTTATCACTTATTTTGGGGATAGTACTTATGTATCTCAGTTTTTCAGTAATGTTGTTTTTATCTAGACTTGTGTATTTGGAAAATTGACATTATGTTGTACCAGACTTGTTTTGAAATGGTTTGAAATCTTCCGCTGTTTTATCTATGTTATTTACTTTGTTTACATATATACATATGTTCTTGTTCTGCCTTGATATATCATTATGCATGTTTACCTGATTCAAACGCCCCTCCAAAGTCAGAGTGCTTGCAAGAGTCACCCTGGCGGAGGTGGGGTGTTACAGAGTGTATCTGGTAGATCACGTAAGTTGATCGTTTCAAACGTATTTACGTTGGTGGCGGGGGAATTCGTTTCTCTTAGCTTATACTCGTGGTATTTTTGGGGAAATCAACTTGTGATTTAAGGGGTATGACGATGTGGCATTCTAAGTGAACGAAGATATGATATGTAAAGAGATAAGCGTAGCTTCTAGCCTCACATCCGGTAAATGACAAAAATCGGGCAGACATCATGGCTAAGTCGGTCGCACCGAAGTAGGGTGTATAATCACCTATCTAGAGAATATTCATTTGCTTCTTTAATCTATCAATGTTGTCCCATATATATATATATATATATATATATATATATATATATATATATATATATATATATACGGGAACGGTTACTGATCCCAACCGTTGGTGACTTACATTCGATACACTCAAGCGAAATGAGTGGTCGGTCATGTGTGGCTGAGTTGCAAGATGTTCTTGTTGAACTCCAGTGTATCGTTCCTAGAGTACACTGATCGGAAGGTGGTTCCATACCTTGTCATAGTTGGAAATCCATTACCCCATACGTGCTTGCGGTTTTGATTGTATACTATATATGTAGAACGTGAGATGAAAGCGTTTCTGCTAGATGATTATTAAATTGTGGTTGGTAGACATTATTATAATATCAAAAGGTTTTTGATATAAAGATAATTTGGATTCTCATAAGGGAAAAACCCATTCCGTTATACGGCGTGGTCTTATGAGATATCATTTACCTGCTTGAAATGTTTTAAACTGTTTTACTCATACCAGTCCCATGACTAACCCGGAGTTTATTTTGTTTTGTTTCCCTAAACTCTTGGGTGCCCAATTTTGTACGGACAGTCAAGTAGTCAGGATTTACAGATATATCTGAAGAGCTAGAGCAGGAGGCTTCAGGATCATATAGCTATAGTTTATTTCCGCTGTGTTGTAAGTGTTGTACTCTGATAAGTGTTATTGTATACATAACTGTTATATTTCAAAGTTATGTTATATATTATATGTTATTCGTTCCGCTGTGAGATTCGTGTTACTCTGATGATGTAAGTTCTTCTTTTCTTCTTCTATTCTAAGTTTCCTCACCTTCTATCTTCTTTCTATTAATTTCTTGAATTTCCAGTACAATTTGGGGTTGGACTTGTGTTATTTGGTCAGCTCAAATTGGTTCGGATTTTCGGGTCATTACATTATATATGTTTAATTAACCCTATATCTCATCATGTATGTTTATTTCAGTTTTAGATGTTAAAATTGCCTAATTTAACTACATAAACCAATAAGTTATAAGATTAATCCTATTCTTGTATATGTTTAGATCCAGTTCATAGTATAATCATTGTTTTACGATATGTTTATGATATGTGCATGTTTATATGATTAAGATTGGATGAATCGGTTTTTGTTTTGATTGAATTTAATGCATTGCTTGAATTGTTTGTTGTAGGACTTAAAATTGAAGAACAGAGCAAATCAAAGGTATAGATGATCAGATTCAGACAAAACTTAGCGGAGGAGCTCTGAAGGATATCGAGATGACATTCCGAAATCCTCACCCAAAAATGCACCAAGTATATGGACCGGTACCAGTCCACGGCCGATGGCCGACTGGTACTAATCCATCAAGGTAGCTTTGGATAGCTTTGAAAATTGGTGTGTGGACTTAGGAGATGAATCCAAGGTTGCGTGCAAAATATCGAAGCATTTGAATGGGTCAAAGGTTGGATGCTCGATTGCACATGAGCGTAAGGTGATGGAATGGCAAGGGTTTTTGCACAAGAGGCTTTTATCTGTGAAAATGGACTGGTAGGAAGCACTCGAAGCATATAATTTGAAGCTGTAAACACTTAGTCATTTCGCCTAAGTGTATGGACCAGTGTTGTTCTATAACCAATATACTGGTACTGGTCTATCAGGGAGCATGATGGGAAACTCAAACTTGGTGAGCGTGATGGTGGGACTAGTTGACGATGTCTGGTGAAGTTTGATGGCAAAAGGACTTCAGATAGTTAAGATGCAAGTTAAGTAGGATTGTACTTCAATTGTGAACTCAAAATGGATGATCAGAGCAGAATTGATGTGATACTGGTGGTGCGATAATGCACGATGAAGTATGATAATGGATTGACTCACGAAGGAGTTGATCAAGGATAATAACAGAATGGTTTGAGAAGTGACTTGAACTAAAAGATAGAGTCATCAAGAAGGATATCTTGTGAACACATTTTTCGGGATAAATAAATTGGAAATTAAAAGCGATATTATATTTAAGTATATATTTATATTAATTCATTTAACTAAAGAAATCATTTTGTTGTTATTTTAATTGTACAAGAAATTGCATATATTGAAATTATTGTATTTCTAGGATTTATTAGATATATTAATGACTGATAATTAATCAAATATTTAACCAATTTAAACTGAAGATTTACACAATTAATCAAATACATGGATTTGAGCATAAAATATTAAGATAGAACTATGACTGGTTTCTAAGTAACTGCATAAAAAAAAAAGATGTTGAAGTTAATGAGTTTCTACATTTTAATATATGATAAATTTGTGAATGAAATATTGCAAAATAAACAAATTTGCTAGAAAGCCCGAAGCAAAAGTGGGCAATTTGTGCGATGTAGAGATAACACCATGGACCCCCTCCCCCCCAATTTCTGTCGAAAACTTCGTTTGTATAAAACCACTTTCGCACATCCCTGGCCATGAATTTCCGGGCCTCCTAGCACTGTTCTAAAATAAAATTGTTATTATCATCAATGTATATAATTTGCATTTTGCGATCTATATATTTTTGTATCTAAATAATTTTTTTACCAATTTATAGGCGTGTCTGTGGTATGATACTGAAAACTTGGAACATAAGTTGACTAGTTTTATCTACCAGTTTAAAGATTAAACGAATTAACTAATTTAAATATATGCGTCTCTATGTCAAAATAATTTGGAGAAAACCGGGAAACATATGTAAATAATTGTAGAATTTTTTAAAAGTAAGAGATTAGTAAATAATTGTAAAATGATAGATATTAACAAAATATCTGAAATTGAAGAGACTTAAGGAGAATGTAGATAACTCCTAAAATTAATGAGAGATTAAATTGCTTTTGGTTTATCAAGGTAAAATGATGAATTTCCGTTTTTGACGCATTTGACCATTATTGTTACAAATAAATTTAAAGAAACAAATATGCTAATTAATTTTTTTTATTATCATTTATGTATATTAATAATACCGTTACTTTTCTCATCCATTCATTTGACAACAATGCCGTATCATTTCTCATCCACCCCCTGTCAAACTTGCAGTCTTGCAGATCGGATCTCTAAGCAAACACGATGATTTCCTTTCCTTTCGCACTAAATTTCCCTCCCCTTTTCCCACGATTCTTACGCGACCCATTTATCACCGATTCTGCAGCCACCATCGCTCACTATCTTCGAATTAAAATCAATAGGTAACTTTTTTTTTGTGTTTTCCAAATTTGCTTCTTTGTGTAGGGTTTTTGATTCATAAATGACTAGCAGTGATGAAGATCTTGGTTAACGTCTTATTATCATTTATGATTTTCTGTAGATTTCACTTCACTTCTGCCTCCGAACCCTAATGCCTTAATCAACAGCTAAGCGTTGTCTTCGGCCTCCATTTAACGTCTGCATTTGTCAGCAGGTAACTGGAAAATTAAATTAGTTTCATTCTGTTTTTGAGTTGAGTTTGATTTGTTGACGTTTTTGTGGTATTCTATTGTCTATTGTAATGAAGAACTGACATGATATCAACCCATGTTTTTTATGGTGTGAGTGTTATTGCTCAACAGAAACAGTAGTTTGAAAGGAAATCAAAAATTAATATAGTATAAAATTGTTTAGGCTATGATGGTACATTACATCGGATGTAGCTGAAATATAACTGCACTCACTTCCTGATCAAACACCCGGTAACGTTGTTGTCTTTTTGGCTGTGTACACTAATGTTGTTTAGATATCAAAAATGTCCTGGGTGTTTGCACTAGTTTACAAAGAAAGTAATACCCTGATGGAAGATATTTGGCAACTGCTTCCTATCAGAGTACTTCTTTCACAATTTCGAGATGTTGCACAAGGGAAAGAAACTCCTGTCATGCGTGGCTTAGGGGCAGTATCATTGCTTCAGTGGAAACTGAACAGGGACTATTTTTTTACTGCAAAATTTGATGAAACATTTTATCTTTGGGAGATGAACACGTGGACATAGGAGCCTTGGTTTTCATCTAGTGGACATGTTAATGGAGCCGCTGGGGATCCAGAAGGAAGTATGATACTTCTGTCCTTCTCAGGGTCAGCAATGTTAGGTTCAGTCCACTTGTCGTCAAGGTTCCCATTTTTGGATGCACATTTATTACCTGTGGAGCTTCCAGAAATTACTTTGCTCAGTGGCAGTCATGGCATAGAAAAATAAAGCCGCAATGCTTCAGGAGAATGCCAGGCTTTAGCATACAATGGAGGTGACGAGGTGCACAAAGGACCTAACCTAATGCCATATACGATGTGAAGAGAGCACCTCTCATCTCTTTGTCCTTAGTGGGTTTTATAAGAGGGCCTGGAGAAAATCCGAAGCCAATAACATTTTCTTTTCATGACAAATTTAAACAAGGACCTTTGCGCTCAGTCAGCGTGTTGGAGCAGCGGCTTTTGTTGTACGTATCCTCGCATTTTTCGTTCTCCTCACTCCTGTACTTCCTTAAGTTTGCAGGCTGTACACTCACAGCTAGAAGAGTTGATCAACTTATTTGTTTCCCTCAGGAGGGAACAAATATGGTGCACTGCATTTAATTCGCCTATTTGAGATAAATTGAGAAACATAGTGGTTCATTTAGCATAAAAGGAAGCTTACAGGGCTAAGTTGAATTTTTCTTGTTGTAGGTCAGATTCCATTATCATTACTAGTGTCAGAAACAGTCTTGTATGATGAAATTGTATCGTATAAGGAATTAAAAAAAAAAAAAAAAACGATTTCTCTTTTTTCTTACATTTTAATTCCTTCTCAAATATTCTGATAATTTAAGATAAATAATCTCACTTCATGTAGTAATTAATATCTTCATAAACAGTATCGGACCATCGGTCGTCGATCTTCGATAATGTCTGCTTGCAATTTCCTTGAAAATTACTCTCCGTCCATTTCTTATCCATCCCTTTCCCTCACTCTTTTTCAGTCAGATCCTTTCACCGATAATGCAAGCCTCTCCCTCAGTGTGCCTACCTCTGCGTTGAAGAATATCTATCGAGTTTGATCTTAGCTCATATGTGTTTTGCACGAGTTGCAAGGTGACTTTTTAGTCTGTTTCTTTTCAACATTAGATAAGGGTGTTATTGTTTTGGTTATCAGTATTCTTTTTACTGCTTATTGGTTGTGATATGTATTTGAAGTTGTCCTCCAGATACTGTGTTATGTCGGGTCTGTTGCTAGGAGATTTTGTCTTGTGCTAGAGTGTGTTTTTCGATGCTTGCTTGGATTGTTGTTCTTGTGTTAGGGGCTTTTGGTGTTCAGTTGCTTTTTTTTTGTGGGTTTTTTGATTTGCAGAAGCTCATTTTTTAGCTTGTTTTTTGCATTGCTTACCCTGTAAACCAGCTCCTATATTTGTGCATAATCTAATGGGTCTGGATCCTTATTGCACTCTACTTCTTCTATGCTTCAATGTTGATTTTGTGGCTTATTGTTTGCCCATTTGCATTCTTCTAATTATGTAACTCAGATCTTGGTGTTTTCAGAAAATAAAAATAAAAATTCAGACATACGTCATCCTAAGAATAAGTGTTATATATGTTTTGTTATTTTTACCTATGCAACCCATCATAGACTAACAAATTCATATATCATCTTAATAAAGGGACAGTTGATGAAAATCAAATTTTATTTCTCGATAAGAAACTTATCATAGCCTAATGAAGTCATATATTATATTAATAGTGGGTTGGGTTGATAAAAGTCAAATTACCATAAAACTAGTTAATATATATTTTATGGTGAATCATATGAACTGCTTTCTTCAAAATATAAATGAAAACCAACTATACATTATTATAACGTAAAAATATGATTAAATATACATAATTTATAGAGAAGTAATTCACGAGTGAACCGCGTTCCATAAAGTTGTTCATTATTTTAGAAGAATTTACATTATTAAAAACTATAGATTTGTATAATTTTGTAGTACTAATTTACTAATATCAGTTTATTTTCATGTTAAAAGTTCATTGCATTGCAGGATTATCGTTATAGTAATGGATGATCGACTGTGGATGTATTGTAGTGTTTGTGTGAGGGATTTGTAACTCAAGAATTTTATAAAAAAATTTAATTTTGCATTCGTCTCAGGAACTAGACATTCAATTCTGTTTCTACTTTAATTTCATATTCTGTTTCTTTACTGTTTCGCTTTGCAACATCGCGTTCTGCTTCAGTTTATATACATATGATTCATGTCAGTTTGCACAATTACTTTGCTTACATGATTAAGATTGATCTCATTCTATATACTAAATTTTTAACATTGACTTCGCTTTTTAAATTGACCATTTTTCAAAATATGCACATGCCTTGAGCTTTTTTTTAATGAACGTAAACTCAAAGGTCATAAAATGTCAATTGTTGGTCTCAACGTAGGACGGTGAGTGATTGAATTTTCTGTTGTTTTGATTTCAGAAGTAGAAAAAGATCAAAAACCAAAGTCAGAAAACAAAGTTTGCAAATGTTAATTGTTAAAGAAGCAACTTCTGAAAATCAGTTGAACTATCAATCACCTTGTCATATTGTAAAAGCCAAAAATTATGTTTTCTGCTTTTCTTTTTTCCTTCTGTATCTTTAAAGAACTCATATAACTCCAGGGAATCAAATATGTAATATAACATCATTCTAGTCTCTCATTACAAGGCAGCAACCAATTCAGACATCGTTATACAAGTTATAGTTCCCTCAATTGTCACCCAATAAATCAACTGCTTCCAAAAGCTAAACTTATTATATCATATATGTTAATGCAAAAATAATTTGCTGTTGTGAGAAGTACTTGTTTATAATTATGGAGAACCGGTTAAAACACGCAAAATAATTTCATGCAGAAGTATCGTGGTATGAACACTAGCATAATATATGAATTTCAGCTGATAAAAACTGTGTAACAAGGAAGTTCAATGCGAGTTTCCCTAATATAAAAAAGCTTCGTCTGATAAATCAAAAGTAATTAGAAACTATAATTGGACTTCCTCAAAATCAAAAGTAATTCAACTGAAGATTGATTCTTCTCCTCCTACAGTAAGGATGCGGCTAGATGATGTATGTTCTTGTAACAATTGGGAGCAGCCTGACATATATTTTGCGTAAAGAAGATTGGCCTGACCATGAAAAAAATGTTCACATTCAAAGTCTTAGTTGGAGTAGATGGCATCAGTATGACAATTCTAGAGTGTTTTGAAAAAATCTTCACTATGAGACTTCTTAATAGCTTATAAATTCTCCACTATTTTCTACTTATAAAAGCAGCTAACTTCTTCTTCCTTTCCAAATGCCTTGAGTAATTTTTTTTTTTTCATTCCAAATGCCTTTAATGCCATAGCTACGTCCCATTTGGCTTTTTGGATGCCATCAGCTAGTATCTTTTCAACATCTCTTATGAGATTCAATGTGAGACTCCAATGTGGAGCGATATCTGGAGCGCTCATTTGCATATTTGAAGATGGATCTTCATAGAATGTCTGTTCTTGATTTTTCTTCTTTTCATTTGGTTAGCGATATAATATCTTCGTAAGCCTAGCCCTGGCAGGGCAGGCACAATGCCTCCTCACTCTTTGTGCTAAACGAAACATATCTTTTGTTGCAAACTTTAATAATAATAATTTTAGAGTGTTTCAGTGGTCCAAAACCAAAGAAACCAATTGCTCAAGAATACGCAGCATAATCTGTTGTATGGTATCTTAATCATCTTGGTTATTCATCTCATTTGTAAAGCGATCCTGTAATATTTTGGAGTTGTTCCATGTAAGTAGTTTTCTTCTGGGGACTTCCCAGGTTGACTGCGGAATGATTCCTAAGTTTAAAATTATTGGATACTTCAACAAGAATAACTGTATCTTCATTACAGTATATTTGGGTTTGAGGAAAACAAAGAAGAAGAAGAAGAAAAAGGAGGACATAATCAACATATTAATCACCATTGATAGTCATGGAGCATATGGAGTTGACAACCATGAAATCAACGTGTTTATTTATGTTGTTTCATTGGCAAATACTGAAACTGTTAGTACTGAAACCGTTTATTTATGTTGTTTCATCTGAAATATGTATGTTTTTTATTTATCAGGTCACGGATCTACATTGTTAGGAGTACATCCATCACAGCAGTCGTCTTTACATTCAAACGCATTCGAAACCGCACAACAAAACATGTTATTTTTTGATCTAATGCAACAAACAACAACTACCATTTGTGCAGCAGTATTCTCATATGCAGCAATTTTCAAGAGCTTCCATGCCTTATCAATCATCCCGCAATGTTGAAAAACATCAACATCATGAGAGTATGGATTGATTTTCTTTCTGACTTCACTTGTTTGCTTTGTTTTCCTTGTTAAAACAATATATGTACATATATTAGTGGATTTGCTTGCCTTTCTAGTAACAACCTTTTTTTCTTTCGGAAGTATCATGTAATGAACATGTAGAATTATCCTTTTGTTTAATGAAAATCTGTTTTGAACTTGTTATCTTAACTTTCTTGTAGAAGTGTATATACACACATCTTCTTTAATGTATGTGTTATTGTTAGGTACTATGCAATTTTTATATAATATTGAATGTATTTTTGTATGTATGAAATTGTGATGTTGATATATTAAATTTTTTTGAGCAAAAGATGTGTGATCTTCCAGAAGGAAGAGAGCACACAATGTTGATATATTAAATTATTTTACTATTTTGAATATTGTATGTGTTTTAATTATGTAGATTTAAGACTGATAAAAGACAGAATTTCTGTCTTTAAAATTCAGTTTCAAGCGTATTTAAGACTGCAATTTCAGTCTTTACATTTTTTTGCGATTAGAAATTCAAAGACTGAAATTTCTGCCATTGATCGGTCTGTAAAAACAATTTAAAGACTGTAATTTGCAGTCTTTAATTTACTGTTTTTTTGTAGTGCTTATGGAGGGTGATTCATAATGCATTGTTCACAAAAGTCAAGCTGTTGTCTCATGGTTTCATGGTTCCTATATACTGTGTATTTTGCGGTGAAGAACCAGAGAATACTGGTCATCTTTTTTTCGAGTGCATGCATATCAACACTCTTTGGACTGAAGTTAGGCAAAAATCTGGACGTTTGGATGTAGCTCAGCAAAGCGAAGTTGAAAGGGAGCATATACATAAGTATATTGCGAAGAGGGATATGAAGGCGAAGCTGATCTCTTTTGTGTTAAAAAAATTCATTCTAATCATGTGGAAAATCAGAAATGATAGAGTCTTTAATCCAGACAGGGCTATTGCTAATGAAGAGATAAAGAAGCTTGTTCTGTAGAAGATAAGGAATGGCATTCTGTAAATGTCTCAAGTTTTCGATCCGGGAATATGGAGTTGAAGACGTTTTCTTCTCTTCAATTCTTTCTTTTTATTTTGTTATGTTGTGTTGTTTTCTAGTGATTGATAAATGATAACTGTGTTTCCACGTGTTCTTTTTGCTTGTTTTTCTAACTTTGTATGTATCTCTCTAAAAGCATCTCCAATCCATTTGAATTATCATGTCATGCGGAGTTTAGGTGACACAACATCTTTCAGACCATGAAGCTGATGTTAACAGCCATGACAATGTCAAGAGAAAATGATCTTCAATGCAAAGTGACCATTTTTCAGTTATTTTATTCCATAAATAACTGATACCAATTGTTTAATCAGTGGTAAAATATCCCAATAAATACGAACACTGTGACCCATGAAATATAATAAGATGCAATTAGGTAAATAAAAAAAGCACTCTGCAACTGAAACGCTGATGTGTACTACTCCAAATTGTGAAAGGAATTGTGTGGAAGTAGACATTTAGTTTCAAAATTTCTAAAAGTTCATGTGCCATATCAGGTTATAATTCCAATTCACGGCAGCGTTAATTTTTCTGATAATGGTAACTGCTTATGCGTCAATGACATTTCCTTTCAATCACATTTGCACTGGTGATGCTCTAACCGTCTTTTGATTATCAATAAAGTGGTAGAGGACCACTCAACCCCGTCGGTTTTGTATATTATCTATTTTATTCCCTTGGTGAAGTGCATCACAGTTGAGCATCTTGGCAATAAATTTCTATATTCGAAATTTCAAACTAAATTATATATCAACTTTTATTGCAAACGTTATGTATCTTACATACAGACCATGTACCAATAACTTGGACAATCAACAAAAATGCAGCAAACCTAACAACACAGATATATACTTGTGCACCTCAAATGTAATACATATACGGCTGTTCGCGCCAATAATTCATTCCTTGTGCATAGCTGATCGTTTTTTCTTCTTCTTTCTTCTCCTCTTTCTTCTCTTCCTTCTTTTCTTTGACTTCTTCCACGCTCACTAATTGGGCAGACGCCATGTTTTTCTTGAACATCCAGGTCATGAATCCAGATTTTCTTCTTATTTTTGTTAAAAGCTCAACCGCGTCCACTCCCTCTCCTACTACCACAATGTTTTCTCCTTCTTTTGTCACTGAACTGATGCCTGCAGTGTACATTATAATCCCTCACAGATTAGTACATCATCGTGATTATAAAGTAATTATAATATGTATCACCTGGTAGCCGAGCAGCAATTTCAAATGCATCCTGTTTCATGTTAGAATTCATCTGCATCACAATCTTTTGCTGCACATATTGATTGTAAATATAAATAATCGAATAACATCAGATTGATGGGAGTAAATTATACAGTTGTTAAAATTTCTAACCTTAACCATGGCTGAATGAGAACTGGCTGCTCCGTAGAATATGATTTTAGTAGCTTAGTTTACGGTTTCTATGTACATTTGGTTGTTCCTCAGGCATATACATATATATATATACATATACATATATATACATATATATATATATATACATATATATATATATATATACACACACATTCTGTGAAACAATTGGTCATGATCAGAACGTGTTGACTGTTGGAAGACTTAATGAATCTAGACTTTCCTACTGGCTTTAATATTGCGTACTTAATTATTCTGCCATGGACTTCAGTCAGTCTCCCTATTAAAATTAAATAATAACCAAAGATAAATATTAATACTATATTGCGATTTAAACTGAAATTAAAACAGATGCCTGTTATAATAATGCATGTCTTGATATACATTTTCCAGCTACTGCAAGTCTCAAGTCTCAAGTATCAAAGCCAGTAGAATAAATCAAAGTTGACCAGTTGAATTTTCCATTTAATTCTTTATCGTTTGGAGGATACCTCGCAAAACTACAAGACTGCGACCGTAAGACATACACTGAATTAATTGCAGTGGGAAAACAAATTTTCAAACCGGGCGGGCCTTCGGTAACTCTCGCACACATCCAAGACTTGACTTCATAATCACCGTTATTAAAAAGTTTAATCGATATACGCCAGTACATAAAAGCTAACTTGTCTGCAGCATTAGTCAATGGTTGAGTACTTGTGACAAAGTAACAACGATGCCTATTCGAAACTCGAAATGATATGCTAAGGATTTATCATGTGCATATTAGCCACTTACATGGTATTCACGGACTGGACTGGACTAGGTGTACTAGAGGGTTTTGCGGCTCCGGTCAGTTTTCCCTTAACAAATTCAAAAAAAAAAAGTTTAATGAAGCGGAGTCTCTAATAATGGTGATTATGAAGCTAACTCGCACCTCGAATCACTGTTTTAAAGACGTTTCGGCATTATATTACCGATACCGGATGGGGGCAGCGCCGCCTTCTGGAAACAACGCCGTATTTGTCGATGCATACCTTGCTAAATGCTAATAGCAGCTTACTTATCCATGTTTATGACGTCGACCTTTTGTTTGTTCAGGAAGATCCTTTATGACCGGTCAAAGCCGTCGAAAATAACACACAAGAAAACGATCGGATGCTTCATCACAATGCGGTCCTATATTCAGTGATTGTATCCATGATATGTTCTTTCACGTGCCCATAACTCAAATAATGATCATAAACTTTTGTTTGACATGGGAAAGAAATCTATGCTGAAATTTAGTTATTATTATTTTTCAAGATATTGTATCAAAATATCAATCATACTGTTTTTAAATCCCTATTGATAACGTTGGACAAACACATCGATTTAAATTTATAAAACACGCGACCAACAATTTGAGACCAAAATTATTACATAAATAAGATTGATATCCGACCGTTATTTGTCGTCGACGATCGTCGAAACCGATCTAAATTATCCGATGGATCCGACGTCTCGTTTCCACCGGTTTCCTATGAAAAATAGTGATATTTACAACATTTATTCTGAAGTCAATGTTTGAACACATGACAAATATAGCGGTCAAATAGCCATCGGAAAAGATTGGATAGCGTTGCTAATTTGCCATTGGAATTAGTTTGTAACAGTCAAAAAAGCGTGATATCAGAAAGGTAATTTTTATTCTAATCCACAATTTTAGTAAGTTAATCCACCATATTTAATATGATCGTTGACTTTCACTAAAATTTAAATTTTAATCAGTGTATCCACAAAAAAAAAAAACGTAGGTATTTTTCTTCTTCTCTTCATTTTGCATCGAGGTATTCTTCTTTCTGAAATCCTATCATTGCCATGCAAACCTGCAACGTATATATAAAACAATTGATAATGCATTTGTATAATTGTATTTGCTCTTGCCGATTCATTTGTTTTAAGCAGGGGTATGAGTGTTTCTGGGTGTAGCAGTTATGTTCAGTTTTTTTTGAAATAAATAAATAAATGTAGCCAACAAAACAACTGTTTGGAATAATGGCCTTGCAACCCCCCCCCCCCCCCCCCAAACCAAAAAATAAAAATAAAAAATAAAAATAAAAATCAAAAAGAGGTTTAGAATAATCCAAGTGATAACAATCATATTATCTTGCCGATTTAAATGCAAGCTGCACCAAAACTGTTTACTCCTAGAGTACATCACACCAATTATTTTCTTGGTAGCCAGTTTTCAGTAAATCTGAATAATTTTCACTAGAGTTCTATGAAATTTCAATAAATTTGAGTTTCCAGTGTACTATAGATATTGTTAATGATGAAGGAAAGTGATCAAAAATTACTAAATTTGAATATTCTTTCTGCACTTCAATTTTAAATATTTCGCCTTCTATTACAGTTTTTGATGAATGCAATTTTTTTGTCTTAACAGCTAAACTCAAGGAGGTTATATCACCAGTTTCAGTACAAAAAGAGGTAGCATCTGCTCTTGTTAAACCAGAAAAAAGTACTCGTAGGAAGAACAAAAATATTTTTGCTAAATTATTTAGATTTGATTCAAAACGATGGTATTGATTCTTTGAGGCTGTGTAAAATGACTGGTGTATTTCTTGTGTTTGGTCAAACTATCTTGTGGTAAATCTAATTAAGTAACACAACATCAAAAATGCTACTCATTTTGGTCTGCCGAAAGGCAGGAGCTTGGTAATGCAACTTTGTGTACATATCAAGGCTGATGGTGAATGGTTTCATATCGTTAATTGACTTCTATTCGATTTGCAATTTTCTGGTTTTTTCTTTTCTTTTGTATATGTTTGCTGCATTCGATTGTCCAGTAGCCTGAGGCGTTTTGTGATGTCATGGTAAGCAAGAAACAAAAAAATCGATTGTAAGCTATATGGTAGGGTGAAATATTTAAGTTAATCCACTCGTGGATTAACTTACAAAATAGTTATGGATTAACTTATTAAAGTAAAATGGTGGATTAACTTATTAAGACTGTGGATTAGAATAAAAATTACCTATCAGAAATTTGAGTATTTTTTCTCCTACTTGCAGTCTTACATCTCCTACCCAATAGGTATACAATAATCAATATCACAGCTCCATCTCAGACATATATATACATATAAACTAACATCCAATACACAAACAATAACAACATCTATCACAAATCCAACTCTAATAATTCAATACACACAACAACAACAACAAAAAAAATCATCTCTAAATCCGCATCAAATATTCATTGTCTCCACATAACAAACCAAACGAACCCAAATAAACATCTTACGATGATTCAATACACACATCTCCACATAACAAATCAATATATTAAACACATCCTCACCATCTCCAAACGTATATATATATATATATATATATATAGTCGTGGACAAAAGTTCATGTTATAATGATTGATAATGTTCTATTTATTCATACAAATTGTTAATTTTCATGAAGAACAACTTTTATCGTAAATAAAAGTTTATGTTATAATTATTGTGAATATTAAGTTTAATCATTCGAATTGCTCAAAAGCATGAAGGACAATTTGTATTACAGTCAAGAAAGGTGTTAAAACATGTATTTGTTGGATTACACCAGCCTAGACAGTACTCTTTCTTTGAACAACATGGTGGAAATCCTATAATCCCTCTTTTGTCAGGAAACCTTGCGTTTGATACCGACTTTATAATCTTCTGGTTCATTGATATGGTTCCACCTACAATCAAGTTTATCCATTACCAAAAATAGAGATCGTCATCCCAATGGCTTTGGATTTTTAATAAACTCAATACGAAAAAGATAAAATGGAAATTCAAATTTACCTTTGTAAGGAGCCACAAAACTCAAGAAAGCAAGAAATAATAAAATTATGAAAGAGGACTTCATTTTCTTTCTGAGAAAAAGATGATGATTAGATGAATATATAAGATAATTGGATGTGTGTCCATATCTTAAGTTAGTATTACAAAGATATTTTCAAAGAGGCAAATAATAAATGAGTATTCACCTATTAATTAAATTACTTTACTCTTCATCAAAGTATTATATAAGAAAAGGACATATTACGTGTGAACTATCGACCATGAATGATCGATCATGAATGGAGTGTAATCAGCCAACATATTTGCAACCATGATATAAAGATTTATTGAAGAGAAATGTATTGAAACAAAGAAGTAATGTTTGTTATTATTGATGAAAATGAGAATGTACATAAATGTTATGTTAACCGTGTATATATAGACACGGCAACTTATTACAGACAAATGTAAATAGTTATTGGGCTTTAGTTTAGCCCAGACCCATGTATAGAGAGAATTATATTACACCCGTATGCTTTCAGTTGACCACTTTATATCTCCCCGCAAATGAAAGCTAGAGTTTCCAGTCTCCACCGCCATGAGTCGTAGTGATAATATCTGAGAGAAATCTTCAAAATTGAGTCTGAATCAACTTCGATTCTACAAGTATAGCAATCGATGGCGAGGATTTGGACCTATGAGGGCTCGTACTTGCTTCATCCGAGTGGCATCTGCTTCCGATTATTCTCGATTCTTGGGATGCGAGATGTTGATCTGCTTGCAAGCTTTGATTCTTCAGTACTGAGATTAGCAACCCACTTTGGCCTCCATTTAGGGTTTTCAGACATTAAAGGTTTCAGATCTGAACTTATGTGCTTTGCCTTCTCTCCAAGGTTTGATCTTTCAATTACTTTTGAGTTCAGATCTAAGCCTGATAATGCTTTTACTTGATAATGGCTTTGTAAGTATGTCTGCTATCTGATAATTTGCTGGAACGTGATTTATTTGCAGTTTTCCCTTGATTACTTGTTCTCGAACGAAATATAGATCAATTTCCATGTGCTTAGTTCTAGAATGCAGTATATGGTTAGATGACAGAGACATAGCACTTAAGTTGTCACACCATAGTGTTGGTGGCTTTTGAATTGTTAGTTTAAGTTCACTGAGAAGTGACTGTACCCACATAATTTCAGCAGTAGCGTTTGCAATGCTTCTGAATTCAGCTTCAGTGCTAGACCTTGAGATTGTAGGTTGTTTCTTAGCACACCACGATATAGGATTATTTCCCAAATAGATGCAGTAGCCTGATGTTGATCTTCTGTCATCAGGGTCAGTTGCCCGGTCTGCATCACTATATCTAGTAATATTGAGTTGATTGCCTTGTGTAAAGTGTAAACCATTGTCCACAGTTCCCTTTAAGTATCTTAGTACTCTCTTCATTGCCTTCCAATGACCCTCTTTTGGTTCATGCATGAATTGTGAAAGTTTGTTAACACGGTAGGTTATTTCAGGTCTAGTGATGGTAGCATATTGCAATGCTCCAACTAGACTCCTATATTGTCTGATATACTCCTATATTGTCTGATATTGACTATGTTTTCTCCCCTGTGTTTAGACAGTTGATGACTTGTTATCATTGGTGTTGGCAAAGCATTAGCAGCATCCATATTTGCTCTTTCAAGAATTTCATTGATATACTTCTTTTGATTTAAAAATAACTCTGATTTAGATGCTTTTGTTACTTCAATGCCTAGAAAATAGTTGAGTTCCCCGAGGTCTTTAATTGAAAACTATTTGTCCAAAATTTGAATGAGCCTTCTGATTTTAGCTGCACTATTTCCTGTAATGATCAGATCATCCACATATATCAAAATAAAAATAGTTATATTATCAACAAGTTTGACAAACATTGAATGATCTGATTTGGTAGATTGAAACTTTAGCTTTGTTAAAACAAGTTTCAATTTGTCAAACCAGACCCTAGGAGCTTGCTTAAGCCTATAAATAGCTTTATTTAGTTTGCAAACAAGCCCTTTTTTTTCTGATATCCCTGAGGTTGACTCATATATACTTCTTCCTTTAGATCACTATTCAGGAATGCATTGTTGACATCCAATTGCTGTATTTTCCAGTTGTTATGTGGAGCTATAGTGAGAATTATTCTTATGGTTGTTGGTTTAACAACTGGGGAAAATGTCTCTTCAAAATCAAAACCATATTGTTGTGTGAAACCCCTTGCAACGAGTCTGGCCTTGTATCTGTGTACAGATCCATCAACATTCTTTTTCAACCTGTATGTCCACTTGCTATCTATTATATTCTTATCTGTTGGAGCCTTAACAAGTGTCCATGTTTTGTTTCTTATCAATGCTTGATATTCATCATCCATAGCTTGTTTCCAGTTTTGATTGCTAATGGCTTGATTATAGTTTACTGGTTCATCAAGGTCACTGATGACATTATAGACTTTGGGCTTAAAAATACCCCTTTTTGATCTAGTGATCATTGGGTGACCTGTTTGAACTTGTTCACTCTGCTGTTCATGAGTTTCAGTGTTATCATTTCTGATATTTGATTGATTACTTCTAACTTCTGAACTTGAGTCATGCTGCAGATGTTCATGTTGTTGCTGATTGTTACTGGGCTGATTGGAGGGCTCAGATGGCTCACTGCTTGATGATGACATAGGCTGTTGAGACGAATCTAAGCTACCATCACCAGTATCTTCAATAAAACTGTCAGAGTAGAGAGGTATTCCTAGTATTGATTTCCTTGGATTGTATACTTTTTGTGTGTTAGCAATATCTTTACTGTTGAAAGGAAATACCTTTTCATTAAATACAACATGTCTGCTAATGTAGACTTTACCTTTTTCATCAAGACATTTATAGCCTTTCTGATCACTGGCATACCCTATAAATGTACATGTTGAGGATCTAAAATTTAACTTATGAGCATTATATGGCCTTAGATATGGATAGCATAGACAGCTAAAAACTTTAAGTCTATCATAATCAGGTTTGACATTATATAAAGTTTCTAGAGGACTTTTATTATTTAATATCTTAGTTGGCAGTCTATTTATCAAATATACAGAAGTATTAAAAGCATCAGGCAAAACTTCATAGTTAAATTACTCTGAGCTAATAAAGTAAGACCACACTCCACAATATGTTTGTGCTTTCTTTCAACTAAACCATTTTGCTCAGAGGTGTATGGACAACATAATCTATGAATTATACCTTTCTTTTGAAAGAATTCACTTGGAGGTTTGAATTCTGTACCTCCATCAATTTGTAAGATTTTTAAATTCTCACCTGTTTGTTTTTCAACTTGATTAATAAAATGAATAACAACTTTGCTAGTTTCAGACTTAGATCTCAGAAAATATATCCATGCATATCTAGAATAGGAATCAACAAAAGAAATATAATAGTTAAACCCATAATCAGAGTTTGTTGAGGCAGGACCCCACAGGTCTGCAGCAACAAGCTCAAGTGGTTTTGTATATGTAGTTAGGGAATTTGTGAAAGGTAACTTGTGGCTTTTACCCATTTGGCAGAAGGTACAGACATATGGCATATGAATATTATCATACGAGATATTATTAATAGCTAAAACTTTCTTGACAACATTCACACTAGCATGGCCAAGTTTTATATGCCATAGATCAAATACACTGATTTTATCATTAATTTCTGATAAGTAGCAACTATTTTTCTCTTGACCGTTATTTGCATAATTCACAGCACTGAATTTGTCCAGTCCTTTGCATGTTTTACCCTGCAAAATAATTTCATTAGTCAATAAATCCTTAACCAGACAATGATATGGATGGAACTCAAAGTACACATTATTGTCTTTAGCAAACTGTGATACATTGAGTAAATTCTTTTTTATATGAGGAACCATAAGTAGATAGTTAAGGTATAGTTGATGTTTACCTTTTATGCTGCCAAAGCCAATAATATTTTCACTATCACCATTACCCATGAGTAAAGAATTCATACCTTTGTACTCCCTTTGACCTAGATTGAGATTATTGAGATTATTTGTGATATGATTAGTGGCACCCGAATCTGGATACCAATTATCATCACCAATATCATCAGTTTGACTGTTTCTTGAAATGTTGCTTTGACTATCAGTTTCAACATTTTGTTGGAAATAAACTTGGTTTTAAGGAAATAAATAAATTTGGTTTTAATAGGAAGCACTATGGAATAAAGTTTATTATTGTATTAAGGGAAGAGTAAAATATATGGTAATAAATTTTAGATTTATCAAATGGAGAATTCTAGAATTGATTTGTTGAGGAAAATAGAAATTAGAGAATAAAGAAAACTCTAGAATAAGAAGACTCTAGATACTTGGCTATGTTATAAAAGGGTTGTACTCTCTCATTTGTAATAAAGTTGAATGAAAAAAAAGTGAAAAAAAAATGTAGTCATTCAATTATTCTACATGTTATCTCTATCCTACTCTCTATATTCAAATTCCAACATGGTATCAGAGCCAGGTTAACTAGGGAGGATAGAGAGATCTCTAGGATGCCAAAAAAAAAAAAAAAAACAGAAGGAACATTAAGAGGAAGAAGAAGAGTGAGAAGAAGATCGGAAAAAAAAATCAGAAGGAAGATTAAGAGCAAGAAGATCAAAGATGAAGAAGAAGACTGAGAAGAAGATCAAAGATGATATTGTAGAAGATGTTGATGCACCAAATGAAGAGAAAGAGAACATGGCACAAGTGGTCGTGGAAGAAATTTTATTTTAGAGTTGTGGGGGAGAAAGTGCACCATGGAGAGAAGTGCCCCAATATTAAAAAAAATTTGAAGGTGATGAGAGAGTGCATCATAAATCGAAGAGAAAGTGCTTCGTTAATTTTTGAAGGTGATGAGAGAGTGCATCACAAATCGAAGAGAAAGTGCTTCGAATCAAGGAATCTGTTTGAAGTAGTAAAACCAAGTTTAAGGGAGGATGTTGGAAATAAACTTGGTTTTAATAAATAAATTTGGTTTTAACAGAAAACACTACGGAATAAAGTTTATTATTGTATTAAGGGAAGAGTAAAATATATGGTAAGAAATTTTAGATTTATCAAATGGAGAATTCTAGAATTGATTTGTTGAGGAAAATAGAAATTAGAGAATAAAAGAAAACTCTAGAATAAGAAGACTCTAGATACTTGGCTATGTTATAAAAGGGTTGTACTCTCTCATTTGTAATAAAGTTGAATGAAAAAAAAAGTGAAAAAAATAAAAATGTAGTCATTCAATTATTCTACATGTTATCTCTATCCTCCTCTCTATATCCAAATTCCAACACATTTGCTAGATTTGCTATAGGACTTGATTTTCTTTGACTGTTTTGTGTCTGACCAGCAACGTAGTTGTTATTAAATCTGAAATAACACTTCACGGCAGTATGAACCACTTTTTCACAAATTTGACACTTAGGTCTGTTGTTACTATTGCTCCATCTTCCTCTTCCTTTGCCTCTGCTAGAGGAACCTCCCCTTTGATTAAAAGAACCCCCTCTGTTTTGATTCTTGTTTTTGGTTTCAGCAACATTAGCAGATAATTCATTTAACTGTGACCTTTTTGTTTCAATTCTTGCTTAATGAGCAAGAAGAATAGAGTGTACATCTTCCATAGAACTGGTCACCTTTTGAGATGTAATAACTGCTACAACAGCTTCGTATTCCTCACTCGGTCCATTTAAAATTGATAGAATGTGTTCAGAATCACTAATTTTTTGACATGTTGCCTCAGGATGATCACATATGCCTTTAACTTTTGTTAAGTATTCTCTCATGGACATAATATCTTTACTAGCAGTCTGTTATTGATTTCTGTAGAACATTGTCTTAGCTGATGATTGGGTATTAATTTTTTTTTCTATGGTTGTCCAAATATCATTAGCTATTTTGCATCCAATTACTTGAGATAAAATCTTTTCACTTATAGAGTACAATAACCATGCACAAATCAGTCTATCCTGCCTATGATATTTGACATAATCATCATTGCTAACTACCCTGTTATTAGCATCAATTATGGATTTAGGTGGGATAACAATAGTACCAAGAATGTACCCTTCGAGACCATAACCCTGAATGGCTGTTTCTACTTGCAGTTTCAATAGTAAGTAGTTATTCTCTTCAAGATGGATAGTGATTAATTGGGTTTGTGGATTTATATTTGTTTTAACAAGAGATTCTGCACTGGACATGTTCTGATTCACTGATGTTGTCTGGTTTTGATTTGCAGATGAATTTCGAGGGGGAATTGGTTGATTTTCAGGGGGAATCGTTGAAGAATTGTGATCATCCACCAAGATGATGACAATTATGAATACTTGACAGAAAAGAAGGTAACAAACACTGATTCTTGAAACTTTAGAATTGAGGAATTCTTGAAAAGATTATATAGTTGTTGATGTTGCAACCTGAAGAGCTTCAAATGATGATTATTACACTTTTAAGTGATTACCTTTCTGATGGAGCACTCTGGAATGACACTTTCTTACAGCTATTTCTCTTTTCTTGGATTTCTTGATCGGTTTCAAAGACTTCAGAAATTTCTCAGCAAGACTTGATATGATAGTTTGATGCAGCCTACTTGAAATAGTATATGGCAAGGCACAAACTTTTATAATCGAGCAGCAACTTCTAAATGACGAGACATAATTTCTATCTCAGATAGGAGGGATTCGGATGATGAAATTAAACTGACGAATCTTTTGTTCAAAAACAGAATTGTAGCTACTCTGATGAGTTGTAATCAGGATTCTTGATTGCTGTTAAACTAGAATAGCTCTGATACCATATAAAGATTTATTGCAGAGAAATGTATTGAAACAAAGAAGTAATGTTTGTTATTATTGATGAAAATGAGAATATACAAAAATGTTACGTTAACCGTGTATATATAGACACGACAACTTATTAATGACAAATATAAATAGTTATTGGGCTTTAGTTTAGCCTAGACCCATGTATAGAGAGAATTATATTACACCCGTATGCTTTCAGTTGACCGCTTTATACATGAAGTTTAAAACCAATAGTTGAACCAGATTTAAGTTTGTTTAATCCGACTATTAACATTGGACTGAATCTCTATAAATATAGATTTAAAGCATCGCCTGGTAGCCGAATGAAACTGGCTCCGTAGAATATGATTTTAGTAGCTTAGTTTACGATTTCTATGTACATTTGGTTGTTCTTCAGGCATATATATATATATATATATATATATATATATATATATATATATATATATATATATATATATATATATATATATATATATATACACACACACATTCTGTGAAACAATTGGTCATGATCAGAACGTGTTGACTGTTGGAAGACTTAATGAATCTGCCATGGACTTCAGTCAGTCTCCCTATTAAAATTAAATAATAACAAAAGATAAATATTAATACTATATTGCGATTTAAACTGAAATTAAAACAGATGCCTGTTATAATAATGCATGTCTTGATATACATTTTCCAGCTACTGCAAGTCTCAAGTCTCAAGTATCAAAGCCAGTAGAATAAATCAAAGTTGACCAGTTGAATTTTCCATTTAATTCTTTATCGTTTGGAGGATACCTCGCGAAACTACAAGACTGCGACCCTAAGGCATACACTGAATTAATTGCAGTGGGAAAACAAATTTTCAAACCGGGCGGGCCTTCAATAACTCTCGCACACATCAAAGACTTACTTCATAATCACCATTATTAGATTTTTAATCGATATACCTCAGTTCATAAAAGCTAACTTGTCCGCAGCATTAGCTCAGCGGATAAGGACTTGTGACAAGATAACAACGATGCGTACACGAAATGGGTTCACCATGTGCATATTAGCCATTTACATGGTATCCGCAGACTGAACTAGATGCACTAGAGGGTTTTGCGGCTTCGGTCGATGTCCCCTAAACAAATTCAAAAAGAAAAAGTTTAATGAAGCCGAGTCTCTAATAATGGTGATTATGAAGCTAACTCACACCTCGAATCACTGTTTTAAAGACGTTTCCACGTTATATTACCAATACCCAAAGCCGGCCCTGGCCCAGTGCTAACCGGGCCAGTGCACAGGGCAGCAAAATGAGGAGGGCATCACAAAAAGTACGAAGGCGCTGCCAGAAAAAGTCTTCTAATGCTAAAAAGAGATTGTTGAAGCTTCGCGCAAGAAGAAGAGGAAAGCGCGCAAGGACAAAGAAGGTTAAGGCGTAAACATAAAATCCTAATACTCACGGGGTCCTTGCAGTTGCGGATCGTTCTTTTTAGTTGGATTAATTAATACTCATATTAATTTCACGAAGGTAAGTATAGATTAGTTCTAATTTGTAGAATTTGTAATGCGTTATGGGTTATCTTGTCAATAACTGTGCATGTATTTCACCATATAGAATATTATAATTTGGGATTATTGGCTGAAACCTAGTTTATAGTGTTTTATTGGTCACAAACTGCTGCTACAACACTTTTGAGTGATTATCCTCCATTAGGTTTATGTTGTTCGTTTTCTCCTCTTTCATTTCCTCAAGTTTAGACCGTAGATATTAAATTTATTCACACAGAAAGTAGTACACACAGAAAGTGACTGTGAATTATTCCACAATACCTCAATGTAAAGAAAGCATAACACCTTTTCATTTGTTTTCAAGGTAGCGGTGATTTATGTAGTTAAAAATTTCAAATCTTGTATGTGAAATTTTTACATATTTTGACTTATTTTTTATAATTTTTGGGTGCTACTATTTGTTCCCGATTTCCATTTCCGGGCACAACAAATATCTATTCGGCGATGAACGGTCAAACATCGTTCACGTTGTTCGGTCGTTAACGGTTGTCGAATAGTTCATTTTTTGCAAAATTACATTCGGTGCTGAACGACCGAATGGGGTATGATGGCTGAAAGTGTAAAGCGGAATGCAAATAGCAGCACCCTATTTTTTTTTTTTTGCCTTGTAGATATGTTATATTCATTTGTTTTGTTTGTAAAGTTAGTTCACAATAGAAAATTTTAGTCTTCAAAAATCAATCATGGCTTATAGACAAGAATTTTATTTAGTATATTACTCAAAATTTTAGAATGGGGCATCGTCTAACAAATGGCACCGAGCATCAAAAACCCCAGGACCGGCTCTACCAATACCGGGATGGGGCAGCGCCACCTTCTGGAAAACAACGCCGTATTTGTCGATAAATGCTAATAACAGCTTACTTATCCAAGTTTATGACGTGACCTTTTGTTTGTTCAGGAAGATCCTTTATGACCGATCAAAGCCGTAGAAATCGGATACTTTATCTCAAAACGGTCCTATATTCAGTGATTGTATACATGGTATGTTCTTTCACGTGCACATAATTTAATAACTCAAATAATGATCATAAACTTTTGTTTAACATGGGAAATAATTATTATTGTTTTTCAGTATATTGTATCAAAATATCAATCATATTAGGGCTGTTATGGTAATGGTTACCGTTACCGTTTCGCAAATACCGTTACCGTACTGTTTTTACTGGTAAACCAGAATTGCTTACCGTTACCGTTACCGATCAACTGGTATACCGCTGGCTGGTATACCGATAATCTGGTAACTGTTACACTAGTAATGGTAAATTACCGTTTGTCGATCAAAATTTATATCTCAACATATTTTTTTGTACACCGTGCATTTTTATTATACTATATGTGGTGTTAGTTTATAAAAAACATAAATCAAAAAGAAAATAAGTGTATCTGGAATTATTTCATCTGATTATTAAACTAAATACAATCATTTATTTGGTTCTACGTGCATGTAATAAAGCATATCAGATGAGTATACTTATGTTTTGAATTAACTGGTAAAATTACCGTTACCGCTGGTATTGAAGAAACGTTACCGATAATTTACCATTAAAAATGGTAAATTTACCGTTACCATACCGTTTTAACTGGTATACCGATTTCAACCAAAAATGATTACCGATCGACTGGTAATGGTATGGTAATGGTAAATTTACCGTTACCGTAACAGCCCTAAATCATATTGCTTTGAAATACCTATTGATAACGTTGGGAAAATCCATCGATCAAAATTTATAAAACACGCGACCAACAATTTGACACCAAAATTACTACACAAATAAGATTGATTTGCGACAGTTATTCGTCGTCGACGACCGTCGAAAACCAAGCTAAATCCATCGGGGTGGCATCTACGTTTATTATTGACTTCCAAATAATTCGACGTCTCATTTCCATCGGTTTCCTATGAAAAATAGTGATATTTTCAACATTTATTCCGAAGTCAATGTTTGAACACATGGCAAACAGAGCGGCCAAATAGCCATCGGAAAATATTGAATACTGTTGTTATTTGCCATTGAAATTAGTTTGTAACAGTCAAAAAAGTGTGACCAAACTTCAATCGGATGTCGTCGAAAATTTGAGTAATTTTTCCCCTCCCAATAGATATACAATAATCAATATCACAGCTCCATTTCACACATGTATATATAAACTAACCAATACACAAACATTAACAATAACCCTTGCCAAAAAAAATATACACAAATAATAACAATATCTATCACAAATCCAACTCTAATAATTCAATACACACAACAAAAAAAGAAAAACATCTTTAAATCTGCATCAAATATTCATTGTCTCCACATAACAAACCAAACAAACTCAAATAAACATCTTACAATATCAAACCTCTCATCAATGTATTAAGCACATCCTCACCATCTCCAAACGTGTGTGTGTGTGTGTGTGTGTTTATATATATATATATATATATATATATATATATATATATATATATATATATGCGAGCGTTCAATGACACCCCATATAGTGCAGCACCCCTAAATGCCCCTGATTTCCACCACACATTCCATTTCTCTCTCCCTCCACTACTTCTCTCTCCTTACACTAGCTTAATTTATAATAAATGAGAGGTAGAGAGAGGGGGGCAAATGGGGCGCTCACTATTTGGGTGTCATTGAACGCTCCTCATATAGTGTAGCATCACTTTAGCCTCCTTCTTTCCACCACATATTTCCTTTCTCTCTCCTTCCACTAATTCTCTCTCTTCCCACTAACTTAATTAATTTTAAACTTGTGGTTATAAATCGGGTGCAAATGAGGTGCTAGAAATTTGGGGTGCCATGGAGCGTGCCTCATATATATATATATATTTATATATATATATATATATATACATATATATATATATATATAAAGCAATCAAGAGCACCCCAAATAGTCCAGCACCTCTTTAGCCTCCTTGATTTCCACCACACAATCATCTTTCTCTCTCCTTCCACTAACTCTCTCCCTCCACTAACTTAATAAATAGTAAATGAGTGGCTATTATAAAGGTGCAAATGGGGTGCCATTTAACCTTCCTATATATATATATATATATATATATATATATATATATAGTCATGGACAAAAGTTCATGTTATAATGATTGATAATGTTCTGTTTATTCATTCAAATTGCTAATTTTCATGAAGGACAACTTTTATCATAAATAAAAGTTTACGTTATAATGATTGCTAATATTAAGTTTAATCGTTTGAATTGCTCAAAAGCACGAAGGACGGTTTGTATAACAGTCATGAAAGGTATTAAAACATGTATTTGTTGGATTGCACTAGCCTAGACAGTACTCTTTCTTTGAACAACATGGTGGAAATCCTATAATCCCTCTTTTGACACGTAACCTTGTGTTTGGTACCGACTTTGTAATCTTCTGATACATTGATATGGTTCCACTACCACCTACAAACAAGTTTATCCATTACCGAAAACAGAGATCGTCATTCCAATGGCTTTGGGTTTTTAATAAACTAAATATGAGAAAGATAAAATGACAATTCAAATTTACCAAGGAGCCACAAAACTCAAGAAAGCGAGAAATAATAAAATTATGAAAGGGGACTTCATTTTCCCTTTGAGAAAAAGATGATGATTAGATGAATATATAGGATAATTGGATGTCTATCCATATCTCAAGTTTGAATTACAAAGATATTTCAAAGATGCAAATAATAAATGAGTATTCCAAGTTAATTAAATTATTATACTCTTCATGAAAGCATTATATAAGAAAAGGACGTGTCACGTAGCAAATTAACATACGTTCCTCTTTGTATGTTGCTTATTAAAGGTACCATCAATGAAGTTGTAAAGCGAACTTATTTTAGTAAATGTACTTTTAATAAAGTCTTGATTTTGTAACCAAATCATATTTTAGATGCATTTTGGTTATTTTTAGCCAGAATTTATGAGATATATATCTGACGCATTTGTTGCTTTGAGGTTATTTTTATTTTTCATGTTAATAAATTTACATTGATTGGTAACTTTATTTAGTTACTTTAAATGATTTCAATGTATTTTGCAAATAGTAATTTTTGGATAAATTTCGAATAACGTAGTAAAAGAAAATCTATGACAAAAATGTTCTAGATAAATTATAAATTTATTATAGATTTATAATTGTGAACTATCGACCATGAATGAAGCGTAATCAACCAACATATTTGCAACCATGAAGTTTCAAACCAATAGTTGAACCAGATTTAAGTTTGTTTAATCTAACGGTAAACATTGGATTGAATCTCAATAAATATAGAATTAAAGCATCGCTTTTGACTCATAATTTTCTAACAAGCACTGACACTTTCTCTTCTCCTTCAAAATTATAAAACTCACAGAATTTGATTCAGATTGCACATATGCTCTTTAGAGAAGAGTAGAAAAAAAAATGTTCAAACCAAGCCACTACATCTGATGTAAAGTGTATAAAAATAGGCATAAGGACAAATTTTAGAAAAAATTTAGTCTGAAGGATGTCAAGTTTTATTTTTAGGCTGGAGGACAAACTTTGAAAAAAATTAGACTGAAGGACAATGCTAAATATAATTAGCATTTTCTGCAGTGTAAAACTGAATAATGCTAGTTAAAACTAGCATTTTCATGTAGTGTAAAATAGTGAATATAATGCTAATTACATTTAGCATTTTCCTTCAGCTTAATTTTGGTTTAAAGTTTGTCCTTCAAACTAAAAATAAAACTTGGTGTCCTTCAGCATAATTTTTCAGCAATGTTTGTCCTTCTCCCTAATTACCTCTTAAAGATTTGTATAGCCATTTGAAAATCCAGATAATAAATAGATTATATTGTTATAGATATATTTAATGTATATATATTTTGAAAAGTGGTACACTTTATTTCAAATACCAATTTTACATTTCATTTATATAACTCATCAAAACCTTGTAACCTCCTAGTGGGTACATTACAAGGGAAAGAAGAACATATCCGATCTATAAATTAACAGTACAAAGGAGATTAGGTAGTAAAAATAAAACATGGCTTTTCCTATTTCAACCCACAAAATTGAGTAGTAAGCCCCCTTTCGAAAACTAAAATTCTTGCATACCCACAAAATTGAGTAGTAGCCCATCTTTCCACAATTACCCTTCTTTCACTTCACTTCATAAAACAGAATTGCATACGTAAAAAAATGTGTCTCGTCTTCTTCTCAAATCGTATACCAGCAAAAATCGTGCATCTTCTCCTTCTTAAAGGCGTGTCTTCTTTTTTGCATCTAGGTTAGAGTTTTTGAATTAATAAAGTTAGTTAAGGGTTTTCGAATTATGTTATGACATTTTGATTTGGTTAGGGTCTTCTTCTTTTCAAATTATGTTATGACATTTCGATTTGATTAAACAAAATTGGTGGAAAAAACAGATGATAGGACAAGCGATTGGTATTGCTTTGGATAAACAAAATTGCTGCATCGATGAAATTGTTGTTTCGGTTGTTGCTGGTTACAACAACAATATATAAGATAGAGTGAAGAAAATAGATTCCACGCATAGGCTAAACGAGGAAAAAATAGTTACCTCGTGTTGCCTATGCGTGGAATCTATTTTTTCCACGCAGGCACATTACACAAAAATAATAGAATCCACACTGAAGCACTGCGCGGAAACTATTTTCCCCACGTAGTGCTTCTGCGTGGAAACTATTGTTCCCACACGCTCTCTTCTGGGTTATTGCTAAAGCTAGCAACAACCCATTGAACAACTAATTTAAACTTGTTGAAAACTTATTATAGTTAATTGAAAAATGATTGAAACTCGTCGAAAACTTATTATCATGCATATTAATTGAAAAGTGATTGAAACTTGTTAAAAAATTATTCCTTATTCATATAGTTAATTGAAAAGTGACTGAAACTTAATTTTTCTCATTTCTTATACATATAGTTCTAAAATATATTTTATTAATTGCATATGGGTTGAACTCGAATGACGACATCAAAAAGAAGAAGGAGAATGGAGAAAAACAGTGAATATATTTTTGTTATTTGGTAGAATGGTTGTTTAATTTTCTTCCCTTGAGCTGATTATACCAAGATCATCAACATGTCTCCACATTATTTATGACTCTTTATAAGATTTATCTGTATATGAGTATAGTTTAATGAAGCTAAGTCTCTAATATGTATTTGAGTATAGTTTAATATGTACATATCGACAAATATAAAAGTTTAATGAAGTTAAGTCTCTAATAATAGTGATTATGAAGCTAACTCGCACTTCGAATCACTGTTTTAAAGACGTTTCGGCATTATATTACTGATACCGGGATGGGGCAGCGCCGCCTTCCGGAAAACAACGCCGTATTTGTCTATGCATACCTCTGCTAAATGCTATATAATAGCAGCTTGCTTATCCAAGTTTATGACGTCGACCTTTTGTTTGTTCAGGAAGATCGTTTATGACCGGTCAAAGCCGTCAAAAAGAACACAGAAGAAAATGATCGGATGCTTCATCTCAATGCGGTCCTATATTCAGTGATTTTATCCATGATATATTCTTTTACGTGCATATAATTTAATATCTCAAATAATGATCAAAAACTTCTGTTTAACATGGGAAAGAAATCTATGCTGAAATATAATAATAATTATTTTTTTCAAAATATTGTATCAAAATATCAATCATATTATTTTGAAATCCCTATTGACAACATTGGATAATGTTATGAATCGATTTTGAATCGGCTGTGTCAACTGCCATTCTTGATGGAGTAGCGTTGAATTGATCCAGTGTAGAGTGTTAAGATGAACAGAGGAACTAATAGGAGGAAACATGAAAGATAAGGTAGCAGGTTAGATAGGGATTGTAGATGAATTGAGGTTAGGGTTCACACGATTTAATGAGGGGTTTTAAGATGATCAGGGGAGAAGATGACAAAGTTTAGATAAGAAAGACAGTGGGAGGAATAAGATAGAACATATAAGAAACTGTTTGTTGAAATGTCATTGCATAATCATATTGTACAGGATGCATGCCTTTTAATAGGAGGCATTACAACGGTCACATACACATGGAATTATTACAAGAAAGCATCAAAATATTAGAGTTTCTCGTTTGCAGTAGTGATACTGTGTGTACATGCACACGAATACACTAGTACATAATACACCTGTTGCGTCGACTTATTTGCGTCAGTTGAGCTAATATCTGTCGCAAATAATATATTTGCGACTGTTTTTTAATACAATTGTCGCAAATAGTTCATGATAATGAATTTCCAGTACCATCTCAAATAATTTGCGACAGTTTTGTTTTAAAACCGTAGCATAAGTTTAAGCAAAAAATTATATGGTGTGTTTGGACATGTATGACGGTTTGTGGACGTTGGTTTGAAGTGTTTTGACATGTACGACTTTATTTGAATGGTTTTATGTTATGATGGGGTTTTTTAATTGTTTTTTTAATGTATTTGATGATGATACGGTTATGATGGATTAACCGTTGATGAGTATTAGTGAAATAGTGAGATAATAGTGGTGTGGTATTGGTTTTTTGATTGAATGGTTGTGGATTGTATTGTAGGAAAGGAATTGCTGTGTACTGCAGCTTTTGGTTTCAGGAATAGCGACGGCTAACAACGGCTAGCGACGGCGTATTGGTCAATATATAGCGACGGCTAGCAACGGCTTCCCAGTCAACCTAACTACTTGCCACGTTAGATGACACGTGACCACTAGCCGTCGCTAACCGTTGCTAAACAAGCGACGTGGTCGTCGCTATCCCCGTTGCTATTCCTATTGGCAACGACTGTAACAGCGACGACATATAGCGACGGCTAGCGTCGGTCACCGATGGCTATATGCCGTCGCTATTTAGAGCGTTTCTTGTAGTGTATATAACAATTTTAAATCTAGGGAAATAAAGAAATGTAATGGATACAATAAAATTGAGAAAACAATCCTATAATAAACTGAAAAGACTACTGTGTAGTGTGTACACATAGGCAGCCCAATGTGGCAACATGATATTCTGAACCATATTTCTTTTCTTATTTTCTTTCCTATATTTGTGGAGAAACAAACATTTAACGTATGCATAGAACGGAACATGCTTGCACTCATATCACATGTTCAACTAATAGGCTATAATTTATACAGAAAAAACCTAGTGATAACTTTGAATTGAACATAAATCTAGATACGATTAGACAGTAATCCATGTTGGGTAGTCCAACTCATGCATTTGAGTTTGTGGGCCTTTGTTGAGGACTGATAATATTCAGTTTTCAACTTTTGTGGCCATTTTTCTTTCATTGGTCTTTTGTCTTTTATGGGAGACAATTACTGTTGCACATACATATTTGTGGAGAGAGGTATTTTTCTTGCAGAAGCTAGATAACGTTTTTCACAACCAATGCATGCACATATATTATAAAATACAACATTGTTTTCGTGAGAGAGTATTGGGGATTGGATCTAACTTAGTATTTTTGCTGCTGTTCTTCAATCATTGTGTCATTAATCAAGACTCTCAGATCTTCCAGTTAAGCTCAGTTTTGGGTTGCCTTTCTTGCATATTTGAAGTGCTGTTAACAGAGTATTTTCATACCTTTGTACTCTATTTTTCCTTTATCTCTTCTTGCTTTAGAACCGTTGAGGGGCTGTGAATCTTTGTAAAACAGTTATGGGGTTCTTTTTCCCGCAAATTATTAATAAGAGAAGAAGAGGGTGGACTCCGCAAAAGTCTCGTGGTTTTTATCCTTCATATTGAAGGAGTTTTCCACGTAAATAAGTCTATGTGTTAGTTGCTTGCTATTTTTACATTCCTTCAGCTTATACTTGTCTTTGCTACTGTTTCATTGCGGTCTGTACTACCTTTTGGTGTTTCGGTAGTCTTCAAGTTTTTCATTATTCATTTTTTTCCTTGCTGGTTACTTGGACTTGCATGTGATATATTGTGAGTGTTGTATTTACACCACTGTTAGATCCTATCAAATTGGTATTAGAGCAAGCGTTCAAATTATCACATTATGGAGTCGAGTAACAGCAGCTCTATGGTTAAGTTGTCATCAATCAACTATTCGATTTGGAGACCTATGATGGAAGACTTGTTGTATTATAAGAATTTACATGATCCAATAGAAACAGTCAGCAGTTCCGATGGTAGTATTTCTAAACCATCTAAACCAGGTAAAATGGAAGAGAATGAATGGGTAAAGATGAAAAGAAAAGCTTTAGGAACAATCAGGCAATGGGTTGACATCAGTATTTTCAACCACGTGTCACAAGAATCAGATCCATATGATTTGTGGAAGAAATTAGAAGGTCTTTGTGAATGGAAAACAACCCACAATAAAGCTTCATTGATTAAGAGGCTTGTTAATTTGAAACTGAAAGCTGGAAAGTTAGTTTCTGAACATCTTAGTGACATCCAGGATATTATTAACAAGTTGACAACTATGAAGGTTAGCTTTGGCGATGAGTTGCAAACTTTGTTCTTATTGATTTCTTTGCCAGATAGTTTAGAAACATTGGTTGTGACTATTAGTAACTCAGCTCCGGATGGCGTGCTATCTTTGGATGTAATCAAAGAAAGCATGTTTAATGAAGAAATTATAAGAAAGAAGATGGGTGTTGACAATTCACAAGCTCTTGTTGCTGAAAACAGAGGAAGAAGCAAAAGTAAAGGACCCAAAGGCCATGATAACTCTAGAGGTAGATCAAAGTCTAGTGATTGGAAAAATCCAATTATATGCAAATACTGTAAGAAGCCTGGACACATTAAAAAATATTGTTTTCGTTGGAAAAGAGAACACAAAAAGAAGAATGATTTTCAGAAAGAAGGTGATGACAAAAAGACGACAGCAACAACTTCTAGGAGTGATGATGATGTCACTTTTTTTTTTTTGAAAACCAAAAATGTGTGATCTTCCAAAAAGAAGAGAGCACACATATATATATATCATAAAACATAATAAAACAGAGTCCCAGCACAACTCCCAAGAAGTAAAACAACCAACAACACTCCGAAAGTCAACACAACTCTAGAAAGTATTGGTAATAGATGAATGAACTCCGGATAAACCACCGCCCATCTACCCCTATATCGAATTCCGGCAAGGCCACCACCCGATATAGAAGTATATCTATACCAATACTATAATCAACACCGCCCAGGAAGACTAATAATAAGTACACCCTACAATAACTCTCAAAGTATAAACACCATAAAAGCTCCATCAAACAACCCAAGCAACCAAACCATGCAGCTATCCATATATTCCTCCAATAAGCACTTCCACAAAAACCTGATAAAACTTGAACAACCACCATTAGTAACCATCACATATATGTAAGCATATATATAGCTATATATAATTATATATATATATAACTAACTATATATATATATGTAGCCCATTATATATCCATACATATATGTGTCATAACAGAAATAAAAGCTAAAAGGAAATAAAATTATGATGAACCCCAACTTTGAAGCAATCCATGCATTTCTTCTATATTCCTTCCACCTGAAATCTTGGATAATAACTACAACAACCCTCGATAGTTACCAACACATATATGTATGAGTATATTTAGTATAAATAAATGTATAGAAATATATATAAATATACATTATATGTCCTTATATATATATGAGAAAAGAAAAAAAAGAAAATTTACCAAAATTATAATTAATTCCTAAGCACTTATACGAAACCTATTATTTCCAAAAATATCTAATGATACTCTTAAATAACTCTAAATTAGACCTAACTTTTTGCAGCAAATAACCAGAGCACAAATCACTAAAATACTTATAACCTGGGGAGGTCATCCAATTCAAGCAGAAATAAACTATCTTAATAATTAAATTATCAGGGGATACAGAAATAATATGAAAAAGTCTTTGATTTCTTTCCATCCAAATGAACCAACTGACGATAATAATTAACGAATCCATTACATATCTCTGTTTAGATTTATAAGTAAGTCTATAGTGATTCCAATGATGCTCATAGTTATTAAGAATATTCACAATAGGCATAACAAAAATCCTTAGCACCATAGTTAAAATATAATTTGACAAGTTACAAGAAAAGAATAAATGGTCAACATCTTCCTCTGAATGACTACAAAAACAACATTTCACATCCAACACAACATTCTTCTTCTTTAAAAGCTCTACTGTGTTAAGCTTCTTATGGATAATCAACCACATAAGAAACTTAGCTTTGGGAGGAGAATTTGATTTCCAAATAAACTTAAAAGGAAGCAGAGACATACCAGAGAAATTAATAAGTTTGTACATTGAATTGACTGAATAGATTAACCTCTTATCCAATCCCCAACTAATAGTATCTTTATACTCATCTAGATGATATAGGGCCAATTTTGCTTTCAATAGGGCCAATTGTCTTAATAAATCTCCATCTAAAATATTAACGAATGAAAACTCCCATGGGGGTTCTAAATTCCTTCTATAAACATCCGCAATTAATGAATTCTTGAAGTCACAAACATTAAAAATATCAGCAAATTCTATTTTAAGAGGAATACAGGAAATCCAAGCATCATGCCAAAAAAAGGTAGAATTACCAGAATGCACTAACATCTTACATCCTAACTTAAAAAAGTCCAAACAGTTTAATACTTCCTTCCAGAAATGAGATAATCTATTAGACCAACTAAAACCCGACCTCCCTAGAATTTCCCCCCTAGAGTAATAAGCTTTTAAAACTAAATTCTTCCAAGTAGCCACTATATCAGGATTCCTAAATTTCCATAACCAATTAGTAAGTAAGGATGAATTAAAGTTTACAAGGTTAATAATCCCCAATCCCCCGTCCCTCTTAGACTTGCAACACAATTCCCAATTAACTAAACACTTATAACTATTACAATTAAGGTCACCATTCCATAGAAAATTCCTTCTAATTCTATCAATTTTCTTAACAACCCACTTAGGAAAACGATGAACCGTCATCCAATAAGTGGGAATGGCTGATAAGACCGAATTGACTAACACTAATCTGCCCGCTCTAGAAAGAAATCTATTGTTCCAGCTAGATAATCTATTACTAATTTTATCAATAATAAATATCCAATCATCCTTTTTAAGCTTAGAAGGTCTGATTTTAAATCCTAAATAATCAAACGGAAATTTCATAATAGAACAATTTAAGGTATTAGCAACTAAGGGCTCCACATTACAACTATCATTAAGAACCATGACTGCACTCTTATCAAAATTAATTCTAACTCCAGACAACATTTCAAAACAATATAATATAAACTTGAGAGTAATAACATGCTTAGGAAGATGAGACGAAAATAAAAGAATATCATCTGCAAATTGAAGTATAGACAACTCATTATGAAACTCCTCATTCCCCACATGACCTAAGACACCTAGATTCCCAGCCCTCTTGATAATTCTTAAGAAAACATCAACCGCTAGATTAAATAAAAAAGGCGAGAGAGGATCGCCTTGTCTGAGACCTCTCTTAGACTGATTATTTTTACCAATAACTCCATTAACCACTATACTAGAACAACCCGACTTAAGAAGTAACATAATCCAATTTGTCCATCGAACACTAAAACCCCTAGCGAGACAAAGCTCACAGATAAAATCCCAATCAACTGAGTCAAAAGCCTTCTCAAAGTCTAACTTCAAGATGGCGCATGTTAAGTTATTTTTAATACAAACATTAATATACTCCTGTACTGTCGCTACCCCATCCGCAATGTTTCTACCCTTAATAAACGCTGTTTGTGATACATCTATTAGGTCATTCATCTTAGTACTAAGTCTATTAGCAAGAACTTTTGAGATGATCTTTACCGAAACATTAATTAATGAGATAGGTCTGAAATCCTTAAGAGAATTCGCTCCAACTCTCTTATGTATGAGAATTACATTAGCAAAATTAAAATTCCCTAACCTTAGATTACCACTATAAAAATCATTAAAAAGGTTAATAATATCAAACTTTAGAATCTCCCAAAATTGTTTGTAAAAAAGAACTGAAAAACCGTCGGGACCTGGTGCTTTGTCACTAGGCATATCACTAATAGCCTTCCATATCTCATTCTCAGTCAATGGACTATCTAAGCCAGACAAATCAATCCTAGAGGTAGACTGGTAGATATCATTTCATCTAATATCCATCCTTCTTTTAATCTTAGTACCTAAGATCTGCTTGTAATACCTAGTAAAAGCGTCATTAAGGTCCTTCTGGATGGATACTTCTACATCATTGATTAAAATGGAATGGATTAAATTATCACGCCTCCTTTTATTGGCCATACTATGGAAGAATTTCATGTTATTATCACCTTCTTTTAACCATTGTATTCTAGATCTTTGCCTCCACATGACCTCTTCTTTCTCCATGGTCAACTTAAGATCATATCTTAAATTACTAAGTCTATCTCTCTCATTCTTATTAAGAATTCTAATTTCACTAACTTTATCTATATCTAACATTTCACATAAAATCTTATCTTTTTTAATTCTGATATTACCAAATACGAACTTGTTCCATCGATTAAGAAAAAATCTCAACTTTCCTAGTTTAGCAACAAAAATCTTAGCTGAGTTATCTTTATACAAATGATTGAAATAAAACAAGGAACTCCATTTAACCAAGATCAAATTACTAAAACTACTATCTAGTAACCACATCTTTTCAAATTTAAAATTCCTACTTATCATTAAGTTCGAATCACAAGATAAAATAATTGGACAATGATCTGACAATAAAAAAGGTAAACCTTTAACTCTGCATATGGAAAATCTATCCTCAATCACATTATTAATAAAAAATCTATCTAATAGAGCGAAAGAAGGAATATCTCTAACATTGGACCATGTGTACATTCTATTATACATCGGAATCTCTATCAAGTTATTTTCTAATATGAATTTGTTAAATTTCTCCATGGAAGAGAAATCTCCTTCTCTAGGAGCTCTCTCCCCTAAAAATCTGATGACATTGAAATCCCCCCCTACAACCCATTGATTAAAAGAGAGATTACTAAAGTCATTGCATTCTATCCACAACCGTCTTCTCTCTAATTTAGTATGTGGGCCATATACATTAGAAATGCCCAAAAGGGAATTATCTACTGTTGAGGTTAAAATAATATGCAATGAATGCAACATAGGCTGCTCCTGTACGAGTCTATATTGATTGTCTTTCCAACCAATCATAAGCCCACCAGCAGTACCTGTTGCCGGTAGACAAGACCAGTTACGAAAGTAAGACCCTCCTAACCTTCTATAAAAACTAGGATCAGGATCATCTATCTTAGTTTCTTGAAGTAATACAATATCAAGGTGAAAATCTTTAAAAAAATTCCTAACTTTATCGCATTTTCTGGAATCATTTAGACCCCTAATGTTCCAACTGACAATCCTCATCAACCTATAGATGAAGCTCGCTCTAGTTCTCTGCTCCTAATAAAATCAGCATCTAAATCTATGTCAGAAAAAACGAAAGCTGTGTCACTAGCTAACTGAAATAACTGCTCAGTGGAAAGACTACCTAAAGCAAAACAAGAATAATCGCTACCGAGAATAGGAGCAATTCCTGAGCCCGAGTTCGTATTGCTACTACTAGCAACCAAACCCTGGGACCTACCATGAGATGATGCAGTTCTATATCTTAACCTTGCACTGCGTCTAACCTCACCATACCCGCTCTCTGCTCTCCTCCTCCTTCCTCTCCTAAACGGAGTTACCAATTCACCAGTAATAGTTGACCCACCACTATGATCCGGACCGCCAACCGGTATCAATTCACTAAGTTGACCATCACAAACTGGAAAGCTCAAACTGCCTTCTGCATATCCTGTAGATCTAGGCATGACATGTACAAAAGAAAAAACATCATATTCCGGCCTCAGTAACAAAGCTCGAAGACCCACTCCCAACTCCTTCAAAAGCACTATACCATTATCACTAATACTCAACCACCAGAAGCCACCCAATCCCGAACCTACTCCCCATCGCATGCCCCCATCCACGCTCCAAATATAATTACCCATTGTTGCACCCATGCTGACCAAATGATCATGATTTGATCCCCAAGAACGCACTGCATTACAACATGAAGGACTTGATAACCTCCTTCCATACTCCATTAACAGCTATGCCATCATCCGTACCATCCATACATCCATGCAATCCACTCCCCTTCATTATTTTGTTGGTTCGCCTTACTACCTTAAACCTTCCAACTCTAAAGCCTTTTCCGAAAGCATGCACCGACTTTCTAGATTTAACATCCATCAACTCCATGAAGGGAGAAGCACACTCAGTTTCAAAGTTTTCTAACAGAATGAATCTGTTCGAAAGATCTATGCCATCAGCCACATTCCAGTTAGCATCTTCAACCATAACTGCATCTAGACATTCAGACACATCAACCACATCATAACCACCCCTATCAACCACATCCTCTCCATTCATCATCTCCCTAGACCACATCACTTTACTTGACGATGGACTGATGTCATCCAGCACACCCATGCAAAATGAAACTGCGGGATCATATATTATAGGATCCATTCGCCGAGAATCCCAAACAAAACCGACATTTTCTATCAACATTTCATTAAAGAAACTAACTGCATTATCAAACTTGCCCAAACCCTCTTCCAGAACAATCTTATCACAAGACCTTTCTCTCCAATCAGGAACCAAAAGAACATCACTGCCAGAAAGATTTTGAAAAGGAACAGCTCGCCTTTCACAATTTATGATGGTGTTCAATACGTCGAAGTGCTTCAGAATTTCATTTAATAACAAACAAGCTATCCTCTTGTTTCTTACCGCTGATTCCTCATATATCATACGAAATTTCAGGAAATTTTTGCAGAATGAAAGTGCATGTTCCTTTCTGCTTAACTGACTCGGCAACGGAGGAAAAACAACAATATCTTCCAACCTCTTGTACCACAGAATAGTGATGATGATGTCACTTTAATTTGTGCAACTAGTAAATGTCATCATGTTAATAGTATAGACTCTGAGTGGCTTGTAGATACATGTGCTTCATATCATTGTGTTCCTAAAAAGGAGTACTACCAAGCTGGTGACTTTGGTAGTGTTAAATTGGGTAACCAAAGCTCAGCAAGTATTGTTGGGTTAGGTGATATTCGTGTGAAGACCAATGTTGGATGCATACTTACATTGAAAGGTGTACGCCACATTCCGGATCTATGCCTTAATTTATTGTCTGCGTATGTTCTTGATCAAGAAGGTTTTCGACACACCTTTGAATATGGTAAGAGGAAATTATCCAAGGGATCTATGATAGTTGCTCGGGGTGAGTTGTGTTGCTCTTTGTACAAAACATACTTGACTGTATGTTATGGTGAGCTAAATGCGGTTGAAGAAAAAGATTCACTTAATATGTGGCACCAAAGAATTGGACATATGAGTGAAAAGGGTTTAAAATGTCTAGCAGGTAAATCTTTAATTCATGCTAATATTTCATTTTCTCTTGACCCTTGTGATCATTGCTTAGCAGGAAAACAATATAGAGCTTCTTTTGCAAGAAAGTCTACAAGAAAGCAAGCTAAGTTAGAGCTTGTACATTCTGATGTTTGCGGTCCTATTAAGTTGGAATCTAATGGTGGAAACAAATATTTTGTTACTTTCATTGATGATGCTACTAGAAAAACTTGGATTTACATACTGAAAGCCAAAAGCCAAGTGTTTGAAACATTTCAAAATTTTCATGCAATGGTAGAAAGAGAAACAGAAAGAAAATTAAAGTGCCTTCGTTCTGACAATGGTGGTGAGTATACCTCACATGAAAGAGTTATTGTTCACAACATGGTATTCGACATGTCAAGACAGTTCTAGGCACTCCACAACATATCGGCGTAGCCGAAAGGATGAACATAACCTTTGTAGAGAAGGTGAGATGTATGGTGAAGATGTCCGATCTACCGAAGTCATTATGGGCTGAGGCGGTGAATACTGCAGTTTATTTGATTAATCGTTTTCCATCTATTCCATTCGGTCTTGGCATACCGGAGAGAGCATGGAAGCGTAGTGATCCTACATATTCACATCTTAGAGTCTTTGGATGTAAGACATACATGCATGTGCCAAAATATCAAAGATCAAAGCTGAATTTCAAGACCACTCCATGTGTGTTTTTTGGCTATGGCGATGAAGAGTATGGATTTACGCTTTATGATCCCAAAAAGAAAAAGGTAGTAAGAAGAAGAGATGTAGTATCACTACAAGAAAAAGCTGATTTTGCAGCGGCAAAATCCGCTGCTAATCTGTCGCTATATTGCTTTTAGCGACGGATTTCATGTAAATCATGGTAGTCGGTAAAACCCATGACGGTAATTGTGTTAAAATTTTGCGACGGATATTGGCGTGAATTTACTGACAATTTTCCATTATCACACTAAATATATAATAAAAAAATAATTTTATTTATTAATTTTAATTTAATTTAATTTAATTTATTTTATTTACCGACTGTTTACCGACAAAAAGAAAATTTACAATAAATTATTATTTATTAAAAACATTGGTAAACTCTTGCTAATTGGCTAGAGATTAGCGATGGATAATAAACGATAGTAAACCCATTTTGACGGTAATCTATCACTATTCCCTTTCTGATCTGCTAATAAACATTCAACCTATTTTTCACTTTCAGCTTTACCAACTGTAATCATTCAACCGTGAATACTAAAATAAATAGCATAACCAAAAAACAACGATAAATTCGCCAAACATATACAAATAAAGTTGTATCATACGCAATAATATTAATATCAAAAAAGAACATAACATTATCTCACATACAAACATACCCTAGATACAAACATAACATTAAACATGTCCCACATACAAACATGTGTGTTCAACTTGATATACCATCTCCACTACCTCACAACCCAACAGAACTTGTAAAATAAACAACATGCTACTGTACACAACCTACAAGAAGTTCACATGCAACCTACCTTCTATTTCATAAGTGTTGCATGGTGCTCAATTTTGCAGCTGGGTCTGTTGGGCCTGTCGACAATGGTAGCCAATGGATGAATTACGCATTAAATTCTTTGCTATCTATGAACATGGTAGTGGCTCTCCTAGTAGCATTTGTTCTTGACAATACAGTTCCTGGAAGCAAAGAAGAAAGAGGGATTTATATATGGTCCAATTCAAGTAATATAAACATGGACTCGACCGCTCTTGATAATTACAGGTTGCCAAAGAGAATGCTTCTTCAGGTGGGCTAAGTGGGTTGGTTCCTTATTAAAAGAGATTTTTTTATATTAAAACATTGTATAATTTGTATATTCATTTTTATATGGGCTAAACTCGTCCATTTGTTTGTACTTTTAATTGACTGTTGACCGTTAGCATTGATGTAGGAGGAAAAATAAAATATATAATGTGAAGAATAGAGAACAATCCACTGAAAGTCAAATATAGTCACTCAGTGCGGCTTATATGTTGTATGGTTCTATCGCTGCATCAAAAAAAAGAAAGAAAAAAAAGAAAGAAAATAGTGCTTTTATTAGCTTCTTGCTTTTTTTTAAAGAGCCGATGGTGTTGTAGAACCGAAATACTCTAATCATGTTGAAACATATTGAATGCAGGAACTTAATGATGGTGTTAAATAACAAACCTGTTGGCAAGGGAAAATAGGTGAGGAGCATCTGCCAATAGCATCAAATGATAACTCTTTATCCGATTCAATATTGTCTTCTTTTTTTGCAAAAGAATTCAACCAAAGATGTGATCAGTAGGGTGATTTAGGCAAAAAAAATATGTAAAGACTATGTTGAAACTAAATAGCATACTACACAGAGCATGCCAATTTTGAATGTATACTGAAGAAAAGTGATGACCAAGAAGAATGCATAATATATATTTGATATGCTACACCTCATACTGCAGGTTAACAAAGCAGTCATCATTGTAGGTGTAAAGTGAGTTGATCTTAAAAAAGCATATACCATTTGATACATAATAAATACATTACTTTGGCAATTTCTCAGTTTAATAGTTTAACGGATGTAAGGTGGGTGAACCAATGCATTATCCCATGCTAACTACTGCATTGCTTCATCTGGAATCGCAAATTGATATTAATTGCATAACTAATATACCATGCGATGAAAAAAAATCAATAAATATAAAAAATGAAGTACTGTAAGCAATGGTCATAAAAAAGAGAGAAGAAAAACAAATATACTTTACATAAACAGGGAAAGAGCAAGCCCAGAAGTTCAAAATTAAAAGCATGTCCTTATCGCACTTGGAATTTCCAAGTCATTTTTAGTAGGCAACATCTGTTTATTGACAAGTTTAAAAGGTTGATGCACTTTTAGGAACATTGAGCAGGTTATATGTCATTAAACATAACTTTTAGCCATAAACATTAACTGCCAAGTGTTTTAGCTTGCATTTTGAATGCACCAAAATTTTATGCATTTAGAAATTTAAATACTTCATTTAGAAATTTATTTACTGTACAAATATATATTAAATGGTACACAAGTTGTATGAGTCGGTATCAATATTTATTTACTACAAAAAGAAGACATAATTGAAAGTATGGCCATGTAGTAGAAGAGATTGAGATCTGAAAAAAGCATAAATTTGATTGTGCTTTATCTATCACCTAAAGATGACCTTGAAGAAATTCCACCCACTTTCATGATGAGTAAAAGAAGTTAAAAACTTTACAGGCACAGTGGCTTTTCAAGTGTTATCAATCCCAAATCAGAAAGAAAGTTTTAAATTTAGCAGTTATGATTAACAAATATAAGCCCTTTAGAGCAACTAAAAATAAAACCATTGGAAACAAACCTTTCCTCACAGTGAGCTTGCTATGAAGTTGATTGACAACAGATAGGCAGAACTGTGCATATCGATTCCACCCATACTGCAATTATGCTGAATCAGCAACATCCAAGTACATAGACAAATGATCCACATTGCTTCCTTTTGGAAATACTAGAACCGGCCTATTGAGATACAAAATAATAAATATATTATAGCTTAGCTTATCCTTTATACTTATTGTTATGCATAAAGCAATATCTATGTACACATACCATTTGAATCCTCCAACAGTGAACACTTCAGAATATAGCATTTGGTGTTCAATCTCGAGAAATTCTCGATTGTCCAAGTAAATCTTGATGTAGGAGGGTCTTCTACTTGCTGATTCTCTGGAGTACCAGCAGTTTCTGCTTGCGCCACTACAAAAAAAAACACATGAATTATAAATTTAATCATCTACCGAAATCGTTTGAACGTATTAGATGATCCAAGCTGGCTTGGGATTGCAGATAGCAATTGTAGTTCAAACTTATCTCAAATCGATCTCTACACCTACTTATCTCAAATCGGTCTCTACACAATTTTTTTTTAAATTAGTACACTTTTTATTAACTTGCATAAAGTATATAACAAAGTTAGCGTACTAACCGGATACAACAAAAGAAAACATGCATAAACAAAGAAAAGAAAGTAAATTAGTATAAATACATGAGATAGAAGAGATAGACCCATGATAAAGTCAACATCTCGAAAACCACAAGTGAGATCTCGCTGCACTTTTGCATACAAAAGGAACTACACTATTCCTTTATGCTTCCCGGATATTGCTCATAAGTTATGCCACGTTTTGTAACTTGCCAACTCAGCATATTTTCCTCGGTTATGACCACGTTTTGTAACTTGGCAATGCACATTGCGATTGGTAGCTTCTCTGAACCTAAAATTTTGTGCTTTAACCACACGTTCATACAGCAAGTCAAATTATTTGAAGTAAATACACCATTTTAGGCACCCACATTCTTTAGTATGTGAGCAACCTTCCCGAATGCAACTAATACATAATTCAGATGAATCCGCATCATCGATATTGGTTATCATAACTGCTTCTTTTCCTAAGCCATACCTAAGAACCCAATAATATTAATGTAAACAATTTCTAAATCCTGTTTAACAAACTCATAATTTGGTACACGGTTTGATCAACAGTTTTAGAACTTGAAGCATAACGGGATGACTTCTTCAATAGATCAGCGTATAATTGATTTCTTGAATAGATCAACAAATAATTGAACCAGTTTTGCCTTCGAAATTTTGTACTTGAAAATACCATTTAAAATGCAGTTATAAGACTAACCAGAAAAATTATCCCCACGTTTGAACATCCAGTATGTACTTATCTTGTAACACCCCACTCCCGCTATGATCACTCACTAAGGGAATGCCATAGCATCGGTGGAGTATTTTAGTGAATATAGAACAGAAAAATTACAACAAGACAGATATAAATAGTACTTGAAATTTTAAAACATCATCTCATAACAGCGGAAGTAAAACATGTCTGGTTACATCATAAAACCACAATAAAGGTCAAGTACAATATCCATCAAAATAAAGAAGTACATAATCCCACTCTCATACAATAGCCAAACAAAAGAAAAGATAACTGGATAACTGGAGCTTTACATCTATCCAAGCTCCTAAAGACTGGAACAGCAATCCGATCAAGCTCCACTACTGCTAGGATCCACCGTAGGACCTGAGGGTTGGGAAAAAGATAAAAACAACAGGGTCAGACATAAGTCTGAGCGAGTCCTATAACTTTAACAATACAATCGTTAAAGTAACCAGAGAAGACATAAACTGATATACGGTAACATATAGGGATGAATGGCTACCCTAAGCAGTCAACTAAACGAAGATAAAGGATAAAGACGCATCTACCCTCCCTAAGGTAAATTACTAAACTGCACCACACCAGTCGTTCCTAACTTAAAGGTTGATCCCACCCAAGGACTTATAAAATTTACTAATTAGTACCTGCGTACCCCTAGGTGACCAAGTAGGCGCCACGGGGCCCTACAATCCACTAGGTGTACACACTACTTCCCATTCGATCGGCTCCCTAACGTAGATACCCGTGCTGGCCCCACCGTGGGATGTATCATTCCCCAATGTGGCAACCTGATGAAACTAAAGGTGCACGGCTTATATCTACTCGATGCAACAACGGCTTACCTACCAGCCCGGGCCCACTCACGCATATGAAGCCCGTTGGACTTGCGTTGCCACCGCTAACCCGTTTGCCTCTTACAGTCAAGCCCAGTATGCGTGTCCCGTCCTCGACATGGGTCGAGCCCACAAAGATACGTATGGGTTACTGGTTGAAATGGGCCTCCACAAGCTACCCACCTAAGCTTGTCCCTTTTTCTAGTATATCCCACTTAATCCTTTAATCATGTTTTAATTACATGTTCTATTTTGGTTAAGTATTCTAATCGTATTTTCTATTGCCACCCAAGGCAACCACTAGATTTTCTCATGCCACCCGAGGCACCCACTTAACCCCTCATGTCCCTCTACATGCTAATGTGGTTAAGTGTTTCTTAATTAATTAATTAAGAACGTAACCTTTGTAAAGACCTCTCACATTAGACTGTCTTTTATGACCGCTGGTTAAGCCGGTTGGGTCCGGGCAGCCTTATGTCATAACAGAGTCTAACCTCGTGTCTTTACATTAATTACGTATTTAGTTTGTGCCTAAGACCTCTCACATTGGGCTAACATTTGTAGCAACTGGTTAAGCCGGTTGGGTCCGGGCAGTTTTACGCTACAACTGAGTCCAACCTCGTGTCTTAGTCAATTAATTACACCTAATTAATCACCCTCATAATTTTATATTAATTATCCCTAATTAATCAAGTTTTCTTAACATGGGTAGACCTAACTTAATAGGTAAATTCCCATGGGGTAGACCTAACTCAATAGGTAAATTCCCAACACATAGTATGGGTACACCTAACCAAATAGGCAAATTCCCATACTATGTTTATTTATTTTGTGTTATGCATAATTATATTAATTTCACACAATCTTATTAACTTATGCATTTAATTACCCCATCGTTCCCACGTAATTTCGTTCATGATATAACACATATAAAAGGTGTCAACTTGCATATGAATGAACATGTTTCAAAGGTGCCATCTTGCATATTAACAAACACATAACTTGCATATGAACTTGCATAACATGTCACATAACTTGCATATAATATGTCACATAACTTACATATTCATTTTGCATAACAAACTTGCATATTAGCTTATAGACTTGCATAATGTGTCATCATGAACTTGCATATTAATAAACATGTAACTTGCATATTTACATACATGTAACTCGCATATTAACAAACATGTAACTTGCATATAAAGAAACATGTAACTTGCATATTTACATACATGTAACTTGCATATTAACAAACATGTAACTTGCATATTAACAAACATGTAACTTGCATATTTACATACATGTAACTTGCATATTAACAAACATGTAACTTGCATATTAACAAACATGTAACTTGCATAGCATATTACCATGAACTTGCATAACATGCATATGATTACATAGCCCACAACTTGCATATTTAGCATCATGCAAACATAACATACATCATATTAAACTTGCATAAGCTTACATACTCAACATGCATAAACATAAGATTAATGCTAACATCATATCATATGATTCAAAGCTCATTAACCCACATACAAAACCATAAATCTCATCACATCTCATCTAATTAGTTTACCAAAAGATCATCAAAGTGATAGAAACTCACAACTAGCAACTTTGAACACCAAATGAAGAAGATTAAGATGCTAAGAAGGGATTAGAAGTTGATTAGAGAGTGATTAGTATGCAACCCTCTTCATAAAATTAGTGGAGGCCATGAGAGCTAGCATTTTGCCATGGTTTAGTCACTAGGTTTAATTATGAATGAATTAGGGTAGGTTAGGGTCTTATTTATAGATTAGGCAAGTGTTTTAGGCCATAGGATTAACCCTAGATTCAATCCAAGCCATCAAAGCATGTCTTGGGGAAGAAGTCAAGTGTAGGAACCATCTAGGGCCTTTAGATTAAAGATGGACCATGAGAACCATTCAAATGCAAAATCTGCACTTGAGCGAATCGGCCCACGGGTTGACAGCCAAACACCCTGGATTAACCCCTAGTCGACCCAGCGGGCTCGGGTCGACTTCAAAAATCGGCCGGTTCGGTTATTCCCCTCTCCCAATTCGCTGTTTTGAGCATTTTTGCATATTTATTTATTAAATTTTCAATTATATATATATATATATATATCAATATATATATATATATATATATATATATATATATATATATATCTACACAACCCATTTCACTTAATTAAGTATACTTTAATTTGGGAATTTTCGTGAAACTTCGCGAGGCCATATCTTGGTCATACGGACTCCGATTTTCGAAAACTCGGACTCTATTTCGCGTATTTTTCCGAGACGAACACAATGGCATAGCCCGTTTCCCTTGATTCCCATTTTAGAATTAAATTCTGCCTCGATTTATGTTATTACAGGTTATTGAAAATACGGGTTGTTACATTCTCCCCTCCTTAAAGGATTTCGTCCCCGAAATCTTCAAGTTAGGAAGAACGTATCCTACCATCCAATCATCCATCTACTCAAAGCATCATCCACGAGCAATCATTGTCCTTACAAGATTCTAAATGCTGGATGGATATATGCAAAAGTGTGTGTATATGTACTTACCTAATGCAAAAATCAGGCGGTTACTGATACAGTAAACCTCCTTAATGCAAACCATGATAGTGCCATGCATCCAATATGTATGCGAAACCCTATTGACACATACAAATTTCTACATGCGTGCACAACCATACACAAAAATGCATCATCCATATGATAACACAGCCATGATACATCCATCAATCTAACTACCACATCCATTTATGCAATATGCAACATGAAGTGACTGAGCCGATCTAGTGCCTAATGTGTGTGTATATGCATCCACGAGCAACCACTAGCAAACAATTGCATCCATATGCATCCATCAACCATAACATGTTTCAAACACATGTCTCAACCATAGGTTTTACCCTATCTAAAGGTCATAGGTATTAGCGAGAGGATATACTAAAGATAAGATAAGTACTAGACAAGCAATAAAGGAGAAGTTAAAAGACATACTCTCAAAAAGAAATGGATACAAAGAACGCATCTTTGCTTCCGTCTCCCAAGTAGCATTGCTTTCGTCATCTCCCCATTGCACTTTAACTAGCTGAACTTCTCTGTTCCTCAACTTCCTAGTTTCTGACCCAAGGATGCGAGTAGGAGCTCGTCGAATCGTCGCATCACGCTCTACCTCTACATCTCTAAGCAAGCTCGGCTCTACCACCTCCGCGGTCTCATGTAAGCACTTCCTCAAATGTGATACATGGAATACATCATGAACACCACTAAGTCTGTCGGGCAACTCCACCCTATATGCCATCCGTCCAATCCTTTCCTTAATAGGAAACGGCCCAACAAATCTCGGTGCTAACTTCCCTACGGACCCAAAGCGAACAACATTTCTCAATGGAGATACTTTGAAAAAAACCATGTCCCCAACCTCAAACTCAAGATCCGTCCTTCTCCGATCCGCATAAGATTTCTGTCTATCTTGCGCTGCTTTCATCCTTTTTCGAATTAAATCAATCTTCTCTGAAGTCTCTCTAACCATATCCGGCCCAAGCAAGATCTTATCCGTAGACTCCCACCAACATGTAGGAGATCGACAAGGCCTTCCATAAAGAGCTTCGAAAGGAGCCATACCAATACTGGACTGAAAGCTGTTATTATATGCGAACTCCACCAAAGGAAGATGTTCTTCCCATGTACCTCCAAAATCCAAGATACAAAGCCTCAAAAGATCTTCTAAGATACGGTTCACCCTCTCGGTCTGACCGTCCGTCTGAGGATGATATGCGGTGCTCAAACACAACTGAGTCCCTACCGCCTCTTGCAAACTTCTCCAAAACTCACTAGTGAAGATAGGATCTCGATCACTCACAATGCTGGATGGTACGCCATGCAATCTAACAATCTCCCTAACATAGACTGAAGCAAGCCATGGAGCGGTCCTCTTACTCTTTACGGGTATAAAATGGGCACTCTTTGTAAGTCTGTCTACCACAACCCAAATTCCCGTATTGCCCTTCCTCGATCTCGGTAACCCGTCGATGAAATCCATCGAGACACTATCCCACTTCCACTGTGGAACTTCCAATGGGTGTAGCAACCCACCGGGTTTCCTTTGCTCCACTTTAACTTGTTGGCACACTAAGCATCTAGCCACATACTCGGCCACATCTTTCTTCATACCGGCCCAAAAGAAAACTCTCTTCATGTCTTGGTACATTTTGTCTCCACCGGGATGAATAGTCATTCTTGAACGATGTGCATCATCCAAAATAGCCTTCTTCAAACCCTCATCTTGCGGTACACAAAGTCTACCGTCTCTATGCAACCATCCCTTATCATCTATGGTGTATCTACCCAAATGGCTGGACGACTCCCCTCTTATAAGCTTCTCTACCAACACAACCAACTGTGGGTCGTCTCGCTGAGCCTCGCCAATCCGTCTCAAAAGAGTAGGTCTAACCTCCAAGGATGCCAACAAACCAGGTACAAAATCAACAGAAGGTCTGAAGTCAAACAAAGAAAGAAACTCCAAGCTTCGTCGTTCCACGAACAATGGACTCAAAGATAGCCTTTTTCTACTTAAGGCGTCTGCCACCACGTTACCCTTACCAGGGGTATACGCTATCTCGAAATCATAGGATGCTAAGAACTCCATCCACCTTTGCTGTCTTAAGTTTAAATCCTTCTGAGAGAATAAGTACTTCAATGATTTATGGTCGGTGAACAACTCGAATCTCTCACCAAGAAGATAATGGCGCCAAGACTTAAGTGCGAAAACAATCGCGGCCAACTCTAGATCATGGGTAGGGTAATTCTTCTCATGCACTCTCAATTGTCTCCCTCCATAGGCTATTACCCTTCCCTCCTGCATCAAGACTGCGCCTAATCCTGTTCCACAAGCATCGGTATAAACAACAAACGGCTTACTCCCATCTGGAAGCACTAAAACTGGAGCGGTGGTCAAAGCTCTCTTTAACCGTCGGAAAGCATCATCACAATCTACATCCCATGAGAAAACCAGATTCTTCTTCGTCAAGCGGGTTAATGGGGCTGATATCTTCGCGAAGTCTTTGATGAACTTCCTATAATATCCTGCCAACCCCAAGAAACTTCTTACCTCGGTAGCATTTCTAGGAACTTTCCAATCCTGGATAGATACTATCTTTGCGGGATCCACAGCTATCCCTTCCTTAGAGACCACATGCCCTAAGAATCGCACTTCTCTTCTCCAAAAATGGCATTTAGAGAATTTAGCTTTAAGACTATGCGCTCGAAGAGTCTCCAACACTTCCTTGAGATGTAAGGCATGCTCTTCTTCATTCTTGGAAAAGACCAAGATGTCATCCACAAAAACTACTACAAACTTATTCAGATACTCTCTGAACACTCTACTCATGAGATCAACAAAGTATGCGGGGGCGTTTGTCAACCCAAATGGCATCACTAGCCACTCATAAAAACCATCCGGAGTCCGGAAAGCAGTCTTCTCTATACTGTCCTCCGCCACTCTTAACTGATGAAACCCTGTAGCTAAGTCCATCTGCGAAAATACTGACGCGCCAACCAACTGATCAAAGAGATCATCTATCCTCGGTAATGGGTGTCTATTCTTCTTCGTGAGCTTATTAAGTTCCCTATAATCCACACAAAGTCTGAGGGACCCATCCGCCTTCGTGGCAAACACTACTGGAGCTCCCCACTCCGATATACTTCGCCTTATGAACCCCTTCTCAAGCAACTCCCCTACTTGCTTATGAAGTTCTCTTCTCTCACGAGGAGCCATGTGGCGTACTGGCAAAGACACTGGTTTGGCATTATCCACCAAATAAATTCGGAAATCTATCTCCCGCTTCGGAGGCAAACCCTTTACTTCTTCAAACACATCCGGATATTCCCGGACTACTCTGACAGAACACAAACTTTCGACCGAAGCATCGAGCGATTCAAGATAACTTAGCAAAACAGATTCCATGGGATTGCAAGAGATCTCGAGAGTGTTACCCAAGCGGGTCATGAGCCTGACAACTCTCCTTTCGCAATCAAGAACGGCACCATTACTGGATAACCAGTCCATGCCCAAGATCAACCCATAGCCCGTGAAGCCCAATACAAAAGCATCACATCTAAACTCAACGCTAAGTATAGAAATCTTCAAACCCAAACATATCATAGACAGATATATGGAGCCCCCAATTGGGTTTGAGACAACCAAGGGATCATCAACTAGACTGGTGTCTAAGTGCAGTGACTCAACTAACGATGATGAGATAAAAGAATGCGATGCGCCAGAGTCAAACAAAGTACGAACTGGATGATCAAACAGAAAAACCAGACTTTCAACGGAAATAGTTCTACCTCTCTGCTGAATCGGTGGAACTGAGAGAACCTGAACTTGCCCCCCTGACTGAGGTGGTGCTATAAGAGCTTGCACCTGGCCTCCTGAGGTAGACCCCGTCTTCTGCCCCTTCTTTGGGCAGTTTTTCACAAGATGCCCTGCTTCACCACAATGAAAGCAACCGGTCTTCTTCTTTTTGCGACAATCCTTACTGAGGTGTCCTGGTGTTCCACAATTGAAGCACTTCTTCTTCGTCTTCTTTTTGTCACCATTGCCTTTTCCGCCCTTGCCTTGTTGTTGCTGTTGCGGTTTCTTCTGATCCCCCTTTTTCTCTGGTGCCTTAGAATTCTTATCATCCTCATGCATAAGTGCCATGTAGACAAGCTTCTCAAAAGTGGCCCCCATAGGAATGTGAGTCATAGCTATTCCTTGCAATGGTTCGTTCAAGCCTCTAACGAACCTCAAAGCCTTCTTCTCCGGTGTATTCACCAACTCTATGCCAAACCTTGCTAATTGATTGAATTTGTTGACATATTCTTTCACCGTGAGATTCCCTTGCTTCAAATTCAAGAACTTCTCCATAAACAGATTCTCTTCCGCCCTTGAGAGAAACTTAGCCCCAAACCTTTGCTTAAAATCTGCCCAAGAGTCAACAGGGCGTTCTCCATTAGTGACCTCCCACCAGAATGAGGCCTCTCCCTTCATTAACCAAGCCGCCAACTTGACTTTCTTTCCCTCTTCCACTTCAAAGATATCTAGCAACTCTTCCACTTCCTTAAGCCAATCTCTAGCCTCTACGAAAGTCTCTGAACCAAGAAAAGGTTTTCCTCCTATAGCCTTGAACTCCTTGCAAACCTTAGCAAAATTATCCACTCTAGGCTGAGGAGGAGGAGCGGTTGTCTCTGGTGTAGTAGCATTGGCCGGACCCGCAGCCGCGGCCCTAGCCTCTTGCAACCTCCTATACCATAGTGGTATAACTAAACCCTCCGGGATGTTAAGATCTTCAGCCATGCTGAAACGAAAGAGGAAAGATTCAAAAAGGAGATTCCGAAAGATAAAGATATGGCTATTGGGGATTATGCTTTTCTTTTTCAAAAACTTTTTCTCTTAGAAGACATGCTTTTAAAAATCCTTTCTTCGAAAATACTCTTAGAAAGTAGTTTTTCTCAAAAATTTTATCTGTTCTGGTAACCTTAAGCTCTGATACCACGTGTAACACCCCACTCCCGCTATGATCACTCACTAAGGGAATGCCATAGCATCGGTGGAGTATTTTAGTGAATATAGAACAGAAAAATTACAACAAGACAGATATAAATAGTACTTGAAATTTTAAAACATCATCTCATAACAGCGGAAGTAAAACATGTCTGGTTACATCATAAAACCACAATAAAGGTCAAGTACAATATCCATCAAAATAAAGAAGTACATAATCCCACTCTCATACAATAGCCAAACAAAAGAAAAGATAACTGGATAACTGGAGCTTTACATCTATCCAAGCTCCTAAAGACTGGAACAGCAATCCGATCAAGCTCCACTACTGCTAGGATCCACCGTAGGACCTGAGGGTTGGGAAAAAGATAAAAACAACAGGGTCAGACATAAGTCTGAGCGAGTCCTATAACTTTAACAATACAATCGTTAAAGTAACCAGAGAAGACATAAACTGATATACGGTAACATATAGGGATGAATGGCTACCCTAAGCAGTCAACTAAACGAAGATAAAGGATAAAGACGCATCTACCCTCCCTAAGGTAAATTACTAAACTGCACCACACCAGTCGTTCCTAACTTAAAGGTTGATCCCACCCAAGGACTTATAAAATTTACTAATTAGTACCTGCGTACCCCTAGGTGACCAAGTAGGCGCCACGGGGCCCTACAATCCACTAGGTGTACACACTACTTCCCATTCGATCGGCTCCCTAACGTAGATACCCGTGCTGGCCCCACCGTGGGATGTATCATTCCCCAATGTGGCAACCTGATGAAACTAAAGGTGCACGGCTTATATCTACTCGATGCAACAACGGCTTACCTACCAGCCCGGGCCCACTCACGCATATGAAGCCCGTTGGACTTGCGTTGCCACCGCTAACCCGTTTGCCTCTTACAGTCAAGCCCAGTATGCGTGTCCCGTCCTCGACATGGGTCGAGCCCACAAAGATACGTATGGGTTACTGGTTGAAATGGGCCTCCACAAGCTACCCACCTAAGCTTGTCCCTTTTTCTAGTATATCCCACTTAATCCTTTAATCATGTTTTAATTACATGTTCTATTTTGGTTAAGTATTCTAATCGTATTTTCTATTGCCACCCAAGGCAACCACTAGATTTTCTCATGCCACCCGAGGCACCCACTTAACCCCTCATGTCCCTCTACATGCTAATGTGGTTAAGTGTTTCTTAATTAATTAATTAAGAACGTAACCTTTGTAAAGACCTCTCACATTAGACTGTCTTTTATGACCGCTGGTTAAGCCGGTTGGGTCCGGGCAGCCTTATGTCATAACAGAGTCTAACCTCGTGTCTTTACATTAATTACGTATTTAGTTTGTGCCTAAGACCTCTCACATTGGGATAACATTTGTAGCAACTGGTTAAGCCGGTTGGGTCCGGGCAGTTTTACGCTACAACTGAGTCCAACCTCGTGTCTTAGTCAATTAATTACACCTAATTAATCACCCTCATAATTTTATATTAATTATCCCTAATTAATCAAGTTTTCTTAACATGGGTAGACCTAACTTAATAGGTAAATTCCCATGGGGTAGACCTAACTCAATAGGTAAATTCCCAACACATAGTATGGGTACACCTAACCAAATAGGCAAATTCCCATACTATGTTTATTTATTTTGTGTTATGCATAATTATATTAATTTCACACAATCTTATTAACTTATGCATTTAATTACCCCATCGTTCCCACGTAATTTCGTTCATGATATAACACATATAAAAGGTGTCAACTTGCATATGAATGAACATGTTTCAAAGGTGCCATCTTGCATATTAACAAACACATAACTTGCATATGAACTTGCATAACATGTCACATAACTTGCATATAATATGTCACATAACTTACATATTCATTTTGCATAACAAACTTGCATATTAGCTTATAGACTTGCATAATGTGTCATCATGAACTTGCATATTAATAAACATGTAACTTGCATATTTACATACATGTAACTCGCATATTAACAAACATGTAACTTGCATATAAAGAAACATGTAACTTGCATATTTACATACATGTAACTTGCATATTAACAAACATGTAACTTGCATATTAACAAACATGTAACTTGCATATTTACATACATGTAACTTGCATATTAACAAACATGTAACTTGCATATTAACAAACATGTAACTTGCATAGCATATTACCATGAACTTGCATAACATGCATATGATTACATAGCCCACAACTTGCATATTTAGCATCATGCAAACATAACATACATCATATTAAACTTGCATAAGCTTACATACTCAACATGCATAAACATAAGATTAATGCTAACATCATATCATATGATTCAAAGCTCATTAACCCACATACAAAACCATAAATCTCATCACATCTCATCTAATTAGTTTACCAAAAGATCATCAAAGTGATAGAAACTCACAACTAGCAACTTTGAACACCAAATGAAGAAGATTAAGATGCTAAGAAGGGATTAGAAGTTGATTAGAGAGTGATTAGTATGCAACCCTCTTCATAAAATTAGTGGAGGCCATGAGAGCTAGCATTTTGCCATGGTTTAGTCACTAGGTTTAATTATGAATGAATTAGGGTAGGTTAGGGTCTTATTTATAGATTAGGCAAGTGTTTTAGGCCATAGGATTAACCCTAGATTCAATCCAAGCCATCAAAGCATGTCTTGGGGAAGAAGTCAAGTGTAGGAACCATCTAGGGCCTTTAGATTAAAGATGGACCATGAGAACCATTCAAATGCAAAATCTGCACTTGAGCGAATCGGCCCACGGGTTGACAGCCAAACACCCTGGATTAACCCCTAGTCGACCCAGCGGGCTCGGGTCGACTTCAAAAATCGGCCGGTTCGGTTATTCCCCTCTCCCAATTCGCTGTTTTGAGCATTTTTGCATATTTATTTATTAAATTTTCAATTATATATATATATATATCAATATATATATATATATATATATATCTACACAACCCATTTCACTTAATTAAGTATACTTTAATTTGGGAATTTTCGTGAAACTTCGCGAGGCCATATCTTGGTCATACGGACTCCGATTTTCGAAAACTCGGACTCTATTTCGCGTATTTTTCCGAGACGAACACAATGGCATAGCCCGTTTCCCTTGATTCCCATTTTAGAATTAAATTCTGCCTCGATTTATGTTATTACAGGTTATTGAAAATACGGGTTGTTACATATCTCAGTTCCATCTTCCTTGTTAGGTGAATAATATAGCAGTGAGAATTTCGAATATGCGTTCAACCGTATTCAGTAACATATGGAAAATCATCAGTAATGGTCATAGTGTTGCTCCACTATTATCTAATTAGTCATTGACAGTGAAAACCAATTAAATCCATCCAAATTTGAAAAGATCATAATGTTAAGGTGAAATCAATTTGCTGTGTTGAGGAACGATCCTCGTAAAATCGATTTATGGTTTATCCAATATAATAAACCCGAATTCTTAAAATATAAAGACCAGTGGTGAGATTTATACCCATGTTAGATCGGAAAGGGAGCACAACGTTTGCAGAGCTCGGATGAGAATTGGGGAATCGCTTTAGAATTGAAACACCAAAATCTCTGATGGCAAGCGAAACTTGCAAATCTTATGCAATCGATCTTCTGAAAATATGACTTAGGGTTCAATTTTTGCAAATCAACCGGTGTCATATGGGAGATTAAAATAGAGGATGGTTTGTTTTTGTTGAGGCTAATCAGCGCTTTTAGGAAGGAGAAATCCTGTAATCGTGAGTTGAATCTGGTAGAGTTGAATCGTGAGTGGAATCTGGTGACCGAATTAGAGGAAGTGAATTGGTGATTTCTCTTTTTTGTTTCGTGAATTTGGCTGAATGCGAAGAAAATGAGGCGACTGTTAGAATAAAATTTAGATCTAGGGTTCATATAATTGAACGGTTGGATCTAAAAATCTGATGGATAAGAATAATAAAGTTGGTTAAAATAATGTGTATTGTATCCAAAAAGGTTTTAAATATGGTTTATTGATAATTTAGAGGACAGATCCAAATATTTAAAAAATTGAAGCCAATATTATTGTTACTTAAAAACTAAATATCAAAAAGGGGTTATAAGAAAAAAGTTATCTAGAGCATATCTACAATATAACGTTTATATTTTTATAATTTTGAAATTACTTTAACATTTTTGAAATTATGAATAATGTATCAAATGTTGGTTTATAATTTTTTTTAATTAATTTAAAGCTTTTTTACCAATTCCTTGGAATTATATAGATATATATTCTATTAAACATTATTATTTTAATTATTAACTATAATTTATGTAGTTAATAATTAACTAACTTACAAATTATTTATTGATAATTATTCATTATAATAAATTAGGAATATTAATTATATAAGTTATCATTTATAAATTGTTAGATTCCTGTATTTCGTGGATGATGATAGCAAATGGGGGTTAAGGGTTTATTTTGCGATGGTTTATTTTCATACGGGCGTAACCGGTAATTTTTAATCAACGATAAGCTATTACGTATGGTGAATTAAAACCGTACACAAACAAGCAGCCGTTATAGGAATATGTTACAACTGTTGCGCAAAAATATAAAAAATAAGTATCAACTATAATTATAAAATATAAGTATCAACTATAATTATCAACTGTAACTATTAAATACAATTATTTAAAATTAATTATTGAGTGCTAGATATAATTTCTAAGTATTAAATTTTATTATTAATGATTAAATAATTATTATAATAAATTGATATTTTCATTATTTAGGATAATAAATATAAAAGAACAATTTAAAATTTTAAGATTTAGCGTAAAATATACTGGCATACTGACTGAAATTTGTGATGAAAACAGAGAACTTAATTAAGAATTTAGTAATTTCATCGGGTATGAGCAAAGATTATTTTACTAATTCTAAATAAGCATTTATTATAAGTTATTTAATATAGAATGTAAATTATTATTTATTACTACTTATAAATCATTAATAGAACAAACTGATTATTAATACCGTCGGTAATCTGCTTGTATTTGCAGCGGAAAATAGCGACAGAAATTTTCCATCGGTAATATGACGCAATTTGCGACGGATTAGTGAGGGATGACAGAATACGACGGTAATAAATAAAAGAAAAAATGTTTAAAAATACAAAAAACTATCCCTTGCAAATCACATGGAAATCCGTCGCAAATTAGCGACGGAAAATTCCGCTTCTAAAAATTTGACGCTAATTCCGTGTTTTCTTGTAGTGTATTTTTTTAGCATGGAAAAAGGGGCAGAACTTTTGAGTGCAAGGTGTCATACTAGCTCAAATTCTTTTATTGATACTACTGATGTATTTTCGAGTCCTACTTCTATTTCTTTTGAACAGCCAACACATGATGATTTTCATGCAACACATGAAGATGTTGAAGAGGTACAACCTGATAATGATGATGTACCACAGTTTAATGATGCTCAACTAGATGAAGAAGAGGCTTATGAGAAGGGGGAGCAAACTACTCCACCAGTGGATGATGTTCAAGTTAGAAGGTCAACTAGAGAATGTAAACCGTCTACAAGATATCCGGGCACAGATTATATCTTAATTACTGCTGATGGTGAACCCCAGAATTTTCAAGAAGTGTTGTCTAGTGAAGACAAGAATCTTTGGCTTGAAGCTATGAAAGAAAAGATGGATTCTTTGATGAAGAATCATACTTATGAGTTGGTAAATCTTCCTAAATGTAAGGAAGTCTTGAAAAACAGATGGGTTTTTAAAAAGAAAGAAAGATGGCGAGAAGATAGTAAAGAGAAAAGCTAGATGGGTTGTCAAAGGTTGCAACCAGAAAAATGGCATTAATTTTGATTAGATTTTCTCACTTGTGGTTAAGATGTCCTCTATCCGAACTATTCTGGGGTTAGTTGCAAGTCTTAATCTTGTAAAAATTGCATTTCTACATGGTGATTTGTACGAAGAAATCTACATGGAGCAACTGGAAGGATTTGAAGAAAAGGGGAAAGAGAAACTTGTATGCAAGTTGAAGAAGAGTCTTTATGGACTTAAACAAGCACCAAAGTAGTGGTATCACAAAATTGATTCGTTTATGACTAGCAATGGCTATATCTGGACTTTTGCGGATCCTAGTGTGTTTTTAAGAAAGTTCTCTGGTGACAACTTCATTATACTTCTTTTATATGTAGATGATATGTTGATAGTCGGACAAGATCTGGAGAAGATTAGCAAATTGAAGAAATATATGTCCAAGTCTTTTGACATGAAAGATTTGGGTACGACAAGGCAAATCTTAGGCATGGAGATTGCTCTTGACAGGAAAGCTAGAAAGTTAGGGATATCTCAAGAGAAATATATTGAACGTGTGCTTAAAAAGTTCAATGCGAAGCATGCAAAGCCTGTTTGTGCACCACTGACATGTCATTTTAAGCTAAGTAAGAGAGATGGCCCAAAAACAGAGAAGGAGAAAGCAAGTATGTCTTCTATTCCTCATTCATCTGATGTTGGTGTATGCCGCGGTGTGCATGAGGCCAGATATTGCGCATTCTGTTGGTATGGTGAGTAGATATCTATCCAATCCTGGTAAGACTCGCTGGGATGCAGTGAAGTAGATTTTTAGATATTTGTGCGGCATTTCTAAACTCAGTTTGTGTTATGGTGGTGGCAAACATGTTCTTGAAGGGTATACCGATGCAGACATGGCTGGAGATCTTGACAGTAGAAAATCTACCTCAGGTCATGCATTCACATTTTCGGGGGATACATTTCATGACAATCCAAGCTACAAAAGTGTGTGGCTTTGTCTACAACCGAGGCCGAGTATATAGAAGCTGTGGAAGCAAGTAAAAAGATGCTTTTGTTGAAGAGGTTTATTTAAGAGTTGGGTTTGCAGCAAGAAGAATATGTAGCATTCTATGATAGTCATAGTGCTATGGATTTGAACAAGAATTTCATGTACCATTCTCGCACCAAGCATATCGATGTCCGATATCATTGGCTGAGAAATGTTATTGAAGAAAAGATGATGAAGCTAAAAAAAGTTCATAAAAACAAGAATGATGCAGATATGTTAACTAAAGTGGTTCCTGGAAACAAGCTTGAAATCTGTAGCAAGCTTGTGGGAATGAGTTTCAAATGATTGCTGCATGCAAATCTTCCCCATGTTGGGTTGGAGGGGGAGATTGTTGGGTGGTCCGTCCCATACACAAGTAGCAATATTTGTTGCAGGTCATGCATTTGAGTTTGTGGGCTTTTGTTGAGGACTAATAATATTCAGTTTTCAACTTTTGTGGACATTTTTCTTTCATTAGTCTTTTGTGAAGAGAGGTAATTTTTTTCGGTCGAAGCAAGAGAAAGTTTTTCACAATAAATGCATGCACATATATTATGATATACAACACTGTTTTCGTGAGAGAGTATTAGGGATTGGATCTGACTTGTTATTTTCGCTGCTGTTCTTCAATCATGGCGTCATTAATCAAGACTCTCAGATCTTCTTGTTAAGCTCAGTTTTGGGTTGTCTTTCTTGCATATTTGAACTGCCGTTAACAGATTATTTTCGCACCTTTGTACTATGTTTTTCTTCTATCTCTTGTTGCTTTAAAACTGTTGAGGGGTTGTGAATCTTTGTAAAACAGTTATTGGGTTCTTTTTCCCGTTGATTATTAATAAGAGAAGAAGAGGGTGGACTCTGCAAAAGTCTTGTGGTTTTTATCCTTCGTATCAAAGGGTTTTTCACGTAAACAATTCTATGTGTGTTAGTTGCTTGCTGTTTTTACATTCCTTCAGCTTATACTTGTCTTTGCTACTGTTTCATTGCGGTATGTACTGCCTTTTAGTGTTTCGGCAGTCTTTAAGTTTTTCATTATTCAGTTTTTGCCTTGCTGGTTACTTGTACTTGCATGTGATTGTGAGTGTTGTATTTACACCACTGTCAGATCCTATCAATCCGTTTAATACATAATTTCCTATAGCAATAAGGAGAAACAACTACCAAACATAAAAAAGTGGCATCTTCGAATTGATTCCATCCAATATATGCATTCTTCAATTGAAGATGCAAAATTTAACCATGGTTCGTCAGAATTTGAAGCGAAAAGAAGCAGTTTACTAACTAAAAGCACGACATATGCATCTAGCTTTGAAAAGATATACATGCGGCTTTAAAATTATTTCTAAGAATTTATTTTGAATTGTATATGTATAGTCTGTAGCAAATGTGCATTGATACATGTCGAGTATACTGTTCTCGTGTTTTTTCCACTATTGTATTTTTGCTCCCCAAAAATTCTAGCATGGGTAGTAAAACATTTAAACTAGTAAAACCTATAATGCTTTTCTCATTTGAATATACAAGTATACATAATAATGCTATAATGAATAAGAAAATGTGAACTTCACAATCAGAATATGTGTCAAATGAAATCTCGTTTCTTGTTTTAACCAACTACAATGGAAGTAGCAAGAAACAACCAAATAGGGCAATTTTTGTTCGAATTTATACACAACTGACATACAAACATGTAAAAAGATCTAGCCACATAATATATATCTTTCTAGTTAACAAGATTTGACTTTCCAATCAAAAATCCTTCTTTTGCTGTTAAGAAATCAACTGGACAACCCGATGAAGAATCCATCTTAAAATATATTCTCGTCCTTCATTTCCTAGCATGAATACAAAATTCATTCAAAGATCACTATAAAGCATCGAGTCTTACTTATCTCCTCATGTGAAGTTATGCATGCTTGTTTTGCATAAACTAAAATAATGTCAAATTGTAATAGTTATATATTTTTCACGTTGTCGATTTCACCAATGACACGATAGTCAACTGTCTTTATAAGATTAACAACTTGATTAAGCCACAATATATCAACAGCCTGAACATGACATATCATCTTGATAATAAAACTACTTACTAAAAAATAAAAAAAAGATACATCCACCACATAGAGTGGACAATTATCAATGTTAACCCCGTTGTTGACGCAGTTCACAAATTAATACGTCAATTGTATAATAAAGTGATCAAGTCAGACACGTACTTTTCAGGTGAATCGGTCACATAATGACCCGATGGATCGGTTCTCAAATTTTACGTGAATCATTGGTACTTTAACATGTTCAAAGCCTCACATGCCTTTACTTTGGTGCATGTGTATTCACATTTTATGGGTGGATATCCAAGTTTGAATAAGTTTGAATGGGGCTAATTGTTTGCGTTACATTATGGTCATGTTATACTGCATGGATATAAAATGTGCAGCATGTTATCGCATTGCCTACGTGACATGAATTTGTTTATGAGTTATCTAAATATTATGCAAAGCCATAAAAAGTTTTACATGGCATCAGGAAAACGCATGTGGTAAAATACATGGATCGGTCTTGTGTAAGGTACAACTGTACTCACATATTAATCAGTTCACACATATTGTGGGGAGATCACGTGAGGAAGCTTGGATAGTGTACTAAAACGTGGAGCATTTACATTTTAAGATTGCAAAGCTTCCACGGATTAACATTGAAAAGCTGTAGGGATCAACATAGTCATTGTATGGATCTGCTCAGCCTTAACGCATATGGATCAGTCGGCCTTAACCCGGGTGGAAATAAGAGTAAAGAGTTACAGCGCATTACTTTTTACCAAGCACTGATGGGCTGGACTCAGATTAATATTATCAGTTACATAAATGGGCCGATACTCATATTCAACATGTTATTAAACTTTTGCCTGCTCGTGTATATAAGAGGCACGATGTACATTCATCTCATCTATCTGAAAAGCATTCTCTTGTACTATTGCTTCACTGAAAAATAAAAATATTTTAATTTTCTTTTATGGTATCAGAGCTGAAAAGCCAAACGGCAACATCATACAAAAATTTGAACATCAAGAAAAGATCAAATTGAAATCAGTAATTAGAGAAAGGTGTGGGTTTCGCTTCTCAGAGAAATTTCATCATTGAAGGCGAACCTTTCATCAAGTGCAGTGCTGTTCTTATTATTTCTTACCTGCCTCGCCTGAATCTGATTAAAGACTTGCATCTTTCATAGATTTAGGCTGCAGTGTTGATCATCGGACTAGCATCCTCATCTGATCAGACTTCCCTCTGTTCTTGGTTGCATAAAGGCTAATACAAGATTCCTTGCCGTCCAAGAAACCATTATTCAACCACCATTCGGTCTCTGGTTGCAGAAAAAAATCTCATACTAACCTTTTGCCGTCCAAGAATCATTTTCTGACCATCTTTTACTCCTGATTTGCATCCAACATGACAGGAAACAATGATACATTGAGTTCTGCCACGTCAAGAAATGAAGCCAGCGTATCCACCGACAGTTCCATCACCCTAATCAAGCCAAAGAGTAATATAATTAATATTCCCTTAGACGAAGACAATTATATGCTATGGAAATATCAGGTTGAGACAGCACTGAGAGGTTATGGCCTTCTTGAATATATCAGAGGCACTGTCACAGTCCCACCACCAATGGTGGCAGATAAAAATGGCAACTTGATCCCCAATCAAGATTATGCAATACAACAGAAGCAAGACAGTTTACTTGCATCATGGCTCATATCGTCAATTAGTGCAAATTTAATGTCATAGATCATAGGATGTAACACATCATATGAGATATGGAATGCAATAGAACAAATCTTTATTGCCCAGTCAGCATCAAGAATTATGCATTATCGTAGCCAATTGCAAAACATCAAGAAAGATAACATGTCTATGAGCGAGTACTTGACCAGAATCAAGACATTATGCGACAAACTAGGGGCAACAGGTCACAAAGTTTCAGAAAGTGAACAAGTTCTATACATTACTGGTGGGTTAGATGATGACTATGAGTCTGTTGTTACGTTTATTGCATCACAAAGAGTTATTCCAGACATACAATACGTTCATTCAACCCTACTTGCACACGAAGGAAGGATTGAGCAGAAGAAAACATCACAGGGGGATTACACTGTCAATTATGCGACTACTTCTAAGGTCAGGAACCAACCAAGAAACAATACAAGCCAAACTAGCAATCAAGAACCCAATTTCTACAGGGGAAATCAACCCCAAAGAGGCAGAGGCAGGGGTAGATGGAGTGGTAACAATCGAACTAAATGTCAGATATGCGAAAAATTTGGTCATTTCGCTAATAGATGTTATTTCAGATTTAATACGGAATATAATGTGGCAAGACAAGGTCAGTCAAGTCAAGCAAGGCCTAATGTTAACATGGCGCAGATCAATCAGCAAAGGAGTAATGCAGATAACAGTAAAGGACCAGCTAGAAATGTTGAAGATTCTAACAAATCTGAAGACATAAATTTGGATGACTGGTATCCGGATTCAGGTCCTACGAATCATGTGACTAACAGTTTGCAGAACTTAAATCTTGGGAACAGAGGCTATTCAGGTACGCAAGCTATACGCATGGGAAACGGTGAAACAATAAGTATATCTCACATTGGTGATGGTCTTATCAATGGTAAGAGGCAACTATATCTTAACAATTTATTACGTGTTCCTAAAATCAAGAAAAACTTACTTAGTGTCTCACAATTTGCCAATGATAACCATGTCTACTTTGAGTTTCACCCTAAGTATTGTGTCGTTAAAGGCCTAATTGACGACAATGTCTTATTACAGGGTAGCATGGAGGATGGGCTGTACAAATTCAAGAATTCCAGTCTTAAAAACAACAACTATCATGGCAAACAATGTTATAATGTTGAATTTGCTGTTAAAGCTAATAAGGACTCTTTTGATGTCTGGCATAGAAAACTTGGCCACCCTAGTATTAGAATTGTAAAGGAGATATTACATGGTAACAATATTTGTGTTGAAAAATTACCTGATAAGTATATCTGTTCTCACTGTCAAATAGGCAAGTGCCATAAACTGCCATTTAATGATTCTGAAACTATATATAATAATCCACTTGAATTAGTTGCAGCAGATGTATGGGGACCCTCCCCTGTCCATACTGATCAAGGATACAGGTACTATCTATCTCTTGTTGATGCATATAGTAGATATTGTTGGGTGTTCTTCATTAAAACAAAATCAGAAGTATGTAATGTTGTGGTTCAGTTCATTAAGTTTGTTGAAAAACAGATCAATCATAGTGTGAAGTGCTTGCAAACAGACGGTGGAGGTGAGTTTAAAACCTTAAAGAAATTTCTTGATTATAAGGGAATCAGACATAGAGTTACTTGTCCACATACGTCTGAACAAAATGGACTAGTAAAAAGAAAACACAAGCACATTGTTGACACAGGATTGACACTGATGTCGCAAGCGTCCCTGCCACTCAAATTTTGGGCAGAGGCATTTGCTACATCTGTATATTTAATAAATAGAATGCCGACAAGGGTTATAGATGGAAAAAGTCCTTATGAAAAATTATATGAAGTCAAACCAGACTACAAAGCATTAAAAACTTTTGGGTGCCTTTGCTTTCCTTATCTTAGACCATACAACCAACATAAACTCAGCTTTAGGTCCAGACCATGCACATTTTTAGGTTACCCGAATGATCAGAAAGGATATAGGTGTCTGGACAGTAATGGCAGAGTTTATGTGGCTAGACATGTTATTTTTAATGAAAATATTTTTCCTTTTGCAGAAAAAGGAGTAAAGACTACTAGCAGGGTTATTGAAACAGCAAGCAATTTCAAGCCACCTATGGTTTTAACTGACTGGCACAGCAGCAAAATTATTGAAGATCAACATGAAGAATCAAGTGACTCTCATACAGTTGCTAGCACCAAATCCTATTACAGCACAGATGAGGACAATATGCAGACGCAACAATGCACAGCAGAAAATTCTACCAGTAGTAATAACAATGATGATAGCAGTTGTGGGAATCAAAGTAACTCAAGCAATTGTGACAATGAAACTACAACAGAAAATGCAAATAAGCAGACTACAGACAGAAATGCTCATCATATGATAACGAGAGCTAAAAGTGGAATTTTTAAACCCAAAGTCTACACTACAATACTCGACAAGAGAGAGCCCAACACATATGAGGAAGCTATCAACAGTGACAAATGGAGAGCTGCTATGAATGAAGAATATAATGCGTTGATTAAGAACAAGACATGGACACTTGTGCATCCACCCAAGCATAAAAACATCATAGGGTGTAAATGGACATATAAATTGAAGAAAAATCCTGATGGAAGTATACTTAAATACAAGGCAAGACTGGTCGCCAAAGGATATTCACAGCAATACGGATTTGACTTTAGTGAAACATTTTCGCCAGTGGTGAAACACACAACTATCAGGATTATAATGTCAGTTGCACTAAATAGAGGATGGAAAATCAGACAACTGGACGTGTATAATGCATTTCTTAATGGAGATTTACAAGAGGATGTGTACATGCAACAGCCAACGGGATATGTCAAATCAGAAGAAAAGGGACTCATTTGTAAACTGCACAAGGCCATATATGGGTTGAAACAGGCCTCAAGGGTATGGTATGATAAGCTAAAGGCAACATTCACTGACCTTGGGTTTCACATGGCCAAATCAGACTGCTCTCTATACATAAAGGTGAAGGGTCAAACAGTCACATATGTCCTAGTTTACGTTGATGATATTTTGATTACTGGAAATAATGAAGAAGAAATCAATGGCATTGTTATTTTCCTCAACAAGAAATTTTTGATCAAAGATATAGGAGCTGCCAGTTATTTTTTGGGAATTCAAGTCAAGTATTTATCCAATTCTGAAATCAAATTATCACAGAGAAAATATATCACAGAAATACTTGAACGAGCAAACATGAATAAGGCATAATCACTACCAACGCCAATGACAAGCAATCTACGTTTATCTAAAAGAAGTGGTGATGCTATTGAAAATGTCAAACTATATAGGAGCATCGTAGGCGCTCTACAGTATGTGACCATAACGAGACTAGAATTATGTTTTAGTGTAAACAAGGTATGCCAGTTTATGCAAAACCCGTTAAGTGAGCACTGGAAAGCAGTCAAACGTATTTTACGATACCTAAGAGGAACCCTAGATCATGGATTGGTGTTAAAATCGAGCAAAATTACAGATATAAAAGCTTACAGTGACGCGGACTGGGCTTCTGACCTAGATGACCGCAGATCTACCTCAGGGTACTGTGTTTATTTCGGATCCAACCCCATATCGTGGTGTTCAAAGAAGCAAGCTACTACATCTCGCTCCAGCACTGAAGCAGAATACAGATCGGTTGCAAGCGCCACGGCGGAGTTGATGTGGATAGGATATCTTCTCCAAGAGCTCGACATAGAATTAAAGCACAAGCCAATCATCTGGTGCGACAATCAGAGTGCTATTTCACTATCAGCAAACCCAATCCAGCATTCACGTACGAAACACATCGAAATAGACTTGTATTCCGTACGAGAACAGATAGCCGAAGGGAAACTCGAAGTTCGACATGTTCCCTCGTACTTCCAGAGAGCAGACGTATTCACTAAAGCTCTCACAGCAAAGAATTTTCATAGATTCAGGGAAGAGCTGTTGATTTCAGACAAAGGCGATGAAATTAAAAGTAGCAATTGATTCCTGGTAGAGATAACGAGGAAGAGAAAGGCGGCTACCCTAAACCTCGCCTGATTTGAGGGTGGGAAATAAGAGTAAAGAGTTACAGCACATTACCTTTTACCAAGCACTGATGGGCTGGACTCAGATTAATATTATCAGTTACATAAATGGGCCGATACTCATATTCAATATGTTATTAAACTGTTGCCTGCTCGTGTATATAAGAGGCACGATGTACATTCATCTCATCTATCTGAAAAGCATTCTCTTGTACTATTGCTTGACTGAAAAATAAAAACATTTTAATTTTCTTTTAGGTGGATCGGTCAGTTTATAAAGTTGCTGACTAGGTAGGCTAGTTCTTATACTATGGGTCGGTACTAAACTAAAAAGAAGTGGATCGGCATTGTTAACATTAAAAGGGTCGACTTCGGAAAATAGATGTGTCGGCCATTATTTTTGGGTACGGTGGTAATGTTGTAATTAGATCAATCGGTCAAATATATATATATATATATATATATATATATATATATATATATATATATATATATATATATATATATATATATATATATATATATCATAAAATGGGTCGACATTATGATAGAGATGGGTAGAGCATTCTTCATGCTTTAGTTCATGGCTCAGTTTATATTGCTCCAGGCCGAAGAAGAAGCATGAGGTGGTACATGTATTGAGTAAATGATGGAACTGCACATATACGTTATGCGCCAGAGCTTAAATAAATGGTATATGAAGCATATACATGAACCACATGAAGATAACACCTGGCTTCATGGATTGGCGAAATATGTTTAATCATGAATCAGTTTAATGTATACACACCATTATGGATTGGTTATATTTTAAAAGGAAGTGTGCCATTTTCAGCAAGGATGGATCGGTGCCATATAATTAAAGTATTCATGGTTCATTCATATTTCATAGTTGAAGGATTGGTTACAAAATTAACGTACAGTGGCTTGGGTGTAAATATGTGGAATGGATACTCAAAGCATGAAGTGATGACACATGGCAGAAGTTAGCAACATTTATAAGAATGGGTCGGCATATTACCTAAAAGGATGGATCGGCTCCCAACATAAGAGATTGGTCAGCAGCAAAATGTAGATGGATCGGTAGTAAGTATGGAGCAGTCCAGAATTTAACCTAGTGGAATTTTCCTAATTATGTTTACGGCCGATCCATAGCATGCACACATAAATTTCTGCTTTGCCACTCCCTCAAAACTACACCTATAAATACCCCACTTTTGCACCATTCAAAGGACCGAATTTTCTACCCCGAAGGGCTGCCATTTTCACTTCTCCACCACTTTAAATCTCTCTAATCTCCATTAATTCTCTCTCAAGCGTAGATTCCACACAAAGTCATCATGGAACCAATAGAGATCATCTAAATGTTCAAGTGGTAGAAGATCTACACAAAAATCATGACAAATCAAGAGATCTCGTCGACTCCTTCATGAATTCAAGTGAAAATCAAAAGCAAAAAAGAGAGAAAACAAAAGAGATCATTATAAAAGAGTGAAATGAGTGAAATGAATGAAATAATGTACTTTGTAAATTCAAAAGTGATAATGAGAATTGCTTCCATAGTGGACGTAGGCCGATTTTAGGCCGAACCACACTAAATTTTCTTGTCGCTACTTGCATTTTATATTTGTGGCTTCATATTTTTAAATTCTACCTTTTGATAAAGTGTTGTAAGAACACCTTTGGTGTTGTGATCAATTTTTGATTTCAACATTTTGCCACCCACCGTGGGGACACGTTCACATTCTCAAGGTCATGTTCTTTGTGAAGGCATTAGAATCTGAAGCCTGTTTCTATGATAATTTTTCAAATCTAAGATTCGGGCCAATTTCCAAATTCTACTTGAAGTTCAAAAACTTTTCTGACATAATGACAAAGAAGAAAACGGGAAGTAAAACTGTTAGAGGAGGATCTAATAATGTTGTTAACGAAGAGACACCGCTAACCGACCACTTTGAAGTTGGTGAGACTTCGACAGATGGAGCCGGTGTGACTAGAAATGAATTGAATGAAACCATCGCTGGTTTGAATCAACAAATGGAGATCTCTAACAAAACCATGATGGATAGAATAGAAGCTCTTCTCGCTACTCAAGCCGATGCGACAAAGGTTAACGTCAATGTCAACCTTGCGGATAATGCTAATTCTTCCTTTTTAAATCCCAGTCATGATCATTCAGCTCAAGTGATCGATGAGTCCGATAATGGCGAGAATGAATAATCTAAACCAATCGCTAAGAACCATTCCGCAGGAGGAGCTCCTTGAACTATGGTTAGTCCCACCAATGGGGCACCCCCTCAAAAAGGCGGTCTAGGGCCACAGATCCGGAATCGAGATCGTTCGCTCAAACGAACATCCGGCAAAGGTGACGACGCCCGCCCCGTGAGTCAACACGGTGAAGAAGAATGTCTTTCGGATATGGTAAGGAAGATCATGCAAGAGAACATGGTAAGAAGTGATGATGAAACATAATGGGAGTTCACCCCTAGTAAGACTCCTCTCACCAATAGAATTCATAAGGCAACTTCCCGAAGAAGTTTACTCCACCAATGATTTCAACTTATGGTGGAATTGGTGATCCCAACTTGTTCTTATACAAATACGATCAACACATGGATGGTGCACGAGCCACCGATGAAATCAAATGCTTATACTTCCCTACCTATCTCGATGGATTGGTATCACTCTGGTTCACCAGGTTGCCACCAAAATCCGTGGATAACTTTTCAATATTCACAAAGAAATTCAAAGAGCAGTTTAGTCTGTAGACTACCAAAGTCAAAGATGTGATGTCATTCAATGACTTTGAACAAAGATCGGGAGAATCGGTTAAAGCCTTTCTAACTCGATTTAACGCTGCTACAATAAAGGTGGCAGATCCAGAACCTCGATTAGTCTTGATGGCACTGAAACAAGCTATAGACAAGAAGTCAGAGTTTGGAAGGTGGATCAAGATGAAGAAGGTTAACACCCTGGAGAGATTTTATAAAAAGCAGAAGAATTCATCATTATGGAAGAAGACCCTTCTCCTGTTCAAAATAATGCTAAAAGTAGTGCCATGGAAGATAAAAAAGGTAATGATACTCAAGGTGATGAGAAGAGCATTGGAGGTTTGAAAAGGAAAAACGAGGACGATGGGAAAACATAGAATGATAACAAACGATTCCGCTTTATCAAATCCAAAGAGTTAAATGATAATAAACGATTCCGCTTTATCAAATCCGAAGAGTTAACTCCTCTAAATGACACCCTAGAAAACATCTTCATTTCCACCAAAGATGCAGGATATTATCCAACTCTACGACCAATCAAAGTAGACGATAAGGCAGCTAATTTTGGAATGTTCTGTCGCTACCACTACCAGCCTGGTCACGATACTAATGAATGCAGATACTTAAAGACCCTGATCGAGAAACTGATAAGGAAAAATAAGCTACAACAGTATGTGAAATAGGCCACCAGTAACTAACACCTCTTCTATTTCTCTGTGATGAGTTCAAGCTAATGACGATTGATAGTGTTTAAATGTACAAAGCCTGAAATAATGACCATTCGTGTCAACTCTTTGCTAAAAACATTGTTCATTTCTTATGAAAGTTGTTATAATTTCTTCTTACAAGTATAAACCCACCATGACCGGGGACATTGTATCCAAACATTTACTATTTCCGCTATTGATGAAGCTTGCACTCAATCAACTTTTACGATTCCTTGTAAAATTCTATTACTAGCTTAGAATTGCATGATTCTAAAGTTGATTTAATATTATAGGTTGTCCAAGGATCGCTTGCTTCCTCACAATTCGACAAGGCTAGATTATATTAACAACACACCCCGGCAATGACAGCTCAAGTTTCAAGTGCAGTATGCATCACTCCGCACATAAGCGAAGATGTAATGCACCGCTTTGTGAATCGAATGGGGGAGTCACTTAAGGTAAAGCGACAAGGAAGGGAGCAAGAAAAGCACTCAATAAGATCGCCAAAGCCAGGTGACTCGGCCTGATTGCGACGAATGTCGGTGAGAACCAAAGTCTTCCTTACGCGAAGACGAAATCAAAACACCTTCCTTTTGCGATGGTGCCCAGTCGAATCTCCGACGCCATTACTTGGCCGAATGAGATAAACACTGGGGAAAACCATGAGTCTTCTTGACATGAAGATGAAATCAAAACCTTCCTTATGCGAAGGTCAATCCAATGTCTTCCTTATGCTAAGACTAAATCAAAAACCTTCCTTACGTGGAGGTGAATCAACGTCTTCATTACGCGAAGATGAAAACCAAAGAACTTACTTACGCAAAGGAACATAGTTGAATCTCTGACGCCATTACTCAGCCGGATGAGATAAACGCTGGGTCAATCCAAAGTCTTCCTTACGCGAAGATAAACCTAAACACCTTCCTTATGCGAAGGTGTCCAGTCGAATCTCTGACGCCATTACTCGGCCGGATGAGGTAAATGTTAGGTCAATCAAAACCTTCCTTACACGAAGGTCAGCCCAATGTCTTCCTTATGCGAAGACCAAACCAAAACCTTCCTTACGTGAAGGTGAATCCAAAGTCTTTCGTACGCGAAGACGAAAACCAAAGACCTTCCTTACGCAAAGGCACCCAGTAGAACCTCCGACGCCATTACTCGGTTGGATGAGATAAACGCTGAGTAGATCCAAAGTCTTTCTTACGCGAAGATAAAACAAAACACCTTCCTTACGCGAAGGTGCCCAGTCGAATCTCCGATGCCATTACTCGACCGGATGAGGTAAACTCTAGGTCAATCAAAACCTTCCTTCCGCGAAGGTCAACCCAATCACTTCCTTACGCGAAGACCAAGCCAAAACCTTCCTTACATGAAGGTGAGTCCAAATTCTTCCTTATGCGAAGACGAAAAAAAAGATCTTCCTTACGCGAAGGCACCCAGTCGAATCTCCGACGCCATTACTCCGCCGGATGAGATAAACGCTGGGTCAACCCAAAGTCTTCCTTACATGGAGGCGGTCAGCCGAGTCTCCGACGCCATTACTTGGCCGGATGAGATGAAAAATGGGGGCAATCCAACGTCTTCCTTACGTGAAGATGAGTCAAAAACCTTCCTTACGCGAAGGTTCTCAGTCGAATCCCTAATGCCATTACTTGGCCGGATGAGATAAATGCTGGGGCAAACCAACGTCTTCCTTACGCGAAGACGAAACCCAAAACCTTCCTTATGCGAAGGTCAATCCAAAGTTTTCCTCATGCAAAGGCTCCTAGTCGAGTCTCCGACGCCATTAATTGGCAAGATGAGACAAACACTTGGGTAAGCTAAAGTCTTCCTTTTACGAAGGCATACAATCAAGTCTCCAACGCCATTACTAGGCCGAATGAGATAAACGTTGGAATAAACCAAGGACTTCCTTACGGGGGGGGGGGGGGGGAGGGGCATTCAACATAATTTCTTTGAAGCCTGATTTATTAATTCGTAGGCGAAAAGAGATGAATTAGGAGAAAACCTCTCCGAAGAAGAAGCATATGATTAGCTGCTAAAGTCAGGTTTTCTAGATACATTGGCAAGCTTAGAGGTTCTAAATAAGCTGATAAAAACAAAAAGACTTTTCCAACAAATTAGAAGCTACTAGTGCGACAATTTGATTCAAGGAAATTCGGCAAAGTTGATTAAATTCATCTTATGCAATTCGTGACGACCCATGGTATGAGGGCAACACAACCACAATAAGATCGGACAATGTTCAGAAAACATACCACGGGTTCATCACGACAACGCAATAATAAAAAATTAACTCGCACTCGACGAAGAAATGAGTGCACTTGAAGGTATGAGCCAAAGTGTGCAGCAAACAAGAGGTCTCGATTTCAAAAAGTGGGGCATCTGAAAATTTGACCAAATCGATATGCTCGATACGTCAATGAAGGCTTGTTACACCGATGAAGTCCAACTGTGGAAATCCAACTAGTCAACATCGACTGGTTACAAGTTTCATGGAAAAGAAAAGGTGGATACACCGCTCAAATTCCAAAAGCAATATCTTGTGAGAATGAACTCCTTCACTAAGCAAACCTAGAATCCCTCAACACAAAAGCTCCCCTGACTGCAAAGCTCTATTTGTAGATAACTCAAAGAACCTGATGGTATTCAGCTTCAAACATGAGGATAAGCGATGCTTAAAAGGCGGTTATGCGAATACGACATAGTTCGACTTAAAAAAAGCAATAATGCTTCCCAAGGAATTGAATCTAATATCCATTAATAGTGTTGATATGAGATATAAAAAGAAGATTAAGCAATAGTCATGCATTGGGGAAAGTCATTGTAAAGTAGAGATTCAAAATTTCATATAGCCTGGGATAATCCACGGTGTTAGACAGTGTTGGAAGAGATAACAATTCTACGAGGCTCCAATATACAAAAAGAGCATCTTAAAATATAGAAAAATCCAACATGATCAAGTGCAGGAATAATGTAAGAAGCGATTCATTACTATACAACATTCAAGTTCCAAGGCTCAAGGCCCTCAGGATGGATACTGCAAAAAGCATCATATAAAATGATGGCCCGACAACAACTTATCAAGCGATGCCCATAAGCTTCTCAGTTTGCTGAAAATCCTGCGGTTATCACCACCCAAATGGATTAGCGAAAAACATGAGTCAAGATGACTGGGGCATCGCTAGTAATTGTATGGGGCACGCTAAACTTAGAATTCCATCAGTTAAATTATCAGGTGTGCGCCTCTCATTAATACTGAATCTAGTGTAATAAAAGTCCAAAAAGAGGATGTTTAAAAGTCGCAATCCAAAAAGTAGGCTGAGGAATCTTAAATATCGTCGACAAGCAAACAAAGCGTTTTAGCAACGTAAATTGCATTTAGTGAGTCACAAAATCCCAAATAAAACAGTTTTACATTGATAACGTACTTGAGTTTGTAAAAGATTCTTATATTTTATTTTATTTTATTGAACTAACCCATTGTCATCTTGAGCAATAAACAATGAATTCGCCGCTAAATGCACGCAAAAACTCGTCATTACAGGTTCTTTGGATAATCACATATGCGAATAAAGGCTCTCCAATAAAACTGGGTCGATATTGCGCCACTGTTCATCGAAATAAGGCAGAAGAGTCCAAATGAGTCCAGTGTGCTTTGTCAACTCGTTCGAAAACCATATGCAAATTAAGAGCTCATATTTCCGAGTCCAACAAATATCGATAAACCTACAGGCTACTACAACAAAATCGCAAGGCGGACGATTAACAAATTCCTCTTTCCCCGATAATTTTGCGCCAAATTCGTAAATGCCAAGATGGATACACGCTTGGTTAAAAACATATCGAGCTAGCACGGAATGGCATTTCTCTGAATGGTTGCCAAGGTATTGGGGAATAAAAAAGGAATAATCTACTTCCGACTGTAAAGCTGCAATCGCTCTAGCCTTAGAAACTCAGATAGAAGCTTTAATGTTGGCAGAAGTGATGCCCTTTCCAGAACAATAACTGTTCGTCTGTCTGGTATTCACTTTGCACATGGAATCTTGTTTTAAAAAGTAACGTACAGGTGCATGTTTCATAAAATATGAACCATAGTGCGGAATTATATATGTCATTAAAAACCGAAACTTGGACTCCACAGTTGGCATGCGTCGACTAGTTCATATCAGGTATCACTGCGAATTCAAATTAGAATGTCGTGTTTGTGCAGGCAAAGTTTGACGAGTAATAAACAATCAAATAAAATGTTTCTGTACAAATACTTCATTCAAATCAGAGCAAAAGATTCGCTGTAGATAATTTTTAATGATTAGCTAATCTGTTATCGATGGCAAAATATTCGCCCAAAAACGTGCAATATTTTCATTGTTACAAAACATGTTGTAGCAGTTAAAAGGCATGCGTGACTTATCAGTTATGGGTTTAAGTTGTTGTTTTCTTTAGAAAGTGTGCCTTGCTCCAAAAGATGTTCAACGAACGAACAAATCTCCAAAATAACAATCCTGCATGGATCGGGCACGACCGATTCATTGCGGATCGGCCACTATTGATCCGTCATAGATCGACCACGACCGATTCATCATGGGTCGGCCACAACTGACCCATCATGGGTCGACCACAACTGATCCATGGCAGATCTCACTTGTTCTCACATTAGAGCCTTGACTAAAATTGAAGCATTCACATACTTGTGCAACATCAACAAACAAAAAATGTTAAGTCCGAAACTGATGCATTCACATGATAGCACGATGCCAAGAATAACAAGTATAAACCGAGCCAACAATTCGTAGTGGGCAACTCAAAGCACTAATCACCAAAAACACAAGCTTGTTCAAACAGATTTAACATCAACATTTTGTCATGAAAGTTGATTCCTTACATGCTGCCAACACAACAAATGGTCAACAAAGTATGCCATTCAAAATTTGTAAATGTCAAATTGATAATACATGCAGACTTTCACATCATCCCAAATATTGAAGTTGCTGAATCCAACCTCAAACACAAATCAATGCACAAAGTCGAGGAAGAGTTCATCACAAGAAATCCGGAGAATAACTTGAGTCAAATATACAGAAGATCAAATCTACAAAGCCAGTTCGAGACTATTGAATGCAAATCAAAGTTTCGGAGCTTCGATCGAACCCGGTTCTAGACACAAATCACCGAGTATGTACACGGCAGGTTCATCCAAATCATCTCGTGAAACCGATTCGAGCCTAGATATTTGAAATTAATTTTGTGAAGCCTGAGAGATACCAAAATTAAATTTACATAGCCCAAATTTGTTTCGAGCGATATATTTCAAGTAGCCGAAACTTGTTGATGGCTAGCAGTATTATAGATCCAATCAGGAAAGAAGAAAACTCAAGTCGGGTCAACGCGATTTTCTCAAGGAATAAGATTCCTCCATTAACAAGTTTCATTGGTAAGAGGAATAAGGAGTTTCTCGGCAAAAAAGGAACCAAAAGAAAAAATAAGGAAATGTTTAATGGGCCAGTTTAATCCATCAATCACAGCTCATGCGACCTATGGGGGTGATTAATTTTCGATCTAAGAGACTAGTTTGTTTTCAAAATCTGATTAAAGCAGGCATTAAAGACCCAATAACATATGTCAAAGCTAGTAATGTTAACCGCCGTTCGAAGCATGATCGATAATCCAAAAATATATGATCGAATGAGTTGCGCTAAAGGTATTCATTTCGAAGCTTACATTTTTCACTAGCAAAAATATAAGCTTCGAGGGGTAAATGTTAACCCCTTTATTGACACAGTTCAGAAATTAATACGTCAACTGTATAATAAAGTGATCAAGTTGGACACATACTTTTCAGGTGAATCGGTCACATAATGACCCGATGGGTCGGTTCTCAAATTACACATGAATCATTGATATTTTAACATATTCAAAGCCTCACATGCCTTTAATTTGGTGCGTGTATATTAATATTTTGTGGGTGGACATCCAAGTTTGAACGAGGATAATTGTTTGCGTTACATTATGGACATGTTATATTGCATGGATATAAAATGTGCAGCATGTTATCGCGTTGCCTACGTGACATGAAATCGTTTATGAGTTATCTACATATTATGCAAAGCCACAAAAACGTATACATGGCATCAGGCAAACGCATGTGGTATAAAAATTCATGGATCGGTCTTGTGTAAGGTATAACTGTATTCACATATGAATCAATTCAAGATGCATACATAATGTGGGGAGCTGACGTGATGAAGCTTAGATAGTGGACTCAAACGTGGAGCATTTACCTTTTAAGATTGCAAAGCTTCCACTGCTTAACATTGAAAAGATGTAGGGATCGACATAGTCATTGTATGGATCTGCTCAGCCTCAATGCATATGGATCAGTCGGCCTTAACCCTGGTGGATCAGTCAGTTTATAAAGTTGCCGACTAGGTCGGCAAGTTCTTATACTATGGGTCGGTACTAAACTAAACAAAAGTGGATCGACATTGTTAACATTGCGTGGATCGACATTAAAAGGGTCGGTTTTTGAAAATAGATGGGTCGGCCATTATTTTTGGGTACGGTGGCAATGTTGTAAGTAGATCGGTCGGTCAAACATACATGCATTATAAAATGGGTCGATATTATGATAGAGATGGGCAGAGAATTCTTCATGCTTTTGTTCATGGATCAGTTTATACTGCTCCAGGCCAAAGAAGAAGCATGACGTGGTACATGTATTGAGTAAATGATGGAATTTCACATATACGTTGTGCACCAGAGCTTAAACAAAATGGTATATGAAGCATATACGCTAAGAAAATGAAGATAACACGTGACTTGATTGATTGGCAAAATATGTTTAAGCGTGAATCAGTTTAAAGTATACACAACATTATGGATTGGATATATTTTAAAGGGAAGCATGGCACTTTCAGTTTAACACCCCGGAAAATCCGAACCAATTTAAATTTTTTATTTTGGCTATTTCAGTAAATTTTGAATAGTTAAAATAATTTATTTTAAATAATAATGATTAAAAATTTATTTTAATCGAAGCTAGAGCGAATATATTGATTTTGATTTCTAAAGGAATTAGAAATAGTACGGTAGTTTGAAAAGTCAAACTTGAACTTTGACCGAATGTACCGGATTCAAAATTTAACTTATTTTAGTGAAACCAAAAAATATCTAAATCTGTTTGAAAATATCTTTTCAACAATTCTGAAAAATCGAAATTTCATAGCGGAAATCAAAAGTTATGGCCAGTTGAATATTTAGAACGGTCCCTATAATATAATTTATAGCCCGTATAAAAGGCCATTTTTCAAACGACCTCCGTTTTCGATGAAACTATTTTTGTTGGATCCGGAATATCATATTATTGCTAATTTTAAATTTACGGAATTTTCGGAATTAATATGTGAGCGTGGCAAATGAAAATGTGTTTTGTCAATTTCAGTCAAATCTGATCGACTTGAAATTGGCCATTTTTCGAACAGTCTCAGAATTCGACGAAATTAATTTTGTTAGGACCGTATCGTTAAAAAAAAGTCAGAAATATTTTTTCTGAATTTTTCTGAGTTCGTATGTGGCCACGGTGAATTTAAATATACGATCAAATTAATTTATTGAATGATTTAAATAATAAATTAAAGATTTCAAGCCACAGAAAGTTGTTTGGGCTGACGAGACCTATCCCATTGGATCCGGAACAGGGGTTATTGGGTAGGATCAACTTTGGTTCGATTACATCATCTTCCAAACCCTAATATCATCTAACAGAGTCGCCGCCACTAACATAAAACAATGGCCACCGTGCTCCGAAACTAAATCCCCAATTTCTCTAAATCCATTCACCAAAACCACTTCTCCTTTTGGCATTATTACAGAGATTTTCCTCCTCTTTAATTTCAAACGATTGGATCATCACCAGGAGGCATGAACGACGAGGTACAGCGCCCCGAAGTCGCGCCAAAACCACCGCCACCGTCCCCTACAGTCGCCATCGCGACTGACGCAAGTGGGCCCCCCTTGTGCGCCTTTCCGTGCTCTCCGTCGTGGTGTATTCTGATCGTGCCAACTCTGTATGATTTGATCGAAAATTCCAACCCTAGGGTTGAACGAATTCTGAAAAGCACGACCGTTATTTAGTTGAGGAAGAAGAGGTTAAGCCCTTTTAATTATTTTAATAATTTAATTTAAAACTTTATAAATCTTGATCAGGTCATAACTAATCCATACGATATCGAAACTGAACGATTTCAGATCCGATAAGATCGTACGACAAAGATCTACGTTCCTAGACTGAAAAGGAACAATTCCGATCTGTTTGAATTTTGGACCAATTTGCAACACCACTGTCAGATTTCTTTTTTTAATTAATTTAATTAATTTAATTAATTTATTTGCTATGTAATGATCCCATGTATATGATTTAGATCTATTTTGTTCTGACATTTTGGATGATGTTTGATCTGTTGTTTGGTGATGGATAATTATAGATCTATATGTGTTAGTTAAATATTATGTTACCATTTTTTTTATTGAATTGAATTAGTTTGTCAATTCAATATAAAATATTATTTTGTCAATTTTAATTGAATTGAATTAGTTTGTCAATTCAATATAAATATTATGTTGTCATTTTTATTGAATTGATTTGTTAATTCAATAAAAAAAATATAAATATCATTTTGGTCATTTAGTTGAATTGAACTAGTTTGTCAGTTCAATTAAAAATATCACTTTCATATCTCGACACTACAACAAAAGTACCCTTTAACAACGTCAGTTTTACAATGGGCACAAAATGCCCCTTGTAAAAGCGAGGAATAACAACGGTTCTCTTTCAGACCGTTGTAATAACTGGCCTATAGGAGGACTTTTTGACAGCGGGACTCTGACGCCCCTTGTAATAAACTCTATTACAAGGGTCATTAGCCACCCATTGTAATAGGCTTCAGGTTTAGATCACCATTTGCATATTTTACAACGGGCTCTTCAAGCCCGTTGTAATAGGATTATTTTACGACGGTCTCTTGCCACTTGTAATAGATCTATGTAATCTCATTTTGACATCGGGCTGCTTTTGCCCGTTGTAATAGGTTTACTAGGTGCTACTTTTACAACCTATTATACGTAACAATAATTAGATGTCCGTTGTAACAAATGTATGCTATCAATTTTGATAGTCAATAATTTATTTTTACAACGCTTTATTAAAATTATTATTTTTTATTTATTAATATTTAATAATTAATCATTAATGATATTATATTAATCATATATGCTACTAATTGATAATTATATTATTTTAGTACTTATTACTAATCATTAATAATATTATATTAATCATAGGTAATTAATCGCTAATTATATTACTTATATTAATCATAGGTAATTAATCATTAATATTATTATTTTATTATTTATTAATATTTTATAATTAATCATTGATGATATTATATTAATAATATATGCTATAAATTTCTAATTATAATATTTTAGTACTTATTACTTATCATTAATAATATTATATTAACAAATGTATGCTGTCATAGTTTAATTATGGTGTTAATTAATTTATACTTATAATTAAGTAATACAATAAGTAATAATCATATATATTACTAATTTTAACAGTTTTGTTTGATATCACCGTGGTAATTTTATCAGGTACGATATATGTTTATTAAAGTTTTTACCTAACTATATTTTTATATTTTTAATTTTTAAAAAGAAACAGTACTTAATCAATACTATACAATAGTTGAAATTTGGCCTCTACGCCGCCACTTACAACCACATTACTCATCGCTCAACCTAAAACTTTTCAACTGAGCCTCCCTTCATGCCTTTATAGCCCTTCCCTCATTGCTATCACCACCTCCGATTGCCTTAGTCCCCTTCCGTCCAATCATTGGTCAGTTTCCAAGCCACCGTAAGCTTATGTTTCATCACTGGACGGTAACGTACCAACATTTGATGATCAAATGTATTTCAATTCTTAGCTTATGCAGTAGCCATCCATTTCAAATTTTAAAATATTATGACAATAATCTTAATTAATTTACAAATATGATGATCAAATGTATTTTAAGTGATTGTTATTCGTTTGGAAGGATACACACTTATTATAGTCAATACTTAACATAATTTTGTGCTCGTTGCCGTCATTCATTTCCCCATTACTGTCTTTCGATTAACACATACCGTATCCCATTAACCAAAACATAATTTCCTCTCGAAAAACAATCTTCCCACAAAATCGATCATGGCGGCTCCAGCGTTTTAATTTTTCCATAACAACCGCATCACTTCTCCGAATCACAGCACAGCAGGAAGTCGAATCGCAGCACAACAGTGAACTACGATCCAGATCTACTTCTCTCACTTCGAAGTTAGGGAAAACGAAATCGGGATCCAGATCTACTTCTCTTGCTACGAATAGGTATGGTTTGTACGAGAGTTTCATTATGGGAAGAGCAAAAGGTTAGGGTTTTGATTATATGATTTAGGTTTTCTATCTGTTGATGATGATTCTTGTACTTTTGATATCGTTTAGCTTGATTTATTTGCATGTAATTTTGGTCTGTAAACATATATCGGGTACTCTTTGTATTGAACCCTAATGTAAGTTTGAGATAATAATTTTTAGATCTGCTTCATTCTAATGGCGGATTTCAATTACAAACATGCATTAAGTTAAGTAGTTGGATAAAAGTTGTATGAAACTGAGTGGTGGCTGAACTGAGAGAACAATACTGGATTACCTTGTCAGCGTATCTTCGAGATGGCATACGAACAATACATAATCAGACCATCATTTATGTCTTTAAAAATTTAATACTTTTTTAGGCACACTGTTAAACAAATCCAGGTTATAAATTGTATCGATGTCTTTACAATGGTCGAGATAGTAGTTCTCCTGTCTTTAACAGAAAATATCTCGCCATGGACGTTAAATATGGCTATTCAGAAAAGTCTCAAACCACCCACTATCACACCGTTGCATTGATACAGTAGTAAATGTTGGGATGTCAAACAAGAGAACAAGTAGATGGAATCCAAGACCATAAACATTAGTAAATATTAAGATTCATCCGCATGTTTTAGAAAGATGCAAGAGGAAGGTGTTTGGCAAAAAGTATTAAGTTTGGGTCGATGTTACCTCGGTGCATCGAATAATCACCCAAAATCCATCATATCACCACACAGCCAAGAGAATAATATGTTTATTGGATTCATAGTCTTGGAAAATTGCAGAGCTGAGATCTTTAGACTATTAGGCTTTGTCATTTAAGTTGTATGCTTTAGGCCTTCTACCGTGTTGGTGGTGTTGATAGTGGCAATCGTGAGCCACTCTTTAGTTAGGGTTTGGATTTTGATCAAATTAAAGAGGAGTTACGTAATTTTGAGTGTGCAGATGGATTGGTTAATGCTTGGAGCTGTTGTGGCAAAGTTTTGGGTATATCAAAAGAGTGGCAGAGGGGACGAAGGGGAAAACACATAGGAATCAATATATTAGTTTTCATAGAGGGAAAAAGTGAGTGAGTAAGGGTGGAGTGAAGATCCCACTCTTTTGGGTTCCAACATGTAGTTTAAAGTCTGCAGTGAGAATGATTCAGAGAAGAAAGGTTATAAGAGTAATTAAAAACTAAGTGTAATTAGTGAAATCTTAGTGAAATGATTGTAATTAGTGAAATTTGATATTTAGTATGAATTACCAATTAAAATTATTTTTCAAATAGTTAAACATTTTGTCAGTGCAACAACCATATGTATGATTTGTTCTATATACAATTAAATAATCAACTGCTTCTTTGTATGATAAAGAACTTCTAAAAAAATTTAAAAGTTCCAAAAGCATTAGACATGAATAAAAAAATAGCTAATTAGACATGAATATATATATAGGCATTTGATTTTTAACCTACGATTATAATGTTGTTAATTCCGTGAAGCATCAACGACTCCAAGTGTAAGAGTTGGAGTGATGTCTAAAGCGATATTCCGTCATGAGAAGGACTCATTTTTTTTTGGATATAACATCTTTTAATTAGGTTTTAACATCAGAGGATTATCAAGATGGACAAAGAATGGATCCACCTACCAAGGTTTTGTCAATTTTGATTATTAGTTTATACTTGTAATTATTTGTATACTGATTAGTGATTCATTTATGTGTCATAGAATGTCCGAAGAATACAGACAAGCTGTTCGGAATTTTGTTTATGGGCATGCAGAAAGGAAGGGAAATCCAGAAAAAATTGTTTGCCTCTGTTCAAAATGTAGGAATCTTATCCATCATCCATCAAGAGATGTCGTATCACACTTGATTATTTTTGGATTTGACCCGACATATGATGTATGGATTTTTCACGGAGAAGCACGTCGTTCAGAAAATGAAGGTAATGGGGAGACAAATACATATAAAATGTACTTAGACACACAAATGTGTAATGAAGAATGGAAGATCATGGTAATGTAAGACATGGGGTAGAGATTAAGGAGATGATAGAAAATTCTGAAATTCCTTTATACCCTGGTTGTGCAAGCCACACAAAGTTATCAGCGGCAATACTTCTTTACAGGCATAAGGCTCGAAATGGTGTATCTGATACGGCTTTTACAGAACTCCTTAAACTTCTCAAAGATATGCTACCTATGGAAAACACGCTTCCTGATTCTACATATGCAACAAAGAAGCTGCTCAAATCATTTGGTTTAGGCTATAGACAAATACATGCATGTGTAAATGATTGTTGTCTTTTCAGGAAAGAGCTTGCATATAGTGATTTTTGCCCAAAATGTGGAAAATCTCGTTGGAAAAAAAATAAGACGAAGGAAGATGGAAAGCAAACCAAAGTAGCTGCAAAAATATTGAGATACTTTCCAATAATACCAAGACTGAAAAGAATGTTTATGTCTTCAGAAACAGTAGAGCAATTAAGATGGCATAGCACTCATAAGAGTGAAGATGGTAAATTACGTCATCCAGTAGATTCTTCTCAGTGGGCTACAATTGATAGTATGTATACTTCATTTGCATCTGATCCACGAAATTTAAGGCTTGTTCTTGCAAGTGATGGCTTTAATCCTTTTGGAGATTGGAATTGTAAATATAGTTGTTGGCCAGTATTTCTTGTTGCGTACAACTTCGCTATGTGGCTTTGTATGCACAAAGATAATATGATGTTATCTTTATTAATTCCTGGACCACGACAACCAGGGAATGATATTGATGTGTATCTACAACCGCTTATCGAAGATTTGAAAAAATTATGGAACAAAGGGGTAAAGGTTTATGATGCATAACTTGCAACGAATTTAGATTACATGGAGTTTTAATGTGGACAATAAATGATTTTCAAGCTTATGAAATTTAGCAGGTTGTACCGTAAAGGGTAAGAAGGCATGTCCTGTTTGTGGCGTTAATACATGCTCAATATAGTTACCATTTAGTAAGAAATGTGCATATTTAGGACATAGGCGATTCCTTGATCCTAATCATGAATATCGTCAAAGAAAAAACTTGTTTGATGGAACCATAGAAAATAGACAAAAGCCTCCAATACAAACCGGTATCCAAGTCTTTGATATTGTTAAAGATATTTGTAATGATTGGGGGAAAAAATCAAAGGAGGAAGAGAAAGAGAAGGAAAAAAGGAAAAGAAAAAGGGGAGAAGAGAAGAAAAAAAGAAGTCAAATGTGGAAGAAGTCTATTTTCTTTGATTTGCCTTATTGGCAGGTAAAGTTTAATTAGAAATTGCTTCTTTTTATTGATATAATCATTACTTTATTATTAATTAGTTATAATTTATTTTTGATTTTCTTAGGTACTTCCTTTGCGTCAAAATCTAGATGTAATGCATGTTAAAAAAATATAGGCGAAAGTATTCTTGGTACGTAACTTGATATTAAAGGAAAATCAAAAGATGGCATTAATTCATGTAAAGATCTAGAAGTATTGGGTATTAGGAAGAAGTTACATCCTATAGAGATGGGAAGCAAAGCATTACTTCTAGCCGCCCCATGCACCTTGACTGATCAAGAAAAGGAGATCTTTTACAATAGAATGAGGAATTTGAAAGTACCGGATGGGTATAGCTCAAACATTGGGAAATGTTTTGCTAAAGAAAACAAAATTTCAAATCTTAAGTCTCATGATTATCATGTTTTGATGCAACAACTGTTGCCTGTATCACTGAGAGGACTTCTACCTACTGGGACAAGGAATGCATTACTACGACTATGTTCTTTTTACAACGACATTTGTCAAAGAGTGCTTGATAAAGATAAATTAGAATCCATCGAGAATCATATCGCATTAACACTATGCGATCTTGAGAGATTTTTTCCTCCTTCATTTTTCGACATTATGATTCACTTAACAATACATTTATCAAGGGAAGCTAGAATTTGTCGGCCAGTACAATATCGGTGGATGTATCCATTTGAAAGGTAAAATTTGAAATTAGTACGTATAGTAGTTGATAACATATGTGCTTGTGAAAATATTTTACTTACGCATCTTGATTATAGATACATGAAAACACTAAAGGGGTATGTTAAAAGTCAAGCACGACCTGAAGGATGCATAGTTGAGCGTTATTCTGCTGATGAATGCATGAAGTATTGTGCTAGCTATATTAATGGTGCATTAGAAATTGGACAAAGAAAAAATAGAAATGAAGTGGAACGAAGTGATTCCATGCTCGAGGGGCATCCTATATCTAAAGGAAATCCTATGGTACTCAATAAGGAGGTGATTGATGTTGCTCATCGATATGAGTTGTTTAACATCGAGGAAGTAGAACCTTATATAAAGTAAGCACAAGTTTAATTCAATTATTTTATATGAAATAAATTATATTGACTTGTATGATTACGTATATAGGATGCACAATGAGGAGCTGAAACGTTTGCATCCTTGGCTTTCACGGGATGATTTGGAACTTTCAAAGTTGCATTCAGAGACTTTTAGTAATTGGTTTAAAAAAAAGGTTGGCAATGTTATATCTTTTAGGATGGATAAGTTCGGCATAGAAGTATATGTTATTGTAATTAGTATTTATGTATAACGTTATGCTTTTTCAGGTTCAAGATGATAGAAAAACATCCGATGTTAGTGAAATAATAAATTGGCTTTCACATGGACCTCGTCATCAAGTAATTTCTTATACTGGCTATATAATTAATGGTCGTCGTTTTCATACTAAAGACAATGATAAATCTACACAAAATAGTGGTGTTTCAATTGAGGCAAGTACTGTTCGCGTAGATGGATCCATTGAGAAAGTACCATACTATGGTGTTTTGCGTGAGATTTTGTTGTTTGACTACCGCCAGTTTCAAATTGCCTTGTTTAAGTGTGATTGGGCAAATATTGACCGTGGAGTTAAGGTCGAAGATGGATTCACGTTAGTCAATTTACATCAATTTCAAAATCAATTTGCAAACGACCCTTTCATCTTGGCGACACAAGCCATACAAGTGTTTTTTTGTAGAGAAAGTAGTTCTTCAAATTGGTATGTTGTGCTAAGAGCAACCGCTAGAGGTTTCCATGAGTTGGAAAGCTATGATGAGGAGGATGAGTCAACTAGCAAACCGGTAGATGAGTCACTACTTGATGATAGAGATGTCGATGATGGGGACGAAAGTTATATAAGGAAGGATTGTGACGGTATTTTGGTATGATATAAGCACACTTTATTGATATTTGCATTACACGTAATTATAATTTTAAGGAGGGTAATTATACATAAGCTATGCATAGTCATATTAATTAATCATGCATTATTGACCATGAATTTTAGTTTTAATTTTGGGGAAAAAAGTTAAACTTTCATTTGCGGGTATTGCTATTGTATGTTAGGATTTTCATATTTTGCAATAATGACTAATTAGTATGTTGTTCTAATTATTTATATATATTAGTATTTTTTTCTAGGTTTCTCCCTTAGTCGAAGATAGTTGAACTTGAAACATCTGTGGGTAAAATGGTGCAAGATTAAGGAGAGGTACTTTGCACTTCCATTTTCATAATTTCCTGTTTTGTTTTGGCCCTACATGTGTAGTAAAGTTAAGACAACTTATGTAACAACCCGCAAATTCTGAACCAATTTAAAATTTTATTTTAGAAAATTTTAATGAATTTTGAGGTTATAATATAATTTATTATTAATAAAAATGGCTAGAATTTATTTTTATCGAAGTTAAAATGAATAAATTTAATTTAAATATAAAAGGAGTTAGAAATGGCGCGGCAGTTTGAAAATTTGATTTTAAACTTTAACTGAATGTACAGGATTCAAAATAAATCAGAAATGAGTGAAACCAAAAATATTTAAATCTGTTTAATCATATCTTTCTAACGAATCTGAAAAATTGAAATTTCATGGCGGAAATCAAAAGTTATGGCCAATTCAATTTTTAGAAAGGTCGTTGTAGAATTTATATATATATTATATAGGGCCCGAAAGGCTACTTTTCACATATGAAGGAATTTCGACTCGAAATCACTTCCGTTGATTTCGGAATGACATTTCTACATTGAAAAACAGTAAACACTTATATATTTTGAGTTTCGGAATTTATTTGTTTAAAAATGTATTTTTAATATTAAATATATTGGCCTTAAAAATAGTCATTTTTCAAACGACCTCCATTTTCGACGAAACTACTTTTGTTGGAACCGGAATGTCAAATTATTACAAGGTTTCAATTTTCAGAATTTTTCGAATTAATATGTGAGCGTGGCAAAAGAAAATGTGTTTTGACTATTTATAGTTAAATTTAAACGCCTTAAAGATAGCCATTTTTCAAACAGTCTCAGAATTCGATGAAAATAATTTTTTTGGATTCGTATCGTCATAAGAAAGATAAAAATATTTTTTTTACAATTTTCTGAGGTCGTATGTGGCCCCGGCATATTTTAATGTACGGTCAATATTTAATTAATTATTTTTTAATGCAATTTTAAATAAAAATCGTACATATTTCGGAATTGGGCCACGGGACCTATCCCATTGCGTTCAGAAGGTGTCAAAACCTTAAGAACGACAGTAAGCAGGCCCAAATCAGAGAAAGTCCGAAAATCCACCTTTTAAGCACGATTTTCGTGATTTAATATTAAAATATTATTAAAAAATTCGGGCTGAAACCCTAATTTCAATGGCCAGCCGCCGCCAGGTCTGTTCAAGGGCCAGAATTGTCCGAATTTCAAACCTTAATATCTTCCAATCCGTTCAATGAAAATCTACAAATTATATACCAAATCGAAGAGAATTCAGAGAGCTTCGAATCTATACGGTTAAGATCGGGTTTTGGTGCATGGATTTCGCGAGTTTTAGGCCTGAAGTGGCTGCGATTTTTGGTGTACGGCGGGTCCTAGGGGGGTGCGAGTTGACCATGGCTCGGGGCGGTGGTGGCTCTCGAGCGGTGCGTCAGATGGGCGGTGTCTGATCGGCGCCTGGGTGGCCGAGGTGGCACGCGCATGGAGGGGGGGGGGTTGCGCGGTAGAATGGTGCGGCTGATTCACGTGAGATAACGGGGAAGAAGGTCCTCTTCCTATTCTTTTTATTATTTTATTAATTAAACATTTAATTTATGCAATCTTTAAAAATCAATATCTCTTTCATACGAGGTCCGATTGACGAACCATCAGTTGCGTTGGACTCGTCTTTCCGAGATCTTCGCGATGGCGCAGACCAGAGCTCATTCTGAGACAGTCAAATTTTCAGCAAAAATCAATGTGAGAATCTCTGATTTTTACAATCTAATTAATTTAAATAATTATTTTATTCTGTTAAATAATTATCTGTATGTTATTTAATCAGATCTGCGTTGTGATGTATTGTGTTGGTTGTTCAGATGGATTATATTGAACCGTATTGCGTTGTATTGTATAAATCTGTGTTTGTAAATTTAGATCTGTATAAATTTGTAAATAATAAAATAAAAATTGGTTAACATATTTATATTTACCTTTTATGGCTAAATAAAAGGACATATTTAGTAAACACATATTTATTCACATGTTGTTTGTAAATTAAAAAGCACATCTTGAATTCATTTTTTATTTATTTACAATTTATGTGTAAATTAAAAGACATGATTGATAAACACATTTTTGTTCACATTTTATTTGTAAATAAAAACCATATTTGAATAACATACTTTTATTTACAATTTATGTGTAAATAAAAAGACATATTTGAGAAACCTATTTTGTTTACATTTCTATATGTAAATAAGGTTTCATATTTAAGGATTATATTTTTATTAACATTTCATATGTTAATAAAAACCCATTTTAAAGGATTACATCTTGTTTACGGTTTGTATGTAAATAAATATCGTTCACGTCAAAATGGCGTCAATCTAATCAACACGGCTTCATATATTTCTATTTTCAAATATTCTATTTCAAATATTTCTTTTTCAAATATTTCTATTCAAATATTTCTATTTCAAAACTTTCTTTTTCAAAACTGGAATGAGGCCCAATCAATTACCATATAATGTTAATTATATGGATTTTCTACAACACATGTATACAATAACAAGGATGAATAATCAACCATCATCCAAAGTGCATTCTACACTGTATAAGCATCGAATATAGATATTTAACGCTTATAACAGTCTGTCAATCAATCGATCGACATACAACTAACTATTGGGATTAGTGTATGTCATCTACCATCCCAATACCCGTGTGGGGTTTCAAACAATCAAACACAGATTTTATTTGTGCAGTTGGGCGATGTGTAAAATTTATCGACCCAATCAATATCAGTCAAATCAGTGTATATAAACAAATCGGCCGATTTGTTTATAAATATTTATTTATTCACTTTCACGTTAAAAATTATATTTTTAACGATAAAATATTTTTAACTATATAAATATTTTATTTCCTTTCAACACAAGAATATTTTGTTATCGATCTCACATCAACATCACAAACAAATTTTCACAACATATCAATCAAAAAAACAAGCCATCATGGTCTGTGGATGACGGGTGTCGGGTGCTACTAAGCACTGTCTACATCCTAGTATATATATATATATATATATATATATATATATATATATATATATAACTAGAAAACGAAATTTAGAGTGAGAAGTTCTCACCGAAAGCTAAATCCAACGCCACGACTCTTCTTATGTAGAAATCTTTGCCGCTCTTGCCCCTTGTCACTTTCTCTGCCCGTATTCTCTACATATGTAAAAATCACATTTTTACTTCGCTATTCGATATATAAAAATCGAAATTTTATTTTGTTATTCCATATATAAAAATCGAATTTTTACTTCGCTATTCAATATATAAAAATCGAATTTTTACTTCGCTGTTCAATATATAAAAATCGAATTTTTACTTCGCTATTCAATATATAAAAATCACATTTTTACATCGCTACTATATAGATAAAAATTCCATTTTTACACGCTATCCTCTACATAAAGATTTCGCCTTTTCAAATATAAAGATTTAATTTCACTACATATATAAAGGTGATATTTTTACTATCTTACCTATATAAAAATTATATTTTTGTACTTCTACAATATAAAAGATTATATTTTTATAACTTCTATTTTATAAAAATTATATTTTTATAGCTTCTATTTTATAAAAATTATATTTTTATATTTCACATTTGATAAAAATCGTATTTTTATTTTTTTTCTATCATGTAAAAATTATATATTTCCTACGCCTGTCATAGAAAAATCATATTTTTAATTATCTACTAATATCAAAATCATATTTTTATCTCTAACGAACTAATTACTTTATAAATAAATAACCTAGACAATTAAATAAACCAAAATAAAAATAAAAATAAAATAAACTTACATTGTATCGGATTTTCAGAGGGGGGGGGGGTCATCGGTCGGCAGCAGGAGGAGGTGGGCGTCGGTCTCGGCCGAGGATGGGGTGGGGGGGGTGTCAGAGTGGGTGAAAGGAGAAGAAGAAGCGGCCGCAGCAGCAGGTGGGGGGGGGGGGGGTCTTCGGTCGGCAGCAGGAGGAGGGGGGCGTCAGTCTCGGCCGAGGATGGGGGGTGTCGGAGTGGGTGAAAGGAGAAGAAGAAGCGGCCGCAGCAGCAGGTAGAGGGGGTCTTCGGTCTGCAGCGGGAGGAAGGGGGGATCTACCGCATGTCGCGTAGAGGCAGGGGGGTTTTCGTCGCGCGGTGGCGCAGGGGGGGGGGGGTAGGTCGTGCGGTGTCGCACCGCCTGGGGGGGTCGGCGGTAGCTTAGGTTTTTTTTTTTCCCTTTTTACTTTCTGATTGGTTTGACTTTTTGGGGAGGGAGAATAAAGGTGGGGGCTTATATAAAAATATATATATATTTAATTTAATTTAATTCCATAAAGTTAACTTTTTATTTCGAACTCGAAATCAAGCCCACCGCCTGTCGTCCATGGCTAATTACCCCCATTCCGAACACAATGGGATATGTATCGTAAGCTGATTCGATCGTTTCGATCAGTTTTCGTTAAAATCAAAATATAACTCTATATATTGAATTTGAACGCGTATTTCAATTTACTGGGGTCACATACTAACTCTATAAATCCCAGAAAAATATTTTCTAGCTTCGTACTGACGATACGGTCCTAACAAAACTAGTTTCGTCGAATTCCGAGACCGTTTGAAAAATGGTCATTTTCCAGTCGATTAAAATCAACTTAAACTAGTCAAACGCGTTTTCCTTTTCCACGCTCACATATTGGTTCGAAAAATTATGAAATTCGAAACCTAGCAATAACATTACATTCCGGTTCCAATAAAAGTGGTTTCGTCGAAATCCGAGGTCGTTTGCAAAATTTCCATTTTAAAGGGCCTGAATTCCATAGCGACTATTCAGAATTTTCAACTGGACATATCTTTTAATTCCCGCTATGAAATTTCAATTTTTCGGATTCGTTGGAAAGATATCATCAATTAGATCCTATTATTTTTGGTTTCATTAAATCCGGTTTGTTTTGCACCCGGTACATTCAATTGAAGTTTGAAATCGAATTATCGAACTACCGCGCCATTTTCAATTCTGTTATATAATTATATATATAATTATTTATATTCTAACGACGACATTTATAATATATACGTTCAAATTCCATTCAAAATAAATTTCTCGTCATTTTTATTTAAAATAATTCATTTTAAATATTCAAAATTCGCTAAAATTGCCAAAATAAAAATTTTAAACTGGCGCAGATTTCCGGATTATTACAATCTCCCCCACTTAAAACTTTTCGTCCTCAAAAAGGAATAAAGCCGAAAGTTGTTTGATCAATCAACTCTACGTTCGATCTGGCTTGCATCTCCAACTTTTCAGTTTCTGAGAATTTTCAAATTCTTCAAAAATTTGGCTAACACCCTAAATTTTCGAAAAATTTCGCCATAACCTCCCTTGCACCGGGAACCACGGGAAAATCCCGAAATTGCCATACAGGCCCTCTGATCTCAAAAAGAAAAAGAAAAAGCCAAGTGGCTAGCCAATCGGCTCATAAAATCATCATCACCCAAACAAAACAGTAAATTATAGTAAACATGTACCTATTTGTTGGGCAAACAAATTTTATTCTCTGCTCTAGCCTCCTTGCTATGACCTGTTCAATGTAAGTACAAGTATATGCAAGCAAATGCGACTAATTTTCAATACAATTCACTATTTGATCAAATCGGCTATATAATACAAATTTTAATTAATCAACCAATAATCAACAACACAACCATCAATCAATTAGTTGATTAGCTTTTGAAATTCATAACTTTGGTATATAGTCAAAAATCACATTTTTGATGCCAAATCACAACAATAAATCCTATATAGCTTTGGTTCTCACACCAGTCAATTGGAAATATATAGAAATCCCACTTTCGTCACACGAACATAAATTCTAATGATGGAGCTCCATCATCAAAATCATCTCCGGGCGATTAGAGTGTAATTCTATATCTACCCAGTATATTAAAACTTCAAATACACGTTTGCAAGGCGTATATGCAAAATCTTTATATACTGGACTGTCCAAATCAATACAAATAAATAATCAAATACGAATAATTGATTTAAATTTTCAAAACAAAAATTGTTTTTACTTTCAAAAATATACTCTTCACACTCGTTCTAGGATACTACTGATCCCATCTCTAACGAGTCATTCTAATTGGATATTACTAATCCAATATCTGATGAATTCTTTCGTATGGTTCTAATGTGTCTTGTTCTCTGAGCTTTGTAAACCAAAGCTCTGATACCAACGATGAAATGACCCGAACTTCCTCGGTCTCCGAAGAGAAGAGAAAGAACGAATTGTTTTGAGAACACGACAAAATAGAACGCGGACGGAAGAACATTTCATTGTATATTACAACAATGCATCAGATTACAAGAATATACAGAGTATAAATGAATATTACACAGAAATATCATAGATTTAAAAAACATTTAAATACATAGCAGCGGAAAATAATACAATACACAACTAGAAGAGATATACGGATACAAAGCTTTCCGGATATCGTTCCAGCTGTAAACCAGGATCCTGTGAATAATCTGCAAAACCAAAACTACTAGCTGCCCGTGTCAAAATAGGGGCACCAAGAGTTTAGGTTAAAACAATAAACTCCAGGTCAGTCATGGGACTGGTGTGAGAACTAAAACAGTTATTAATCTTTATTTTTAAAGCTAGGTAAATCAAGGGACCACGCCGTATAACATGGAATGGGTTTCCTTCCAAGAATACCAGTGCATAAAACAAACAGCGCGATGCTAAATAGAGAAAAATGAAGCTGTTATAAGAACCAGGTCCTATCACACAATGCAACGCAAGCCGGGGGATAGGGTTTTCCCTTATAACAGCCAAAGAATGCTTGATACGTTTAAAACAGATTATTTGATACTATTATAAGTGCATAGTGTATAAAATAACTTCAAATCATAAGTATCAATCATAGGCGGCATGGGAACCATATATCATGTCGCCATACTAGGCTCTACAATCAAAACCGCAAATGTCATGTATTTGGAAGTTGGATTTCCATCTATGAACCGAGGCAAAAGATAGTCCTCTGCCGATTCGAGACTGTCTAGCCCGAGTCTCAGGATCAGAGCTCGAGTGACCCTTGGATCATCAGGGCCGGTCCACCGATGTGGATTATAAAGCCTGAACACTACGTTTCTCCGCCCTTTGAGGCGTAAATGAGCCAACGAATGACTCCATCGGACCCGGATCGTCCGATCAAACCGAGGCGCCTCACAACAGCAACAACCACACAGGTGAAAAGTATATAAATGTCAGGGCTGGTAGGTCACTGACACCACCCTAGCTAGAAAGAAACGCATGCCCTCCCTGAGGTCCTCTCCCGTTTTTGGTTCACAACCGGGGTGTGAGGCTCGCGAATTCACGTTACACAAAGCTATGCCACACAGGCGGTGCTTTGATCATCAACCACAAGAATTTGCTTTTCAACAGAAGCCTCGATCAATTGCCACTTAGGCATGCCACACAGGCAATTTACTCCATGCGTTTGATATCCATCAATATATAACCCCTGAGCTCATATGTCTCAGAGAAGGGCGTTAATCAAGAGAATAAATTCCCCGCCGCCAAACAGATGTATATTTAATAGAAATCAATCACACAGACTAAAATCCAATGTCAGACACACAGTCCATTTACAAGTCCGTTCTGGGTCTGAACGAAACCGGAGGCACCTAGTACCCCGCATATCCATCGATCTCCAAGTACGTCTAGACGATCACCAACTGTTTCCATCTTCTTGGGTGTACAGCCCAATCAAGATCATTAGTAATCACCCAAACAACGTGAAGACTTCCGGTCTTCGACCACCGTCCTCATCTTCGACTTATCGTCGTATCAGTTATTCAGAATGGGATAAACCCGGTCTTTCCGAATAACTCGCGTATATTTTAAATAAGTGTTACACAAACACAACATACGCCTCATTCCAATTCATCAGTCACTAACCGTAAATTAATCAAGAGAATAATTCCCCAAATATTAACCCCGAAGGCCGAAACCAACATCAGATCAATATCCAGAAAACCATTCTGCTTAGCTAACCGACAGTTAATTTCTAAATTTCACATTCATAGGGAAAGGTTCCCATTAATGTTATCAAAGATAAATTCCTTGACTTTATTCTTTAATCTTCTTTTGAATTTCGATTCAACTAGTCGGGATTAACGAACCTTATCGAAGTAATCATTTGTTTTAATTTCCCAATCCCAACCTATTCATCCCATGAAGTAAAACTGGTAATACTTCATATCTAACACCATGGTGTTATCGGTAAATTCAATTACCATTTCACGTTCAAATCTAATTAAAGATTTAACTATCGCCTGGAGCAAAACTGGTGATACTCCATTCTCGATCATTTCAATCTAATTAAAGATTCATCAAAACTCTACTTAGTTTTAATCTTTAACTGGGTTAAAGAATCAGTGTCATTTAAAACATAGTTCACGATAAACCCAAAATCACATTTCATTAATTATCGGGTTAAAGAACGAGTGTTATTTAAAACACTGTCCACGATAAACCCAAAAATCAATATCAATTCAATTCCAATTAAATATTATTTAATTGGTACACTTCATTAAATCCAAATAAAAAGATTTAATCTTTTCTCAACTGGGTTCAAGAACAGTGTTAGTCAAGACACCATTCACGACAAACCCAAATCACATTTGATATTAAATACAAGGCTCTGAATAGAAAATATATCAGCTTATATTCAATATCAAATTCTACGACCAACAGATATCGTATTGGAAATAACGATATATATATCTATATCTTCCAAATTTCCATAATAACATCTGTATAATCATGAAATCCAACATCGAAATATTCCGAGGACAATTTCGATGCAAGTCCATTCCAATGCAATCATTGGAAATTCTGGTTATTTTCAAAACCATTTCAAATTCAATTTATTTATTTAAAAATAAATAGAATTATAATTCTAGTTCAAAACTAGTTCATTTTGATAAAAATCTATTTTTATCTTTTCAAATATGGAGTTTTTCATCCCAATTCCTCACAAATCATTTCTTATGACTTTACACAAATTATTACTATTTTTAATAATTTTATCAAGGCCTGTACAGTCGATTTCCATCAACGGCCATCGAACTGCACTTACAACGACCTTTTTCAAATTTGATTTGGACATAATTCCAAATCCAACCGTTAGATTTCAAATTTCTAATATTCATTAGAAAGCTCTTTTCGATATGAACCCAACGGTTTCGGTTTTAGGAGAATCCGACGGTCGGATCACCCGCAATATCCATTCGAAGTCAATGGTCGAAATTCGCGAACTGCCGCGGCGCGGCGCGTTCTATTCAGGCCATTATATTATATATATAATATATATAATATATACTTCGTCGATTTTCTTTCGAAATGAATTTTATAAATCGTTTTAAATTCATTTCAAATCAATTTCAATTCGAATTCATTTATATTCAAATTCAATTCGAATTCATTTATATTCAATTTCAATTCAAATTCGTTTATATTCAATTTCAATTCGAATTCATTCCTATTCAATTTTATTCGAATTTCAATTATTTTCAAAATATCAGATTTTGAAATCACTTTCGATATTCATTATAAAATGAATAAAATCGATATAAATATCGTTCACATCAAAATGGCGTCAATCTAATCAACACGGCTTCATATATTTCTATTTTCAAATATTCTATTTCAAATATTTCTTTTTCAAATATTTCTATTCAAATATTTCTATTTCAAAACTTTCTTTTTCAAAACGTGAATGAGGCCCAATCAATTACCATATAATGTTAATTATATGGATTTTCTACAACACATGTATACAATAACAAGGATGAATAATCAACCATCATCCAAAGTGCATTCTACAGTGTATAAGCATCGAATATAGATATTTAACGCTTATAACAGTCTGTCAATCAATCGATCGACATACAACTAACTATTGGGATTACTGTATGTCATCTACCATCCCAATACCCGTGTGGGGTTTCAAACAATCAAACACAGATTTTATTTGTGCAGTTGGGCGATGTGTAAAATTTATCGACCCAATCAATATCAGTCAAATCAGTGTATATAAACAAATCGGCTGATTTGTTTATAAATATTTATTTATTCACTTTCACGTTAAAAATTATATTTTTAACGATAAAATATTTTTAACTATATAAATATTTTATTTCCTTTCAACACAAGAATATTTTATTATCGATTTCACATCAACATCACAAACAAATTTTCACAACATATCAATCAAACAAACAAGCCATCCATGGTCTGTGGATGACGGGTGTCGGGTGCTACTAAGCAACGTCTGCATCCTAGTATATATATATATATATATAACTAGAAAAAGAAATTTAGAGTGAGAAGTTCTCACCGAAAGCTAAATCCAACGCCACGACTCTTCTTATGTAGAAATCTTTGCCGCTCTTGCCCCTTCTCACTTTCTCTGCCCGTATTCTCTACATATGTAAAAATCACATTTTTACTTCGCTATTCGATATATAAAAATCAAAATTTTATTTTGCTATTCCATATATAAAAATCGAATTTTTACTTCGCTATTCAATATATAAAATTCGAATTTTTACTTCGCTATTAAATATATAAAAATCGAATTTTTACTTCACTATTCAATATATAAAAACCACGTTTTTACTTTGCTACTATATAGATAAAAATTCCATTTTTACATGCTATCCTCTACATAAAGATTTCGTCTTCTCAAATATAAAGATTTAATATCACTACATATATAAAGGTGATATTTTTACTATCTTACCTATGTAAAAATTATATTTTTATACTTCTACAATATAAAAGATTATATTTTTATAACTTCTATAACATAAAAGATTATATTTTTATAACTTCTACAATATAAAAGATTATATTTTTATAACTTCTATTTTATAAAAATTATATTTTTATAACTTCTATTTTATAAAAATTATATTTTTATACTTCACATATGATAAAAATCATATTTTTATTTTTTTCTATCATGTAACAATTATATTTTCCTACGCCTGTCATAGAAAAATCATATTTTTAATTGCCTACTAATATCAAAATCATATTTTTATCTCTAATGAACTAATTACTTTATAAATAAATAACCTAGACAATTAAATAAACCAAAATAAAAATAAAATAAACTTACATTGTATCGGATTTTCAGAGGGGGGGGGTCTTCGGTCGGCAGTAGGAGGAGGGGGCGTCGGTCTCGGCCGAGGATGGGGGGGTCGGAGTGGGTGAAAGCAGAAGAAGAAGCGGTCGCAGCAGCAGGTGGGGGGTGGGGGGGGGGGGGTCTTCGGTCGGCAGCAGGAGGAGGGGGGCGTCGGTCTCGGCCGAGGATGGGGGGGTGTCAGAGTGGGTGAAAGCAGAAGAAGAAGCGACCGCAGCAGCAGGTAGGGGGGTCTTCGGTCTGCAGCGGGAGGAAGAGGGGGTCTACCGCGTGTCGCAGAGAGGCAGGGGGGTTTTCTTCGCGTGGTGGCGCCGGGGGGGGGGGGGGGGGGTCGTGCGGTGGCGCGCCGCCTGGGGGGGTCGGCGGTAGCTTAGGTTTTTTTTCCTTTTTACTTTCTGATTGGTTTGACTTTTTGGGGAGGGAGAATAAAGGTGGGGGCTTATATAAAAATATATATATTTAATTTAATTTAATTCCATAAAGTTAACTTTTTATTTCGAACTCGAAATCAAGCCCACCGCCTGTCGTCCATAGCTAATTACCACCATTCCGAACACAATGGGATATGTATCGTAAGCTGATTCGATCGTTTCGATCAGTTTTCGTTAAAATCAAAATATAACTCTATATATTGAATTTGAACGTGTATTTCAATTTACTGGGGTCACATACTAACTCTATAAATCCCAGAAAAATATTTTCTAGCTTCGTATTGACGATACGGTCCTAACAAATCTAGTTTCGTCGAATTCCGAGACCGTTTGAAAAATGGCCATTTTCCAGTCGATTAAAATCAATTGAAACTGGTCAAACGCGTTTTCCTTTGCCACGCTCACATATTGGTTCGAAAAATTATGAAATTTGAAACCTAGCAATAATTTTACATCCCGGATCCAACAAAGTGGTTTCGTCGAAATCCGAGGTCATTTGCAAAATTTCCATTTTTAAGGGCCTGAATTCCATAGCGACTATTCAGAATTTTCAACTGGACATATCTTTTAATTCCCGCTATCAAATTTCAATTTTTCGGATTCGTTGGAAAGATATCATCAATTAGATCCAATTATTTTTGGTTTCACTAAAATCCGGTTTGTTTTGCACCCTGTACATTCAATTGAAGTTTGAAATCGAATTATCGAACTACCGCGCCATTTTCAATTCTATTATATAATTATATATATAATTATTTATATTCTAACGATGACGTATATAATATATACGTTCGAATTCCATTCAAAATAAATTTCTCGTCATTTTTATTTAAAATAATTCATTTTAAATATTCAAAATTCGCTAAAATTACCAAAATAAAAATTTTAAACTGGCCCAGATTTCCGGGTTATTACAATAAACATATCACTTTTATGTTGTATTAGAATTGAAATATAAACATATCACTTTTAAGCTATATTAGAATTGAAATATAAACATATCGCTTTTATGTTATATTAGAATTGAAATATAAACATCACTTTAAAGTTATGTTAGAATTGAAATATAAACATATCACTTTTATGTGAATTAGAATTGTTAAATTATAATTATCATGTTTAACAAATTAGAATTGTTAAATTACGTTAACGATAAAATTTACATTTTACCGTATATATAAAAAGATTATAATAGATTATAATAAAAAGATTTCATTTTTGTTGTCACTTTGTTTAACACAACAAAAAGCGTAGAATTAAAAGATATGTTTTATTGTCATTGTAGTTACAATAAAGAGAGTAAGATAGAAAGATATGTTTTATTGTCCCTTTGGTCGCAATAAAAGATTGGTTATTAAAGAACATATTCTTACCGTAATGTTGTTGCAATAAAAAAAGATTAGTTATTAACGATCATATTTTTATAAAAAGAAATAACATGAAAGATTATATTTTTATCGGTCATAGATTTGAATAAAAAGATTGAACATAACAAAATTACATTTTTGTTAAATAGATTCGAGTTATAAGCAAAAGTGATATTTTTGGTTAAATAGAATTGGGTTTGAGTAAAAATATTAATTTTGTCAAATCTGAAGTGTCAACATAAATGCCACTATCACTTGTAATCATTTTGTTAAACTAGATTTGTTAACAAGATGAAATTTGTCACTTTTGTCAAATATAATTGTTGAAACAAAAATGAACGTTTTTGTCAAATTAGAATTGTTAAAACAAAAATGAACATTTTTGAAAAATTAAAATAGTTGAATTAGAAATGTACATTTTTATCAAAATATGTATTTTTATCAAAAAGATTGGTTGAATCAAATACATCATATTTGTTGAAACCAAATAGCTAAAATGAAAAGAACATTTTTGTCAAAATATATTAGTTGAAACAAAAAAGTACATTTTGTCAAATTAAGATGGTTGAAAACAAAGATTTCATTTTTGGTTGAATAAAAGAGTTAAACACAAATAGTATTTTTGGTTAAATAGGTTTGTAACGAAAAGGAATTTCGCTCGATCCGAATCAGTCGCTAAACCGATCAAGACCGTTCGAAACGCCTGATTGTTTTGAGAACACGACAAAATAGAACGTAGACGGAAGAACATTTCATTGTTAACTACAACAATACCACAAGATTACAAGAATATACAGAGTATAAATAAATATTTCACAACAGAAAAATATCAGAGATTACAATACATTACATAGCAGCGGTAAATAACACAAAATACAACTGAAGAAGATACACGAATACAAAGCTTTCCGGATATCGTTCCAGCTGTAAACCAGGATCCTGTGAATATAAATCTGCAAGCCAAAACTACTAGTTGTCCGTGTCGAAATAAAGGCACCCAGAGTTTAGGTTAAAACAATAAACTCCAGGTCAGTCATGGGACTGGTGTGAGAACTAAAACAGTTATTAATCTTTATTTTAAAGTTAGGTAAATCAAGGGACCACGCCGTATAACACGGAACGGGTTTCCTCCCAAGAACACCAGTGCATAAAAAAACGGCGCAATGCTAAATAAAGAACAATGAAGCTATTATAAGACCCAGGTCCCATCACACAATGCAACACAAACCAGAGGATAGGGTTTACCCTTATAATAGCCAAAACATGCTTGATACGTTTAAAACAAATCATTTGATACTATTATAAGTGTATAGTGTATAAAACAACTTCAAATCATAAGTATCAATCCTAGACGGCATGGGTACCATATATCATGTCGCCATACTAGGCTCTACAATCAAAACCGCAAATGTCATGTATTTGGAAGTTGGATTTCCATCTGTGAACCGAGGCAAAAGATAGTCCTCTACCGATTCGAGACGCTCTAGACCGTGTCTCAGGATCAGAGCTCGAGTGACCCTTAGGAGCCATAGGGCCGGTCCACCGATGTGGATTAAAATTCCTGAACACGGCGTTTCCCCACCCTTTGGGGTGTCAATGAGTCCAATGACTCCATCGGTCCCGGATTGACCGATATATCCGAGGCGCCTCGCAACAGCAAAAACCACATAAGTCAAACTCGTCAGGGCGTGTAAAACAACTGACGCCACTTCTATCTAGAAAGAAACGCATGCCCTCCCTGGATCCTTCTCCCGTTTCTGGTTCACAACCGGGGTGTGAGGCTCGCGAGTCCACGCTACACAAAGCTATGCCACACAGGCCGTGCTTTGATCATTAACCACAAGACTCTGCTTTTCAACAGAAGCCTTGATCATATTGCCACTTAGGCACGCCACATAGGCAATTCACTCCATGCGTTTGATATCCATCAATATATAACCTCTGAGCTCGTACGTCTCAGAGAAGGGCATTGAGCAAGAGAATAAATTCTCCGCTGCCAAACAGATATATATTTAATAGAAATCAACCACACAGAATAAAATCCAAAGTCAGACACACAGTCCATTTACAAGTTCGTTATGGGTCTGAACGAAACCGGAGGCACCTAGTACCCCGCATATCCATCGATCTCCAAGTACATCTGGACGATCACTAACTGATTGCCTCCTCTTGGGTATACGGCCCAATCAAGATCATCAGTAATCACCCAAACGACATGAAGACCTCCGGTCTTCAACCACCGTCTTCATCTTCGAAACCACGTCGAATCAGTTATTCAGAATGGGATAAACCCGGTCTTTCTGAATAACTCACGTATATAATAAACAAGTGTTACACAAACACAACATACGCCTCATTCCATTTCAGAATATTCTTTTATTCAAATATTCTTATACTTTGGGAAAGGTTCTCATTAATTTTATCAAAGATAAATTCTTTAAATTTATTCTTTAATCTTCTTTGAATATCAATTCAAACTAGTCGGGATTAGCGAACCACACCGAAGTAATCATTTATTTTATTTTCCAATCCCCACCTATTCATCCCATGAAGTAAAACTGGTAATACTTCATATCTAACGCCACGGTGTTATCGGTAAATTCAATTACTATTTCACGTTCTAATCTAATTAAAGATTTAACTATCGCCTGGAGTAAAACTGGTGATACTCCATTCTCGATCTTTACAATCTAATTAAAGATTCATTAAAACTCCACTTAGTTTTAATCTTTACAGAAATCAATATCCTGTCTTTCACTGGGTTAAAGAACCAATGTCATTTAAAACACGGTTCATGATAAACCCAAAATCACATTCCATTAATTATCGGGTTAAAGAACCAGTGTTATTTAAAACACTGTTCACGATAAACCCAAAAATCAATCCCAATTCAATTCCAATTAAATATCATTTAATTGGTACACTTCATTAAATCTAAATAAAAAGATTTAATCTTTTTCTTAACTGGGCTTAAGAACAGTGTTAATGAAGACACCATTCACGACAAACCCAAATCACATTTGATATTAAATACAAGGCTCTGAATAGAAAATATATCGGCTTATATTCAATATCAAATTCTACGACCAACAAATATCGTATTAGAAATAACGATATATAAATTTATCTTTCAAATTTCCATAACAATATCCGTATAATCACGAAATCCAACATCGAAATATTCCGAAGACAATTTCGATTCAAATCCCTTTCAATGCAATTATTGGAAATTCTGGTTATTTTCAAAACCATTTCAAATCTAATTTATTTATTCTAAAAATAAATAAATTATTATTCTAGTTCAAAACTAGTTCATTTCGATAAAAATCTATTTTTATCTTTTCAAATGTGGAGTTTTTCATCCAATTCTTCACAAATCATTTCTTATGATTTAACACAAATTATTACTATTTTTAATTATTTTATCAAGGCCCGTACAGTCGATTCCATCAACGGCCATCGAACTGCACTTAAAACGACCTTTTCTAAATTTGATTTGGACATAATTCCAAATCCAACCGTTAGATTTCTAATTTCTAATATTCGTTAGAAATATCTTTTCGATACGAACCCAACGGTTCCGGTTTTAGGAGAATCCGACGGTCGGATCTCCCACAATATCCATTCGAAGTCGATGGTCGAAATTTGTGAACTGCCGCGGCGCGGCACGTTCTATTCAGGCCATTATATTATATATATAATATATATAATATATACTTCGTCGATTTCCTTTTAAAACTTATTTTATAAATCGTTTTAAATTCGTTTTCAAAACGATTTCACTTTCCTTTTCAAATTCAAATCAATTTCAATTCGAATTCATTTCTATTCAATTTCAATTCGAATTCAATTCTATTCAATTCCAATTCGAATTCAATTCTATTCGAATTTCAAATCATTTCAGTTTATTTCGAATTTCAAATCAATTTAATTTAATTCAAATTTCAATTCACTTTAATATTCATTTCAATTTGAATAAAATCGATATAAATATCGTTCACGTCAAAATGGCGCAAATCTAATCAACACGGCTTCATATATTTCTATTTTCAAATATTCTTCTTTCAAGTATTTCTTTTTCAGATATTTCTCTTCAAAACTGGAATGAGGTTCAATCAATTACCATATAATGTTAATTATATGGATTTCCTACAACACATGTATAAAATAACAACAACAAATAATCAACCATCATCCAAAGTGCAATCTACACTGTATAAGCATCAAATATAAATATTTAACGCTTATGACAGCCTATCAATCAATCGGTCGACATACAACTAATTATTGGGATTAGTGTATGTCATATATCATCCCAATACCCGTGCGGGGTTTCAATCAATCAAACACAAATTTTATTTGTGCAGTTGGGCGATGTGTAAAATTTATCGTCCCAATCAATATCAGTCAAATGTGTGTATATAAACAAATCATTCGATTTGTTTATATTAATTTATTTCATTTCATTTCATATACACGTTAAAAATTCTATTTTCAACTATAAAATATTTTCCACTATAAAAATATTTTAATTCTTTTCACATCACATCACACAATCAACAACACATCAAAATCAAACAAACAAGCATAAAAGCCGTCCATGGTCTGTGGACGACGGGTGTCGGGTGCTACTAAACACTGTCTGCATCCTAGTATATATTTCAACTAGAAATAAAAATAAAGGTGAGGAGTTCTCACAGAGGGTTCCACTCCGCCGTGCTTTGCTGTTGAACTGATGAACCGTCTGGATCTGTCTAAAATTCCATTGCAGTTCTTTTCACGCTGTTCAAATAAAAAATATATTTTTATTGCTTCATTCAATAAATAAAAATTCTATTTTATTTTTACTTCATATATATTTCTACAACGCCTTTCTAACAATAAAGATCATATTTTTATTCTTTCTATAATATAAAAATCATATTTTTATCCCGCTATTCTCTATATAAAAATTATATTTTTATAATGCTATTCTATATAAAAATATTATATTTTTATCATTTCTTTTCAATAAATAAAAATCGTATTTTTATTTCACTAAAAATCATATTTTTATTTCGCTACATATATAAAGATAATATTTTTATATTCTCTATTATATAAAAATCATATTTTTATTCTTTCTATAATATAAAAATCATATTTTTATTCTTTCTATAATATAAAAATCATATTTTTTTATATAAACCACATCCTTTTGTTTTCAAAATCTAACTTCTTTATGGTTTTCAAAATCTAACTTCTTTATGGTTTTCAAAATCTAACTTCTTTATGGTTTAAAAATCACTTCTTTTTGGGTTTCAAAATCACTTCTTTTTGGGTTTCAAAATCACTTCTATTTGAAACTAAAAGTCTTAACTTTATTAAGATAAAATCATACTCTTATACGGCTACTATATTTATAAAAATAACATTTTTATACTATGATATTATATATAAAAAATCCAACCTTTATAGCGTCGAAAATCTTATTTTTGTATTACCATTCATACTATAAAAATCATTACTCTTTTATATAAATAAAAATCGAGTTTTTATATGATTTAAAAATCATATTTTTAAGGTTTTAAACACTGAAAATAAATAAATGAAAATAAAATAAAATAAACGCTTACTGTTAAAGGTTGGTTGGGGTCGAGGGCGGTTCTGCTCCGTTCTAGTGGCGGCGCGTCGGTTAACAGCAGAAGAGGGGGCGTAGTCTTCGCTGGTTGGAAGGGGTTGGACAAGGGGCGGCGCTGGAGGTACTCAGGTGATCGGAGGTGGCGGGCTTAGGTGCTGGAGGGGCTGCAGTGAGGTTTCAGGCAGGTTTTGGGGTGGCTTGGGTTCGCAGAAGTTCAACGGAGGAGGAGGCGAAGGCGGCACCGTGCTTAGGGCCGGTGGCAGCAAAGTCCGGTGGTGGCAAACTCCGGAGGTGGCGACGGGTTTCGGAGAACGAGCGTTGTTTTTTTCTTCTTTTTCTTCTTTTTCGGATCTGAAAGAGAACGGATGGAAAGAGGGGGGGTTGACTAAGCAAGGGGAGAGAGAAAGGAAGTTTTATAATTTAATTATTTAATAATTTTAAATCCCAAAAAGTTACCCTTTTCATTTGAACTCCAAATCGAGTCTAACGACTGTCACCCCTAGCTATTTACCCCCATTCCGAACACAATGGGATATGTTTTGTAAGCCAATTCGCTTGTTACGATCAGTTTCCGTTAAATTTAAAATATAAATCTTTATATATTCAATTTAAATACACATTTCAAATTACCGGGGTCACATACTAGCTAGAAAAATTTCAGAAAAATATTTTCTAGCTTCGTATTAACGATACGGTCCTAACAAAACTAGTTTCGTCAAATTCTGAGACCGTTTGAAAAATGGCCATTTCCCAGTCAATTAAAATCAACTAAAACTGGTCAAACGCGTTTTCCTTTGCCACGCTCACATATTGAATCGAAAAATTATGAAATTTGAAACCTAGCAATAACTTGACATCGCGGATCCAACAAAAGTGGTTTCATCGAAATCCGAGGTCGTTTGCAAAATTTCCATTTTTAAGGGCCGAAATTCCATAGCGACTATTTTGAAATTTCAACTGGACATATCTTTTGATTCCCGCTATGAAATTTTGATTTCCCGGATTCGTTGGAAAGATATTCTCAATTAGATTCAAATATTTTTGGTTTCTCTAAAATCCGGATTGTTTTGCACCCGGTACATTCATTTGAATTTTGAAATCGAATTGTCGAACTACCACGCCATTTTCAATTCCTTTTATAATTTAAAATAAATTTTGTATTCTAACGACGATCTATAAAATATATACGTTCTAATTATATTAAAAATAAAATTTTCGTTCCTATTATTTAAAATAAACCACTTTAAATATTCAAAATTCGCTAAAATTGCCAAAATAAAAATTTTAAATTGGCTCGGATTTCCGGGTTATTACAATCTCCCCCACTTAAAAATTTTCGTCCCCGAAAAGGAATGAAGCCGAAAGTTGTTTAACAAATCAACTCAACTTTCAATATTTTCTTTACGGCTTAAGTTCTTCAACCTTTCAGTTTCTAAGAACTTTTCAAATTTTTCAAAAATTTGGCTAACACCCTAAATTTTCGAAAAATTTCGCCATAACCTCCCCTGCACCGGGGACTTCGGGATATTTCATATAGCCTCCCATGGCCTTCTTCAATCCAAAAGAAAAAGCCAAGCAGCTAGCCAATCGGCTCATAAAATCATCATCACCCAAACAAAACAGTAAATTATGTTAAACATGTACCTATTTGTCGGGCAAACAATTTTATTCTTCTGCTCTAGCCTCCTTGCTTTGACCTGTTCAGTGTAAGTATATGTATATGCATGCAAATGCGACAAATTTTCAATACAATTCACTTTTTGGTACAATTTGACTAAATGGTTCAAATTTTAATTAATCAAACAGTAATCAAACAACACAACCATCAATCAATTAGTGAATTAGTTTTTCAAATTCATAACTTTGATATATAGTCAAAAATCACATTTTTGATGCCAAGTCACAACAATAAGCCCTACCTAATTTTGGTTCTCACACCAGTCAATAGGAAATATATAGAAATTCTACCTTCGAAACTCCAACATAAATACTGATGATGTCATGACAATCATCAGTACCATCTCCGGGCGACTAGAGTGTAATTCTATATCTATCCAGTATATTAAAACTTCAAATACACGTGGATCAGACGTATACGCAAAGTCTATATATACTGGACTGTCCAAATCAATACACCTAAATATTCAAATATTTATAAAACGATTTAAATTTTCAAAACAAAATTGTTTTCATTTTAAAAATATACCCTTCACACTCGTTCTAGGATACTACTGATACCATCTCTAACGAGTCATTCCCATTGGATATTACTATTCCAATATCTGATGAATTCTTTCGTATGGTTCTAATGTGCCTTGTTCTCTGGGCTTTGTAAACCAAAGCTATGATACCAACTGTAACAAAAAGGAATTTCGCTCGATCCGAATCAGTCGCTAAACCGATCAAGACCGTTCGAAATGCCTGATTGTTTTGAGAACACGACAAAATAGAACGCAGACGGAAGAACATTTCATTGTTAATTAGAAAAATACCACCAGATTACAAGAATATATAGAGTATAAATAAATATTACACAACAGAAAAATATCAGAGATTATAATACATTACATAGCAGCGGAAAATAATACAAAATACAACTGAAGAAGATACACGGATACAAAGCTTTTCGGATATCATTCCAGCTGTAAACCAGGATCCTGTTAATATAAATCTGCAAACCAAAACTACTAGCTGCCCGTGTCGAAATAAGGGCACCCAGAGTTTAGGTTAAAACAATAAACTCCAGGTCAGTCATGGGACTGGTGTGAGAACTAAAACAGTTATTAATCTTTATTTTAAAGTTAGGTAAATCAAGGGACCACGCCGTATAACACGGAACGGGTTTCCTCCCAAGAACACCAGTGCATAAAAAAAACAGCGCAATGCTAAATAAAGAACAATGAAGCTATTATAAGACTCAGGTACCATCACACAGTGCAACACAAACCAGAGGATAGGGTTTACCCTTATAATAGCCAAAACATGCTTGATACGTTTAAAACAAATCATTTGATACTATTATAAGTGTATAGTGTATAAAACAACTTCAAATCATATGTATCAATCCTAGACGGCATGGGTACCATATATCATGTCGCCATACTAGGCTCTACAATCAAAACCGCAAATGTCACGTATTTGGAAGTTGGATTTCCATCTGTGAACCGAGGCAAAAGATAGTCCTCTACCGATTCGAGACGCTCTAGCACGTGTCTCAGGATCAGAGCTCGAGTGACCCTTAGGAGCCACAAGGCCGGTCCACCGATGTGGATTAAAATTCCTGAACACTGCGTTTCCCCACCCTTTGGGGTGTCAATGAGTCCAATGACTCCATCGGTCCCGTATCGACCGATATATGTGAGGCGCCTCGCAACAGCAACAACCACATAAGTCATACTCATCAAGGCGTGTAAAACCACTGACGCCACTTCTAGCTAGAAAGAAATGCACGCCCTCCCGGGGTGTGAGGCTCGCGAATCCACGCTACACAAAGCTATGCCACACAGTGTAACACCCCGCCTCTGCTAGGGTCACTCGCAAAGGAATGCACTAGCTTTAGAGGGGCATTATTGGTAAACATGCACAGAAATATCACAAGACAGAACATATATAAATAGTGGAAGTAAAATCAAACTTTCATAACATGAATAAATAAGGTCTAAAACCTTTTACATCAGAGTACATCAAAAACCTGTCTTACAATAGTAAAGAAGCATAAAGACTTTTTAATAAATTATTCCCCAAGTAAAACAGTAAAGAAGCCATAGCCAAGAGAAGTCCAAGCCATCCATGATGACCTTCAAGCAGAAGAAGTCCGAACTAAACAGCATTGTTTCCTCCCTGAAACCTGGGGGGGGGGGGAGGGGGGGAAACGGAAGAAAAGAGGCGAAACAAAACGGGTCAGTCAAAAAGACTGAGTAAGTCCTATCTACTTCCAGTATAAAAACAGGTAAAGGTAACATGACATGCATAAACTGAAAGTAAACATAAGGATAACTACAAGATAGATAAACCGGAGTAGCCGGTTAAACTACTGCGGCCAGGTAAACTAAGGTATCATGAAAAACTACGGTGGTATGATAAGTCAAGGTATCACATCATCAGATTTCTATCGAGTATATTATCCCAAGGTATCTACCCCGTCTAACATCCCACGGTATCTGTTGTGTACATTCTTCCTAGTTCTAACATGTATATTTGCTTTGCACCTCTCGTACTAGTATCCCTACCCGCGTCATGTGTTAACCATGAATGTCCCTTGCTCAAAGTCGTGTAATGGTCCATGTCGACCTAATATATCGCATATATAGGTTACTCAAATCATATGTTTCTTTCCCTGTATATAAGTTCAGTCCTTTGCCGTACCTCGTACGGGCTTCCTCATGTCGTATTATCCTTGAAATCGTTTGGACTGTCACCCTTGTTCTAGCTAGGCTCTTCCATATGAATCATCGTTTGAACTACTAGGATTTACGCCACCTAGCACCACTAGGGATTACGCTTACCTATTGCACGCTTTCGTATTTCGGTTTGGGTTAAAACACCTAGGCCACTAGGGATTACGCTAACCCTCAACCGCGCCCCTTTTTTCCCACGCATTCATCGTGAATCGTTTTTCTATAACTGTATGCACATGTATCACCTCGTGCCACCCGAGTCCTGTCCCAGGGCAAGACAAGAAATACAGGACTCGGTCGGGAGCTTTAGATTTATCTGCCGATGCAGATACTAAGGTCTGCTTTTCTACACGTGGCTATGGTCCCACGAGACCCCTCCCTCAACTAGTGAAAGGCAACACAAGAGAAAATCTTGCATGAGAACTACACTCCGGCCAGCCAACATCCTACGGCCTACCTCACCCATAATTAGATAGCAATTATGGTCTGTTGGGTGTTCCCTACCTTTCCGTACGTACACGCTTGACTCAAGATGGTAGATGATCGACGAACTTGCTATCTCGGGCACCTTATGTATTCGCCGACTCACTGCTATCCACCCCAGCCTTTAGGTCGCTCGCATAGCAACCAAGGCATATTCTTGGTTCTTCTACCGCAGACCTCAACCTCTCGTGAGCCTAGTATATGACCTGGCAGCTCACAGAGGGATCCCAAGAATATCCTCACGTTCTCCGAAGCCGCTGCTTCGTTACCCAGTTCGTTGGAGCCTTTATCTAAATCAGATAGTCTGCTCCTACACGTATACTTAAACGATGACCTACCGTATCGGGTTACTCATCTATCTAAGAGGTGGTCCACATTTCCTTGACTAAGAATTATTACTTAGTTTCCCTTAACTAAGGTTTACCACTTAGCCTTATTTCCATTACCCTTGTTAACTATGGTTATTTACCTAATCCTCCGAATTAGGGTTTATCTAATGGGTTAAGTGTCACTTAAGTCCATAACTTAGCCCGTCTACAAACCATGTCAAAATTGGCTAAGTATCCAAGTCCAAGACTTAACCCTACAAACCATGTGTCAAGTTGGCTAAGTATATCAAGCAATCCATAACTTAACCTCGTCTAATTATCATTTTAGATTGGTTAATTATATAAATTAACTTGACCTTGTCAAATTACCGAGTCAAATCGGTCAAGCGTATTCAAGTGATTCGTGACTTAGCCTTATCATGTTTTCACGTTAGATTGGTTAAGTATAGGTCACTTAACCTCACCAAATCATCGTGTTAAATTAGTTAAGTGTTTAACTTAACCCCATTAAATTACTAAGTGGGATTAATTAAGTCTAGGCTAGCTTAACCCCATCCGATTACCATGTTGAGATTAGTTAAGCCTAATCTTAACCCCATCCATTAATTGTATTATACGGTTAAGTGTCATTAAGAAAATTTACTTAACCTTATCACATTATCGTGTTGGATTGATTAAGTGTTGGTTAACTTAATCCCGTCCACTAGTCGTATAAAAATGGTCAAGTGTCATTAGGCAAATCAAGTTACTTAACCTACCCAAGCTTATCATGTTTTGTTAAGTATCATTAGCCTAATCAAATTTCTTAACCCATTTGTCCATATCATATTTGGTTAAGCCTCATTAATCAAATTAACTTAACCCTATTATGTGGCATTAATTTAATTAATGCACCCTCAACCTCTCACATTAGACCTTGTTGTGGTTACTAGTTAAGCCGGGCGGGTCCGGGTAGATTTACACCACAACCTAGTCTAACCTCGGGTCTTAAGCGCGACATGACCAACTTCTCACATTGGGTCCTATTGTTTGCAACTACTAGTTAAGCCGGTCGGTTCCGGGTAGTTTTACGTTGCAAACTCAACCCAACCTCGAGTTGGCCACACTCATATTATCTAAGTTCATCATGTTTCCAAAACATGTTACAAGTTTTCAAGCATTTGGGTAGACCTAACTTAATAGGTAAATTCCCAAAGGGTAGACCTAACTTAATAGGTAAATTCCCAAGCTCATGTTTTATGCATACTTGCATGCCAACTTCCATGTTATCTTTCAAGTCATATTTTCAAGTATAAACACATGTCATATTCAAGTTAAAATTTTGCGACAAGTTCATGTTTATCTAACTACCCAAAATCGTGTTTTCCCAACGCGAGCAAAGCGAGTCAACATAGTAAGAATACCATGTCACATATTGGTCTCAAAACATGCATGATGCCAAAAAGGGATTGGCTTCCACATGCACAACATCATAAAGGGATTGGCCATAACCATGCATAGTGTCATAAGGTAATTTGGCCACAAACATGCATATTATCAAAAGGGTTTAGCCATAAACGTGCACAACTTAAAAGAGGGGATTGGCCATGAGCATGCATAATCTCATAAAGGATTTGGCCACAAACTTGCATGATAGCATAAAGGGTTTGGGTTCATAAACATGCATAAGCCCCAAAATCTAATCTTAGCCAATGTTTCACACATAAAATGGTTCCTAAAGGTTCATGCTAGCATTTCATGCATAAAGACCCAAACTTGCAAGTTAAACTAGGTTATGTATGGCATGAGAGGCATGATTAAGTCACTCACATGGCCTAAGATCATAAATATGAACACAAGAGGCATGGTAAGGTTCATATAGGTTCGCATAATCATGTTTAGCCTCATTTTATCCCATGTCAACATTAAAAATACCGTTTTGACCCAAAAGTAGCTAGAACTTACATAGTTAGGCCTAGGGAAAGAAGCATGGATCATCTTGGCTAAGAAAGGTGCCTCCTTTGTAGAAGAATCGCCATGGAACTCGCATAGCAACGTTGATTTGGCCTTCATTTGGTGTAGCAAGCTTGCACCTTTTGATTTGAACTTGATTTGAGTGCATAGGCTCTAGGGATTTGAGATGGAGGCCATGATCAATATTGATTTTGGCAGCACTTAGTTGCTAGGCTTGATTTTTAGGGATTTAGGTTAGGTTTAGGGTCTTTTTATAGAGATTAGGATAGTTTTAGGCCCTAGGATTAGATCTAGGATTAATCTAGGCCACAGAAATCGTCATAGGCCCATCAGACCAGACCAAGACTGCATCCAGGTGCACCAGGCCACAAAACACAGCGTTGTGTTTTTGGGCCCAGTCGACACCCAAGTCGACAGCCCTGTCGACTTGGGGTCCAGGGGTGTCGACAGCCCTGTCGACTCCCCTGTCGACATGGGCTCTGGCGTGAAAATTCCCTCCTACCCCAAAACTTGAACTTCCTAGCGATTTTCAAACTTGGAAACCCTGAAAACTTCGACGGCCCATAACTTGGTCATACGGACTCCGACTCTCGAAAACTCGGACTCTATTTCGCGTATTTTTCCGAGATGAACGCAATGGCATAGCCCGTTTTACTTGATTCAGAATTTAAAATTAAATTCTGCCTTGACTCTCGTTTTAACATGTTATCGAAATACGAGTTGTTACATTCTCCCCACCTTTTAGGATTTCGTCCCCGAAATCTCCAAGTTAGGAAGAACATATCCTACCATCCATCATCCATCTACTCAAAACATCCTCCACAAGCAACCATTGTCCTTAGATGATTTCTAATGCTGTATGAATATATGCGAAACGTGTGTGTACATGTTCCTTAGCTAATGCTAATGATCAGGCCTGAAAAATCTTTTGAATGCAAAAATATGTTCAGTGCTATGAATCCATCATGTATGCAAATAGTCCTAGTCATATATACTATATGCGTGCACAAAAATTCATCCATATGCAACGTCCACATGGTATCACATTCAATTTTCATCCATAATCAAGTATAAATACTCGTGCACATGCAATATGAAATGTGACCGAGTCGAGCTAATATCTACTGTAAATTCGCGCATCCACGAGCAACCACTTGCAACCATTTGCAACCATATCAACCATAACACGTTTCAAATACATGTTTACACCCATAAGGTTCTACCTAAGATTCCCTGAAACAGGGTCGAGAAGATAACCAGAACAAACTCCGTACGGGGTTTTAACAGAGACGGGACCTAGAGGATATCCATAAAAGATAGCTTACAAGCAAGCTCAACAGAAAAACAGGGATCGAGGATATATTCCCAAAAGAGATATCATGCACTTATTTAGTCTTCAGTCTCCTGAGTCGCATTACCATGAGCTTAGTTCCATCAGGCCTTGACTGCCTTTGACTTCATGATTTCGTAGCTCCTTGATTCCTATTTCCAAGGTGCGAGTGAAACTCATTTCACTGTCGCCTCTCGTTTCACTTTCACTTATTCTTTCCCTAGCATACTTGGCTCAACCATATCTATGTACTCAAGCCAGCTCCCCAAAATTCACTAGTGAATTCTGGATCTCGTTTTCTGATGCCAATCCAAATTGCCAAGAGTCCTTACTAGGGTGATTCCCATAACTCATGCATAATCGAAACGAACCATCCGCCTTAGCGGCAAATTCTATTCAAACGGACTACCAACAACTGCATCCTGGGATTCTAGGTAACTAGCCATGACAGAACCCAAAAGGTTTCACGAGACTTCGAGGGTATCACCAAGATGAGTCGAGAATCTAACTACCCTCTTTCCAAAACCGAGAATGGCACCCCTTACTGGATAACCACTTCATCCCTAGAATCCATCCATAGCTTATAAACATAAGCATTATTTCCAAGCTCAATACTTGGCATAGACATTCTCAGATCCAAACAAGTCATGAATAAATGGACCGATCTTCCAATAGGACTTGAGACAAAAACGGGATCCTCTATTATACTAGTACTAAGGTGCAGAGACTCAACTATCGAAGCGGACTTAAAAAGATGCGGTGATCAAAACAAAGTCCCGACGGGATGATAGAGAAGAAAAACTAAACCTTTAACAAGATCGTTACCCTCCTTCTGAGGTACCCTAGAAATGAGAGCATACTATTGCCCTCCTAATGATCTTGTCCCTGTTCCATGATACTTAACTATCCGTCCCGTTTCACCATGCCAAAGGTACTCTCTCGTCATGGGTTTCATTGTTCATCTTTCTCCCTCCTTTTAGGACTCAGCCATACCAACATGTTGCTTATCCCTAAACTCGTATCCTTTATCCTCTTTCTCACTATCCTTTCCTATAACGCGACCACTAGTCTCTCGAGAACCAACTCCATCGCCAGGAAAGCACTTCCGTAGATAGAAAAGACTAGTCGCAGTTAAAACCACTGTGACTACAGATGGAGGAAAGAAAGGAAAAAAAAAGATTCAATCAAGGAAGCAAGGATAATGCTAATGGCCTTTGGGGAATAGCCTTTTCTTTTTAAAAGAAAACTTTCTTGAAAAATGCTTCTTTATAAACGATTTCCAAATAGTTTTCAGAAGGTCTTTAAAAACTTTTGCCCAGTCGGGTAACCTTCTGCTCTGATACCAAATGTAACACCCCGCCTCCGCTAGGGTCACTCGCAAAGGAATGCACTAGCTTTAGAGGGGCATTATTGGTAAACATGCACAGAAATATCACAAGACAGAACATATATAAATAGCGGAAGTAAAATCAAACTTTCATAACATGAATAAATAAGGTCTAAAACCTTTTACATCAGAGTACATCAAAAACCTGTCTTACAATAGTAAAGAAGCATAAAGACTTTTTAATAAATTATTCCCCAAGTAAAACAGTAAAGAAGCCATAGCCAAGAGAAGTCCAAGCCATCCATGATGACCTTCAAGCAGAAGAAGTCCGAACTAAACAGCATTGTTTCCTCCCTGAAACCTGGGGGGGGGGGGGGGGAGGGGGGGAAACGGAAGAAAAGAGGCGAAACAAAACGGGTCAGTCAAAAAGACTGAGTAAGTCCTATCTACTTCCAGTATAAAAACAGGTAAAGGTAACATGACATGCATAAACTGAAAGTAAACATAAGGATAACTACAAGATAGATAAACCGGAGTAGCCGGTTAAACTACTGCGGCCAGGTAAACTAAGGTATCATGAAAAACTACGGTGGTATGATAAGTCAAGGAATCACATCATCAGATTTCTATCGAGTATATTATCCCAAGGTATCTACCCCGTCTAACATCCCACGGTATCTGTTGTGTACATTCTTCCTAGTTCTAACATGTATATTTGCTTTGCACCTCTCGTACTAGTATCCCTACCCGCGTCATGTGTTAACCATGAATGTCCCTTGCTCAAAGTCGTGTAATGGTCCATGTCGACCTAATATATCGCATATATAGGTTACTCAAATCATATGTTTCTTTCCCTGTATATAAGTTCAGTCCTTTGCCATACCTCGTACGGGCTTCCTCATGTCGTATTATCCTTGAAATCGTTTGGACTGTCACCCTTGTTCTAGCTAGGCTCTTCCATATGAATCATCGTTTGAACTACTAGGACTTACGCCACCTAGCACCACTAGGGATTACGCTTACCTATTGCACGCTTTCGTATTTCGGTTTGGGTTAAAACACCTAGGCCACTAGGGATTACGCTAACCCTCAACCGCGCCCCTTTTTTCCCACGCATTCATCGTGAATCGTTTTTCTATAACTGTATGCACATGTATCACCTCGTGCCATCCGAGTCCTGTCCCAGGGCAAGACAAGAAATACAGGACTCGGTCGGGAGCTTTAGATTTATCTGCCGATGCAGATACTAAGGTCTGTTTTTCTACACGTGGCTATGGTCCCACGAGACCCCTCCCTCAACTAGTGAAAGGCAACACAAGAGAAAATCTTGCATGAGAACTACACTCCGGCCAGCCCACATCCTACGGCCTACCTCACCCATAATTAGATAGCAATTATGGTCTGTTGGGTGTTCCCTGCCTTTCCGTACGTACACGCTTGACTCAAGATGGTAGATGATCGACGAACTTGCTATCTCGGGCACCTTATGTATTCGCCGACTCACTGCTATCCACCCCAGTCTTTAGGTCGCTCGCATAGCAACCAAGGCATATTCTTGGTTCTTCTACCGCAGACCTCAACCTCTCGTGAGCCTAGTATATGACCTGGCAGCTCACAGAGGGATCCTAAGAATATCCTCACGTTCCCCGAAGCCGCTGCTTCGTTACCCAGTTCGTTGGAGCCTTTATCTAAATCAGATAGTCTGCTCCTACACGTATACTTAAACGATGACCTACCGTATCGGGTTACTCATCTATCTAAGAGGTGGTCCACATTTCCTTGACTAAGAATTATTACTTAGTTTCCCTTAACTAAGGTTTACCACTTAGCCTTATTTCCATTACCCTTGTTAACTATGGTTATTTACCTAATCCTCTGAATTAGGGTTTATCTAATGGGTTAAGTGTCACTTAAGTCCATAACTTAGCCCGTCTACAAACCATGTCAAAATTGGCTAAGTATCCAAGTCCAAGACTTAACCCTACAAACCATGTGTCAAGTTGGCTAAGTATATCAAGCAATCCATAACTTAACCTCGTCTAATTATCATTTTAGATTGGTTAATTATATAAATTAACTTGACCTTGTCAAATTACCGAGTCAAATCGGTCAAGCGTATTCAAGTGATTCGTGACTTAGCCTTATCATGTTTTCACGTTAGATTGGTTAAGTATAGGTCACTTAACCTCACCAAATCATCGTGTTAAATTAGTTAAGTGTTTAACTTAACCCCATTAAATTACTAAGTGGGATTAATTAAGTCTAGGCTAGCTTAACCCCATCCGATTACCATGTTGAGATTAGTTAAGCCTAATCTTAACCCCATCCATTAATTGTATTATACGGTTAAGTGTCATTAAGAAAATTTACTTTACCTTATCACATTATCGTGTTGGATTGATTAAGTGTTGGTTAACTTAATCCCGTCCACTAGTCGTATAAAAATGGTCAAGTGTCATTAGGCAAATCAAGTTACTTAACCTACCCAAGCTTATCATGTTTTGTTAAGTATCATTAGCCTAATCAAATTTCTTAACCCATTTGTCCATATCATATTTGGTTAAGCCTCATTAATCAAATTAACTTAACCCTATTATGTGGCATTAATTTAATTAATGCACCCTCAACCTCTCACATTAGACCTTGTTGTGGTTACTAGTTAAGCCGGGCGGGTCCGGGTAGATTTACACCACAACCTAGTCTAACCTCGGGTCTTAAGCGCGACATGACCAACTTCTCACATTGGGTCCTATTGTTTGCAACTACTAGTTAAGCCGGTCGGTTTCGGGTAGTTTTACATTGCAAACTCAACCCAACCTCTAGTTGGCCACACTCATATTATCTAAGTTCATCATGTTTCCAAAACATGTTACAAGTTTTCAAGCATTTGGGTAGACCTAACTTAATAGGTAAATTCCCAAAGGGTAGACCTAACTTAATAGGTAAATTCCCAAGCTCATGTTTTATGCATACTTGCATGCCAACTTCCATGTTATCTTTCAAGTCATATTTTCAAGTATAAACACATGTCATATTCAAGTTAAAATTTTGCGACATGTTCATGTTTATCTAACTACCCAAAATCGTGTTTTCCCAACGCCAGCAAAGCGAGTCAACATAGTAAGAATACCATGTCACATATTGGTCTCAAAACATGCATGATGCCAAAAAGGGATTGGCTTCCACATGCATAACATCATAAAGGGATTGGCCATAACCATGCATAGTGTCATAAGGTAATTTGGCCACAAACATGCATATTATCAAAAGGGTTTAGCCATAAATGTGCACAACTTAAAAGAGGGGATTGGCCATGAGCATGCATAATCTCATAAAGGATTTGGCCACAAACTTGCATGATAGCATAAAGGGTTTGGGTTCATAAACATGCATAAGCCCCAAAATCTAATCTTAGCCAATGTTTCACACATAAAATGGTTCCTAAAGGTTCATGCTAGCATTTCATGCATAAAGACCCAAACTTGCAAGTTAAACTAGGTTATGTATGGCATGAGAGGCATGATTAAGTCACTCACATGGCCTAAGATCATAAATATGAACACAAGAGGCATGGTAAGGTTCATATAGGTTCGCATAATCATGTTTAGCCTCATTTTATCCCATGTCAACATTAAAAATACCGTTTTGACCCAAAAGTAGCTAGAACTTACATAGTTAGGCCTAGGGAAAGAAGCATGGATCATCTTGGCTAAGAAAGGTGCCTCCATTGTAGAAGAATCGCCATGGAACTCGCATAGCAACGTTGATTTGGCCTTCATTTGGTGTAGCAAGCTTGCACCTTTTGATTTGAACTTGATTTGAGTGCATAGGCTCTAGGGATTTGAGATGGAGGCCATGATCAATATTGATTTTGGCAGCACTTAGTTGCTAGGCTTGATTTTTAGGGATTTAGGTTAGGTTTAGGGTCTTTTTATAGAGATTAGGATAGTTTTAGGCCCTAGGATTAGATCTAGGATTAATCTAGGCCACAGAAATCGTCACAGGCCCATCAGACCAGACCAAGACTGCATCCAGGTGCACCAGGCCACAAAACACAGCGTTGTGTTTTTGGGCCCAGTCGACACCCAAGTCGACAGCCCTGTCGACTTGGGGTCCAGGGGTGTCGACAGCCCTGTCGACTCCCCTGTCGACATGGGCTCTGGCGGGAAAATTCCCGCCTACCCCAAAACTTGAACTTCTTAGCGATTTTCAAACTTGGAAACCCTGAAAACTTCGACGGCCCATAACTTGGTCATACGGACTCCGACTCTCGAAAACTCGGACTCTATTTCGCGTATTTTTCCGAGACGAACGCAATGGCATAGCCCGTTTTACTTGATTCAGAATTTAAAATTAAATTCTGCCTTGACTCTCGTTTTAACATGTTATCGAAATACGAGTTGTTACACATAGGTCGTGCTTTGATCATCAACCACAAGACTCTGCTTTTCAACAGAAGCCTTGATCATATTGCCACTTAGGCATGCCACACAGGCAATTCACTCCATGCGTTTGATATCCATCAATATATAACCTCTGAGCTCGTACGTCTCAGAGAAGGGCGTTAAGCAAGAGAATAAATTCTCCGCCACCAAACAGATATATATTTAATAGAAATCAACCACACAGAATAAAATCCAATGTCAGACACACAGTCCATTTACAAGTTCGTTCTGGGTCTGAACGAAACCGGAGGCACCTAGTACCCCGCATATCCATCGATCTCCAAGTACATCTGGACGATCACTAACTGATTCCCTCCTCTTGGGTGTACGGCCCAATCAAGATCATCAGTAATCACCCAAACGACGTGAAGACCTCCGGTCTTCAACCACCGTCTTCATCTTCGACACCACGTCGAATCAGTTATTCAGAATGGGATAAACCCGGTCTATCTGAATAACTCGCGTATATAATAAACGAGTGTTACACAAACACAACATACGCCTCATTCCATTTCAGAATATTCTTTTATTCAAATATTCTTATACTTTGGGAAAGGTTCCCATTAATTTTATCAAAGATAAATTCTTTAAATTTATTCTTTAATCTTCTTTGAATATCAATTCAAACTAGTCGGGATTAGCAACCCACACCGAACTAATCATTTATTTTATTTTTCAATCCCCACCGATTCATCCCATGAAGTAAAACTGGTAATACTTCATATCTAACACCACGGTGTTATCGGTAAATTCAATTACCATTTCACGTTCAAATCTAATTAAAGATTTAACTATCGCCTGGAGTAAAACTGGTGATACTCCATTCTCGATCTTTACAATCTAATTAAAGATTCATTAAAACTACACTTAGTTTTAATCTTTACAGAAATCAATATCCTGTCTTTAACTGGGTTAAAGAACCAATGTCTTTTAAAACACGGTTCACGATAAACCCAAAATCACATTCCATTAATTATCGGGTTAAAGAACCAGTGTTATTTAAAACACCGTTCACGATAAACCCAAAAATCAATCCCAATTCAATTCCAATTAAATATCATTTAATTGGTACACTTCATTAAATCTAAATAAAAAATTTTAATCTTTTCTCAACTGGGCTAAAGAACAGTGTTAATGAAGACACCATTCACGACAAACCCAAATCACATTTGATATTAAATACAAGGCTCTGAATAGAAAATATATCGGCTTATATTCAATATCAAATTCTACGACCAACAAATATCGTATTAGAAATAACGATATATAAATATATCTTTCAAATTTCCATAACAATATCCGTATAATCACGAAATCCAACATCGAAATATTCCGAAGAAAATTTCAATTCAAATCCCTTCCAATGCAATTATTGGAAATTCTGGTTATTTTCAAAACCATTTCAAATCTAATTTATTTATTCTAAAAATAAATAAATTATTATTCTAGTTCAAAACTAGTTCATATCGATAAAAATCTATTTTTATCTTTTCAAATGTGGAGTTTTTCATTCCAATTCTTCATAAATCATTTCTTATGATTTTACACAAATTATTACTATTTTTAATAATTTTATCAAGGCCCGTACAGTCGATTTCCATCAACGGCCATCGAACTGCACTTACAGCGACCTTTTCTAAATTTGATTTGGACATAATTCCAAATCCAACCGTTAGATTTCTAATTTCTAATATTCGTTAGAAATCACTTTTCGATACGAACCCAATAGTTCCGATTTTAGGAGAATCCGACGGACGGATCTCCCGCAATATCCATTCGAAGTCAATGGTCGACATTCGCGAACTGCCGCGGTGCGGCGCGTTCTATTCAGGCCATTATAATATATATATATATATAATATACTTCGTCTTTTTCCTTTTAAAACATATTTTATAAATCGTTTTAAATTCGTTTTCAAAATGATTTCACTTTCCTTTTCAAATTCAAATCAATTTCAATTCGAATTCATTTCTATTCAATTTCAATTCGAATTCAATTCTATTCAATTTCAAATCATTTCAGTTTATTTCGAATTTCAAATCAATTTAATTTAATTCGAATTTCAATTCACTTTAATATTCATTTCAATTTGAATAAAATCGATATAAATATCGTTCACGTCAAAATGACGCAAATCTAATCAACACGGCTTCATATATTTCTATTTTCAAATATTCTTCTTTCAAATATTTCTTTTTCAAATATTTCTCTTCAAAACTGGAATGAGGCTCAATCAATTACTATATAATGTTAATTATATGGATTTCCTACAACACATGTATAAAATAACAACAACAAATAATCAACCATCATCAAGAGTGCATTCTACACTGTATAAGCATCAAATATAAATATTTAACGCTTATGACAGTCTGTCAATCAATCAATCGACATACAACTAATTATTGGGATTAGTGTATGTCATATATCATCCCAATACCCGTGTGGGGTTTCAATCAATCAAACACAAATTTTATTTGTGCAGTTGGGCGATGTGTAAAATTTATCGTCCCAATCAATATCAGTCAAATGTGTGTATATAAACAAATCATTCGATTTGTTTATATTAATTTATTTCATTTCATTTCATATACACGTTAAAAATTCTATTTTCAACTATAAAATATTTTCCACTATAAAAATATTTTAATTCTTTTCACATCACATCACACAATCAACTACACATCAAAATCAAACAAACAAGCATACAAGCCATCCATGGTCTGTGGATGACGGGTGTCGGGTGCTACTAAACACCATCTACATCCTTGTATATATTTCAACTTGAAATAAAAATAAAAGTGAGGAGTTCTCACAGAGGGTTCCACTCCGCCGTGCTTTGCTGTTGAACTGCTGAACCGTCTGGATCTGTCTAAAATTCCATTGCAGTTCTTTTCACGCTGTTCAAATAAAAAATATATTTTTATTGCTTCATTCAATAAATAAAAATTCTATTTTATTTTTACTTCATATATATTTTTACAATGCCTTTCCAACAATAAAGATCTTATTTTTATTCTTTCTATAATATAAAAATCATATTTTTATCCCGCTATTCTCTATATAAAAATTATATTTTTACAATGCTATTCTATATAAAAAGATTATATTTTTATCGTTTCTTTTCAATAAATAAAAATCTTATTTTTACTTCACTAAAAATCATATTTTTATTTCGCTACATATATAAAGATAATATTTTTATATTCTCTATTACATAAAAATCATATTTTTATTCTTTCTATAATATAAAAATCATATTTTTATTCTTTCTATAATATAAAAATCATATTTTTTTTATATAAACCACATCCTTTTGTTTTCAAAATCTAACTTCTTTATGGTTTTCAAAATCTAGCTTCTTTATGGTTTTCAAAATCTAACTTCTTTATGGTTTAAAAATCACTTCTTTTTGGGTTTCAAAATCACTTCTATTTGCAACTAAAAGTCTTAACTTTATTAAGATAAAATCATACTCTTATACGGCTACTATATTTATAAAAATAACATTTTTATACTATGATATTATATATAAAAATCCAACCTTTATAGCGTCGAAAATCTTATTTTTATGTTACCATTCATACTATAAAAATCATTACTCTTTTATATAAATAAAAATCAGGTTTTTATATGATTTAAAAATCATATTTTTACGGTTTTAAACACTGAAAATAAATGAATGCAAATAAAATAAAATAAAATAAACGCTTACTGTTAAAGGTTGGTTGGGGTCGAGGGTGCTGCTGCTCCGTTCTGGTGGCGGCGCATCGGTTAATAGCAGAAGAGGGGGCGTATTCTTCGCTGGTTGGAAGGGGTTGGCCAAGGGGCGGCGCTGGAGGTACTCAGGCGATTGGAGGTGGCGGGCTTGGGTGCTGGAGGGACTGCGGTGAGGTTTCAGGCGGGTTTTGGGGTAGCTTGGGTTCGTAGAAGTTCAACGGAGGAGGAGGCGAAAGCGGCACCGTGCTTGGGGCCGGCGGCAGCGAAGTCCGGTGGTGGCGAACTCCGGAGGTGGCGACGGGTTTTGGAAAACAAGCGTTGTTTTTTTCTTCTTCTTTTTCGGATCTGAAAGAGAACGGATGGAAAGAGGGGGGGGGGGGTTGACTAAGCAAGGGGAGAGAGAAAGGAAGTTTTATAATTTAATTATTTAACAATTTTAAATCCCAAAAAGTTACCCTTTTAATTTAACTCCAAATCGAGTCCAACAACTGTCGCCCCTAGCTATTTAGCCCCATTCCGAACACAATGTGATATGTTTCGTAAGCCAATTCGCTTGTTACGATCAGTTTCCGTGAAATTTAAAATATAAATCTTTATATATTCAATTTAAATACACATTTCAAATTACCGGGTCACATACTAGCTAGAAAATTGCAGAAAAATATTTTCTAGCTTCGTATTAATGATACGGTCCTAACAAAACTAGTTTTGTCAAATTCTGAGACCATTTGAAAAATGGCCATTTCCCAGTTGATTAAAATCAACTGAAACTGGTCAAACGCGTTTTCCTTTGCCACGCTCACATATTGAATCGAAAAATTATGAAATTTGAAACCTAGCAATAACTTGACATCGCGGATCCAACAAAAGTGGTTTCGTCGAAATCCGAGGTCGTTTTCAAAATTTCCATTTTTAAGGACCGAAATTCCATATTGACTATTTTGAAATTTCAACTGGACATATCTTTTGATTCCCGCTATGAAATTTTGATTTCCCGGATTTGTTGGAAAGATTTTCTCAATTAGATTCAATTATTTTTGGTTTCGCTAAAATCCGGATTATTTTGCACCCGGTGCATTCATTTGAATTTTGAAATCAAATTATCGAACTACCGCGCCATTTTCAATTCCTTTTATAATTTAAAATAAATTATTTATATTCTACTACGATCTATATAATATATACGTTCTAATTATATTAAAAATAAACTTTTCGTCGCTATTATTTAAAATAATCCATTTTAAATATTCAAAATTCGCTAAAATTGCCAAAATAAAAAATTTTAATTGGCTCGGATTTCCGGGTTATTACAAGGTTTGTGTTATAACAAAAATATTCATTTTGCAAAAATAGAATTGTCAACAAAATGGATGTATCACTTTTTATACATTTTGTTGAAATATAATTTATATGCAAATATAAGAATCATTTTTATTTGCATAACATACATTAGAATTTATATGCAAATATAAGAATCATATTATTGGTCAAAACGTACATTAGAATTATATGTAAATTAAAGTGATATTTTATTGTTAAATTATACATTAGAATTTGTATGCAAATCCAAGTGACAGTTGTATTGTCAAATTTTACATTAGAACTTGTGTACAGAATAAGGAGGCATTTCATATGTTATGATTTGAAACTATACATACAAATAAAATATTTCTTTTTATTTGTTAAAGTTTAAAATAGAAATTTGTATAAAAATAAAGGAAAATGAAGATTATCTTTTTATTTATCATCAGCAATAATAACATGTAAATAAATTACATTTTATTAGACATTAGAAACATGTAGGAAAATTATACGAGTAAAATACATTTTTATTCGACATTAGGAATAAAATAACATGTTTGTTCATTATCGTCAACATGTTAGTAGAAATAAAAATTGGTTAAATTCATTAAACAATTATTTATTTAGATGAATTGTTGTTAGCTGAAAACCCCACATGGGTATTGGGATGATATTTGACATACACTAATCCCACTATTTAGTTGTATGTCGATCGATGGATTGACAGGCTGCGATGAGCGTTATGTATCCATTTTAATGCTCACAAAGTTGTAAATTTCACTCTGGGTGTGAATTGATTGTTTAATGATTATTTATCATTATTGTCGTGTGCATGCGATGTATGAAATCCATATAACCGAAATTATATGGTAATTGATTGAGTCTCATTTCGATTCGGAATATCCTTTATATAAAGAACATTGTAATATAAAGAATACTTTAAAATAAAGAATATTGTACTATAAAGGATATTTTACATAAAGAATCTTTTTATATAAAGAATATTTTTAAATAACGAATATTTTAAAATAATATTCAATAAAGAATAAAATGATGATTTCTATGCCCGTTTTTGGATGGACAAAAGATAAAAATATATTTTTATCAAAATAAACTAGTTATTAACCAGGAATAAATCTTTTAAGTTGAGATTTAGTGAAGTCTTCCAATTTATTTAATATTTAATTGGAATTAAGTAAAAGAATTAGATTTTGGGTTGTCGTGGATGGTGTCTTAAATAACATTGTTCTTAAACCCCGTATGAAAGGAATAAATCTTTGAGTTAAGATTATTAGAGTTTCCAATTGTATTTAGTAATTGGAATAAAATGATATGTGAACTGGGTTTATCGTGAACTATGTTTTAAATGACATTTGTTCTTTAACCCAATTAATAGTGAAAATATAATTTGGAATTTATAAACCTCTCATTAAGATTTGAAAAGAAATTTTCCAAAGTCAAATTTTCCAATTTAATATATTAAATTGGAATTGACTGGAAATTCGATTTGATAATAATCGAGATAGGCTTCTGTAAAAGAGCACTGTTACTATATATGGAATTTAAAAGGATTTGCCGTTATTCCATTTGTATAAGCGGTCTGATACGGAAATGTAATGACCCGCAAATTCGAACCCTTTTGAGTCGACTAAATACAATACAAGTCCGACCCAAATTTGCATGAAAATACGAATCATTAATAGAAAAAATTTAGAGGATGAGAAATAGAAAAGATAGAAAATTAGAATATAAGAATTAAGATAGAAGAAAAATCTGAGTAACATTGAATCTCACAATCGCAGCGGAATAAAATAGATATAAGCTTTGGAAAATACAAAATTGTATCTAAACTTACATACAACATCAGAGTACATCATATAAACATCACAGCGGAAATAAACTATATATATCTAACGCTGAAGCCTCCTGCTCCAAGCACCTTCCAGATCATCTGAAAAATCCTGAACTACTTGACTGCCCGTACAAATTTGGGCACCCAAGAGTTTAAATAGAACACAGAAAAATAAACTTTGGGTCAGTCATGGGACTGGTATGAGTAAACAATTTTAAACAACTTGTTTAACTTGGAAAATTTCTTTTGAAAGAAAAGATAACCATGAAATCGATTCACACATAAACACGGATGGTTTTTACCTTACGATAACCCAAACCATTTGAAAATCATATTATTTTGATATTATAATAATGTCTAGGGTTTCCACAAATAAATTAGAATCTAGCAGAACGCTTGCATCTCACGCTCCACATATATAATATACAAACAAAACTGCGTCCGCTTATTGGAGACTTGATTCCGACTATGACAAGGTATGGAACCACCTGCCAATAGTGTATCTCTAGAGGGGAATACACTAGGTTCAACAAGAACGTCTTCCAACCCGGCCACACATGACCGACCACTCATTTCTCTTAAGTGTATTGAATATATTGTCACCTTACGGTTGCTAGCAACATAACCATTCCCGGGAGATACAGAAGCGAAAGAAGTAACAAAATGAATATTCTCTAGATGGTGACAATACACCCTAATGGGAGCGATCCACATAGCCATGCTACCTGCCCGATTTTTGTCATTTCCCGGTTGTGAGGCTTGAGGTCAAAACTTACCTTTAGAACAAAAAAAATCTTCATTCACTTTGAATGCCACATCGTCCAACCCGTCAAATCACAAATTGATTTCCTAAAATTATGGGCATAAAGCTAGGGGAAACGAATTTCTCCACCACCAAACATAGTTTAAAAGAGATCAACTTATGCAATCTGTTGGGTATACTCTGTCAGACATTCGTCCATACAAGTTGTCTTGGGATTGGACAAACCGAAGGCACTATCTTGTAAATCCATCTTAGGCAATTTTTTACCTAGGATCGACAGAGCAGCTCTTGCGTAAACTCCGTTTTCAATGGTCTTCAACTTGACTTTAAATTAATCAACGCCTAGGTCGAAACAAAGTGGTATTTGGATTTCATTTAGAAAACCAATCCCAGTCTCTTTGAATTGATGAACATTAATATCTTTTAGGGTCAAGTGATACTTTAATGGATAACAATTTATCACATTCAATTTAATCCTATATTTATTGGTTATCTTGTCTACTGAAATTATTTCAAATAAAATTCCTATCCTAGATTCAATAGTAACAATATAAGTTGATTTAACTTAATAGGACATATCGAATGTTTAATATATGCTAAAGAAGTTATTTGGGGGTAATACAATAATATTAAAATAAATCAACGAGCACATCCATCATCATACAATTTTTTTTTATTTTTATCCGACAATCGAATTCAATCAATTGTTGTTTATAAATCAATTAATCTTGGGTAATGCATTATTACAATATTATATTTATCGATTATTTGATTTAGTTAAGAATCCACCTTCTTTTAGTTATAATCCATAGCATTATTAAATATCACTTATATTCTATTTCTTAGTTCACTAGAAAACTACTAATTTATTTAAATCTTTATTTAAAACCAAAAGGAAATTGACACTTTTCTAAATCTACAGGGTCAATTATCAATTCGAGTATCTCCTCTGGAATTACCTCCATTTTGATATATTTTCAAACGTTGGAATAATTCTCATTGTCAACGGTCAACTCAATTCTTCAACCCACTATTCCCTTCCATCCATTCTTGCCTACAAAACGGTTGCTTCCAACATTTATTCACTTTGAATTGTGAATATTATTTCTTCTGAACTCTTCCTTAAAACAACTTGATTTCATAAAACAGGGTCAAATTCTAATCACTATATAAATTCACATTTCGGATGGATTTCAATATTTAATCACTGTTAATTCAACCTTCAAATCATTACTTGATTTAAATTATTTTTATCAACCTAATTCGATTATCATTTGAAATATCATTTCAATTCAAACAACTAGAGTTAATTATAACATAATAATATAAACGATCAACCATCATTCATTAATCACAACATAATGTTGATTACAGTTCAACTAATATGACTTGAACTGATTTTCTGGGTTATTAAAAATAGTCGTATCTGTATTTTTTTAATTTTAAATTAATTAGCAAAGACATAAATTAACTCTAATTATTTTTTAAAAATAAAATAGCTTCGTTTACTTTGAAGAAGTACAACTCTATTTATTTTTACTAAATCCTTCCTTAGCTTCCTTTATTCTCTTTCTTTTCTTTTATTTGATTTTATCATACTCTTCCTTTCATTATCTTGATTTCCCTCTTTCCTTGTTACACCGGTCATGCACTTCCCATCTTTCTTTTCTTACCTTGCCGCACTTCCTTAATTTCCTTTCTTTTTCTTATATTTTTCTCTATTTCTCTTATCAGGCCCAACAAGCCCAATGTCGGCCTACCCTCCCTTCCCTTAATTCTCGTTTTCTTCTACCTGGCACGCTCATTCCTTTCAACCGATGTAAAAGTAGCCTGTCCATATATTTGCTTCCATTTCTTCATTTGCTCGATCCGTACACCCTGTATTCCCAGCGTCAAATCTATGCCATGCTCCACTCCTTCCCATCCATTCACCTGCCACGACAAGCCTTGTCTCCTCACTATTTTTGGAATGCTATTCTATAACTAGATTTCATTTTTAGCCCCAAACGATCCCACTATACCTCATGATTGCTTTCATACGCAAGAGCTCTAGACCCCGTCTACTCTGTGAAACCATGTATGATGCGCCATCCTTAACTTCCCTTTCCAGAACCGGGTTATGACAAAACTGAGCCGTATATCACACTCCAAACTGAACGTGGCTTAAGGTAAATCCCTGTACTCGATTATTATTATTTTATCTTATATATATTTATACTAAAAATATCTTATAATAAAATCACACCATGAACTAGCTTCTTCTGGTTCCTTTTAGTAAGGTAAGGTTATACACAACAACTTAGTGAAGCTTGATGCATTATTCATGCATCAAATCGGTGCATAACAGTGAACCAGTCCTCCCTTTTCTCTTAGCTTTACATTTATGTTTGCATATAATATCTTAAGTTTATATGCCTTTGCATGTTTCTAATATAAACAATGCATTCTCCATTCGGATCGTGCCCACCAGATATGCCACTTTCCCTTTCTTTCTTTATTTCTTCTCTACGTACTGCTGATCGTGTGGTTATGTTAGTTGTCATTGTTCCGCGTTTGCTGCTAAGCATGGATGGTTAAGCTCATTTGTTGGAATTGTATAGGTATCCATTGTTTTTTGACAAATTTGCACTTTGATTTCATTTCTCTTTTTACTCAATCTTTTACTAATTCTTACATAATAGTTTTGTTCTTCTAGTTTGATACACTTTATATGCTCGTATTATGACATGGGGCAAAAGAACCATAATGTCCTGATTAAGGAGTATTTTATGTCTATGTGAAGGTGAAGCAAAGATAACATGTTGCATTTATGCTATGGGGTATTATGAGATGGCACAGTTCAACCTGCTAACGGCTTCATACCCATGGTATAATGTATACTTAATGTAGTAACTAACCAACGCGAGTGAAGACATTTTGAAAACTGTAACTGGGAAATTAGTATACTAAATGATTGTATACCCATAGTTGAGTTAGAACCAATCCTCTAACAGAAACGAGAAATGTATCTGAGTCAAGTCATGCATCATTTCATCCGCCATTACTTCTGTTCCTTCTCCTCTTCTCAGTCAATTTTGGTTCAACCCATCCATACTTTGTGACGATCCCAAGATCCGTGTGACGATATTAAGGATAATCATTATAATATAACACATCAATCATCATAGCAGAGAACAGATAATAGCAGAAACAATAAATAGAACAATTTTTCATGGATATGACAGCGGATTCATAACATGTAACCACATCAGAATAGCACAACGTAGGATATAACTTAGTAAATAAAGGGGGGAATGATCAGTCACCATCGCCAGAGGCGGAATATATACATGCAGTGAGACATAATAAGGGTATCAGTCTACATCGCCGAAGGCGGTACATATACATACGATAATAAGTACTGAAAGTAAAGCAGTCTGCATCGCCTGTGGCGGAATCATAATATAAGTACAATAATGGCGGAAAATGTCAAAGTCATCTCTGTGAAGTCAGCCTCGCCATGAGCCAAAATGGACTCTATGCAACAGTGCAGAGCCAAAAACAACCTATCAGATTTGAACCAGGCTGCCCGTGTGAAAATAAGGGCACCCGCGTTTGCAAGGTGAAACAAACAACGAGTCAGTCATGGGGACTGGTATGAGAAATCTATTTAACAGTTTAAACAACAGTAATAAGAAAATCATAGGACCACGCCACTTTCGCGGAACGGGTTTACTCCAGTGATTGCTGGGGCATTTAAAACAAAGTAAATTCTTTAAAACAACGCAATGCTTTTCAAAAGAATGAAGCCATTATAAGACTCAAGTCCCATCATACAATGCAACGCAAGCCAGAGGATAGAGTTTTACCTTATAATGGCCAAATATGCTTAATACGTGTAAAGAAAAATCATTTGATATTATTACTAGTGCATATATGTTTCAAAAACGAATAGCATCATAAATATCTATCATAGGCGACATGAGCTGTAATAACCCGGAAATCTGGGCCAGTTTAAAATTTTTATTTTGGCAATTTTAGCGAATTTTGAATATTTAAAATAGATTATTTTAAATAATATCGACGAGAAATTTATTATGAATAGAATTCGAACGTATATATCTATATACGTCGTAGTTAGAATATAAATAATTATATATAATTATAATAGAATTGGAAATGGCGCGGTAGTTCGATAATTCGATTTCAAACTTCAATTGAATGTACCGGGTGCAAAACGATCCGGATTTTAGTAAAACAAAAATAATGGAATCTAATTGTGAATATCTTTCCAACGAATCCGAAAAATCAAGATTTCATAGCAGGAATCAAAAGATATGTCCAGTTGAAAATTCTGAATAGTCGCTATGGAATTCAGGCCCTTAAAAATGGGAATTTTGCAAACGACCTCGGAATTCAACGAAACCACTTTTGTTGGATTCGTGATGTCAAATTATTGCTAGGTTCCAAATTTCATAATTTTTCGAATCAATATGTGAGCGTGGCAAAGGAAAACGCGTTTGACCAGTTTCAGTTGATTTTAATCGACTGGAAAATGGCCATTTTTCCAACGGTCTCAGAATTCGACGAAACTAGTTTTGTTAGGACCGTATCGTCAATACGAAGCTAGAAAATATTTTTCAGGAATTTTTAGAGTTAGTATGTGACCCCGGTAAATTGAAATGCGCGTTCAAATTCAATATATAGAGTTATATGTTGATTTTAATGGAAACTGATCATAACGACCAAATCAGGCTGCGATACCTATCCCATTGTGTTCGGAATGGGGGTAATTAGCTATGGACGATAGGCGGTGGGCCTCGTTTAGAGGTCGTATGTAAAAGTCAACTTTTTCATAATAAAATAATATAAATTAATTTAAAATTAAAATCCCACCCCCTTTATCTCTCTCCCTCCCCGTTGACCAATTCAGATCGATGAAATGAAAAAAAAGGAGAACACGCGGAAATCCGCGATTCCCCAGCCCACGCCACCATTGTCGACGACCGCCCACCGCTCCGGCCTGCGCCCCACCCCCTTTCTCTCCTCCTTCCTCTCTCTCTCCTCTGAAAACCCCCTAACCAGCGAACAAGAAAGACCCAACAGCCTCCGTTCTGCTTCCCAGCGCCGAGCATCATTGGATCCGCGAGCACCTCCAATGCCCGCTGCACCTCCGCGCAGACCCTGGCACCGCTTCTCCGACTACGAACAAGAAGAACCACTCCTCCTCCTGTCGAGTGCCAGCAGCCGCCTTTTCCCCCATTTTCTCTACCAAATCGAAACCCTAAAAACTCTGTAAGTAATCTAATTTTTAGGTTATGGAAAATATAACTTTTAGGTATAGAAAACATGATTATCAGTTTATGAAAATATGATTTTGAAGATATGGGAATTTATGATTTTCTTTGATTTTCTTTAGTAGTAAAAAATAATATTTTTACTTAGGAAAGTTTATATTTTTAATGAAGTAAAAATTCGATATTTATTGAAGTAAAGATACGATTTTTAATAAGGTAGAGATTCGATTTTTAACATCGTAAAGAAAAGATTTTTATATAGAAGAAGGCGTGATTTCTATATAGAAGTGAAAATAAAAACATGTTTTTTTATTAAAAGCAAAGCTATGATTTTTATCGAAGTAAAAGGAAGATTTTTATTCGTTCATTAGCTAGGAAATAGAAGTGATTTTTAAAGTAATAAAAATATGATTTTTGTTTATATAAAGAATTAAAAATATAATTTTTACATGATAGGAATATTAGAAATATCATCTTTATATGTGTAGAAAAATAAAAATGTGATTTTTATAATTATATAATTGAAAAGGCGAAATCTTTATAATTGAAAAGGCAAAATCTTTATAATTGAAAAGGCGAAATCTTTATAATTGAAAAGGCGAAATCTTTATAATTGAAAAGGCGAAATCTATATAATTGAAAAGGCGAAATCTTTATAATTGAAAAGGCGAAATCTTTATAATTGAAAGGCGAAATCTTTATATATAACACCGTAGTAAAAATAGGATTTTTATCTATTGAATAGCGAAGTAAAAATTCGATTTTTATATATGTAGTGGCTACGGGCAACGAAGATGACAAAGATGTGATAACGATGAAGATTTCTATAAATGAAGTGTCGTGGATTTGGAATAGCTATCGGTGAGAATCTCTCACCTTTCAATTTCATTTTCTAGTTATATATATATATATATATTAGGATGCAGACGGTATTTAGTAGCACCCTACACAATCGTCCACAGACCATGGACTTGTTTGTTTGACTGCAAAAGTTGGTTAGATTATTTGGTTTGAATTGAATTGTCTGGTGAAATGGAATGGATTTGATTGATGTGTGAATGGCGTGGGCCTTCACTAGACCGGGGATAAGGCTAGGCCTCGTCCCGTTTCTAGTATCGTGCCGTTATACCGCCGAAATTTTCTAAAATATGTTAGAAAAATAAAAATATCATTTTTATTGTGTAAATGAACCGAATAGAAATTCATGTGTTGAAATAAAAATATTTTATCGTTAAAAATATAATTCTTGACGTGGAAGTGAATAAAATAAGACATTCATTTACAAACCGGACAGTTTGTTTATGTACACCTATTTGAAGGACATTGATTGGGACGATAAATTTTACACATCGCCCAACTGCACAAATAAAATATGTGTGTTGATTTGAAACCCCACACGGGTGTTGGGATGAAATTTGAAGTTCACTCATCCTGATTGATTAAATATGTCGATCGATTGATTGACAGGCTGTTATAAGTGTTAGATATCTATATTTGATGCTTATACGGTGTAGTGCACTTTGGTTGATGGTTGACTATTTTTCAATGCTATTATATACGTGTGATGTATGAAAATCCATATAATTAACATTATACGGTGATTGTTTGGGCCTCATTCCAATTTGAAAAATAAAGAATATTATAAAATAAAGGTTCATGTGTTGACAGTACTCATCCGTTGAGATTAGTCATGTGTTGAACGAAATATTTTAATAATAAAAATATTTGAAATAGAAATATTTGAAGTAGAAATATTTGAAGTAGAAATATTTGAAAACGAAATATTTGAAATAGAATATTTGAAAATAGAAATATATGAAGCCGTGTTGATTAGATTGACGCCATTTTGACTTGAACGATATTTATATCGATTTTATTCATTTTAAAATGAATATTGAAAAACGATTTTGAAATGAATTGAATTTGAAACGATTTCGAAATGAATTGAATATGAAACGATTTCGAAATGAATTGAATATGAAACGATTTCGAAATGAATTGAATATGAAACGATTTCGAAATGAATTGAATATGAAACGATTTCGAAATGAATTGAATATAAAACGATTTCGAAATGAATTGAATATAAAACGATTTCGAAATGAATTGAATATAAAACGATTTCGAAATGAATTGAATATGAAGCGATTTCGAAATGAATTGAATATAAAACGATTTCGAAATGAATTGAATATAAAACGATTTCGAAATGAATTGAATATGAAACGATTTCGAAATGAATTGAATATGAAACGATTTCGAAATGAATTGAATATAAAACCAATTTGAATTGAATTGAATAGAAAACCAATTTGAATTGAATTGAATAGAAAACCAATTTGAATTGAATCGAATAGAAAACCAATTTGAATTGAATCGAATAGAAAACCAATTTTGATTTGAATTGAAATGGAAGTTGAAATTGTTTTTGAAACGAAATTAAAACTATTTATATAATTCGTTTTAAATAGAAATCGACGAAATTTATATTATATATATTATATATATAATATAACGGCCTGAATAGAACGCGCCGCGGCAGTTCGTAAATTTCGACCATTTATTTCAAACGAACATTACGGGAGATCCGACCGACGGATTCTCCTAAAATCGGAACCGTTGGGTTCGTATCGAAAAGAGCTTTCTAAGAATATTAGAAATTTGAAATCTAACGGTTGTATTTGGAGTTATGTCCAAATCAAATTCGAAAAAGGTCGCTGTAAGTGCAGTTCGATGGCCGTTGATGGAAATCGACTGTACGGGCCTTGATAAAATTATTAAAAATATCAATAATTTGTGTAAAATCATAAGAAATGATTTGGAAAAAATTGGGATGAAAAACCCCATATTTGAAAAGATAAAAATAGATTTTTATCGAAATGAACTAGTTTTGAACTAAAATTAAAACCTATTTATTTTTAAATAAATAAAATGGAACTGAATTAGAATTGATTCGTGGGTTTATCGTGAACAGTGTTTTAAATAACACTAGTTCTTTAACCCGATAATAAATAGGATATGATTTGGGTTTATCGTGAACTGTGTTTTAAATGACACTAGTTCTTTAACCCAGTAAAAGGAGTTTTAATGAATCTGAAATTAGATTGAAACGTGAATTGATAATCTAAATTATCAAATTTGGCAAATGAGCGAGAATGGAGTATCACCAGTTTTGCTCCAACGCGATGGTTAAATCTTTAATCAGATTTGAACGTGAAATGGTAATTAATTTTACTGATAACACTGTGGTGTTAAATATGGAGTATTACCAGTTTTGCTTCATGGGATGAATAGGTTGGGATTGGGAAATAAATTAAATAATTACTTCGGTATGGTTCGCTAATCCCGACTAGTTTGGAAAACCATAATTTGGTTTGAAATGACATCCAAAGGAAGATTAAAGGATAAATTTTAAAGAATTTATCTTGGATAAAATTAATGGGAATCCTTCCCTAAGAATTGAAATTTAGAAACTAGCTGAAGGTTAGTTAAGAAGAATGGTTTCCTGGATATTGATCTGATGTTGGTTTCGGCCTTCGGGGTTAATATTTGGGGGATTGCTCTCTTACTGATTTACGGTTAGTAACTAATGAATTGGAATGAGGCATATGTTGTGTTTGTGTAACATTTATTTTTAATATACGCGGGTTGTTCGGAAAGGCCGAGTTTATTCCCATTTTGAATAACCGATTCGACGATATGTCGAAGATGAAGACGGTGGTTGAAGACCGGAAGTCTTCACATCTTTTGGATAATTACCGACGATCCTGATTGGGCTGTACACCCAAGAGGATGGAAATAGTTGGTGGTCGTCCAGACGTACTTGGAGATGGATGGATATGCGAGGAAGTGCCTCCGGTTTCGTTCAGACCTAGAACGGACTTGTAAATGGATGGTGTGTCTGACATTGTATTCCTTTATATCGTATTCGTTGATCTCTGCTAAATATATATCTGTTTGGCGGCGGGGAATTTATTCTCTTGCTTAACGCCCTTCTCTGAGACATACGAGCTCAGAGGTTATATATTGGAAGAAATCAGTGGTACGATATGGATTGATAGTGTGGCATGCTGAGATGCAGTGATCCAGACTTTTGTTGAAAAGCAAAGTTTGGTGGATGATGATCAAAGCGCAGCTTTAATATAGCATGGCTTTGTGTATAGTGTTGATTCGTGAGCCTCACACCCCGGTATGGTGGTAAACTGGTGGTTTGATCAGTATGCTTTTTAGTGGATGGGCACCTTAGTGGTGTCGTGGATTCGGTCGACCGAGATGAGCTTAGTGCTCAGGGATATATAGAGTAGGCGGTGTTTTACCTCGCTGGGACGTAATCCGCGGTGGTACTCTGGTCCCAAATGTGCGGATGTGCGGACGGTGTTTTCTCTTGTTGGGACGTAAGCCGTGGGGAATTGCATTACGCGATCGATCTTTCGAATCAGGAGCCACCATGTTGGAAATCCAATTTCGGATACGTGTATTTCGGTTTTATTTGTAGAGCCTAGTGTGGCGACATAGTGGGATGGGGCGCTTATGCCATCTATGATTGATATTTATGATTTGAAGATATTTTATACAATATGCACTTATAAAAGTATCAAATGATTTGTTTTAAACGTATCAAGCATTCTTGGCTATTATAAGGTAAAAACCCTATCCTTCGGCTTGCGTTGCATTGCGTGATGGGACCTGGGTCTTATAATAGCTTCATTTTTCTTTATTTAGCATTACGCTTTTGTTTTATGCACTGGTGTTCTTGGGAGGAAACCCGTTCCGTGTTATACGGCGTGGTCCCTTGATTTACCTAACTTTAAAAATAAAGATCAATAACTGTTTTAGTTCTCACATCAGTCACATGACTGACCTGGAGTTTATTGTTTTAACCTAAACTCTGGGTGCCCTTATTTTGACACGGGAAGCTAGTAGTTTTGGTTTTGCAGATTTATATTCACAGGATCCTGGTTTACAGCTGGAACGATATCCGGAAAGCTTTGTATCCGTATATCTCCTTCAGTTGTGTATCGTATTATTTTCCACTGCTATGTATTTAAATGTAATTTAAATCTCTGATATTTCTGTGTAATATTCATTTATACTCTGTATATTCTTGTATCTGATGGAATTGTTGTAATAACAATGAAATGTTCTTTTGTCTGTGTTCTGATTTGTCTTGTCCTCACAGTAATTCGTTCTTTCTCATCTCTTCGGAGACCGGAGAAGTTTCGGGTCGCTTCATGAGCATCCCATGCCACTATGTCGCCATACATAAGTTACAATCGAATCCATTATCTCGTATTGGAAATTGGATTTCCATCATGAGTCGAGGCAAAGGGCAAGCTCCTCTCCGCTTCGAGACATTCTAGCAAGTGCCTCAGGACAACACACTCTGGGTAACCCCTGGATCCTCCAAGGCCGGTCCTCTCTTACGTTTGAGGATTAGTTATTCCTGAACACACGTTTCCCGGTCCTTACAGACCTATAATCGAGGCGCCTCACATTCCAACAACCACATAGGTGAAAAGTAGATATATATGTCAGGGCTGGTAGGTCACTGACATCACCATAGCTAGAAAGAAACGTCATGCACTCCTTGGGTCCTTATCCCGTTTTTGACTCATACCGAGGTGTGAGGCTAGCGAATCCACGCTATACACAATACCAGGCTACGTAGGCCGTGCTTTGATCATCAAACACAAGACTTTGCTTTGCAACAGAAGCCTTGATCACAGCATCTTGGCATGCCACATAGGCAATCCACTCCATACGACTGATTTCCATCGATATATAACCTCTGAGCTCGTACGTCTCAGAGAAGGGCGTTAAGCAAAAGAATAAATTCTCCGCCGCCAAACAGATATATATTTAACAGAGATCAATTAGTATAGGACAAAATCCAATGTCAGACACACGGTCTATTTACAAGTCCGTTCTGGGTCTGAACGAAACCGGAGGCGTCAAATTCCTCGTATATCCGTCCAATCAACACATACGTTCAGACGGCTACTACTTCCGTTCCTACACGGTTGCTACTCCAGTCAGGAACCTCAGCAGCGCCCATCCAACCGATACGAAGATCGTCGGTCTTGAATCGTCTTTGTATTTTCCATTTCGAATCGCTCGATCAATTATTTGAAATGAGGGTTAGCTCGGCCTTTTCAAATAATTCACGTAATTAGAATTCAAATCAATTCTTTCCATGGTTATATTATTCGACAATCACCTTTCAGTTCTTTAGTATAATTTTCATGTCAAACACATACAACCATCAAATATCAAACAAATCAAGCCAAATTGGTTTATTTCCAATCTATGTTGCTTATAATATTTTATAAAGATTTTTCACCATTTTTATTTATTTAAAAATGGCCCTATTTAATTAAACGACGTTTCAGGTCGTGCCATGGCACTGGCGCTGTTTTTCCCCTAATTTGTTTTACACATATCTGAAAATCTAACTATTGGATTTCTACAAAGTCTATATCAGTGGGAAGATATTCCCAAAGCGAACCCAACGGTTCCAGTTTCGTGAAAATCCGACGGTCGGATCTTCCACACTAGTCGTTTGAAGTTACGGTTTCAAAATTCGAACTGCAGCATCGTTATTCGATTTAATTTAATTATATTTATATTTATATATAAATATAAACGATACTGGCGTTGTTTTTCTTCAGATTTGAATTAAACATTCCAGACAATCCAACCGTTGGATTTTTACAAAGTTGGTGCCGTTGGAAAGATATTTCCAAGGCGAACCCAGCGGTTACAGTTTCGGGAAAATCCGATGGTCGGATTTCTCGTACTAATCATTTCAAATTACGATTCCAAAACACGAACTGCACGGCTTCGATTCCTTTTAATTATATTTATATTTATATATATAAATATAGTTCATTCTATAATTTCAAATATAGTTCATTCACTAATTTCAACTTCGTTTTCACTTCAAATATTTCACTAATGCCTTAATATTTCGAAAAATTTCGCCATAACCTCCTTTGTACGGGAAGGGGTTTGGAAATTTATTGGGCCGTGTTAGGTACCCAATAAATCCTATAAAGCATCCACATATTTATAGTGATATATTCTGGTGTTTACGGGTGAGGGTGTATAGATAATAACTCCAGAGAATAAATTCTCGTCACCCAGTTCCGTGTTGAAATATATAGTCCATGTGCTGTATCTAATGACCAGATAGACGTGATTATTGTCAACTCCAGACCCGTGTGGGGTTTTTATTAATCTGGCAATTTATCGTTATATTTTATATAGTCCATATCAGTCATCAGTTCAACCTGTAGTATAAAATCATCGCATACAAGCCTCTCGCTCGTATGGTAAATCTTCAACCTCATCACACAAGCTCCAAATGCTTATGTGGGATATGATGAAGTATGCCTATCGTCAATAAGTATGCCATGTAGTGTAGTTCAAAATTAATTATTACTATCCTATGGCGATGTTTATTATTTCACACAGAATAACCAACACTCCGCATTCAATGGCATTCACAGGAGTTGATATAAAAATAAAATTGCGCAGCCAACTCATCAAGGCTTACCTATTTGTCGGGCACGCAAATAATTTCTTTACTCTACAGCTAATCCATTTTCCCTGTTCAACACATGTATATATATGCAGAACAAAGCTAATAATAATATTTCTAGCAAACTATTATTTATTTCAACACATGTGTATTTTTATCAAAGCGTATACATGATAAAAGAAATATTTTTATCATCAAAAATATTTATTCAACACGTGAATGTCTTTAACACTTCATATTCACAATAAAAATGTAGTTTTTATTGTCTATTCATTTTATTTTAAAATGCGATAACATTCAACACATGAATTTCGATTCAACGAATGAATTTCAATTCAACACATGAATATTCTCTATAGTTTGTATATATATAAAAATGTGATTTTTATCGTTAAATCTATTTGTTTAAATTCGGATAATATTCAACACATGAATTTCAACTCAACGAATGAATTTCAATTCAACACATGAATATTCTCTATAGTTTGTATATATATAAAAATGTGATTTTATCGTTAAATCTATTTGTTTAAATTCGAATAATATTCAACACATGAATTTCAACTCAACGAATGAATTTCAATTCAACACATGAATATTCTCTATAGTTTGTATATATATAAAAATGTGATTTTTATCGTTAAATCTATTTGTTTAAATTCGAATAATATTAAACACATGAATTTCAACTCAACGAATGAATTTCAATTCAACACATGAATATTCTCTATAGTTTGTATATATATAAAAATGTGATTTTTATCGTTAAATCTATTTTTTTAAATTCGAATAATATTCAACACATGAATTTCAACTCAACGAATGAATTTCAATTCAACACATGAATATTCTCTATAGTTTGTATATATATAAAAATGTGATTTTATCGTTAAATCTATTTGTTTAAATTCGAATAATATTCAACACATGAATTTCAACTCAACGAATGAATTTCAATTCAACACATGAATATTCTCTATAGTCTGTATATATATAAAAATGAGATTTTTATCGTTAAATCTATTTGTTAAAATTCGAATAATATTCAACACATGAATTTCAACTCAACGAATGAATTTCAATTCAACACATGAATATTCTCTATAGTTTGTATATATATAAAAATGTGATTTTTATCGTTAAATCTATTTGTTTAAATTCGAATAATATTCAACACTTGAATTTCAACTCAACGAATGAATTTCAATTTAACACATGAATATTCTCTACAGTTTGTATATATATAAAAATGTGATTTTTATCGTTAAATCTATTTGTTTAAATTCGAATAATATTCAACACATGAATTTCAACTCAACGAATGAATTTCAATTCAACACATGAATATTGGTTTCAACATATGTAATTAATTTCAACAAATGAAAATTATTCTAATACATGAATATTTCAGAAAATTTCGACAGCATAACGGCAGGGTAGTTAAAACCGGGACCGTCCCTAGTACGGCTCCTCGCTCTACCTTAAAACCTCACGGTTTTTGACAATGGGGATCATGCATCTAATTCGCACGCAGGCGGCATGTTTTATTTTCATTTCCACAATCCTATTATAATTTGTTTCAACCACAAGAGGGTATTTTTCGACCACAAAGGTATTTTTCAACCATAATGGTATTTTTCAACCACAAACAATTATTTCCAACCATTCGTCATACCATATAATATCACGCCAATCACAAGAAATAAATATCGTCCATGGTCTGTGGACGAGGGGAGTTTATATATATATATATATATATATATATATATATATATATATATATATAATTTCTATAATTCACTTGCATTTCATCACAATTCAAAGCATATATGTTTCATTCAACACTTGTATAATTTATACATCGCTAATATAACTTATACAACACATGTACATGAGGTATACAATGCGTATATAATTTACACTTCGCTTATATAATTTATACAACACGATTCCATTCACACAATTTAGTTTAGATTCCTCACATTGGTTTTTGTAGTGTTAAAAATCGTAGGAAGATCAGAAAAATCTGCGGCTTCTATTAGATGGTAGAGAGCCTCCCTGCGGTCTCGATGTTTCCTGTTTCATCGAATTTCGTTAACACACTAAAAAGATACGATTTTTCAAAGTTTTGCAACACTTAAAAGTGTTATTTTCATTTCATAAATTCAAAGTAGAAGGGTTTGCAAAGCTTCAAAACTAGGTTTTGATTTTAAATCAAAACCGTACTCGTTGTCCCGATCAGAGTATACGGCGTCGAAGGGCTACGAACCAGCTTCCGATCGACGGTGGTGGCGGCGAACTCGGCGGCTCCAGCGAGGCACGGCGGCGGCAAAAGGGGCGAACTTCCTCGAGGAAATTCAACGCGAATCGGTGATGGTTTCTGACGAGGCTTGTCTTGATTTGAAGAGGGGAGGAAGGCGGTCGGAATGGTCAATTGGAGGCGGCGGCAATATCGACTGTGGCGGCGGCAAAATCGATGGGAAAGTTTGAACGCGATGGGCCGTCGAGAGCGAGGGAGGCGGCTAGATTTTCTGGAGTTTTTTTTTTTGAAAGGAAAAATCCTATTGGCCGAGGATTTATAGTAAATTTTAAATAGTGTTTTTACAAACGAACTCCTTTTCCAACCCAACGACTATAGCCCCTAGCTAAATACCCCCATTCCGGACACAATGGGATATGTTTCGTTGGCCAATTCGACTGTTCCAGTCAGTTATTTTTCAAATTAAAGTATAAAACATTTTATATTCAATTTGAACGTACATTTCAATTTGCCAGAGCCACAAACTTAATCGAAAAATTACAGAAAAATAAATCTAGCTCTGTTTTGACGATACGGTCCCAACAAAATAAGTTTCGTCGAATTCTGAACTCAAATTCTTTGATAATAACCAATTTTAAAAATTTTAAATTGGTTCACATTTTCCGGGTTATTACATACTTCCTTAGTGCCAAACACAGCAACAACTTCGATCGATCCATTCCCATGCCACGTCCCAGTCCTACAAACCGCTCCTTTCCTTCCTTTCTAATGTGTCCCCTTCTTTACTCTCCCTTATTTTGCTACGGCTGATCCAATCATCAGCAAGGCGGAGGACACCCACCACATGACTAACACAGCATGGAAAAATACCACTCAAGTATAACATGAGTCCTCCTATTTGTTAAAGCTAGTGAAGTACCAGTTTTACTTTAACCTGCTACATTTTTTACTAGCGTTACTTCCTTGCTTCCCGACCACCCTCTTCCATGCTTCGGCCACCCATTTCTCCCCAGTACCAAGACTCAACAATCCAACGCAGCACAGCCCTCATCACACACCAAAGTACACATGCCGGTTAACAGCGGGTGTCGTGATCAAGGGACTGCCGAAGTCTCCAAACCTGATGTGAATGGCATAGAGATTTCCAAGAAACTAAGCAAGTCAAAGTGTAATAGCAGTCCTTATATTTGTTCCTAACAAAAATGCATGTCCAACTCTTATATAATTTAACCAGTACGTGTGGTATCAATTGGTGTATTTGGCAGAACATGTAGCATCAGTAAGAACTGAATGTAATATCAGTTTTTATACATAAATATATACATGTAATTTTCGTTTGGTCTTAGCTTAAAATACCTTTTCTTTTGTATGGAATTTGTGTATTAGAACAGCCCAACCATTTTTATCATACTGCAAATAATTAGATAGCACTAAATGTACCCATCTACAATCTATAGAATCACAAGCTTCTTCACTCCAAAAATTGTTAAGTCTACTTATGATATACCTACTAGATACGTATATATATCCTTGTAAATTACACTATAACAGTAAGCAATACCTGAAAAGGGTTTGAGAGAGTGATAGGGAAGTTCATTCCCCTGTTTAAGTTTAAGCTATGCTTTCTATATTATTTTATTTTAGGTTGTCTTCAATCCCAAGTTAAATATGAAAGTTCTAACAACTACACACCAGACATTCAAAAGTAGATATGCATCTGTAAATGTATGTATTATACATATGTCAATCAGAAGGAAAATGGGAAGTTTACTCACATTAATTACTCTGCTCTTTCTAGGTTTTATCTTCAACTCTGTTTTGTTGTCTCGACCATTAATTCACCTTCTAGTATAAAGTATTCAACACGGCTTTATGTTATGAAGGTGCACCAACACAGCACAGTATTATAGTTAGATACTTAGATTAAAATAAGGTGTACATTTAGTGTTTGCAGAGTAGCCATATGGCCAGGTTCGAATGTAGGTAGGAGCAGTTGTGATTGAAAAGAGAGGCTAAAATCTTCTTTTGATCTCCTGTTAAATGCTATGTACAGCTGGTTCATTGCAGTGTACATATTTGTACGAAACATAAGCACTTATGTCATACAAATGCAGCTTTTCTCTTTAGCAGTCACATTAATTGAAAGAAATGCACAGTTATATGGTAGCTATGTATATAGGAGTGAATAGCTTGATTAGGAAGAAGAAGAAGCCTAGTATGAATTTAAGAATGTAGTTATGCATGGTGACTGAAAAGATGCAGCAAGGATATTAGCTGGGTGTGTAGTCATGGGAATATTGCTGTTACTAGATGGAAAAGGACTACTTGACAAGGCTTCACACATTAACAGGGCGTAGCTGAAACTAGTTTTGGGGTACTACTACATGGGAATGTATGTCTTCTTTATATCCTAAGGCATACTTGTCTATTAAGTAATTTAAACTATCTATATATTTACTTCCTAGCACACAGCCTATGTATGAACTGTTATGATATTTCAATTCATGTACAAACATCCCATTTCACTTTAATGTTTTGATTATAGTGTTCCAGGCTATTGATTCCTATATACTAGAAATTATTCTTCATTGTTAAGCAATCCAGCAATGTTTATATGACCTTATGTGAACATACAATGTTAGTGTATTACATGGCAACTCAATGTATATTTGAGGAAATATAATTTAATTTGATTTGCTTTCATTATAATTGTTATACATGCATGAAGGAATAAAATGTTTAGATAAGTATAAACAAAAATTTACTATCTTGATTACACTTATATATATACATATATGTACCAAAGTTTATATCTATATAAAAAGATTAATTTCTCCAATATAAAAATTCCAAGTTTACTTAAGCAAATATATTTTTACATGAATTAAAATTAAGTTTAAAAATTGTCAAAATAACATTTACTTATGTATATAAAAATTTAAAGTTAAATACATACGTAGGGGAATTTAAACAATTGACTATTCAAAATTTCAAGGATATACATATTCAATATTATTAAATGTAATTAAATTCCCAGCAAAATCTAAGATTTCTAGTTTTTAAAGTTGGTTAAGAAATCCAGGACATTACAATCTACCCCCCTTTAAAGAATTTCGTCCCCGAAATTAAATAGCAACCGGAAAAAATCTCTGTTATAATTAAAATCGTAAACTTACATTAACTCACAAACATGGGATCCCCTAGTAGTCAAAATAAACCGACCATCCAAACATACCAATTAATTACCAAACATTTCACAATAGTCAAGTCATTCAATTCACATCAACAATCAGCTATCAAACAAAACCCCGGATATACTATCTTCAGCCTCTTATCTCAAAACTTCTTTGTTTCCTTTCCTCGTTCTCGACACAATCTGTATTTATTCAAATTGATTTTAAATCGATTTATTAACCTCTTCAATTTATTTGGTCCTCAGTAAATCGATTTTTGTTATCAAAATTCTCTTTGGAATTAAATTCTTAAATTTTCGAGAAATTTGATAGCGTCTCTCTCGTATGGCTCCATTATACCACTCCAAAATTCGTCTTTCTACGCCTTCTCAAATCATAAGAGAATCCACAAAACCAACAGGTTTTCCCAATAACCTTATCAAATCCAATGCTAACTTGTATCTTCGGTCAGCATTCAACCTTTATTCCCATGCACTTTAATTCATAAGCATCCACCAATCCAAACATATTCATTTGTATAACCAGAATTATCTGTTATTACAGTTGGAAAACATTTCCATTCTTATATCAATTCAATCTCCAAAATCTCATTATAATAACAACCATAGATACATCCATACATAATCTTAGAAAATTATCCTTTTTATATCAAAATATAATTTTAGGTAAAATTATGTAATAACCCGGAAAATGTGCACCAATTTAAAAATTTTAAAATTGGTTATTACCAAAGAATTTGAATAATTGAAATAGCATGTTTCAATAAAATAAAGAATTGGGTATAGTAAGGCAGATTGAAATTTTGAATACAAACTTTGTCTGACTGTACCGGGTGGAAAATATAACGGATTTTAGCAAAATTGAAAATATTTAAATCTGTTTATGAATACCTTTCTAACGAATCTGAAAAATCGAAGTTTCATAACGGGGATCAAAAGTTATGGCCGAATGAATTTTCAGAAAGGTCGCTATATAGCATATATAGCCCTTGAAAATAGATATTTTGCATACGACCTCGGAATTCGACGAAACCACATTTGTTGGGTCCGGGATGTCAAATTATTCTTAGGTTTCAAATTTCATAATTTTTGAAGCTAGTATGTGAGCGGGGCAAAAGAAAATGTGATTGATCAATTTCTGTTAAAATGGGTCGACCTAAAAATGGACATTTTGCATATGAGCTCAGAATTCGATGAAACTGGTTTTGTTGGGACCGTATCGTCAAAACAAAGCTAGATTTATTTTTCTGGAATTTTTCGATTCAGTTTGTGGCCCTGGCAAATTGAAATGTACGTTCAAATTAAATATTGAATGTTTTATATTTTAATTTGAAAAATAACTGACTGTAACAGTCGAAATGGCTAACGAAACATATCCCATTGTGTCCGGAATGGGGATATTTAGCTAGGGACGACAGTCGATGGGTTCGGATAGGTGTTCGTTTGTAAAAACACTATTTAAAATTTTCTATAAATCCTCGGCCAATAGGATTTTTTCTTTCAAAAAAAAATAAAAATAAAAACAACGAAAACCCTAGCCGCCTCTCGCTCTCGACGGTTCGTCGAGCTCCGTCCTTCCCCCTCGTTTTCTCGCCGCCACAGGCGAAACCAAGCCGCGCCACCACCTTCCCTCGAAAGCCCCTTCGCCCTTCTTCACATCCGACCCAGTTTCGCCACCATCAGAAGCGCCGCCATCGAGATCTGACGCTCCGAAATGGGCGCGTTTAAACCGCCGCCCAAGGTCCATCTCGACGTCGAACTGGAAGAGACTGGTGGCGCCGGAAAGCCCTTCCCTCCCTCGTCGACGTCCAACAATCTGATCGACCTATCGAGTAACGAATCGAGCGAAAAATCAAAACCTAAATTTGAGCAGGTTTGAAAACTAACGGGTTATTTAATTTCGAACTGTTTTTACACTATAAAGCGTTGCAAAACTTTGAGAAATAATATCTTTTTCGTTCGTTAACGAAATTTGATGAAACAGGAAACATCACGATCGCAAGGAGGCTCTCTACCATCTAGCAGAAGCCGCGGATTTTTCTGATCTTTCTACGATTTTTAGCACTACAAAAACCAATGTGAGGAATCTAAACTAAATTATGTGAATGGAATCACATTGTATAAATTATATAAGCGAAGTGTAAATTATATACGCATTGTATACTTCATGTACATGTATTGTATAAGTTATATTAGCGATGTATAAATTATACAAGCGTTGAATGAAACATATATGCTTTGAATTGTGATGAAATGCAAGTGAATTATAGAAATAATATATATATATATATATATATATACATATATATATATATATACTCCCATCGTCCACAGACCATGGACGATATTTATTGCTTGTGATTGACGTGATATTATATGGTATGACGAATGGTTGGAAATAATTGTTTGTGGTTGATATTGTGGTTGAAATATACCTTTGTGGTTGAAAAATACCTTAGTGGTTGAAAAATACCCTCTTGTGGTTGAAACAAATTAGAATAGGATTGTGGAATTGAAAATAAAACATACCTTAGTGGTTGAAACAAATTCAACTCAACACATGAACTAGATGCATGATCCCCATTGTCAAAAACCGCGAGGTTTTAAGGTAGAGAGAGGAGCCGTACTACGGACGGTCCCGGTTTTAACTACCCTGCCGTTATGCTGCCGAAATTTTCTGAAATATTCATGTGTGAGAATAATTTTCATTTGTTGAAATTAATCACATATGTTGAAACCAATATTCACGTGTTGAGTTGAAATACATTCGTTGAATCGAAATTCATGTGTTGAATATTATTTGAATTTAAACAAATAGTTTTAGCGATAAAAATCACATTTTCATATATGTACAAACTATAGGAAATATTCATGTGTTGAGTTGAAATTCATTCGTTGAATCGAAATTCATGTGTTGAATATTATTTGAATTTAAACAAATATCTTTAGCGATAAAAATTACATTTTTATATATATACAAACTGTAGAGAATATTCATGTGTTGAGTTGAAATTCATTCGTTGAATCGAAATTCATGTGTTGAATATTATTTGAATTTAAACAAATAGCTTTAGCGATAAAAATTACATTTTTATATAAATACAAACTTTAGAGAATATTCATGTGTTGAGTTGAAATTCATTCGTTGAATCGAAATTCATGTGTTGAATATTATTTGAATTTAAACAAATAACTTTAGCGATAAAAATCACATTTTTATATATATACAAACTATAGAGGATATTCATGTGTTGAGTTGAAATCCATTCGTTGAATCGAAATTCATGTGTTGAATATTATTTGAATTTAAACAAATAGCTTTAGCGATAAAAATCACATTTATATATATATATATACAAACTATAGAGAATATTCATGTGTTGAATTGAAATTCATTCGTTGAATGGGAATTCATGTGTTGAATGTTATCGTATTTTAAAAATAAAATGAATAGACAATAAAAACTACATCTTTATTGTGAATATGAAGTGTTAAAAACATTCACGTGTAGAATAAATATTTTTGATGATAAAAATTTTCTTTTATCATGTATACGCTTTGATAAAAACACACACGTGTTGAAATAAATAATAGTTTGCTAGAAATATTATTATTAGCTTTGTTTTGCATATATATACATGTGTTGAACAGGGAAAATGGATTAGCTGTAGAGTAAAGAAATTATTTACGTGCCCGACAAATAGGTAAACCTTGATGAGTTTGCTGCGCAATTTTACTTTTATATCAACTCCTGTGAATGCCATTGGATGCGGAGTGCTGGTTATTCTGTGTGAAATAATAAGCATCTCCATAGGATAGTAACAATTAATTTTGAACTACACTACATGGCATACTTCTTGACGATAGGCATACTTCATCATATTCCACATAAGCAATCGGAGCTTGCGTGACGAGGTGGAAGATTTACCATACGAGCGAGAGGCTTTTATGGCGATGATTACATACTACAGGTTGAACTGATGACTGATATGGACTATATAAAATATAACGATAAATTGCCAGATTAATAAAAACCCCACACGGGTCTGGAGTTGACAATAATCACATCTCTCTAGTTATTAGATACGGCACATGGACTATTTATTTCCACACGGAGCGGGGTGACGAGAATTTATTCTCTGGAGTTATTATCTATACACGCTCCCCCGTAAACACCAGAATATATCACTATAAGTATGTGGATGCTTTATAGGATTTATTGGGTACCTAACACGGTCCAATAAATTTCCAAACCCCTTCCCGTACAAAGGAGGTTATGGCGAAATTTTTCGAAATATTAAGGCGTTAGTGAAATATTTGAAGTGAAAACGAAGTTGAAATTAATGAGTGAACTATATTTGGAATTATAGAATGAACTATATTTATATATATAAATATAAATATAAATATAATAAAAAAGAAATCAAAGCCGTGCAGTTTGTATTTTGGAATCGTAATTTGAAACGATTAGTACGAGAAATCCGACCATCGGATTTTCCCGAAACCGCAACCGCTGGGTTCGCCTTGGAAATATCTTTCCAACGGCACCAACCTTGTAAAAATCCAACGGTTGGATTGTCTGGAATGTTTAATTCAAATCTGAAGAAAAACAGCGCCAGAATCGTTTATATTTATATATAAATATAAATATAATTAAATTAAATCGAATAACGATGCTGTAGTTCGAATTTTGAAACCGTAACTTCAAACGACTAGTGTGGAAGATCCGACCGTCGGATTTTCACGAAACTGGAATCGTTGGGTTCGCTTTGGGAATATCTTCCCACTGATATAGACTTTGTAGAGATCCAACGGTTAGATTTTCCGATATGTGTAAAACAAATTAGGGGAAAACAGCGCCAGCGCCATGGCACGACCTGAAACGTCGTTTAATTAAATATGGCCATTTTTAAATAAATAAAAATGGCGAAAAATCGTTATAAAATATTATAAGCATCATAGATTGAAAATAAACCAATTTGGCTTGATTTGTTTGATATTTGATGGTTGTATGTGTTTGACACGAAAATAACACTAAAGAACTGAAATATGGATGTCGAATAATATAACCATGGAAAGAATTGATTTAAATTCTAATTACGTGAATTATTTGAAAAGGCCGAGCTAACCCTCATTTCAAATAATTTATCGAGCGATTCGAATTGGAAAATGCAAAGATGATTCAAGACCAACGATCTTCGTATCGGTTGGATGGGCGCTGCTGAGGTTCCTGACTGGAGTAGCTACCGTGAAGGAACGGAAGTAGTAGCCGTCTGAACGTATGTGTTGATTGTACGGATATACGAGGAATTTGACGCCTCCGGTTTCGTTTAGACCCAGAACGGACTTGTTAATGGACTGTGTGTCTGACATTGGATTTTGTTCTGTACTGATTGATCTCTGTTAAATATATATCTGTTTGGCGGCGGAGAATTTATTCTTTTGCTTAACGCCCTTCTCTGAGACGTACGAGCTCAAAGGTTATATATCGATAGAAATCAATCGTATGGAGTGGATTTCCTATGTGGCATGCCAAGATGTTGTGATCATGGCTTCTGTTGCAAAGCAAAGTCTTGTGGTTGATGATCAAAGCACGGCCTACGTGGCCTGGCTTTATGTATAGCGTGGATTCACGAGCCTCACACCTCGGTATGAGTTAAAAACGGGATAAGGACTACAGGGAGAGCACGACATTTCTTTCTAGCTATGGTGGTGTCAGTGACTTACCAGCCCTGACATTTATATCTATTTTTCACCTATGTGGTTGTTGGAATGCGAGGCGCCTCGATTATAGGTCTGTAAGGACCGGGAAACGTGTGTTCAGGAATTGCCAATCCTCAAACGTAAGAGAGGACCGGCCCTGAAGCATCCAGGGGTTACCCAGAGTGTTTAGTCCTGAGGCATTTGCTAGAGTGTCTCGAAGCGGAGAGGAGTTTGCCCCTTGCCTCGACTCATGACGGAAATCCAATTTCCGATACGAAATAACGGATTCGATTGTAGAACTAGTATGGCGACATAGTATATGGTAGTTATGCCGCCTATGATTGATATTAATGATGCTATTCGTTTTTGAAACATATATGCACTAGTAATAATATCAAATGATTTTTCTTTACACGTATCAAGCATATTTGGCCATTATAAGGTAAAACTCTATCCTCCGGCTTGCGTTGCATTGTATGATGGGACCTGAGTCTTATAATGGCTTCATTCTTTTAAAAGCATTGCGTTGTTTTAAAGAATTTACTTTGTTTTAAATGCACCAGCAATCACTAGAGTTTACCCGTTCCGCGAAAGTGGCGTGGTCCTATGATTTTCTTATTACTATTGTTTAAACTATTAAATAGATTTCTCATACCAGTCCCCATGACTAAATCGTTGTTTGTTTCACTTTGCAAACGCGGGTGCCCTTATTTTCACACGGGCAGCCTAGTTCACAGGTGACAGGTTGTTTTTGGCTTTGCACTGTTGCATAGAGTGCATTTTGGCTCATGGCGAGGCTGACTTCACAGAGACGACTTTGACATTTTCCGCCATTATTGTACTTATATTATGATTCCGCCACTGTTGATGCAGACTGCTTTACTTTCAGTACTTATTATCGTATGTATATGTACCGCCTTCGGCGATGTGGACTGATACCCTTATTATGTCTCACTGTATGTATATATTCCACATCAGGCGATGGTGACTGATCATTTCCCTTTTATTTACTAAGTTATATCCTTCGTTGTGCTATTCTGATGTTGTTACATGTTGTGATTCCGCTGTCATACCCATGTAAAATTATTCTATTTATTGTTTTTGCTATTATCTGTGCTCTGCTATGATGATTGATGTGTTATATTCCAATGATTATCCTTAATACCGCACCTCAGATTTTGGGATCGTCACAGTTGGTATCAGAGCTTTGGTTAACCTTAGTTCCGGGATCTAACACATTAAACACCTCGTCAGAATAGAATCAGTAGTGTTCTAAGGCGAGTAGCTCATTAGAGATAGGATTAGTGATGTCCTAGAATGAGCTAAGCAGATTAGCAAAACAATTTGATCAGTACATCATTACCTTTCCTTATGTTCCCCTGCTTTATCATGTATGAAAATTATCAAATCTGTGAGCTTGACTCTTTTCTTTCTTATACAGTACTCTCTCTGATGGCTACACGAGCAGCAGCAGCTAGAGGTGGCCGTGGAGGCCGAGCAGGCATAGCAGGAGGACGGCGGAATATCCCTGTAGTTGAGGAGGGCCTTATTATTTAGCCACCAGCACCCCAGGACATTGAGCTAGACAGAATAGCGAAGAGGTATAGGAACCTGGGGGGAAAACCCTTTTCTGGCCTTGGTACAGTGACAGAGGCTATAGCTTGGTTAAAGACCTGTGAAAAGATCTTTGAAGGAATGGGATTGGGCACCAACAACAAAGCATGACTAGGTATTTGGCTCCTATAGGAGGAAGAAGAGTTGTGGTGGGATGCCATCACCTCAGAAGATGCAGCAGGTACTGTTAGGACCTGGGAGCAATTCAAGACCATGTTCAACGAGAAGTTTGTACCTGAGCAGGCCTTCGAGAGGATGCGAGAGCAGATTGCTAATCTCCAGCAGGGAGATCTCTCTATCCAGGATTACCTCAATAAATTCACTCAGTTGTCGCGCTATGCTCCAGAGCTTATTATGACTAACAAAGCTAAGAACAAGAGGTTTATATTTGGGCTAAAGCGCAAGTACCATGACTGTAACACCCCGAATTTCGGTTAATGCTAAAATTCACTAATTACAAAATAAATAATCTCAGATGTGAGAATTGGGGGTAACGGGCTGCGTCATTGCGTTCGTCTCGGAAAAATACGCGAAATAGAGTCCGAGTTTTCGAGAATCGGAGTCCGTATGGCCCGGTAATGGCCCAAAGAAGTTTTCAGAAAATTCAAAGTTAAAAACAGATTTAAAATTCAGTTCTAAAACAAGTTTGGAGCCAAAAGCGGAAAGGGCGGGAAAGTTCCCGCCTAGCCCCGTGTCGACAGGCATGTCGACAGGGGTGTCGACAGCCCTGTCGACAGCTGTCGACATCCCTGTCGACAGGGGTGTCGACACAGGGTGTCGGCCCTGTTGATCTGGGTGCACCAGATCTGGTTTTTGGGTTAGTCTTGGGCTGTGTTCTAGAGATTTCCGAAATCTAAGGGTCCTAATCTAATCTAGGGTTAATTTAAGGGCCTAAAACACTCACCTAATCTATAAATACACCATAAACCTACCCTAATCCATACTAAAAATAGAATTGAGGGCTACATGCCGCCAAATTAAATCTTGGAAGGAGCCTCCACTAATTTATGAAGAGGGTTGCAAGCTAATCACTCTCTAATCAACCTCTAATCCATTCTAAGCATCTTAATCTTCTTCATTTGGAGTGCAAATTTGCTAGTTGTGAGTTTCTATCACTTTAATGATCAATTACTAAACTAAATAGATGAGATATGATGAGATCATATGGTTTTGTTTGGGGATTAATGGATTTTAAGTCATATGACATGATGTTAGTTTGCTAATGTATGTGGGTTATGCAAGTTTTGTGTTTTGTGATCATATGATTAATATGCAAGTTACATGTATGATAAAATGCAAGTTACATGTATGATAAAATGCAAGTTACATGTATGATAATTATGCAAGTTGTATGTTTCTTCATATGCAAGTATGTAACATGTTATGCAAGTTCATATGCAAGTTTATGAGTTCATATGGAAGTATGTTATGCAAGTTCATATGCAAGTTTATGAGTTTATATGCAAGTATGTTATGCAAGTTCATATGCAAGTTTATGAGTCCATATGCAAGTATGTTATGCAAGTTCATATGCAAGTTTATGAGTTTATATGCAAGTATGTTATGCAAGTTCATATGCAAGTTTATGAGTTTATATGCAAGTATGTCATGCAAGTTCATATGCAAGTTATGTGACATATTATATGCAAGTCATGTATTTGTTAATATGTAAGTTTATGTGAAACACCCCACCTCCGTTAGGGTCACTCTCAAAGGGAATGCCCTAATTTTGGTGGAGGTTTATAAATATAAGTCACAGATATACAAGACAGATATAAGAACACATATTTGTAAACAGCGGAAAATCAACAAACTTTTATTTCATGAAAGCAAATACGTGTTACAACAACATCACCATAATTGTCTTACATCTTTTCCAAAACATAACATAACTCTTTCATAATCTGTCTTGATTACATTATTTAAAGAAGCATAAATAAAACATAGATAAACTGCAAAGCCCCATAGAGTTTGTCCAAAGCAATAGTTCAAGACGAAAAGGACCAACCAATACATGTCTCCTCTTCAAGCTGGAAGTTAAGACCGGTCAAGCTGCTGTGTTCCCTCCCTGTGGACCTGGGGGGGGGGGGGAACGGAAGAAAAGAAGACGAAAGAAAAGTAGAGTCAGACATAAAGCCTGAGTAAGTCTAGTACTATTTTGTCTATGAATAAAGAACTGGGTATGATAAGTATAAACAAGAAGTGGGAAAGTACTATAAACTTGGTTAAGCTGTCTAGGGTCGAATATACTATCGTACCCCATGTTAATCTCTGAACCCATATAAACTAGTTTCCAACTGGCACCCTATAATCAGGGTGATGCGATCCGTTCTACGATGATCGGCTCCTACTCGCATAATTACATGTGTCTTACGGCCCCCAATGTTGTAGTTACCTATGCTGGTCCCACCATGGGGTGTATCAAGTCCCATGGTGGCGGCCCGACACAACCTTAGAATGCACAGGTATGCTACTAGTGCCCAGTGCTTTATTTTTCTGCGCCGGAGTGTGTGCACGCCTGCACCCCGTTAGAACCTACACTGCTACACCACCGCCGTCGATTTGACCTCTTACAATCAGCCCAGTAATCGTGCCCCACCCTGCCTAGTTTCAGGGTATCCTGATACACCTTCTAGGGTTACTGCTGAAAAGGGTTCCCCGTCACTAGGTTTTCTATCTCTAGCCAACATGCTAAGTTGGTTAAGTGTTTTCCTAACCTAACCCCACCAGTCCATTTAGTTTAGCATGTTCCATTTTGATTAAGTCTTTAGTTCACTTAATCCTAACAATCCTGACTCAGCCTTAATTGTCTTATTAAGGCCCTGACCTCTCACATTAGACAGGTATTGTTGTGGCTGCCTGTTGCCGGTTGGTTCCGGGCAGTCTTACGCCACAACTCAGTCTAACCTCGGGTCCTTATTGGGCTCCATGTTTAACCTCCCACATTGGATAGGTATTGTTGTGACTACTGGACAGCCAGGCGGTTCCGGGCAGGTTTACATCACAACTCAATCCAACCTCGGGTTAAACACATCGTATGTTCTACAGTTACATATTTTGTCTTTCTTCTTTATTTTCTTATATGTAAATATTTGCGGCCCATTATTAGGTTAATGGTGTAAAGGTTACACCAATCATGGGCCCAACCCATACTTGAATTTGGGCCCTTCTATTTTATATTTTCATTCATTATTAATTTTAACCCAACGTTATTTTCCCCCGTTTAACACGTCCGTTTATTATATATATGTTGGGCTTAGCCTTTTAAAGCCCAACCTAGCCATGCGAAAGGGAAGGCTTAAAGCGTGATTACATACACAAAAAGGGGAAGGTGAGCGCATGAACTTGCAATATGACGTTGGAAATATAAAATAGAAACTGGTGTACTTGCAAAGTGGTAACATATACTTTGGTCATAAAGCATAGGTGACATGAATCAAGCCATGTAAACTTGTAGTTGAGATAAGAATCTAAATTGGGTATCATTATTGACACATAGTCATAACTACAACATGAACCTATATTTTTATTTAGGCATAATGTCAAACATAAGCATGGCATAAATATTTCCAACATAAGCATGGCATAATGTCAAACATAAGCATGGCATAATGTCAAACATAAGCATGGCATAAGTATTTGTTCGCATAACCATGGCATAAATATTTCTAACATGAAATCATGATTTTTACTTTAGTCATGTAAACTTGCAAAAAGGGATTTTTGAACCTAACCTAGCTATGTACCACATATGTCATCATATAATTCTTGTTGACAAGTTCAATTATGCAACTTATCAATCATAGCCTAGTCATATTCATAAGTTTGCAAATAGGTGTTCTAGTACAAAAGCATGGTTTAATACATGATGCCAAATTCTCAACTTAATTTCATATGGATTATAATAACCCAAACTCATTCCAATTACTCACAAAAATGATTTTTGTATAAAAATACATATTATGATGGCATAGTAGCAAAACCCCAAACTTGCATGAATTTCAATTAATCAACTACATACATGTAGCTTCCACATGGATTACATAATTTGCGAATATTCCAAACGTATACTTGCATAGAACTACCGCATGTAGTTCTTTATAATGAATAACATAATTCGAGAATATCCAAACATATACAATATCCCAAATCGATAAGAATCATAGTAACGCACAAATATGAATTATTTATCACCACATCCAAGTATACAAACTAACACAGTTATTTGTTCATACCAAAGTAATACTCTACTTACAATGGTGAGGCGAATTCTCAAGTTTAGGGATAAGAAGATGCGGTTTGATTTGATTGAGTTGCTTTATGCCTTAGAATTTGCCTCCTAATCCTCTCTCCAATTGGTGGCTACCCCTAGTCGTTCCTCAGCAACATGGCGGCTTTGTTCTTATTTTTGAATGAATAGATTAGGGTTAGTCTAGGGTTGTTTTTAAAGAGGTTATGAACTGATTAGGACCATTGATGTTGCTTGGATTGATCGTAGCCATTCATCCTAAGGAGAGACCAATTAGAGCCCGCCACCTAGCCCTAATGACAAAGCAGACCACAGAAAATCGACCAACATAGAATAGGCCAGCCAGGTTAGACTGGGTTCGACCTGGCTCTGGACCAGGTCGACATGCCTGTTGACAGCCCTGTCGACAGCCCTGTCGACCTGGTTAGGCCAGGTCGACAGCCCAGTCGACCTGGGTGCGTTAGGCGGGTGTTTTTCCGCCCTGGCCCATTGGGCCCCATTTTGGAATTTAAATTTGATTTTCTGAGTTATTTTATTCTGTTTGAATTTTTAAACTTAATTCAAAACTTCCGAAGGCCATATCTTCTTCATACGGACTCCGTTTTTCGAAAACTCGGACTCTATTTCGCGTATTTTTCCGAGACGAACGTAATGGCGTATCCCGTTTCCCTTAGTTCTTTGATTTGAAATTGATTATACTTTAATTTGTGAATTTCACAGTTATAGAATTCGCGAGGTGTTACATTATGTGACATGTTATACAAGATTATATGCAAGTTATGTGACATGTTGTGCAAGTTCATATGCAAGTTATGTGTTTGTTAATATGCAAGATGGCACCTTTGAAACATGTTAATACATATGCAAGTTGACACCTTTTATATGTGTTATGTCATGAGAACGAAATTACGTGGGAACGATGGGGTTAATTAAATACATATGTTAATAAGATTGTGTGAAATTAATATAATTATGCATAACATAAAATAAATGAACATAGTATGGGAATTTGCCTATTAAGTTAGGTGTACCCATACTATGTGTTGGGAATTTGCCTATTAAGTTAGGTGTACCCACACTTTGGAGTTGGGAATTTGCCTATTAAGTTAGGTGTACCCATATTCCTAAAATAAACATGATAATTAATACAAATTATGGGGGTGATTAATTAGGAGTAATTAATCGATTGAGACACGAGGTTGGACCCGTTTGTAGTGTAAGACTGCCCGAAGATTACCGGCTTAAACAGGCATCTACAAATGACGGTCCAATGTGAGGGGTCTTAATCATAAATTAAATACGTAACAAGGGTAAATGACATGAGGTTGGACCCGTTTGTAGTGTAAGACTGCCCGGAACCAACCGGCTTAACCAGGCGTCTACAAATAACGGTCCAATGTGAGGGGTCCTTTACACGGTTACGGTGTTAATCAATTAAGAAACACTTAACCAGATAATCATGTAGTGGGGCATGGGGGTTAAGTGGGTACCTTGGGTGGTATGTGGAAAGTGCTAGTGGTTGCCAATAGAAAATATGATTAAATACTTAACCAAGATGAAACATGTAATTAAACATGATTAAAGGGTTAAGTGGGAAACACTAGTGTGTGGGCCAAGCTTAGGGGGATGGCTTGTGCTGGGGGCCCATTTCAACCAATATCCCAAACGTATCTTAGTGGGCTCGACCCTAGTCGAGTGACGGGACACGCATATTGGGCTTGACTATAAGAGGCCAAAATGGGTTAGCGGTGGCAACGCATGACCAATGGGTTTCATATGCGTGTGTAGACCCGGGCTGGTAAATAAGACGTTGTTGCATCGTGTAGATATAAGCCGTGCACCGTTAATTTTATCAGATTGCCACGTTGGGGAATGGTACACCCCGCGGTGGGGCCAGCACGGGTATCTACGTTAGGGAGCCAATCGAATGGGGAGTAGTGTGTACACCTAGAGGATTGTAGGGCCCTGTGGCGTCTACTCAGTCACTTAGGGGTACGCGAGAACTATTAAGTTAATTTTATAAGTCCCTGGGTGGGATCAACCTTTAAGTTAGGAACGACTGGTGTGGTGCAGTTTAGTAATTTACCTTTGGAAGGGTAGATGCATCTTTATCTTTTATCTTAGTTTAGTTGACTGCTTAGTGTAGCCATTCATCCCCAATAGTTACCGTATATCAGTTTATGTCTTCTCTGGTTACTTTAACGATTGTATTGTTAAAGTTATAGGACTCGCTCAGACTTATGTCTGACCCCGTTGTTTTTATCTTTTTCCCAACCCTCAGGTCCTACGGTGGATCCTAGTAGTAGTGGAGCTTGATCGGATTGCTGTTCCAGTCTTTAGGAGCTTGGATAGATGTAAAGCTCCAGTTATCCAGTTATCTTTTCTTTTGTCATGGCTATTGTATGAGAGTGGGATTATGTACTTCTTTATTTTGATGGATATTGTACTTGACTTTTATTGTGGTTTTATGATGTAACCAGACATGTTTTACTTCCTCAGTTATGAGATGATGTTTTAAAATTTCAAGTACTATTTATATCTGTCTTGTTGTAATTTTTCTGTTCTATATTCACTAAAATACTCCACCGATGCTATGGCATTCCCTTAGTGAGTGATCATAGCGGGAGTGGGGTGTTACACGTGGTATCAGAGCTTAAGGTTACCGGAACAGATAAATTTTTGAGAAAAATACATTTTTTTAGAAAATAGTAAAGGTATTATTTTTGGAAAAAGTATTTTCAAAAACATGTCTTTTAAGAGAAAAGTTTTTGAAAAAGAAAAGCATAATCCCCAATAGCCATATCTTTATCTTTCGGAATCTCCTTTTTGAATCTTTCCTCTTTCGTTTCAGCATGGCTGAAGATCTTAACATCCCGGAGGGCTTAGTTATACCACTATGTTATAGGAGGTTACAAGAGGCTAGGGCCGCAGCTGCGAGTCCAGCCAATGCTACTACACCAGAGGCAACCGCTCCTCCTCCTCAGCCTAGAGTGGATAATTTTGCTAAGATTTGCAAGGAGTTCAAGGCTATAGGAGGAAAACCTTTTCTAGGTTCAGAGACTTTCGTAGAGGCTAGAGATTGGCTTAAGGAAGTGGAAGAGTTGCTAGATATCTTTGAAGTGGAAGAGGGAAAGAAAGTCAAGTTGGCGGCTTGGTTAATGAAGGGAGAGGCCTCATTCTGGTGGGAGGTCACTAATGGAGAACGCCCTGTTGACTCTTGGGCAGATTTTAAGCAAAGGTTTGGGGCTAAGTTTCTCTCAAGGGCGGAAGAGAATCTGTTTATGGAGAAGTTCTTGAATTTGAAGCAAGGGAATCTCACGGTGAAAGAATATGTCAACAAATTCAATCAATTAGCAAGGTTTGGCATAGAGTTGGTGAATACACCGGAGAAGAAGGCTTTGAGGTTCGTTAGAGGCTTGAACGAACCATTGCAAGGAATAGCTATGACTCACATTCCTATGGGGCCACCTTTGAGAAGCTTGTCTACATGGCACTTATGCATGAGGATGATAAGAGTTCTAAGGCACCAGAGAAGAAGGGGGATCAGAAGAAACCGCAACAACTACAACAAGGCAAGGGTGGAAGGCAACAACAACAACAAGGCAAGGGTGGAAAAGGCAATGGTGACAAGAAAAAGAAGAAGAAGTGCTTCAATTGTGGGACCCCAGGCCACTTCAGCAAGGATTGTCGCAAAAAGAAGAAGACCGGTTGCTTTCATTGTGGTGAAGCAGGACATCTTGTGAAGGACTGCCCAAAGAAGGGGCAGAAGACGAGGTCTACCTCGGGAGGTCAGGTGCAAGCTCTTATGGCACCACCTCAGGCAGGGGGGCAAGTTCAGGCTCTCTCAGTTCCACCGATTCAGCAGAGAGGTAGAACTATTTCCGTTGAAAGTCTGGTTTTTCTGTTTGATCATCCAGTTCGTACTTTGTTTGACTCTGGCGCATCGCATTCTTTTATCTCATCATCGTTAGTTGAGTCACTGCACTTAGACACCAGTCTAGTTGATGATCCCTTGGTTGTTTCAAACCCAATTGGGGGCTCCATATATTTGTCTATGATATGTTTGGGTTTGAAGATTTCTATACTTAGCGTTGAGTTTGGATGTGATGCCTTTGTATTGGGCTTCACGGGCTATGGGTTGATTTTGGGCATGGACTGGTTATCCAGTAATGGTGCCGTTCTTGATTGTGAAAGGAGAGTTGTCAGGCTTATGACCCGCTTGGGTAATACTCTCGAGATCTCTTGTAATCCCATGGAATCTGTTTTGCTAAGTTATCTTGAATCGCTCGATGCTTCGGTCGAGAGTTTGCGTTCTGTCAGAGTGGTCCAGGAATATCCGGATGTGTTTGAAGAGGTGAAGGGTTTGCCTCCGAAGCAGGAGATAGATTTCCGAATTTATTTGGTGGATAATGCCAAACCAGTGTCTTTGCCAGTGCGCCACATGGCTCCTCATGAGAGAAGAGAACTTCATAAGCAAGTAGGGGAGTTGCTTGAGAAGGGGTTCATAAGGCGAAGTATATCGGAGTGGGGAGCTCCAGTAGTGTTTGCCACGAAGGCGGATGGGTCCCTCAGACTTTGTGTGGATTATAGAGAACTTAATAAGCTCACGAGGATAGATGATCTCTTTGATCAGTTGGTTGGCGCCTCAGTGTTTTCGCAGATGGACTTAGCTACAGGGTTTCATCAGTTGAGAGTGGCGGAGGACAGTATAGAGAAGACTGCTTTCCGGACTCCGGATGGTTTTTATGAGTGGCTTGTGATGCCATTTGGGTTGACAAACTCCCCTGCATACTTTGTTGATCTGATGAGTAGAGTGTTCAGAGAGTATCTGAATAAGTTTGTAGTAGTCTTTGTGGATGACATCTTGGTCTTTTCCAAGAGTGAAGAAGAGCATGCCCTACATCTCAGAGAAGTGTTGGAGACTCTTCGAGCACATAGTCTTAAAGCTAAATTCTCTAAATGTCATTTTTGGAGAAGAGAAGTGCGATTCTTAGGGCATGTGGTCTCTAAGGAAGGGATAGTTGTGGATCCCGCAAAGATAGTATCTATCCAGGATTGGAAAGTTCCTAGAAATGCTACCGAAGTAAGAAGTTTCTTGGGGTTGGCAGGATATTATAGGAAGTTCATCAAAGACTTCGCGAAGATATCAGCCCCATTAACCCGCTTGACGAAGAAGAATCTGGTTTTCTCATGGGACGTAGATTGTGATGATGCTTTCCGACGGTTAAAGAGAGCTTTGACCACCGCTCCAATTTTAGTGCTTCCAGATGGAGGTAAGCCGTTTGTTGTTTATACCGATGCTTGTGGGACAGGATTAGGCACAGTCTTGATGCAGGAGGGAAGGGTAATAGCCTATGGAGGGAGGCAATTGAGAGTGCATGAGAAGAATTACCCTACCCATGATCTAGAGTTGGCCGCGATTGTTTTCGCACTTAAGTCTTGGCGCCATTATCTTCTTGGTGAGAGATTCGAGTTGTTCACTGACCATAAATCATTGAAGTACTTATTCTCTCAGAAGGATTTAAACTTAAGACAGCTAAGGTGGATGGAGTTCTTAGCATCCTATGATTTCGAGATAGCGTATACCCCTGGCAAGGGTAACGTGGTGGCGGACGCCTTGAGTAGAAAAAGGCTATCTTTGAGTCCATTGTTCGTGGAACGGCGAAGCTTGGAGTTTCTTTCTTTGTTCGACTTCAGACCTTCTGTTGACTTTGTACCTGGTTTGTTGGCATCCTTGGAGGTTAGACCTACTCTTTTGGGACGGATTGGTGAGGCTCAGCGAGACGACCCACAGTTGGTTGAGTTGGTAGAGAAGCTTATAAGGGGGGAGTCGTCCAGCCATTTGGGTAGATACACCATAGATGATAGGGGATGGTTGCATAGAGACGGTAGACTTTGTGTACCGCAAGATGAGGGTTTGAAGAAGGCTATTTTGGATGATGCACATCGTTCAAGAATGACTATTCATCCCGGTGGAGACAAAATGTACCAAGATATGAAGAGAATTTTCTTCTGGGCCGGTATGAAGAAAGATATGGCCGAGTATGTGGCTAGATGCTTAGTGTGCCAACAAGTTAAAGCGGAGCAAAGGAAACCCGGTGGGTTGTTACACCCATTGGAAGTTCCGCAATGGAAGTGGGATAGTGTCTCGATGGATTTTATCGATGGGTTACCGAGATCGAGGAAGGGCAATACGGGAATTTGGGTTGTGGTAGACAGACTTACCAAGAGTGCCCATTTTATACCCGTGAAGAGTAAGAGGACCGCTCCATGGCTTGCTTCAGTCTATGTTAGAGAGATTGTTAGATTGCATGGCGTACCATCCAGCATTGTGAGTGATCGAGATCCTATCTTCACTAGTGAGTTTTGGAGAAGTTTGCAAGAGGCGGTAGGGACTCGGTTGTGTTTGAGCACCGCATATCATCCTCAGACGGACGGTCAGACCGAGAGGGTGAACCGTATCTTAGAAGATCTTTAGAGGCTTTGTATCTTGGATTTTGGAGGTACATGGGAAGAACATCTTCCTTTGGTGGAGTTCGCATACAATAACAGCTTTCAGTCTAGTATTGGCATGGCACCTTTCGAAGCTCTCTATGGAAGGCCTTGTCGATCTCCTACATGTTGGTGGGAATCTACGGATAAGATCTTGCTTGGGCCAGATATGGTTAGAGAGACTTCAGAGAAGATTGATTTGATTCGAAGAAGGATGAAGGCAGCGCAAGATAGACAGAAATCTTATGCGGATCGGAGAAGGACGGATCTTGAGTTTGAGGTTGGGGACATGGTTTTTGTCAAAGTATCTCCGTTGAGAAATGTTCTTCGCTTTGGGTCCGTTGGGAAGTTAGCACCGAGGTTTGTTGGGCCGTTTCCTATTAAGGAAAGGATTGGACGGATGGCATATAGGGTGGAGTTGCCCGACAGACTTAGTGGTGTTCATGATGTATTCCATGTATCACATTTGAGGAAGTGCTTACATGAGACCGCAGAGGTGGTAGAGCCGAGCTTGCTTAGAGATGTAGAGGTAGAGCGTGATGCGACGATTCGACGAGCTCCTACTCGCATCCTTGGGTCAGAAACTAGGAAGTTGAGGAACAGAGAAGTTCAGCTAGTTAAAGTGCAATGGGGAGATGACGAAAGCAATGCTACTTGGGATACGGAAGCGAAGATGCGTTCTTTGTATCCATTTCTTTTTGAGAGTATGTCTTTTAACTTCTCCTTTATCGCTTGCCTAGTACTTATCTTATCTTTAGTATGTCCTCTCGTTAGTACTGTTTGACCTTTAGATAGGGTAAACCTATGGTTGAAACATGTGTTTGAGACATGTTATGGTTGATGGATGCAAGTGGATGCAAGTGTTTGCTAGTGGTTGCTCGTGGATGCATATACACACACTCTAGGCACTAGATCGGCTCAGTCACTTCATATTGCATATTGCATAAAATTTCGTGTAGGAAGCTATATTTATGGATGTATAATGATTGTGTTATCATATGGATGATGCATTTTGGTGAATGATTGTGCACTCATGTAGATATTGTATGTGTCGATAGGGTTCTCTCACATACATAATGGATGCATGGCACTATCATGGTTTGCATATGTTCATACATTAGATAGGGAACATATACACACACTTTTTGCATATGCTCATACATCATTAGAAAATGTTTTAAGGACAATGGATGCCCGTGTTTGATGGATTGAGTAGATGGTTGTTTGGATGGTAGGATATGCATTCTCCTTAGCTTAGAGATTTCGGGGACGAAATCCTTTAAGGAGGGGAGAATGTAACACCCCGAATTTCGGTTAATGCTAAAATTCACTAATTACAAAATAAATAATCTCAGATGTGAGAATTGGGGGTAACGGGCTGCGTCATTGCGTTCGTCTCGGAAAAATACGCGAAATAGAGTCCGAGTTTTCGAGAATCGGAGTCCGTATGGCCCGGTTATGGCCCAAAGAAGTTTTCAGAAAATTCAAAGTTAAAAACAGATTTAAAATTCAGTTCTAAAACAAGTTTGGAGCCAAAAGCGGAAAGGGCGGGAAAGTTCCCGCCTAGCCCCGTGTCGACAGCCCTGTCGACAGGGGTGTCGACAGCCCTGTCGACAGGGGTGTCGACACAGGGTGTCGGCCCTGTTGATCTGGGTGCACCAGATCTGGTTTTTGGGTTAGTCTTTGGCTGTGTTCTAGAGATTTCCGAAATCTAAGGGTCCTAATCTAATCTAGGGTTAATCTAAGGGCCTAAAACACTCACCTAATCTATAAATACACCCTAAACCTACCCTAATCCATACTAAAAATAGAATTGAGGGCTACATGCCGCCAAATTAAATCTTGGAAGGAGCCTCCACTAATTTATGAAGAGGGTTGCAAGCTAATCACTCTCTAATCAACCTCTAATCCATTCTAAGCATCTTAATCTTCTTCATTTGGAGTGCAAATTTGCTAGTTGTGAGTTTCTATCACTTTAATGATCAATTACTAAACTAAGTAGATGAGATATGATGAGATCATATGGTTTTGTTTGGGGATTAATGGATTTTAAGTCATATGACATGATGTTAGTTTGCTAATGTATGTGGGTTATGCAAGTTTTGTGTTTTGTGATCATATGATTAATATGCAAGTTACGTGTATGATAAAATGCAAGTTACATGTATGATAAAATGCAAGTTACATGTATGATAATTATGCAAGTTGTATGTTTCTTCATATGCAAGTATGTAACATGTTATGCAAGTTCATATGCAAGTTTATGAGTTCATATGCAAGTATGTTATGCAAGTTCATATGCAAGTTTATGAGTTTATATGCAAGTACGTTATGCAAGTTCATATGCAAGTTTATGAGTCCATATGCAAGTATGTTATGCAAGTTCATATGCAAGTTTATGAGTTTATATGCAAGTATGTTATGCAAGTTCATATGCAAGTTTATGAGTTTATATGCAAGTATGTCATGCAAGTTCATATGCAAGTTATGTGACATATTATATGCAAGTCATGTATTTGTTAATATGTAAGTTTATGTGACATGTTATACAAGATTATATGCAAGTTATCTGACATGTTGTGCAAGTTCATATGCAAGTTATGTGTTTGTTAATATGCAAGATGGCACCTTTGAAACATGTTAACACATATGCAAGTTGACACCTTTTATATGTGTTATGTCATGAGAACGAAATTACGTGGGAACGATGGGGTTAATTAAATACATATGTTAATAAGATTGTGTGAAATTAATATAATTATGCATAACATAAAATAAATGAACATAGTATGGGAATTTGCCTATTAAGTTAGGTGTACCCATACTATGTGTTGGGAATTTTCCTATTAAGTTAGGTGTACCCACACTTTGGAGTTGGGAATTTGCCTATTAAGTTAGGTGTACCCATATTCCTAAAATAAACATGATAATTAACACAAATTACGGGGGTGATTAATTAGGAGTAATTAATCGATTGAGACACGAGGTTGGACCCGTTTGTATTGTAAGACTGCCCGGAGATTACCGGCTTAAACAGGCATCTACAAATGACGGTCCAATGTGAGGGGTCTTAATCATAAATTAAATACGTAACAAGGGTAAATGACACGAGGTTGGACCCGTTTGTAGTGTAAGACTGCCCGGAACCTACCGGCTTAACCAGGCATCTACAAATAACGGTCCAATGTGAGGGGTCCTTTACACGGTTACGGTGTTAATCAATTAAGAAACACTTAACCAGATAATCATGTAGTGGGGCATGGGGGTTAAGTGGGTACCTTGGGTGGTATGTGGAAAGTGCTAGTGGTTGCCAATAGAAAATATGATTAAATACTTAACCAAGATGAAACATGTAATTAAACATGATTAAAGGGTTAAGTGGGAAACACTAGTGTGTGGGCCAAGCTTAGGGGGATGGCTTGTGCTGGGGGCCCATTTCAACCAATATCCCAAACGTATCTTAGTGGGCTCGACCCTAGTCGAGTGACGGGACACGCATATTGGGCTTGACTATAAGAGGCCAAAATGGGTTAGCGGTGGCAACGCATGACCAACGGGTTTCATATGCGTGTGTGGACCCGGGCTGGTAAATAAGACGTTGTTGCATCGTGTAGATATAAGTCGTGCACCGTTAATTTTATCAGGTTGCCAGGTTGGGGAATGGTACACCCCGCGGTGGTGCCAGCACGGGTATCTACGTTAGGGAGCCGATCGAATGGGGAGTAGTGTGTACACCTAGAGGATTGTAGGGCCCTGTGGCGTCTACTCAGTCACCTAGGGGTACGCGAGAACTATTAAGTTAATTTTATAAGTCCCTGGGTGGGATCAACCTTTAAGTTAGGAACGACTGGTGTGGTGCAGTTTAGTAATTTACCTTTGGAAGGGTAGATGCATCTTTATCTTTTATCTTAGTTTAGTTGACTGCTTAGTGTAGCCATTCATCCCCAATAGTTACCGTATATCAGTTTATGTCTTCTCTGGTTACTTTAACGATTGTATTGTTAAAGTTATAGGACTCGCTCAGACTTATGTCTGACCCCGTTGTTTTTATCTTTTTCCCAACCCTCAGGTCCTACGGTGGATCCTAGCAGTAGTGGAGCTTGATCGGATTGCTGTTCCAGTCTTTAGGAGCTTGGATAGATGTAAAGCTCCAGTTATCCAGTTATCTTTTCTTTTGTCATGGCTATTGTATGAGAGTGGGATTATGTACTTCTTTATTTTGATGGATATTGTACTTGACTTTTATTGTGGTTTTATGATGTAACCAGACATGTTTTACTTCCGCTGTTATGAGATGATGTTTTAAAATTTCAAGTACTATTTATATCTGTCTTGTTGTAATTTTTCTGTTCTATATTCACTAAAATACTCCACCGATGCTATGGCATTCCCTTAGTGAGTGATCATAGCGGGAGTGGGGTGTTACAATGACAGAGCCATGAGCAACATCAAACTCTCCTTCTCAGAATTGGTAGAAATGGCTTGCAATTATGAAGATATGGATGAAAGACACGCCAACCAAGACCGCGCCAAAAGCCAAGCTGGAAATAAGCGCAAAGCTTCAGCAGATCAGCCAGAGTCTAGCATTACAGCGGTCGCTACTCAGAAATCTGGAAAGATACCGAAGGGGAATTGCTACAACTGCGGGAAGCCAGGACATTTTTCTAATGTGTGCAAAGCCCCGAGGAAACCAAAGGCAAATCCAGACCACAGCTCAGCCGAATGCTACAACTGTCATAAGAAAGGGCACTATAGCAGGAACTGTCCTCTGAAGCAGAATGCACAAGTAGCTCATGTGTATGACGGGGAGACCTCGCCAGCTACCACCGATGGATCAGGTAAACCCGACGTCTTGGGAGGTACCCTTACCATTAAAAATATTCCTGTTTCTGTACTTTTTGATACTGGTGCATCACGTAGCTTCATTTCTGGTAACACCGTTCGCAAGTTAAAATTGAAACAAAGAAAGCTTAAAGAAACAATTAAAGTTCAAAACCCGATAGGAGGTTCTGTTAGACTCAGTTCATATTGTAAGGTGCCTGTCTCATATTTTTGCTACAAGTTCTCTTTTGATTTGATCATCATGGACCTTTCCGAATTTGATATAATACTGGGACTAGACTGGTTGATAAAATATAAGGCCGAAGTTAGATGTGCCGAGAGAATCGTTAAAGTCGAAACGAAGCTTGGACCTATATATATACCATGCCACGGTTCAGAAATAAATAGAACAGAATTTTGGTCTTCTTTGGAAGTTACTCCCCCTTCATTAGAAAAGATACCGGTCGTTAAAAACTATGCGGATGTGTTTGAAGAAGTAGAAAACTTACCGCCGCAAAGGGAAACTGAATTTAGAATAGATCTAATTCCTAACGCCCGACCAGTAGTACATCCAATTAGAAGAATGGCCCCGAAAGAAAAAGAAGAGTTAGGTAGTCAAACCCGAGAATTGCTTTGGAAAGGTCTGATCAGACCGAGCTTCTCAGCTTGGGGAGCAGCAGTGGTATTTGTCCCGAAATCAGACGGTACTCTAAGACTTCGTGTTGATTACCGAGATCTCAATAAGCAGACACTGAAGAACAAATATCCCTTGCCACGTATAGACGATCTGTTAGATCAATTAAATGGGGCAACAGTATTCTCCAGAATGGACCTAGCTACAGGTTTCCATCAATTACGTATAGCCAAAGACTGTGTTCCTTTGACAGCCTTCAGGGGCCCCGATTTATTCTACGAATGGTTAGCAATGCCGTTCGGCTTGTGTAACACTCCGGCATACTTCGTCGATCTTATGAACAGAGTGTTCCGTGGAGTATTGAATAAATTTGTTCTAGTCTTAATCGATGACATTTTAATTTACTCCAAGTCGGAAGGCGAGCATGCAAAACATTTAGAACAAGTGTTGAAAATTTTGAGGAGAAATGTCTTGAAAGCTAAATTTTCTAAGTGTGTCTTTTGGCAGGATGAAGTTAAGTTCCTAGGCCATGTCGTATCAAAAGAAGGGATTGTTGTAGATCCAAGCAAAATTACAGCGATTCAGAACTGGAAACAACCTGCTACCTCCACGGAAGTTAGAAGTTTCCTTGGGTTGGCTAGTTACTATCGGAAATTCGTCCAGGATTTTTCAAAGATATCTGGTGTATTGACAAAGCTTACAAAGAAGCATGAGAAATTCAAATGGACTCCCGAATGTGAAGAAGCTTTCCAGGAGCTGAAACTGAAATTGACAACTGCTCCAGTATTGACAATTATAGAAGGCAACCAAGACTTGACTGTATGGACAGACGCTTCTATTAGAGGGCTAGGCGCAGTATTAATGCAAAGAGGCCAAGTGGTCGCTTATGCCAGCCATCAGCTGAAGCCGCATGAAAGAAACTATGCAACTCATGATCTTGAGTTATTAGCTATCGTGTTTGCTTTAAGAATCTGGAGGCATTATTTATTGGGCGAGAAGTTCGAACTATTTACTGATCATCAATCATTGAAATATCTATTCACTCAGAAAGATCTAAACTTGAGACAACAACGTTGGTTAGAATTCCTTGCGGCATACGATTTTGAGATTCTATACACTCCAGGGAAAGCCAATGTTGTAGCAGATGCGCACAGTAGAAAGAATGAAATCATCGCCAGTTTTGTCATCACGTCTTCATTAATTGACAGGATTTCGACCCTTCAGAAGGACGATGAATTTATTCAAAGAATCAATCAGAGAGTCAAGGAAGGTGAATCCACAAGTTTCCGACTCGATGACAATGGAGTTCTTAGGGTAAAGGGCAGAATTTGCATCCCAAATCTTCCAGAGCTTCGAAGAGAAATACTTGACGAGTGTCATAAGTCCAAACTCAGTATTCATCCCGGTGTGAGCAAAATGTACAATGACATCAAGCGCACATTCTGGTGGAGGTCAATGAAAAGGGATATTTCATTATATGTTAGCAGATGCTCCACTTGTCAGCTAGTTAAGAGCGATCAGCAGAAATTGGCTGGACTATTACAACCTTTAGAAATTCCAGGATGGAAGTGGGAGCAAATTTCGATGGACTTCATTGATGGCTTGCCTCGAACTAAGAAAGGAAACGACAGTATATGGGTAATCGTAGATCGCTTCACGAAGACTGCCCATTTCATACCTGTCCGATCCAACAGAACGGCTCAAAGTTTAGCACAGATTTACTTCAAAGAAATAGTTAAACTACATGGAGTGCCTCTCAATATATTCAGTGATAGAGACCTCCTATTTACTAGCAAATTCTGGGAAGCATTCCAGACAGAATTGGGAACCAAGTTGAATCCAAGCACCGCTTATCACCCACAGACAGATGGCCAAACTGAGCGGGTGAATAGAATTCTAGAAGATTTACTGCGGGCTTGCGTTATCGATTTTGGAGGCTCATGGGCAGATCACTTACATTTAGCCGAATTCTCTTACAACAATAGCTATCAAGCAAGTTTGGGGACGTCTCCATTTGAAGCGTTATACGGTAGACCGTGCAGATCTCCCGCATGTTGGGTAGAACCTGGCAACAGACTGGTGTTAGGGCCCGATATGATTCAAGAAGCATAAGATAAAGTCGATTTCATAAAGAAGCGATTGAAAACCACACAAAGCCGACAGAAAAGTTATGCTGATGCGAGAAGAAGAGACTTATCATTTGTCGTTGGCGATTATGTTTATTTAAGGGTTTCTCCAATGCAGGGAGTAATCAAATTTGGCAAAAATGGGAAGTTGGCACCGAGATTTATTGGTCCCTTTCCTATACTTGAACAGATTGGAACTCATGCATATAGGGTTTCATTACCTGATTGGTTGCCGGGTGTACATGATGTGTTCCACGTGTCTCAACTTAGAAAGCATGTTCATGATCCAGATCTTGTTGTAGAAGAAGCAGCGCAACAGGATATAGACATAACTCCAGAATTAGCGCTCAGAAGAGAGCCATTAAAGATTGTTGGCAAAGAAACTAGAGAGCTAAGGAGCAAAAAGATTCATTTAGTCAAAGTGTAGTGGAGTAGTGATCCTAGAGACTGTACTTGGGAGACTGAGGAAAGCATTAAACAAGCCTACCCCAAATGCAGAGTGGACATCTCTGACTAACTTCGGTGTAAGGTACCTTTACAATACTTTGCATTTACATTTTGTTTCCTACTTTGCTCTTATTTCCTTTTCGAGGACGAAAAGTTTTAAGTGGGGGAGATTGTAATAACCCGGAAAATGTGAACCAATTTAAAATTTTTAAAATTGGTTATTACCAAAAAATTTGAATAATTAAAATAGCATATTTCAATAAAATAAAGAATTGGGTATAGTAAGGCAGTTTGAAATTTTGAATACAAACTTTGTCTGACTGTACCGGGTGGAAAATATAACGGATTTTAGCGAAACTGAAAATATTTAAATCTGTTTATGAATACCTTTCTAAGGAATCTGAAAAATCAAAGTTTCATAACGGGGATCAAAAGTTATGGCCGAATGAATTTTCAGAAAGGTCGCTATATAGCATATATAGCCCTTGAAAATAGATATTTTTCATGCGACCTCAGAATTCGACGAAACCACTTTTGTTGGGTCCGGGATGTCAAATTATTCATAGGTTTCAAATTTCATAATTTTTGAAGCTAGTATGTGAGCGGGGCAAAAGAAAATGTGATTGGTCAATTTTTATTAAAATGGGTCGACCTAAAAATGGACATTTTGCATATGAGCTCAGAATTCAATGAAACTGGTTTTGTTGGGACCGTATCGTCAAAACAAAGCTAGATTTATTTTTCTGGAATTTTTCGATTCAGTTTGTGGCCCTGGCAAATTGAAATATATGTTCAAATTAAATATTGAATGTTTTATATTTTAATTTGAACTATAACTGACTGTAACAGTCGAAATGGCTAACGAAACATATCCCATTGTGTCCGGAATGGGGATATTTAGCTAGGGCGATAGTCGTTGGGTTCGGATAGGTGTTCGTTTGTAAAAACACTATTTAAAATTTTCTATAAATCCTCGGACAATAGGATTTTTTCTTTCAAAAAAAGAAAAACCACGAAAACTCTAGCCGCCTCTCGCTCTCGACGGTTCATCGAGCTCCGTCCTTCCCGCCGCCACAGTCGAAACCAGGCCGCGCCACGACCTTCCCTCGAAAGCCCCTTCGCCCCTCTTCACATCCGACCCAGTTTCGCTACCATCAGAAGCGCCGCCATCGAGATCTGACGCTCCGAAGTGGGCGCGTTTAAACCGCCGCCCAGGGTCCATCTCGACGTCGAACTGGAAGAGACTTGTGGCGCCCGGAAGCCCTTCCCTCCCTCATCGACGTCCAATAATCTGATCGACCTATCGAGCAACGAATCGAGCGAAAAATCAAAACCTAAATTTGAGCAGGTTTGAAAACTAACGGGTTATTTAATTTTGAACTGTTTTTACACTATAAAGCGTTGCAAAACTTTGAAAAATAATATCTTTTTTGTTCGTTAACGAAATTTGATGAAACAGGAAACATCACGACCGCAAGGAGGCTCTCTACCATCTAGCAGAAGCCGCGGATTTTTCTGATCTTCCTACGATTTTTAGCACTACAAAAACCAATGTGAGGAATCTAAACTAAATTGTGTGAATGGAATCGCGTTGTATAAATTATATAAGCGAAGTGTAAATTATATATGCATTGTATACTTCATGTACATGTGTTGTATAAGTTATATTAGCGATGTATAAATTATACAAGCGTTGAATGAAACATATATGCTTTGAATTGTGATGAAATGCAAGTGAATTATAGAAATAATATATATATATATACTCCCCTCGTCCACAGACCATGGACGATATTTATTGCTTGTGATTGACGTGATATTATATGGTATGACGAATGGTTGGATATAATTGTTTGTGGTTGATATTGTGGTTGAAAAATACCCTCTTGTGGTTGAAACAAATTAGAATAGGATTGTGGAATTGAAAATAAAACATGCCGCCTGCGTGCGAACTAGATGCATGATCCCCATTGTCAAAAACCGCGAGGTTTTAAGGTAGAGCGAGGAGCCTTACTAGGGACGGTCCCGGTTTTAACAACCCTGCCGTTATGCTGCCGAAATTTTCTGAAATATTCATGTGTTAGAATAATTTTCATTTGTTGAAATTAATCACATATGTTGAAACCAATATTCATGTGTTGAGTTGAAATTCATTCGTTGAATCGAAATTCATGTGTTGAATATTATTTGAATTTAAACAAATAGCTTTAGCGATAAAAATCACATTTTTATATATATACAAACTATAGGAAATATTCATGTATTGAGTTGAAATTCATTCGTTGAATCGAAATTCATGTGTAGAATATTATTTGAATTTAAACAAATAGCTTTAGCGATAAAAATTAAATTTTTATATATATACAAACTGTAGAGAATATTCATGTGTTGAGTTGAAATTCATTCGTTGAATCGAAATTCATGTGTTGAATATTATTTGAATTTAAACAAATAGCTTTAGCGATAAAAATTACATTTTTATATATATACAAACTGTAGAGAATATTCATGTGTTGAGTTGAAATTCATTCGTTGAATCAAAATTCATGTGTTGAATATTATTTGAATTTAAACAAATAGCTTTAGCGATAAAAATCACATTTTTATATATATACAAACTACAGAGGATATTCATGTGTTGAGCTGAAATTCATTCGTTGAATCGAAACTCATGTATTGAATATTATTTGAATTTAAACAAATAGCTTTAGCGATAAAAATCACATTTTTATATATATACAAACTATAGAGAATATTCATGTGTTGAATTGAAATTCATTCGTTGAATATGAATTCATGTGTTGAATGTTATCGTATTTTAAAAATAAAATGAATAGACAATAAAAACTACATCTTTATTGTGAATATGAAGTATTAAAAACATTCACGTGTAGAATAAATATTTTTGATGATAAAAATATTTCTTTTATCATGTATACGCTTTGATAAAAATACACACGTGTTGAAATAAATAATAGTTTGCTAGAAATATTATTATTAGCTTTGTTCTGCATATATATACATGTGTTGATCAGGGAAAATGGATTAGCTGTAGAGTAAAGAAATTATTTGCGTGCCCAACAAATAGATAAACCTTGATGAGTTGGCTGCGCAATTTTATTTTTATATCAACTCCTGTGAATGCCATTGGATGCGGAGTGCTGGTTATTCTATGTGAAATAATAAACATCGCCATAGGATAGTAACAATTAATTTTGAACTACACTACATGGCATACTTCTTGACGATAGGCATACTTCATCATATTCCACATAAGCAATCGGAGCTTGTGTGACGAGGTGGAAGATTTACCATACGAGCGAGAGGCTTGTATGGCGATGATTATATACTACAGGTTGAACTAATGACTGATATGGACTATATAAAATATAACGATAAATTGCCAGATTAATAAAAACCCCACACAGGTCTGGAGTTGACAATAATCGCGTCTCTCTAGTTATTAGATACGGCACATGGACTATTTATTTCCACACGGAGCGGGGTGACGAGAATTTATTCTCTAGAGTTATTATCTATACACGCTCCCCCGTAAACACCAGAATATATCACTATAAATATGTGGATGCTTTATAGGATTTATTGGGTACCTAACACGGTCCAATAAATTTCCAAACCCCTTCCCGTACAAAGGAGGTAATGGCCAGATTTTTCGAAATATTAAGGCGTTAGTGAAATATTTGAAGTGAAAACGAAGTTGAAATTAATGAGTGAACTATATTTGAAATTATAGAATGAACTATATTTATATATATGAATATAAATATAATTAAAAGGAATCGAAGCCGTGCAGTTCGTATTTTGGAATCGTATATTTGAAACGATTAGTACGATAATTCCAGGATGGAAGTGGGAGCAAATTTCGATGGACTTCATTGAGGGCTTGCCTCGAACTAAGAAAGGAAACGACAGTATATGGGTAATCGTTGATCGCTTCACGAAGACTGCCCATTTCATACTTTTCCGATCCAACAGAACGGCTCAAAGTTTAGCACAGATTTACTTCAAAGAAATAGTTAAACTACATGGAGTGCCGCTCAATATATTCTGTGATAGAGACCCCCTATTTACTAGCAAATTCTGGGAAGCATTCCAGACAGAATTGGGAACCAAGTTGAATCCAAGCACCGCTTATCACCCACAGACAGATGGCCAAACTGAGCGGGTGAATAGAATTCTAGAAGATTTACTACGGGCTTGCGTTATCGATTTTGGAGGCTCATGGGAAGATCACTTACATTTAGCCGAATTCTCTTACAACAATAGCTATCAAGCAAGTTTGGGGACGTCTCCATTTGAAGCGTTATACGGTAAACCGTGCAGATCTCCCGCATGTTGGGTAGAACCTGGCAACAGACTGGTGTTAGGGCCCGATATGATTCAAGAAGCATCAGATAAAGTCGATTTCATAAAGAAGCGATTGAAAACCGCACAAAGCCGACAGAAAAGTTATGCTGATGCGAGAAGAAGAGACTTATCATTTGCCGTTGGCGATTATGTTTATTTAAGGGTTTCTCCAATGCGGGGAGTAATCAGATTTGGCAAAAATGGGAAGTTGGCACCGAGATTTATTGGTCCCTTTCCTATACTTGAACAGATTAGAACTCTTGCATATAGGGTTTCATTACCTGATTGGTTGTCGGATGTACATGATGTGTTCCACGTGTCTCAACTTAGAAAGCATGTTCATGATCCAGATCTTGTTGTAGAAGAAGCAGCGCAACATGATATAGACATAACTCCAGAATTAGCGCTCAGAAGAGAGCCATTAAAGATTGTTGGCAAAGAAACTAGAGAGCTAAGGAGAAAAAAGATTCATTTAGTCAAAGTGCAGTGGAGTAGTGATCCTAGAGACTGTACTTGGGAGACTGAGGAAAGCATTAAACAAGCCTACCCCAAATGCAGAGTGGACATCTCTGACTAACTTCGGTGTAAGGTACATTTACTATACTTTGCATTTACATTTTGTTTCCTACTTTGCTCTTATTTCCTTTTCGAGGACGAAAGGTTTTAAGTGGGTGAGATTGTAATAACCCGGAAAATGTGAACCAATTAAAATTTTTTAAAATTGATTATTACCAAAGAATTTGAATAATTGAAATAGCATATTTCAATAAAATAAAGAATTGGGTATAGTAAGGCAGTTTGAAATTTTGAATACAAACTTTGTCTGACTGTACCGGGTGGAAAATATAATGGATTTTAGCGAAACTAAAAATATTTAAATCTGTTTATGAATACCTTTCTAACGAATCTGAAAAATCAAAGTTTCATCACGGGGATCAAAAGTTATGGCCGAATGAATTTTCAGAAAGGTCGCTATATAGCATATATAGCCCTTGAAAATAGATATTTTGCATACGACCTCAGAATTCGACGAAACCACTTTTGTTGGGTCCGGGATGTCAAATTATTCTTAGGTTTCAAATTTCATAATTTTTGAAGCTAGTATGTGAGCGGGGCAAAAGAAAATGTGATTGGTCAATTTCTATTAAAATGGGTCGACCTAAAAATGGACATTTTGCATATGAGCTCAGAATTCAATGAAACTGGTTTTGTTGGGACCGTATCGTCAAAACAAAGCTAGATTTATTTTTCTAGAATTTTTCGATTCAGTTTGTGGCCCTGGCAAATTGAAATGTATGTTCAAATTAAATATTGAATGTTTTATATTTTAATTTGAAAAATAACTGACTGTAACAGTCGAAATGGCTAACGAAACATATCCCATTGTGTCCGGAATGGGGATATTTAGCTAGGGGCGATAGTCGTTGGGTTCGGATAGGTGTTCGTTTGTAAAAACACTATTTAAAATTTTCTATAAATCCTCCGCCAATAGGATTTTTTCTTTCAAAAAAAAAAACCACGAAAACTCTAGCCGCCTCTCGCTCTCAACGGTTCATCGAGCTCCGTCCTTCCCCCTCGTTTTCCCGCCGCCACAGGGGAAACCAGGCCGCGCCACGACCTTCCCTCGAAAGCCCCTTCGCCCCTCTTCACATTCGACCCAGTTTCGCCACAATCAGAAGCGCCGCCATCGAGATCTGACGCTCCGAAGTGGGCGCGTTTAAACCGCCGCCCAGGGTCCATCTCGACGTCGAACTGGAGGAGACTGGTGGTGCCGGGAAGCCCTTCCCTCCCTCGTCAACGTCCAACAATCTGATCGACCTATCGAGCAACGAATCGAGCGAAAAATCAAAACCTAAATTTGAGCAGGTTTGAAAACTAACGGGTTATTTAATTTTGAACTGTTTTTACACTATAAAGCGTTGCAAAACTTTGAAAAATAATATCTTTTTCGTTCGTTAACGAAATTTGATGAAACAGGAAACATCACGACCGCAAGGAGGCTCTCTACCATCTAGCAGAAGCCGCGTATTTTTCTGATCTTCCTACGATTTTTAGCACTACAAAAACCAATGTGAGGAATCTAAACTAAATTGTGTGAATGGAATCGCGTTGTATAAATTATATAAGCGAAGTGTAAATTATATATGCATTGTATACTTCATGTACATGTGTTGTATAAGTTATATTAGCGATGTATAAATTATACAAGCATTGAATGAAACATATATTCTTTGAATTGTGATGAAATGCAAGTGAATTATAGAAATAATATATATACATATATATATATACTCCCCTCGTCCACAGACCATGGACGATATTTATTGCTTGTGATTGACGTGATATTATATGGTATGACGAATGGTTGGAAATAATTGTTTGTGGTTGATATTGTGGTTGAAATATACCTTTGTGGTTGAAAAATACCTTAGTGGTTGAAAAATACCCTCTTGTGGTTGAAACAAATTAGAATAGGATTGTGGAATTGAAAATAAAACATGCCACCTGCGTGCGAATTAGATGCATGATCCCCATTGTCAAAAACCGCGAGGTTTTAAGGTAGAGCGAGGAGCCGTACTAGGGACGGTCCCGGTTTTAACAACCCTGCCGTTATGCTGCCGAAATTTTCTGAAATATTCATGTGTTAGAATAATTTTCATTTGTTGAAATTAATCACATATGTTGAAACCAATATTCATGTGTTGAGTTGAAATTCATTCGTTGAATCGAAATTCATGTGTTGAATATTGTTTGAATTTAAACAAATAGCTTTAGCGATAAAAATCACATTTTTATATATATACAAACTATAGGAAATATTCATGTGTTGAGTTGAAATTCATTCGTTGAATCGAAATTCATGTGTTGAATATTATTTGAATTTAAACAAATAGCTTTAGCGATAAAAATTACATTTTTATATATATACAAACTGAAGAGAATATTCATGTGTTGAGTGGAAATTCATTCGTTGAATCGAAATTCATGTGTTGAATACTATTTGAATTTAAACAAATAGCTTTAGCGATAAAAATTACATTTTTATATATATACAAACTGTAGAGAATTTTCATGTGTTGAGTTGAAATTCATTCGTTAAATCAAAATTCATGTGTTGAATATTATTTGAATTTAAAAAAATAGCTTTAGCGATAAAAATCACATTTTTATATATATACAAACTACAGAGGATATTCATGTGTTGAGTTGAAATTCATTCGTTGAATCGAAATTCATGTGTTGAATATTATTTGAATTTAAACAAATAGCTTTAGCGATAAAAATCACATTTTTTATATATACAAACTATAGAGAATATTCATGTGTTGAATTGAAATTCATTCGTTGAATGGGAATTCATGTGTTGAATGTTATCGTATTTTAAAAATAAAATGAATAGACAATAAAAACTACATCTTTATTGTGAATATGAAGTGTTAAAAACATTCACGTGTAGAATAAATATTTTTGATGATAAAAATATTTCTTTTATCATGTATACGCTTTGATAAAAATACACACGTGTTGAAATAAATAATAGTTTGCTAGAAATATTATTATTAGCTTTGTTCTGCATATATATACATGTGTTGAACAGGGAAAATGGATTAGCTGTAGAGTAAAGAAATTATTTGCGTGCCCAACAAATAGATAAACCTTGATGAGTTGGCTGCACAATTTTATTTTTATATCAACTCTTGTGAATGCCATTGGATGCGGAGTGCTGGTTATTCTGTGTGAAATAATAAACATCGCCATACGATAGTAACAATTAATTTTGAACTACACTACATGGCATACTTCATCATATTCCACATAAGCAATCGGAGCTTGTGTGACGAGGTGGAAGATTTACCATACGAGCGAGAGGCTTGTATGGCGATGATTATATACTACAGGTTGAACTGATGACTAATATGGACTATATAAAATATAACGATAAATTGCCAGATTAATAAAAACCCCACACGGGTCTGGAGTTGACAATAATCACGTCTCTCTAGTTATTAGATACGGCACATGGACTATTTATTTCCACACGGAGCGGGGTGACGAGAATTTATTCTCTGGAGTTATTATCTATACACGCTCCCCCGTAAACACCAGAATATATCACTATAAATATGTGAATGCTTTATAGGATTTATTGGGTACCTAACACGGTCCAATAAATTTCCAAACCCCTTCCCGTACAAAGGAGGTTATGGCGAAATTTTTCGAAATATTAAGGCGTTAGTGAAATATTTGAAGTGAAAACGAAGTTGAAATTAATGAGTGAACTATATTTGAAATTATAGAATGAACTATATTTATATATATATAAATATAAATATAATTAAAAGGAATCGAAGCCGTGCAGTTCGTATTTTGGAATCGTATATTTGAAACGATTAGTACGATAATTCCAGGATGGAAGTGGGAGCAAATTTCGATGGACTTCATTGATGGCTTGCCTCGAACTAAGAAAGGAAACGACAGTATATGGGTAATCGTAGATAGATTCACGAAGACTGCCCATTTCATACCTGTCCAATCCAACAGAACGGCTCAAAGTTTAGCACAGATTTACTTCAAAGAAATAGTTAAACTACATGGAGAGCCGCTCAATATATTCAGTGATAGAGACCCCCTATTTACTAGCAAATTCTGGGAAGCATTCTAGACAGAATTGGGAACCAAGTTGAATCCAAGCACCGCTTATCACCCATAGACAGACGACCAAACTGAGCGGGTGAATAGAATTCTAGAAGATTTACTGCGGGCTTGCGTTATCGATTTTGGAGGCTCATGGAAAGATCACTTACATTTAGCCGAATTCTCTTACAACAATAGCTATCAAGCAAGTTTGGGGACGTCTCCATTTGAAGCGTTATATGGTAGACCGTGCAGATCTCCCGCATGTTGGGTACAACCTGGCAACAAACTGGTGTTAGGGCCCGATATGATTCAAGAAGCATCAGATAAAGTCGATTTCATAAAGAAGCGATTGAAAACCGCAAAAAGCCGGCAGAAAAGTTATGCTGATGCGAGAAGAAGAGACTTATCATTTGTCGTTGGCGATTATGTTTATTTAAGGGTTTCTCCAATGCGGGGAGTAATCAGATTTGGCAAAAATGGGAAGTTGGCACCGAGATTTATTGGTCCCTTTCCTATACTTGAACAGATTGGAACTCTTGCATATTGGGTTTCATTACCTGATTGGTTGCCGGGTGTACATGATGTGTTCCACGTGTCTCAACTTAGAAAGCATGTTCATGATCCAGATCTTGTTGTAGAAGAAGCAGCGCAACAGGATATAGACCTAACTCCAGAATTAGCGCTCAGAAGAGAGCCATTAAAGATTGTTGGCAAAGAAACTAGAGAGCTAAGGAGCAAAAAGATTCATTTAGTCAAAGTGCAGTGGAGTAGTGATCCTAGAGACTGTACTTGGGAGACTGAGGAAAGCATTAAACAAGCCTACCCCAAATGCAGAGTGGACATCTTTGACTAACTTCGGTGTAAGGTACCTTTACAATACTTTGCATTTACATTTTGTTTCCTACTTTGCTCTTATTTCCTTTTCGAGGACGAAAAGTTTTAAGTGGGGAAGATTGTAATAACCCGAAAAATGTGAACCAATTTAAAATTTTTAAAATTGGTTATTACCAAAGAATTTGAATAATTGAAATAGCACATTTCAATAAAATAAAGAATTGGGTATAGTAAGGCAGTTTGAAATTTTGAATACAAACTTTGTCTGACTGTACCGGGTGGAAAATATAATGGATTTTAGCGAAATTGAAAATATTTAAATCTGTTTATGAATACCTTTCTAACGAATCTGAAAATTCAAAATTTCATAACGGGGATCAAAAGTTATGGCCGAATGAATTTTCAGAAAGGTTGCTATATAGCACATACGGCCCTTGAAAATAGATATTTTGCATACGACCTCAGAATTCGACGAAACCACTTTTGTTAGGTCCGGGATGTCAAATTATTCTTAGGTTTCAAATTTCATAATTTTTGAAGCTAGTATCTGAGAGGGGCAAAAGAAAATGTGATTGGTCAATTTCTATTAAAATGGGTCGACCTAAAAATGGACATTTTGCATATGAGCTCAGAATTCAATGAAACTGGTTTTGTTGGGACCGTATCGTCAAAACAAAGCTAGATTTATTTTTCTGGAATTTTTCGATTCAGTTTGTGGCCCTGGCAAATTGAAATGTATGTTCAAATTAAATATTTAATGTTTTATATTTTAATTTGAAAAATAACAGACTGTAACAGTCGAAAAGGCTAACGAAACATATCCCATTGTGTCCGGAATGGGGATATTTAGCTAGGGGCGATAGTCGTTGGGTTCGAATAGGTGTTCGTTTGTAAAAACACTATTTAAAATTTCCTATAAATCCTCGGCCAATAGGATTTTTTCTTTCAAAAAAAAACCACGAAAACTCTAGCCGCCTCTCGCTCTCGACGGTTCATCGAGCTCCATCCTTCCCCCTCGTTTTCTCGCCGCCACAGGCGAAACCAGGCCGCGCCACGACCTTCCCTCGAAAGCCCCTTCGCCCCTCTTCACATCCGACCCAGTTTCGCCACCATCAGAAGCGCCGCCATCGAGATCTGACGCTCCGAAGTGGGCGCGTTTAAACCGCCGCCCAGGGTCCATCTCGATGTCAGACTGGAAGAGAATGGTGGCTCCGGGAAGCCCTTCCCTCCCTCGTCGACGTCCAAAAATCTGATCGACCTATCGAGCAACGAATCGAGCGAAAAATCAAAACCTAAATTTGAGCAGGTTTGAAAACTAACGGGTTATTTAATTTTGAATTGTTTTTACACTATAAAGCGTTGCAAAACTTTGAAAAATAATATCTTTTTCGTTCGTTAACGAAATTTGATGAAACAGGAAACATCACGACCGCAAGGAGGCTCTCTACCATCTAGCAGAAGCCGCAGATTTTTCTGATCTTCCTACGATTTTTAGCACTACAAAAACCAATGTGAGGAATCTAAACTAAATTGTGTGAATGGAATCGCGTTGTATAAATTATATAAGCGAAGTGTAAATTATATATGCATTGTATACTTCATGTACATGTGTTGTATAAGTTATATTAGCGATGTATAAATTATACAAGCGTTGAATGAAACATATATGCTTTGAATTGTGATGAAATGCAAGTGAATTATAGAAATAATATATATATATACATACATACATACATACATACATACATACATACATATATATATATATATATATATATATATATATACTCCCCTCGTCCACAGACCATGGACGATATTTATTGCTTGTAATTGACGTGATATTATATGGTATGACGAATGGTTGGAAATAATTGTTTGTGGTTGATATTGTGGTTGAAATATACCTTTGTGGTTGAAAAATACCTTTGTGGTTGAAAAATACTCTCTTGTGGTTGAAACAAATTAGAATAGGATTGTGGAATTGAAAATAAAACATGCCGCCTGCGTGCGAACTAGATGCATGATCCCCATTGTCAAAAACCGCGAGGTTTTAAGGTAGAGCGAGGAGCCGTACTAGGGACGGTCCCGGTTTTAACAAACCTGCCGTTATGCTGCCGAAATTTTCTGAAATATTCATGTGTTAGAATTATTTTCATTTGTTGAAATTAATCACATATGTTGAAACCAACATTCATGTGTTGAGTTGAAATTCATTCGTTGAATCGAAATTCATGTGTTGAATATTATTTGAATTTAAACAAATAACTTTAGCGATAAAAATCACATTTTTATATATATACAAACTATAGGAAATATTCATGTGTTGAGTTGAAATTCATTCGTTGAATCGAAATTCATGTGTTGAATATTATTTGAATTTAAACAAATAGCTTTAGCGATAAAAATTACATTTTTATATATATACAAACTGTAGAGAATATTCATGTGTTGAGTTGAAATTCATTCGTTGAATCGAAATTCATGTGTTGAATATTATTTGAATTTAAATAAATAGCTTTAGCGATAAAAATTACATTTTTATATATATACAAACTGTAGAGAATATTCATGTGTTGAGTTGAAATTCATTCGTTGAATCAAAATTCATGTGTTGAATATTATTTGAATTTAAACAAATAGCTTTAGCGATAAAAATAACAATTATATATATACAAACTACAGAGGATATTCATGTGTTGACTTGAAATTCATTCGTTGAATCGAAATTCATGTGTTGAATATTATTTGAATTTAAACAAATAGCTTTAGCGATAAAAATCACATTTTTATATATATACAAACTATAGAGAATATTCATGTGTTGAATTGAAATTCATTCGTTGAATGGGAATTCATGTGTTGAATGTTATCTTATTTTAAAAATAAAATGAATAGACAATAAAAACTACATCTTTATTTTGAATATGAAGTGTTAAAAATATTCACGTGTAGAATAAATATTTTTGATGATAAAAATATTTCTTTTATCATGTATACGCTTTGATAAAAATACATACGTGTTGAAATAAATAATAGTTTGCTAGAAATATTATTATTAGCTTTGTTCTGCATATATATACATGTGTTGAACAGGGAAAATGGATTAGCTGTAGAGTAAAGAAATTATTTGCGTGCCCAAAAAATAGATAAACCTTGATGAGTTGGCTGCGCAATTTTATTTTTATATCAAATCCTGTGAATGCCATTGGATGCGGAGTGCTGGTTATTCTGTGTGAAATAATAAACATCGCCATAGGATAGTAACAATTAATTTTGAACTACACTACATGGCATACTTCTTGACGATAGGCATACTTCATCATATTCCACATAAGCAATCGGAGCTTGCGTGACGAGGTGGAAGATTTACCATACGAGCGAGAGGCTTTTATGGCGATGATTACATACTACAGGTTGAACTGATGACTGATATGGACTATATAAAATATAATGATAAATTGCCAGATTAATAAAAACCCCACACGGGTCTGGAGTTGACAATAATCACATCTCTCTAGTTATTAGATACGGCACGTGGACTATTTATTTCCACACGGAGCGGGGTGACGAGAATTTATTCTCTGGAGTTATTATCTATACACGCTCCCCCATAAACACCAGAATATATCACTATAAATATGTGGATGCTTTATAGGATTTATTGGGTACCTAACACGGTCCAATAAATTTCCAAACCCCTTCCCGTACAAAGGAGGTTATGGCGAAATTTTTCGAAATATTAAGGCGTTAGTGAAATATTTGAAGTGAAAACGAAGTTGAAATTAATGAGTGAACTATATTTGAAATTATAGAATGAACTATATTCATATATATAAATATAAATATAATTAAAAGGAATCGAAGCCGTGCAGTTTGTATTTTGGAAACGTAATTTGAAACGATTAGTACGATAAATCCGACCATCGGATTTTCCCGAAACCGCAACTGCTGGGTTCGCCTTGGAAATATCTTTCCAACGGCACCAACCTTGTAAAAATCCAACGGTTGGATTGTATGGAATGTTTAATTCAAATATGAAGAAAAACAGCGCCAGAATCGTTTATATCTATATATAAATATAAATATAATTAAATTAAATCGTATAACGACGCTGCAGTTCGAATTTTGAAACTGTAACTTCAAACGACTAATGTGGAAGATCTGACCGTCGAATTTCCACGAAACTGGAACCGTTGGGTTCGCTTTGGGAATATCTTCCCACTGATATAGACTTTGTAGAGATCCAACGGTTAGATTTTCCGATATGTGTAAAACAAATTAGGGGAAAAACAGCGCCAGCGCCACGGCACGACCTGAAACGTCGTTTAATTAAATTTGGCCATTTTTAAATAAATAAAAATGGCGAAAAATCGTTATAAAATATTATAAGCATCATAGATTGAAAATAAACTAATTTGGCTTGATTTGTTTGATATTTGATGGTTGTATGTGTTTGACACGAAAATAACACTAAAGAACTGAAATATGGATGTCGAATAATATAACCATGGAAAGAATTGATTAAAATTCTAATTACGTGAATTATTTGAAAAGGCCGAGCTAACCCTCATTTCAAATAATTTATCGAGCGATTCGAATTGGAAAATGAAAAGACGATTCAAGACCGACGATCTTCGTATCGGTTGGATGGGCGCTGCTGAGGTTCCTGACTGGAGTAGCTACCGTAAAGGAACGGAAGTAGTAGCCGTCTGAACGTATGTGTTGATTGTACGGATATACGAGGAATTTGACGCCTCCGGTTTCGTTCAGACCCAGAACGGACTTGTAAATGGAGTGTGTTTCTGACATTGGATTTTTTTCTTTACTGATTGATCTCTGTTAAATATATATCTGTTTGGCGGCGGAGAATTTATTCTTTTGCTTAAAGCCCTTCTCTGAGATGTACGAGCTAAGAGGTTATATATCGATAGAAATCAATCGTATGGAGTGGATTGCCTATGTGGCATGCCAAGATGTTGTGATCAAGGCTTCTATTGCAAAGCAAAGTCTTGTGGTTGATGATCAAAGCACGGCCTCCGTGGCCTGGCTTTGTGTATAGCGTGGATTCGCGAGCCTCACACCTCGGTATGAGTTAAAAACGGGATAAGGACTGCAGGGAGAGCACGACGTTTCTTTTTAGCTATGGTGGTGTCAGTGACTTATCATCCCTGACATTTATATCTATTTTTCACCTATGTGGTTGTTGGAATGCGAGGCGCCTCGATTATAGGTCTATAAGGACCGGGAAACGTGTGTTCAGGAATTTCCAATCCTCAAACGTAAGAGAGGACCAGCCCTGAAGCATCCAGGGGTTACCCAGAGTGTGTAGTCCTGAGGCATTTGCTAGAGTGTCTCAAAGCAGAGAGGAGCTTGCCCCTTTCCTCGACTCATGACGGAAATCCAATTTCCAATACGAAATAACGGATTCGATTGTAGAACTAGTATGGCGACATAGTATATGGTAGCTATGCCGCCTATGATTGATATTTATGATGCTATTCGTTTTTGAAACATATATGCACTAGTAATAATATCAAATGATTTTGCTTTACACGTATCAAACATATTTGGCCATTATAAGGTAAAACTCTATCCTCCGGCTTGCATTGCATTGTATGATGAGACCTGAGTCTTATAATGGCTTCATTCTTTTAAAAAGCATTGCGTTGTTTTAAAGAATTTACTTTGTTTTAAATGCACCAGCAATCACTGGAGTTAACCCGTTCCGCGAAAGTGGCGTGGTCCTATGATTTGCTTATTACTGTTGTTTAAACTGTTAAATAGATTTCTCATACCAGTCCCCATGACTGAATCGTTGTTTGTTTCACTTTGCAATCGCGGGTGCCCTTATTTTCACACGGGCAGCCTAGTTCACAGGTGACAGGTTGTTTTTGGCTCTGCACTGTTGCATAGAGTGCATTTTGGCTCATGGCGAGGCTGACCTCACAGAGACGACTTTGACATTTTCCACCATTATTGTACTTATATTATGATTCCGCCACTGGCGATGCAGACTGCTTTACTTTCAGTACTTATTATCGTATGTATATGTACCGCCTTCGGCGATGTGGACTGATACCCTTATTATGTCTCATTGTATGTATATATTCCGCCTCAGGCGATGGTGACTGATCATTTCCCTTTTATTTACTAAGTTATATCCTACGTTGTGCTATTCTGATGTTGTTACATGTTGTGATTCCGCTGTCATACCCATGTAAAATTATTCTATTTATTGTTTTTGCTATTATCTGTGCTCTGCTATGATGATTGATGTGTTATATTCCAATGATTATCCTTACTACCGCACCTCGGATTTTGGGATCGTCACAAATTATTTCATTTACCCATCTTTTAAAATAATACTGTTTTGAATTACTCTGTTAAATCTTTAGAAACTCCTATTGATGTCGTGGCGTCCCACTATTAGGCCAGAATTCATAAACCACTCGACAAACCAATCAACACAATAAAAACAATTTTTATATCAATTCACAAATACGCGCTCATATATATATATATATACACACACACACACACACACACGCTCAAACTCAATCTTGTTATAACTAACCCTTACCTACCGAGTCACGCCACAGAGCCAAGGTTATTTTCAACCTTCACCTCTGATACCAAGTGTAACAACCTGTAAATTCGAACCCTTTTGAGTTGACTAAATACAATACAAGTCCTTCCCAAATTTGCATGAAAATACGAATCATTAATAGAAAGAAGTTAGAGGATGAGAAATAGAAAAGATAGAAAATTAGAATAGAAGAATTAAGATAGAAGAAAAATCTGAAGAAAAATTAAACAAATATTCATTTATATATGGAATAATGGCGACCTCTTGGCGATCTCTTTTCGAAAATTCAAAACACGCTTTTTCTTCTCTGAAATCGTCTTTCTCCTCACAAATCTCTTCTTTACACGTTGACCAAGATGAAAATGTTAAAAACGTTTCTGCTAATCCATCTTTTAAGGATATTCTGCTCAGGCCAGCTGTAAAGCGAAAACCAGATCCGATTTTTTTAAATAATAAAAGGCCTTTGTCAAAACCGTCTCCTCGCATTATCCACAGCTATAATGAAAATCTCAATAACATCAAATCAAAAAAAGGCCTGCTTCAGATGTGGATCGACAGATCACTGGGCGCGATCATGTCGAAATCCAGTTATTTGTTTTAATTGTCATAAAACGGGGCATAAGGGTTTCAATTGCAAATCCAATCGTTCTCCACCCCAAAAATGGCAGAAAGATCCCGAAAACAAATCTCTGCTAATCTCTACCAAAATTCTTTCGATTGGGCTCGATCGATGGTAATTATCTCCATTGTGAGTGGATCTTTCTCTATACGTCAGATCGAGGAGATTTTGAAGGCCAGGTATGGCCGTCGTGCCCCATCCTGGGACTGGAAAGTCAAGAGAATGGGATATGTCTTTGTTGTTCGTTTCCCACCGCACCTGCTGACAGTTAACTTCCAATATAATTTCAACTTTACCATAGGGAGAATTAGCCTGAGGAGGTGGAGCCCGCGTTTCGGCGGTGTCTCGAGGGAGAAGGAAACTTTTTGGATCCTCTTGAAAAATGCCTCGCTAGTATGTCGTAAACTTGATGTTCTCCAAGCAGCTCTGGAAGATTATGGTGACGTGGAGAGGGTTCAATATGGTGCAATTCATGATGTGGATTATACTTGTTTACAAGCCAAATTTACGAAGGAGGTGGGCACCCCATTGCCGGATTCAGTGGCAATTCCAATTGAGGGTTTTTCTCATGTAGTGCAGATTGAAAGATGCGAGGAGGACTCACCGCCCAAAATTAATGTCCCTCTTTTCAAGTAAAGGGTGTTTGCAACTGATGGCAAAGGGAAGCTTAAAGTTATGTGTAGCAGAGATGGGGGAGCCAAAATGCATGTTGATGAAGTTATTGACTCGGTGAGTGATTCATCGGCTAACGTAGGTGAAGGTAATGTTTACGCAAGGGGAAATAATGACAACTATGTGGTTCGCTTTGATGACGGGGTGGCAGTGGAGGTTGATGATGTTGGCAACATTGTGGGCGTGGGTGCAAAATCTAGGGAGATCGTCGCTGTCAATGAAAATGATGGAGTTGGCTTGTAAGATTTTAAGGATGGAGGCAACATGCAAGGTGCCAGGGAGGCGGTGGATGAACAGCTCATGGATAATGAATCACAAGATCTAAACTTGGCTGGAGATTTGGCTTTGGCTCCAACCAGCTCGGGGGAATGCTCGGCTACAAGTGGAAAAGGCAAGCGTGCAATGGACCATGGAGTGGTCATGCTACGTCGCAGTGCAAGAGGGATGGGTCATTCTATGGCAGGTAGCATTTTCGTTCCTGCTATACTTAATACTCAGTCTAGTGATCAACTTCATGATATTGCAAGTAAATCTGGTTTTGTGTTGAATGATGATGTGATACGTGATATTAAGAACAAAAGAAAATGAGAGGGCTAACGGTTCATCATGATAATTGTCACTTGGAATGTTAGAGGCCTAGGAACTTTTGATAAGTATCTTAGGGTTAAGAATTATCTCAAGTCTGTAAAACCTGACATCATTATGCTTCAAGAAACTAAGCTAGAGAACCCTGAACCATTTATTTTTAAATGTTTGGGGTGGGGTGTTATTGATGAATGGGCCTTTATACCTGCTGTGGGATCCTCAGGTGGCATTTTTACCGGTTGGAGTAGTAACTCTTGGTCGATTAAGCAAGAAATTAAGCAAACTTACTGTCTGCATTTGGCCCTTGAATGTAAATCTACAAATGTACTTTACTTCTTTTCGAATGTTTATGGACCCAATACAAGACGAGAAACAATGACTTTATGGGCTGAGGGCTTGGATTTTCATAAGCTCATGTATGGTCCCTGGGTAATTGGCGGCGACTTTAATGTCACAAGATTTATGTCTGAATGTAATGTAGTGAAAAACGCTAGCTTGGGTGATATGAACGATTTCAGTGACTTTTTTGGTAACTGTGGCCTTATTGACCTAACCATGACTAATAGAAAATATACGTGGACTGATGGTAGGACCCCTCCTACTTTAGTTCGCCTTGATCGTTTCTTCATTAATGCTGCTTTTGATGACTTGCACCCCCTGACTCTTCAGAGAGTTCTTACTTCCCTTATTTCTGATCACTGCCCTGTTGTCCTAAACACTAACGCTGATTATAGAAGGAAATCTTTTTTTAAGTTCGAGAATATGTGGTGCATTGAGCCAAATTTTGATGCGATGCTACGCCAGATAGAATTTCGCAGCTTTGGGGATGCAGCTAGCAATTTTTGTAGAAAAATGAGACTATTGCGAATTTTTTTAGCCAAATGGAATCGAGAAGTCTTTGGGAACATCAGAATTAAGAAGCAGAGACATGAATCTGAGATTATGGAGCTTAATGTGCTTGAGGAAGGGCGTAATTTGAGTGATGCTGAGCAAGCCTTGTTAAAAACTAAAGAAAAGGAGCTTCTAACGGTGATTGACCAAGAAGAGATTTTTTGGAAACAGAGATCGAGAACTCAGTGGCTGAAGCTTGGTGATAGTAACACAAGTTACTTCCACAAAGTTGCAAACGGTAGACGACACACTAACACAATATGTAGCATTTGGAAAGACGGAGTTGAAATTTGTGATCAACAAAGGATAGGAGAAGTTTTTACTGAATTTTATAAGGGTATCTTTGGAGAACGAATTGAGAATCGTGTGAACGTTGATTGGAAGGTGTTGTATCCTTCTTCCGTCGATCTTAGTGGCATTGATGCTGAGTTCTCGGAAAGGGAAATCGTCGAGGCTTTAAACGAAATGCCTGGTGATAAAGCCCCTGGCCCTGATGGTTTTCCAAACTTTTTTTATAAGAAATATTGGGATTTGATTAAGCATGATGTTTTCAACATATTCAATGAATTTCACTCTAGTTCCTTGAGATTGGATATGTTGGGGTACGCTAATGTAGTCTTAATCCCTAAGAGAGGAGGAAATGTCTCTGCTGCGGACTTCCGACCTATTAGTCTCTTGAACAGTAGCTTCAAATTGATCACTAAGGTTCTCGCAAACAAACTGAAAGAGAAGATGGATGACCTGATCGATGTTTCGCCGACAGCATTTATTAAGGGAAGATTCATTCTTGACGGAGCGGTACTTGCCCAGGAAGTTATCTCCCATAGTGATAGACATAATGTGCCTTGCGCAATCTTGAAGCTGGACTTCGCTAAGGCCTTTGACACAGTTGACTGGAGGTTCATCATCGATCTTCTTAGCGTGAGAGGCTTTCCATGTAGATGGCTAAACTGGATTCATTGCATTTTAACATCAAGCAGATCCAATATTTGTGTGAATGGAGTGGCTGGCAAGACCATTGTCTCCAATCGTGGACTGCGTCAGGGTGACCCACTTTCCCCACTTCTCTTCGACTTGGCTGCCGATGTCTTTTGTCGGATCCTTCAGGTGGCAAGTGCTAATGATATTATTCAAAGCTTTGGGCGAGATCACATCATTGGGGGTATTAATTCACTACAATATGCTGATGATACCATTATTTTTTGCAACCCTGATTACAAGTATATTGCCTCTTTAAAATTTTTGCTTTATGCTTTTGAAAGTTTATCTGGCTTAAAGATTAATTTTCATAAGAGCAGTGTTTACACTTTGGGCTGTAGCGTTGATGTGAACAGGAAATGTGCTGAAATGCTTAACTGCATGGCAGATTCTTCCCCCTCAAATACCTTGGAGCCTACATCCGTCCAAAAAGACTGATGAAGAGTGATTGGCAGTATGTGATTGATAAAGTTGATAGGCGCTTGGCGAGGTGGAAGGGAATTTGTTTATCAAAGGCTGGACGATTGGTGTTGGTGAACTCTGTTCTGTCTGCTATCTCTTTGTATTGGCTTTCTTTTTATTCATGTCCCGGTTGGGTAGTTCAGAAGATTGATGCTGTTCGACGGAATTTTTTTTGGACTGGTATGAAGGACACGCGTAAAGTTTGTTGTCTAGTGTCGTGGGACCAGGTGTGCAAGTCAAAAGATCAAGGAGGATTGGGAGTCATCAATTTGAAAAACATGAACTCTGCATTGCTCTGTAAATGGCTGTGGACTATGCTTAGTGATAAGAAAGTTCTCTGGATGGAGTGGATCTTAAATACTTGCTATGGTGGAAGCTTTGATTGGAACGCGGATGTTTCTCATTGCTCGATATTCTGGCGTGGCGTTATGGCAAACGTTCACTGGATGAAGATTGGGACTGAGGTTGTAGTTAAAAATGGTCGCAACGTCTCTTTCTGGTCTGACTGCTGGTTGCTCCCTATCCCTTTGCGTGTTGAATTTGCCAACCTGTTTGTTATTGCATGCAACAAAAGTGCTTCAGTCTGTGCAATGTTTAATGCGAATTCTGCCAGTTTTAAATGGAGCCTGACCTTTTGTCGCATTGTGGCTGGTAATGCTTTGATTCATCTTTGTGGACTGGTTCGTTTGTTAGAAGATGTACAACTTCATGGCAATGAGGATGACGAATTTGTATGGAAGATTGGTGGAAATAACTTTCACGTTAGCGCACTTTATAAGATGATGAACTTCGCAGGAAGAAAGTATGATGGATTCATGAAAATGTGGAATTTTAAGACTGTACCCACTAAGGTCAAGATTCATATGTGGATGATCATGCACAACAAGCTTAATACAGTGAGAAGATTACGTCAAAAAGGTGTTCATGTTGCTGGGGGCTGTGTTTTTTGCACTGACGACGACGAGGATTACCAGCATCTTTTTGTTGATTGCGATTTCGCCTTTTATGTGTGGACGAAGTATTTAGTTAGCCTTAATATCTGCATAGACTGGTCCCACTTAATCACCGATCAATTTCTTTTCTGGCACAGCACTATTATTTCACTGCCTGAAACTAACATGCGACATATGTTTGCCCTTTTGAACTTTGCTTATGTTTGGATCCTTTGGCATGAACGCAACTCACGAAAGTTTAAATGCAAAATGAAACGGCCCAACTCAGTTATTTTTCGCATCCTTAATTTTGTTTCTCTTTGGTCAGGCAAGGAGGAGATCAAGTTTGTAGACACAATCGGTGCTCTAGTGATGGATAGGGCTCGTGGTAGCCGTGCTTGATGATGCCACGCTTCATTTTACTGGGTTTGCATGCTGCTATGTAGTTGTTTTATATATATGTTGGGCACTATGTAAACATGCCTGCGTGCATGAAATTTTGGTTGTACATATTTATGTAAATAGTTGTAATAAGTAGCTAGTCTTATGCATGCTGAACACGTTGTACTTGTTTTATGTTTAATGAATGAATGAAGGCGTGAATCTAGCGATTCATTACCTTTTTGCATCAAAAAAAAATCTGAATAACATTGAATCTCACAATTGCTTTGGAATAATATAGATATAAGCTTTGGAAAATACAAAACTGTATTTGAACTTACATACGACATCAGAGTACATCATATATACATCGCAGCGGAAATAAACTCTATATATCTAACGCTGAAGCCTCCTGCTCCAAGCTCCTTCCAGATCATCTGAAAAATCCTGAACTACTTGACTGCCCGTACAAATTTGGGCATCCAAGAGTTTAGGGAGAAAACAGAAAAATAAACTCTGGGCCAGTCATGGGACTCGTATGAGTAAACGATTTTAAACAGCTTGTTTAACTTGGATTATTTTTTGAAAGAAAAGATAATCGTAAAACTGATCCACACATAAACACAGGTGGTTTTTACCTTATGGTAACCCAAACTATTTGGAAATCATACTATTTTGATATTATAATAATGTCTAGGGTTTCCACAAATAAATTAGAATCTAGCGGAACGCTTGCATCTCACGCTCCACATATATAGTATATAAACAAAACCGCGTGCCTTTATTGGAGATTGGATTCCGACTATGACAAGGTATGGAACCACCCGCCGATAGTGTATCTCTAGAGGGGAATACACTGGGTTCAACAAGAACGTCTTGCAAGCCGGCCACACATGACTGACCACTCATTTCTCATGAGTGTATCGAATATACTTTCACCTTACGGTTGCTAGCAACATAACCGTTCCCGGGAGATACAGAAGCGAAAGAAGTAACAAAATGAATATTCTCTAGATGGTGACAATACACCCTAATGGGAGCGACCCACATAGCCATGCTGCCTGCCCAATTTTTGTCATTTTCTGGTTGTGAGGCTTGAGGTCAAAACTTACCTTTAGAACAAAAAATCTTCATTCACTTTGAATGCCACATCGTCAAACCCGTCAAATCACAAATTGATTTCCCCAAAATTACGGGCATAAAGCTAAGAGAAACCAATTCCTCCGCCACCAAACATAGTTTAAAAGAGATCAACTTACGCCATCTGTTTGGTATACTCTCATACATTCGTCCATACAAGTTGTCCTGGGATTGGACAAACCGAAGGCACTATCTTGTAAATCCATCTTAGGCAATTTTTTACCTAGGATCGACAGAACATCTCTTGCGTAAACTCCGTCTTCAATGGTCTTCAACTTGACTTCAAATTAATCAATGCCTAGGTCGAAACAAAGTGGTACTCGGATTTCATTTAGAAAACCAATCCCGGTCTCTTTGAATCGATGAACGTTAATATCTTTTAGGGTCAAGTAATGCTTTAACGGATAATAATTTATCACATTCAATTTAATTCTATATTTATTGGTTATCTTGTATACTGAAATTATTTCAAATAAAATTCCTATCCTAGATTCAATAGTAACAATATAAGTTGATTTAACTTAATAGGACATATCGAATGTTTAACATATGCTAAAGAAGTTATCTGGGGGTAATACAATAATATTAAAATCAATCAACAAGCACATCCATCATCATACAATTTTTTTTGATTTTAATTCGACGATTGAATTCAATCAATCGTTGTTTATAAATCAATTAATCTTGGGTAACGCATTATTACAATATTATATTTATCGACTATTTGATTTAGTTAAGAATCCACCTTCTTTTAGTTATAATCCATAGCATTATAAAATATCACTTATATTCTATTTCTTAGTTCACTAGAAAACTATTAATTTATTAAAATTTTTATTTAAAATCGAAAGGAAATCGACACTTTTCTAAATCAACAGAGTCAATTATCAACTCGAGTATCTCCTCTGGAATTACCTCCATTTTGATATATTTTCGAACATCGGAATAATCCTCATTGTCAACGGTCAACTCAATTCTTCTGCCCACTATTCCCTTCCATCCATTCTTGCCTGCAAAACGGTTGCTTCCAACATTTGTTCACTTTGAATCGTGAATATTCTTTCTTCTGAACTCTTCCTTAAAACAACTTGATTTCATAAAACAGGGTCAAATTCTTCTCTACTCTTTCCCATGCCACGTCCCAGTCCTGCAAACCGCTCCTTTCCTTCCTTTCTAGTGTGTCCCCTTCTTTCCTTTCCCTTATTTTGCTACGGTTGATCCAATGATCAGCAGGGCGGAGGACACCACCACATGACTAACACAGCATGGCAAAATACCACTCAAGTACAACATGAGTCCTCCTTTTTGTCAAAGCTAGTGAAGTACGAGTTTTACTTTCACCTGCCACATTTCTTACTAGCATTACTTCCTTGCTTCCTAACCACCCTCTTCCATGCTTCGACCACCCATTTCTCCCCAGTGCCAAGACTCAACAATCCAATGCAGCACAACCCTCATCACGCACCAAATTATACGCACCGGTTAACAACGGGTGTCATGATCAAGGGACTGGCGAAGTCGCTAAACCTGATCTGAATGGCATAGCGATTTCCAATAAACTAAGCAAGCCAAAGTGTAATAGCAGTCCTTATATTTGTGCCCAACAAAAATGCAGTTCCATCTCTTATATAATTAACCAATACGTGTGGTATAAACTGGTGTATTTGGCAGAACATGCAACATCAGTAAGAACTGAATGTAATATCAGTTTTTATACATAAATATATAAATGTAATTTTCGTTTGGTCTTAACTTAAAATACTTGTTCTTTTTCATGGAATTTATGTATCAGAACATCCCAACCATTTTTATCATACTGCAAATAATTAGACAGCACTAAATGTACCCATCTACAATCTATAGAATCACAAGCTTCTTCACTCCAAAAATTGTTAAGTCTACTTATGATATACCTACTAGATACGTATATATATATATATAAATTACACTATAACAGTAAGCAATACCTGAAAAGGGTTTGAGAGAGTGACAAGGAAGTTCATTCCCCTGTTTAAGTTTAAGCTATGGTTTTCATATTATTTTATTTCAGGTTGTCTTCAATCCCAAGTTAAATATGAAAGTTCTAACAACTACACACTAGACATTCAAAAGTAGATATGCATCTGTAAATGTATGTATTATAAATATGTCAATCAGAAGGCAAATGGGAAGTTTACTCACATTAGTTACTCTGCTCTTTCCAGGTTTTATCTTCAACTCTGTTTTGCTGTCCTGGCCATTAATTCACCTTCTAATATAAAGTATTCAACACCGCTTTTGGGGTATGAAGGTGCACCAATAAAGCAGGGTATTTATAGCTGGATACTTAGATTAAAATAAGGTGTACATTTAGTGTTTGCAGAGTAGCCATATGGCCAGGGTCGAATGTAGGTAGGCGCAGTTGTGATTGAAAAGAGAGGCTAAAATCTTCTTTTGATCTCCTACTAAATGCTATGTATAGCTGGTTCATAGCAGTGTACATATTTGTACAAAACATAAGCACTTATATCATACAAATACAGCTTTTCTCTTTAGCAGTCACATTAATTGAAAGAAGTGCACAACTATATGGTAGCTACATATATAGGAGTGAATAGCTTGATTAGGAAGAAGAAGCCTAGTATGAATTTAAAAATGTAGCTGTGCAGGGTGACTGAAAATATGCAGCAAGGATATTAGCTGGGTGTGTAGTCATGGGAATATTGCTGCTAGTTGATGGAAATGGACTACTTGACAGGGCTTCACACATTAACAGGGCACGGCTGAAACTAGTTTTTGGATACTACTACATGTGTAGGTATGTCTTCTTTATATCCTAAGGCATACTTGCCTATTAAGTAATTTAAACTATCTATATATTCACTTCCTGGCACACAGCCTATGTATGAACTGTTATGATATTTCAATTCATGTACAAACATCCCATTTCACTTAAATGTTTTGATTATAGTGTTCCAGGCTATTTTTTTTTTGCAAGGCAAGCAGGATTGAATGGCCCCAACCATTTTATTAATACTCAGTCACAAATACAAAAAAGAGCAAATTACAATACACACTCAAATACAAGAAATGATAGATCGCACCAATACATGTTTAGCAACACGTACATTCCTAAACACTCTATTGTTCCGTTCCATCCATAACAAAAAAGAGTCTTCTTTAAAGCTTTCAAAAGCAAACATCGACTAGTATTCTTCCATCTAGTGAATTTGAAAATCAAGAACCATTCCTCTTGAGAACCATGCGCAGGCACATGAAAACCAAGATGAAGGAGCACTTGTTTCCAAACATACCCAGAATAATCGCATTCAAAATACAGGTGCTTAATAGTTTCAACATCAGATGAACATAAAATACATACATTAGTATCAATAATCCCCAATGCAAATAACTTACTTCTAGTATGAATTCCATTGTTTAGTATTCTCCACATCATCATGTTTTCCTTTGGCACACTATTTGTCATCCAAACTCTCGAGTGCCAAGGAAATATTACATTGTTATCCGTCAAGGCATTATAAACAGTTTTAATTGAGTGTCTCTCATCATTCCATAGGGTATGTTCATTAGCAGGGAATGACATGTTTCTCATATTATTCCATAATGTATTTAAACTCGCTGAGCAAACATTTGGAAGACACAGTGCACCATCAGCAATAAACTGATGAACACTGGCTGAATCATTAATGCCAGAGGATGTTCTTACTATATAATCAACTTTCTCAGCCAATATAGTTCCTTTTGCAATCCATGGGTCAAACCAGAATGACACTCGACCAGGAAACCTCAATTTACTTTGGAAAAAGGGAAGAAATGTACCTCTCTGCTTCATAATATTTCTCCAAGACCAGCTGACATCATTTGGGATTGGCATTGTCCAGAAATGATCTCTTTTTATAAGGTTTGTTTTACACCAATCAGCCCATAAATTTGGTTCATTGCATTGAAGCTTTTCTATTCTTGTTGAGAGAGCCGCTTTATTCCATGTTTTCAAATTTAGTATACCAAGTCCACCACTAGCATAGGAAGAGCACAACCTCTTAAAAGAAATAGGAATTAATTGTTTTGAGTATGGGTTTGCATGCCAGATAAAGTGACCAAGAGAAGAGCAAACCATATCAATAATTTTAGCAGGTAACACAAATATCCTTGCATAATAGATACACATGGCATAGGCAATTGATTTAACAATAACCACTCTACTTGCCATTGAAAATTTAGAGGCTGGCCAGCTAGAAATCTTGGAAATGATGATTTCAAACAAAGGCAGACATTGAGATGCTTTAAGTCTTGATGAGCATAGAGGCACACCTAGATAATGTTCATTTTCTATCATATGAGAAAGACCTGTTAAGGAGATTATATTTGATTTCCTTTCATCATCAATTCCTGCACATTTAATTCTAGATTTGCTAATGTTAATAGATAATCCAGACATCTTCCTGAAAGACTCAAGCACATCCATTATCCCATTCACAGATTTTATGTTATGCCTTGTGAACAATAACAAATCATCAGTGAATAACAGGGAGGTAATCCTGGATCTTTTACATTTCAGATGATAGTCAATTTTCTTCAAAGAGAATGACTTTTGTGCTAAATTTGTAAATAACTCCATAACACACACAAAAAGATAGGGAGAGATGGGATCTCCATGTCTAAGACCCTTCATTGCCTTGAAGTATCCAAAAGTATGACCATTTAAACTCAATGAAACCTGAATAGTCGAGATGCATGTATATATCCATGATAAAAAGGGAACAGGAAAATTCATTTTGAAGAGTATATAAATGATAGTTTCCCAGTTTATCGAATCATATGCCTTTTGGATGTCCAGCTTTAACACACATCTCGAGGAGATAGAGCTCTTATTATATCCTTCCATAAGTTCTGATGCCAATAAGATATTATCTGCCATGTCTCTCTTAGGAATAAAAGCACACTGGTTATGAGAGATAACTTTAGACAGGACTTTCTTCATTCTAGATGCAAGGATCTTAGCAATACACTTGTATAGAACGTTACAGCATGCTATAGGACGGAAATTAGCGACATATTGGGGTTTATTATCTTTGGAATAAGAGCAAATCTGGTTGAATTAATTCCACCTACCAATTTATTGTGAAGGAAAAAGTTTTTAATGCCTTTAATTACTTCATCCCCAACCACTATCCAACATCTCTTAAAGAAGAAGGCATTAAATCCATTGGGTCCAGGAGAGCTTGAGTTCTTTATAGAAAAAATTGCCTTTTTTATTTCATCATCTTTTATTTCATCAATTAACGCATATTTTGAGTCATCCGAGATAGCAGGAAACACAGTTCGCGAGAATGAGTCTAAATTGATGTCAGTATTAGAGGAACTACCGATAGTTTTTTCAAAAAACTCAATGAAGGCAGAATGAATTGAATCAGGTTCATTGCAGATTTTACCTTCTATGTCAGAAATGGTGAGAATGTTGGAAGCAGATCGCTTTATCTTGAGGGAGTTGTGAAAAGTTGTTGTATTTTTATCACCATGAAGTGTCCAAGCATCCTTGCATTTTTGTCTTGCCATCTTTGCTTCTTCAATGATAGCTTTTGATAGGTCTTTGATCAATTAATTTTCCGAATCCGAGAGCCTGCTCATATCAGAACTGCACATACACCCTTGAATTTCAGTTTGTATTTGATAGAGAGATTGTCTAATGGAGTTAGATAAACTTGATCCATTTCCAAATGTAGCCGTTGACCAAACCTTCAAAACACCCTTCAATCTTTTCAATTTTTCCTGCATAATAAACATGGGGTTACCAAGCACATGAATGTTCCAACTATTAGTAACTATGTTTAAAAAATCCAGGTGGTCTACCCAGTTGTTGAAAAATGAAAAAGAGGAATGTCTTCTATTGAATTTCTTTCCCCAATCCAACACAAGGGGGAGTGATCAGAAAGGGATGGAGGAGGGATAAGACAGCTAAGGGTAGGCCATAGAGAAATGGCAGAGTAGTTTTGATTGGGTCTATCAAGTTTGCAGTAAGTTCTAAGACCATTTCTAGAACTGTTGTTCCAGGTAAATGAAGCACCAGAAGATGGAATTGGAATCAGATTGGCATCAAAAATTGCACTATTCAAGGGTCTAGTCTACCTAAATGTCAGAGGGGAACCTCCCAATTTGTCAGAGGAGTTTTGCATGCAGTTCCAATTACCAATGCAGATCCATGGAAGGGAAGGGTGTTGAAGGGATGGCAGATTATCCAGGAAGGTTTGTCTATTAGCAACACTATTCTCTGCATATATGACAGTTAGCATGAAGGTAGTGTTAGAGGGAATGTGAAGAATTTCAGAATGTATAAACTGCCTATGCACACAGCTGGGATTAAGAGTGAAAGTAGTGGGGTTCCATAATATCAAAATTCTTCCAAAAGGAGCTTGAGACAAGTTGTGTATTGAGTTCCAAGAAGGTTGAATAATGCCAGAGGCTTTTGAGGTAGTTATGTGGTTTAACTTTCTCTCAGCAATGGCCATCAACTGGATCTTATGAGATACAATCAAGTTCTTAATTTCTAGCTATTTAGATAGATGGTTAGCACCTCTAGTATTCCAAAACCTATTTTGTCTATCACTGAGAGGGGTTAGAGGCCGAGGCTCTGGTTTTAACACCAGATGAGATAGGATTAGGGCTTTGATGAGAAGGCAAGGAGAGTATTGATTCTTCAATTGAATAATCAACATCTTTATCAAGATCAGACGAGGATGAGGTTTTCTTTGGTCTGCCTCTGGTTTTCTTAGTAACCCTGTTTCTTGGCAAGGGAAAGGTTGGTGGTTTTGGAACTTTAGAATCAGAGGAGGAAAGGTGCTGTGTTTTGGAGGAATGGGTTTTAATGTCCCCAACGATGTGGTTAGGAAGAGACAAGGTTGAGTAAGGGGACGTAGGATTATGCATGGAAGATATTATTGTACATGGAGAGTGATGTAGAGTGTTTGGTTGATCTGGTAAGATTTGCGGAGTCTGACTTTGCAATAATTCAAATTGGTTGTTCAAACATATAGAAGAGGTTGCACAACCATCAGGGACATTAGTTTTCGAGGATATAACCAAATTTGATGACTTTTTTCCTTTTGCCGAGACTGTTTTCATATTCAGGCTATCATCATGATTTTCATTTGTAACCACACCAGGCACTTTATCATTTATATTTGCATCACAGTGGTTATTACCTTCCTCATCAACATTTATAGGTGCGTTATGATTTGCTATACACAAAACATTTGTCGTTTCCTCTCCATTCTTTTCATTACTCATATTATCCTTTGGTACTCTTCTTCACATTTTATTGAAATTTCTAGTTCTTTTCCTTTGCACCACTGTAAAACCCCTCTGTATACCTTGCTCTTCATCACACTCATGTGCATATTTTCCTACATCCTCTTTTCTATTTTCTTTCTTTTTGTTTTTTGATTCCACTTTCAACATTGATAGTCTCTTTCTGCTTCTCACATAGGGAAGCTGCATGCCCAAAAATCTTACATTTCGTATAGATTAATGGTTTCCATGTATACTCCACTATAATATCTGGACATGTTTCATCTCCAACAACAAGACTCTCTGGAAGTTCTTTGTCTGGACTAACTTCTATTAGACATTTAGCATATTCAAACCTTTTCATTTTTTCAGTATTTTCATCGTAACATAAAACCTTCCCTATGTGACATTCAACCCAGTTTATACCCAATAGAGACCAATACATCATCGGAATTCTATAGAAATGTACCTAAATTGGAACAGTTCTTTCCGCCACTTTTACTGATGATAATGATGGTGTCCAATTTGAGATGATGAACATTTGTCCACGGATAAACATAGGATCTTTCTTTAACACCCATAGCTTATCCTCCTGATTGACAAATTTGAAGAAGTAATTTTGCTTATCATAGAAAATGTCATAATCACCCTTCAATTTCCAGACCCTGTCTAGATGTTGTTTAACTGCCATATAGTTGACATTACTAGCTAGGAATGATCCAACCAGACAGTCATTCCATGACTTCGTACCTTCATCTATCACAGATTGAGGAGGAGGAACCGACTTTCCCTTGTAATTAACTTCCAAATTGATAGGGACAAAAGCTCCCGCATTTTTAGGCTTGGAGTAGAAAAGAGAGGAGAATTTAATAGGAGAGGACAACGAAATGGGGGAAGGAAGAGGTGAAGCACGAGGAGGAAGGATGGTCTGAGGTGGATGAGGAGTTGGAGGAACATGACCTATAGAAGAAGTAGGGGTGGCTGAAGGGGGAGGACAAGGCGGGATGGGAGAGTCAGAGGAAGGACGAGTCAATATGGAGGAGTCAGAGGGAGGCAAGGTGGAAAAGATGTGTCAGAGGAAGGACGAGGCAATATAGAGGTGTCACAAGGAGGATGGGGCAAGATGGAGACATCAGACGACTTTTTTTTTAAATATATTAGTGTTTCAGGCTATTGATTCCTATATACTAGTAGTTATTTTTCATTGTTAAGCAATCCAGCAATGTTTATATGACCTGATGTGAACATACAATGTTAGTTTATTACATGGCAACTCAATGTATATTTGAGGAAATATAATTTAATTTGATTTGCTTTCATTATAATTGTTATACATGCGTTAAGGAATAAAATGTTTAGATAAGTATAAAAAAAATTAATATCTTGAATACACACATATATATACATATATGTACCAAAGATTATATCTATATAAAAAGATTAATTTCTCCAATATAAGGATTCCAAGTTTACCTAAGCAAATATATTTTTACATGAATTAAAAAAAGTTTAAAAAATGTCAAAACAACATTTACTTGTGTATATAAAAATTTCAAGTTAAAAACATATCAACGGAATTTAAACAATTGACTATTCAAAATTTCAAGGATATACATATTCAATATTATTAAATCTAATTAAATTCCCAGCAAAATATAAGATTTCTAGTTTTCAAAGTTGGTTAAGAAATCCAGGACATTACAAAAAATTTATATCGATTATATATTGATTTTATTTTTGTGAAAATTCCATATTTAATGGAAAATGATTTTGGTTTATCGTGAACTGTGTTTTAGATGACATTGGTTCTTTAACCCAGTTATAGATAAGATTAAGTTCTTAAAAGTTGAATAATCATAAAGTAATGATTTTTTGATATAAAAATCAAATTGGAGTTTTATTGAATCTTTAAAAAGAATATTAAAGATTAAATTTAAAAGAATTTATCTATGATAAAATTGATGGGAATCTTTCCCCTTTTAATATGGATATTTTATTAAAAGAATATTCTGAATTGGAATGAGGCATATGATGTGTGTTTATAGCACTTGGTTTTTGACTATAAAATACGCGGGTTATTCGGAAAGACTAGGTTTAACCCATTCTGAATAATTACTACGATGATTTTGAAGATGGTGATTGAAGATTGGCGATCTTCACATCGAATAGACGGCTACTGATGCCCTGAACTGGGTCGCTCCTAGGAAAGGGTTAAAGTGGTGTTGTCCGAACGTACTTGCCGATTGTCCAGATATGCGAGCACCTATCTTCCGTATTGGACATACAAGACGAGGAATAAGGTGTCTACGGTTTCGTTTAGACCCAGAACGGACTTGTAAATGGATGTGTGTCTGACATTGGATTTCATCCTATGTAAATTAAACTGATTTCTATATAATATATATCTGTGGTGGCGGAGAATTTATTCTCTTGCTTAACACCCTTCTCTGAGACGCATGAGCTCAAAGGTTACATATTTGTAGTTATCGATCGCATGGCGTGAATTGTCAATGTGGCATGCCAAATTGCAAATGATCGAGGCTTTTGTTGAAAAGCAGAGCCTTGTGGTTGATGATCAAAGCATAGCCTATTTTGGCATAGCTGTGTGTATAGCGTTACCTCGTGAACCTCACACCCCAGTATGAGTCAAAAACGGGACAAGGGAACGCAGGGAGGACACACGTTTCTTTCTAGATAGAAGTGGTATCAGGGTTTTACAAGCCCTGACATTTTACTTATGTGGATGATGGATTTCAAGGCCTTGGATTTATTGGTCGATTCTGACCATTTTGTAGGTTCAATAGGACCAGGAAGAGTGTGTGCAGGTTGCCAATCCACTAAAGTATTTGTGGATCGGTCCCGCAGGATCCAATGGTTCGCCAGTGTCCGAATCCTGAGACATTGCTAGAGTGTCTCGAATCGGTAAGGAGATCGTTCCTAGCCTTGACTCATGATGGAAATCCAACTTCCAATACGACCCCATGCGGCTTGGATTGTAGAACTAGTATGGCGACATAGTATATGGTAGCTATGCTGTCTATGAGTGATACATTATGATTGAAATGTTTTTGAAAACATATATACACTAATAATAATACCAAATCCGTTTTATCGTATCAAGCATTTTTGAAAACATATATACACTAATAATTATGGAGGGCGGCGTCAGCAGCTGAGGAGGAGAGGGGGGTCTGGTGCCCTCCCTCCTCTCCATTCCTCCCATTTAAACCCCCCTCCATGCCCAAATCAGCCACCGCCAACCCTATTTCGCCGCCACCGCTGCTGCACGCACCCCCGACCTCCGCCATCCACCTCCGACCACATCCCACCACCCCGCCGCCCATTCTCGCCCCTCTCTCCCTCTTCTTGAATGCAGTGAGTTTTTATTTTATTTTATTTACTGTTTATCTTTTCAGTTTTGATTGTTTTTAAAATAGTTAAGAGCATATTTTTTAATATAGAAATATCATATTTTGAAAATAGTAAAGATTATATTTTTAAAATATAAAGGTCAGATTTTTTAAAACATAAAGGTAAGATTTTTTATAAAACATAAAGAATATATTTTTTTAAACATAAAGATTATATTTTTAAAACATAAAGATAAGATTTTTTTTAAATATAAAGGTTAGATTTTTAGAAATATAAAGATGAGATTTTTAGAAATATAAAAATGAGATTTTTATCGTATGAACCATAATGATTTTTAGTTAGACAAAAATTCGATTTTTATATATACGAATTAGCGATAAAAATTCGATTTTTATATATATGAAGTAGCGATAAAAATTCGATTTGTATATATATGAAGTAGAGATAAAAATTCGATTTTTATATATATGAAGCAACGATAAAAATTTGATTTTTATATATATGAAGTAGCGATAAAAATTGGATTTATAAATATATGAAGTAGCAATAAAAATTCGATTTTTATATATATGAAGTAGCGATAAAAATTCGATTTTTATATATATGAGTAGAGATAAAAATTCGATTTTTATATATATGAAGTAGCCATTCGATTTTAATATATATGAAGTAGAGATAAAAATTCGGTTTTTATATATATGAAGTCGCGATAAAAGTTCGATTTTTATATATATGAAGTAGCGATAAAAATATGATTTTTATTATATAGATAGCGAAGAAAAAATATGATTTTAATATATAAACATCATATTAAAAATGTGACTGTTGGCGTGGAAAGGACTGCGTTGGAATTTCGGACAAATCCAAATGATTCAGAAATTCAAAAGTAAAACTAGAGGAGTGGATCCCAAAGTGAGAACTTCTCACTTTAATTTATTTTCTAGTTAAAAATATATACTTGGATACAGACGGTGCTTAGTAGTACCCGACACCTTTGTTTGAAACAATGGTTGTTTAGTAGTTTGGTTGAATAGATTATTTAGTTGAATTTGGTTTGGGAAATGAAATGAATTGATTAGAATTAATATGTACATGGCACGGGCCATTGGTAGGCGAGGGATAAGTCTAGACCTTATTCTGGTTCTAGTATCGCGCCGTTGTGCTGCCAAAATTTTCTAAAAATGTTATAATAATAAAAATATCATTTTTACTGTATAAGTGAATTGTATAAAATATTCATGTGTTGAAATAAATGTTTTATAGTTAAAAATATAGTTTTTAACGTGTATATGAATAAAATAAATATTCATTTACAAATCGGACGATTTGTTTACATACACACATTTGACTGATATTGATTAGGACGATATATTTTACACATCGCCCAACTGCACAAATAATAACCAGTGTTTGTTGTTTGAGAACCCCACATGGGTATTGTGATGATATTGGACATACGCTAATCCCAATTGTTTAGTTGTATGTCAATTGATGGGTTGACAGACTGTTGTAAGCGTTAATTATTTATATTTAACGCTTATGCAGTTGTGTAATGCACTCTAGATGATGGTTGACTGTGTTTGATTATTGTTGTGTACATGTGTGTATGAAATCCATATAAATAAAATTATATGGTAATTGACTGTGTCTGTTTCCAATTCGGAAAGAATGAATATTTTAAATTAAGGAATATTTAAAATGACGAGTAATGAATATTTTAAAATAACTAATATTTTAAAATAATATTCAAATGGATCAAAATATGATTTTGATGTCCGGTTTCGGATGGACACGAAAATATTTAAATATATAAAGCCATATTGATTAAATTAACGCCATTTTGACGTGAATGATATTTATATCGATTTTATTCATTTTTATACTGAATATCGAAAATGAAGTGATTTCAAAATCTAATATTTTGAAAATATTATCATTTATTATCGATGATATGGAATATTCAATTTTGATTTGAAATTGAATACGAAGTTGAAATCGTTTTGAAAACGAATTTTAAATGATTTACAAAATACGTTTTAAATGGAAATCGATGAAATATATATAATATATATTATATATATTTAATGGCCTGAATAGAACGCGCCGCGCTGCGGCAGTTCGCGAATTTTGACCATTGACTTCGAAAGGGCATTACGGAAGAACTGACTGTCAAATTCTCCTAAAACCGTGTAACGACCCAGAAAATCTGAACCAATTTAAATTTTTTAAATTGGCTAAAATAATGGATTTTAAATATTTAAAATAAATATTTTAAATAATAGCAATGAAAACTGAGTTTGAATCGACGATTGAAAAAGAATATAATTAATTATAATTATAAAAAAGGCCTGAAATGGCGTTGTAGTTCAAAAAATTGAATTCAAACTTTGTCGGACTGTACCGGGTGCAAAACAAAACGGATTTGAGTGAAACCAAAAATATTTAAATCTGTTAGAGAATATCTTTCTAACGAATCTAAAAAATCGAAGTTTCATAGCGGAAAGAAAAAGTTATGGCCAAATGAATTTTCAGAAAGGTCGCTATGGAATTTATGTAGCCCGTGAAATTGGCCATTTTGCATATGATCTCGGAATTCGACGAAACTACTTTTGTTGGATCCGGGATGTGAAGTTATTGCTAGGTTTCAAATTTCATAATTTTTGAAGCTAGTATGTGAGCGTGGCAAAGGAAAATGTGTTTTGGTCAAGTTTTAGTTAAATTGGATCGACCAGAAAATGGCCATTTTTCAAACGGTCACAGAATTCAACGAAACTAGTTTTGTTGGGACCGTATCGTTAAAACATAGCTAGATTTATTTTTCGGGAATTTTTAGAAGCAGTATGTGGCCCGGCAAATTGAAATGTATGTTCAAATTAAATGTTGAATGTTTTATATTTTAATTTGAAGGGAAGCTGACTGAAACAGTCGAATGGGCCCACGAAACATATCCCATTGTGTTCGGAATGGGGGTAAAACGCTAGGGACGACAGCCGTTGGGTTTGAATTGGAGTTCGTATGGTTAAGGGGGTATTTTCCGAATAAAAGAATTAAAAATAATTTAAAATATATGTGGCCCAATCACGTTCTTCCATTCATTTCATCGTTGACTCCAAAACCCGCTTCTCTCCCAAATTGAACGGCGCCTTCAGCTCCGCCCTTCTCTCCCTTTATTCTCCAATTCCGATTCACGAAACCACCTGCTCCTTTGGAGTTTTCTGAAACCCTCGTCACCCTCTTCAAATCCATACCCACCAAGCTCCCTATCGACGCGTGCACCTCGAGATCTGGGCCACGAAATCCGCGCCGTTCATCGTGCTGCCAAGCCACCATCCCGCTGTCGATCTGACCTCCACCACCAGGTGCGGGTGCGCCGCTCGGCCCTCTTCGATGCTGCACCGCCCGATCGACGCATCGCTTCACGGATTGACCACAAATTCGAGACCTAGTTTTGAACTAAAACAGAAAGGTACGGCCTTTATAATTTTAAAGAGGTTATAACACTTAAAAGCATTGCGAAGTTAATTTAATTTGTAAAAATCACATCTTTTTGCTGTGTTTGACGAAATTCGATGAAACAGGAAACATCGTGACCGTGTCGACGCTCTCTACATTCTAGAAGAGGCCGGATATTTTTCTGAGCCTTCTGCTATTTTTGGTGGAGTGGAACCCAATGTGAGATCTCTAATTTATAAACGATATGGAAAACGACGATGTATAAATTATATAGTTGATGTATGAGTTATATAAGCGTTGTACACCTCTTGTATAAGCGTTGTATAAGTCGTACGTTCGATGTATAAGTTGTATATGCGTTGTAAAAAATATATATGTGTTGAAATAGAAGTGAATTGCTATATATATATATACACACGCCCCTCGTCCACAAACCATGGACGATATTTATTGGTTGTGATTGGTTTGAAAATTGATTGATAACGAATGGTTGATTGGGATTGTTTGTGGTTGATATTGATGATTGTTGTTGAAAAATACTCGTTTGTGGCTGAGAAATATTTGGTTGAAACAACATAGGATTAGTTTGTGGAAATGAAATAAATATATACATGCCACCTGCATGCGAACTAGATGCATGATTCCCCATTGTCAAAAACCGCGAGGTTTTAAGGTAGAGCGAGGAGCCGTACTAGGGACGGTCCCGGTTTTAACTACCCTGCCGTTATGTTGCCAAAATTTTGAATAATATTCATGTGCTTGAATTATTTTCATTTGTTGAAACTATATTTATTCGTTGAATTGAAATTCATGTGTTGAATGGTGTTCGTGTTTTGAATAAAAAAAAATCACTTTTTTATCATCTATAGGAACTATATAAAATAGTCAAGTTTTGAAATAAATTGTTTTACAATAAAAATCACATTTTTATTGTATAAATGAATTGTTAAAAATAGTGAAGTGTTGAAATAGAAGGCAGTTAGATGAAAATATCATTTTTATCAAAAGTGTGAAATTCATATGGTTTTGAAATCGAAGAATCGATATATATATATTTAAGTAGAATTGAAATATATCGAAAAACGACGCTGTAGTTCGTATTTTGAAATCATGATTTCAAATGATTAGTGCGGGAGATCCGACCATCGGATTTTCCCGAAACCGCAACCGTTGGGTTCGCTTTGTAAATATCTTTCCAACGGCGCCAACTTTGTAAAAATCCAACGGTTGGATTGTCTGGAATGTTTATTTAAAATCTGAAGAAAAACAGCGCCAGAGTCGATTATATTTATATATATATATATATAAATATAATTATATTTAATCGAATAACGACGCTGCAGTTCGTATTTTGAAAACGAAACTACAAACGATGATACCGGGAGATCCGACCGTCGGATTTTCCCAAAACTGGAACCGTCGGATTCGTTTTGAAAAGATCTTTCTAATGATGTGAATTTTGTGAAGATCCAACGGTTAGATTTTCAGATATGTGTAAATCAAATCTGAAGAAAAACATCGCCACGGCCGCGTTATTGCCCGAAGCGTCGTTTTGAATAAATTGGCTATTTTAAAATAAATAAAAATAGCGATAAATTGTTATAAAATGTCATGAACGATATGGAATGGAAATAAACTGAATTTGCTCTATTTATGTGTTTTTTGATGGTTGAATGTGTTTGGTGTGAAAAGTACATTAAAGAAAAAATTGGTGTTGTCGAATGATTTAACCATTGAAATAAATTGATTTGAAATTCTAAATATACGTGAATTATTTGAAAAGGCCGAGTTGATTCTCATTTCAAATAATTGACCGACGATTGAAAGTCGAAGATAAAGACGGTGGTCGAAGACCGGAGATCTTCACCTCGTTTGGGTGGTAACCGAGGTCCTGATTGGGAGGCATCCCGAAATATGGATAATGAGTGGTGATCGTTCAGACGTACGTGGTGATCGATGGGTTTGCGAGGTATTTAGTGCCTCCGGTTTCATTCACACACAGAATGGACTTGTAAATGGACTGTTTGTCTGACATTGGATTTTATTCTGTGTTGATTGATCTCTGTTTAATATACATCTATTTGGCGGCGGAGAATTTATTCTTTTGCTTAACGCCCTTCTCTGAAACGCACGAGCTCAGAGGTTGTATATCGATGGACATCGGTCGCATGGCATGAATTGCTAGTGTGGCATGCCTGAGTGACAAATGATCAGGGCTTCTGTTGAAAAGCAAAGTCTTGTGGTGATGATCAAAGCACCGCCTGTGTGGCGTAGCTTTGTGTATAACGTGAAATCGCGAGCCTCACACCCCGGTATGAACCAGATACGGGAGCAGGACCTCAGGGGGGATGTGCGTTTTCTTTCTAGCTAGGGTGGTGTCAGTGACCTACCAGCCCTGACATTTATATACTTTTCACCTGTGTGGTTGTTGCTGTTGCGAGGCTCCTCGGTTAGATCGGATGATCCGGGTTCGACGGAGTCATTCGTTGACTCATTTACGCCCCAAAGGGCGGAGAAACGCATTGTTCAGGCATTATAATCCACTTCATGTGGACCAGCCCTGGCGATCCAAGGTACGGTTGCGGCTGTGCCTGAGGCTCGGACTAGAGAGTCTCGAAGGCGGTAAGGACTATCTTTTGCCTTGGTTCATGACGGAAATCCAATTTCCAAATATGTGACTGTGCGATTTTGATTGTATATCCATATTTGGCGACATAGTGGCATGGGACGCTCATGTCGTCTAAGATTGATAGTTATGATTTGAAATTGTTTTTGAAACATATAAACACTAGCAATAATATCAAATGCCTTTGTTTTATTCGTATCAAGCATATTTTGGCCGTTATAAGGTAAAACTCTATCCTCCGGTTTGCGTTGCATTGTGTGATGGGAACTGAGTCTTATAATGGCTTTATTTTTATAAAAAGCATTGCGATGTTTAAAAGAAATATTTGTTTTGGAGCACTGGCAATCCAATGGAGTAAACCCGTTCCACGAAAGTGGCGTGGTCCTGTGATTAGCCATATTATAAATGTGTTGAGTAGATTTCTCATACCAGTCCCATGACTGACTCATTGTTTGTTTCACTTTCAAACTCGGGTGCCCCTTTTTCTACACGGGCAGCCTTGTATTCAGGTTTAGCTGACTTTCTCTGGATAGCTGGAGCTGAAGATGGATTCTATCATTTATCTCATTTTATGCTGTTCAGCTCCTATTGTACATATTTTGTTTGTTTCCACTGTAGACATTTATGTATAGCTGAACTGTAATTTTTCTAAGTGTGATCCTGTATACTATGTAACTCTGATGATTAATTTTATCCAGTATATTCTATTGTTCATTATCTGGTGTATTTATTTAATTATGTTCTGCTATTTTCTGTTTCTGTGTTATATTCCAAAGATTACCCTTGTCATCGTCAGTACGGGAAATGGGGTCGTCACAAACCGGAACCATTGGGTTCGTATCGAAAAGAGCTTTCCAACAAATATAAGGAATTTGAAATCTAACGGTTGGATTTGGAATTATGTCCAAATCAAATTTGGAAAAGGTCATTGTAAGTGCAGTTCGGTGGCCGTTATTGGAAATCGACTGTAAGGGCCTTGATAAAATTATTTAAAATGTCAATAATTTGTGTATAATCATAATAAATGATTTGGGATGAAAAATTCCATATTTGAAAAGATAAAAATATATTTTTATCGAAATGAACAAGTTATTAACTAGATTAGAAATCCAATAATTTTTAGATAAAATAAATTGGATTTGAGAATGGGTTTTAAAAATAACCAGAATTTCCAATATATGAATTGGAATGGATTTGAATCGAAATTTTCTTTGGAATATTTCGATATTGGATTTCGTGATTATACGGATATTGTGAAGGAATTTGGATTATATATATATATATATATATATCATTATTCCCAATACGATATTCGTTGATTTCAGAATTTGATATTGAATATAAGCCAATATAAATTCTATTCAGAGCCTTGTATTTAATATTGAATTGGATTTTGTGTTTGTCGTGAACTGTGTTTTAAATGACACTGTTCTTAAACCCAGTAGAGAAAAGATTAAACCTTTTAAATAAGATTTCAAAGAGTTTACCAATTTATTAATATTTAATTGGAATCGAATAGAATTGGATTTTGGGTTTGTTGAGAATGGTGTCTTTATTAACACCGTTCTTAAACCCAATGTGAAAAGGATAAATGTAACACCCCGTGTTTTCGATAAACCTTAAAGTAATGAATTAAAGAATAATTAATTCTAAATGTGAGAATTAAGGGGAATGGGTTACGCCATTGCGTTCGTCTCAGAATTCTTGTTGAGGTAGAATCTGAGTTTGCGTGAATTGGACTTCGTATGAAGAAGTTATGGCCATCGGAAGTTTCAAAAATTCAAAATTCAAATTTAAAATCAAAAGTGGGCAGGGCAGGAAAAATTCCTGCCCAGGCCAGGTTGACCCTAGTATCGACCTATCCTACAGGTACCCCCCCCCCCCCCCGGTCGGGCAAATCTGAAAGGATGACGATTTCTGACTCCCTGCTGAGTCATTAGGACTGAGGTATTATCCTATATTGGCAGGATGGTCTGGATTATTTCTAGGGTTAATCTGACGGCTCTAAATTAATTAAACCTCTATAAAAGCAACCGAACTCTCAACCCTAAATCACAAATATTCATACCAAGAGCCTCCATGCTGTCAATGGTGAACCTATAATAGCCGTCATCTCTTTCAACTCAAAGGCAAGATTGAAGCTACGTCAAAATTAAATCTAATCTAATTCAACTAAAAAAAATTCAATGATCTACATCAAAGGCGAGCAATTCAATTTCAGAATACAGATCCCAGAACTCAAGAATTCCTTTTTGTTTGTAAGTGTAGTTATCTTTCAGATGTGAATGAATTAAAGACATGGTTTGTAATGAATTGTAAAATAGAATTGTATCAAGTTGTATGTGATGCTGATTTATGTTTATTCATGTCTATTCTATCGTATATGCCTATGAATTATTGTGGTCTATCAAACCTATTATGTTATTTGGAAAATGGATGAATAAACCTATGATGTTATGAAATTATCATATATATATATATATATATATATATATAGACGTTTGGTGATATTATGATACATACAAGTTTTAGGCTAAGTCACGTCGTTTATCCCTAATTGTTTAGTATGCATACATGTTTAGATCTACGACCTTGTATAATTTGGTGATTATATCTATATGTTGTATGTCAATTTAGAAATTATGCCATGTTTATGCAAGCTAAGTGATGCTATCATGTTATGAATACATGCAAGTTTATAGGTTAAAAACATGATTATGTAAACCTATATGTTTAGATCTACAACTTTATATGTTAGAACCATATGCCTTTGTGTTAGATTAATATTAGCATGATTACATCCCTATTCAAGTTCACCACCACATGTCTAACTAGATTTTGGTAGTTCTTTGTAAAACTATTATTTTATGACTCATGTTGCATAGATCTAGTTTGCAAGTTCATAATTAAAAGTATATTATGCCAAGTTCATGTGACACATCTGTAGTTAGATCCATATTTTTTGTATGATGTTGGAATGTTGCAAGTTCCCCGTTTTCCCTTTTTAGTTTATTAGTTAGGCTAAAATGTCAATCCTAACATCTTATGTAATTTTGCGAACGTACAATCGGGGGTAACATTGGGGAAAACATGAGAACTATACATAATTAAGATATTTGGCTCATAACCATGTAAATGGTATGGCATTGAAATGATATAATTTACATATCAAAAATAATGAATTTGATTTAGAGAGAAAGTGGGCCATGACAATAAATTGTTAGTTAATAAAAGGATAAATATGTAAATTTAGAAAAGACGAATACGCCTAACCCGAGGTTAGACTGAGTTGTGGTGTAAAACTGCCCGGAACCGATCAGCGCATCCAGTGACCACAACAATACCTATCTAATGTGGGTGGTTAGTGCATTGAGCCAAAAAAGGACCCGAGGTTAGACTGAGTTGTGGTGTAAAACTGCCCGGAATCGACCGGCACATCCAGTGACCACAACAATACCTGTCTAATGTGAGTGGTTGGTGCTCTAATAAATCTAAGTCAAGAGTGGTAGGGTTAAGTAAGTTAAGGAAACACTTAACCAATTCAACATGTTAGATAAACTGATGGGTGGGGTTAGGTAAATTTGGATACTTAACCAATTTAACATGTTGGCTGGAAAACCCTAGTAACGCGGACCCATTTCAGCAGTAACCCACGTAGATGTATCATGGGACCCTGAACTAGGCAGGGTGGGGCACAATTACTGGGCTGATTATAAGCGGTCAAAAACATCAGCGGTGGTGCATCAGTGTAGGTTCCGGCGGAGTACGGGTGTGCACGTACTCCGAAGTGGAAAAAGCAGGCACTGGGCATCAGTAGTCATACACAGTGCATCTTAAATCGTGTCGGGTTGCCACCATAGGATTTGATACACCCCATGATGGGACCAGCACAGGTATCTATAGTCAAGCGGGGGCCGAATGACACACGTGATAAATGCATGCAAGTAGGAGCCGATCGATATAAGGGGATCATTTCACCAAGAACACGTGGTGCTAGTTGGACAAGTATAAATAGGTGCAGAAGAATTAAACATGGGTGCGATGTATATTCGGTTATCCTGCCTTATATAGCTTTATGTTAGTTTGTTGTTCTGGTACTGTCCTATTTTCAGTTTATTCCTATCATGACCCTTTTCCTTATTCACACATTGAAAAGTCACTAGACTTACTCAGACTTATGTTTGACCCATTTTTCTTTCGTCTTCTTTTCTTTTGTCCCCCCCCCCCTCAGGTAGCCAGGAAGGGAATAGCTCAGCTTAATTTGGACCGTTCATCTTTCCAAGCTTGAAGAATCTGTGATGTACGACTTGGAACATATTATCTTTGGCTATGGCTTTGGACACACAAGACTTGGGGATTTATGCAGTTTTATTTATGTTTTATGCTTCTTGATATAATAATCAAGACATAAATTATGATGTAATGGTTTGGAAGTTGGTTTGAACAGTTTGTTGTAATGTTTTGTTATGAACCATGTTTGAAATAAAGTTAGTTTTATTTTCCGCTGCTTATATATACATCTGTCTTGTTAATTATATGTGTCTTTTACCTATAATGCTCCATTGAAGTTAGGGCATTCCCTTTGTGAGTGACCTTAACGGAGGTGGGGTGTTTCACTTGGTATCAGAGCAAAGGTTTACTAGATCAGATAAAAGTTTTTGAAAACTATTTTCAAAAAGAAGCATTTTTCAAGAAAAAGTGTTATTTTACTTTAAAAGGCATAATCCCCCAAAGCCATATGCACTATCTTTCTATCCTTTGTTTTGAATCTTTCCTCTTTCATTTCAGCATGTCTAGGAATCTTAACCTTCCATAGGGTGTACAGATACCCGGCCGGTTCAGGAGGTACCTAGAGGCTAGGGCCAACGACGCAGGCCCAACAGACATTCCTCCTCCCCCAGCTGCAGCGTTCCTCCTCCTCCTCTTCCTCATGCAAATGCTTTCTCAAAAATATGTAGGGACTTTCGAGCCATGGGTGGAAAGAACTTCAATGGAAATGAATCCTTCGTGGAAGCAAGAAACTGGCTCAAAGAATCTGAGGATTTATTCGATATCTTCAAAGTGGATGATAGGAAGAAGATACAGTTGGCAGTATGGTTACTCAAAGACGAAGTTTCCTATTGGTGGGATGTCACTAATGCTGAAAGACTAATTGAAACTTGGATGGATTTTAGGATGAGGTTTGAAATGAAATTCCTCTCACAAGCTGAACGAAGCCTACAGATGGAGAATTTCTTAGCTCTCAGACAGGGAAGTATGTCGGTCAAGGAATACGTTAACCAATTTAATCAGATGGCTAGGTTCGGATTGGAGTTAGTGAACACTTCACATAAGAAGGATCTCCGCTTTGTTAAAGGATTGAATGAGCCATTACACAGCGTAGCTATGTCCCATATACCTACGGGTGCGACTTATGAAAGATTGGTGGACATGGCACTGTTACAAGAAGAAGATAAGGTAGGCAAGAAGGAGACAAAGGTGGAAGCATCTCAAGATAAGAAAGGGGAAGGATCACAAAGCAAGAAGACAGATTCCAAGAAAGGCGGGAAAAACAACTAAACCCATGACAAGAGGAAGTGTAATTTTTGTGGCATTCCTGGACATCTGGTTAAGGACTGCAGGCAGAAGAAAAGGAAGATGGGTGGCTATTTCCATTGCGGCGAGGCAGGACACATGGCTAGGGACTGCTCAAGAAAGCAAGGGCAAGGGCAGAGAGTTGGATCTACTTCTGGAGGGCAGGTTCACGCTCTCATGGCACCTCCACAAGAACAAGGTAGAAATGTTTCTATTGAGAGTTTAGTTTATCTTTTTGATCATCCTGTTCGTACTCTTTGATTCTGGCACATCGCACTCTTTTATATCTACTGCTTTAGTTGAATCTCTGCACCTAGACACCAGTTTAGTAGAGGATCCATTGGTTGTTTCAAATCCAATTGGGGCTCAACTTATTTGTCAATGATTTGTTTGGATTTGGAAATCTCTATATTAAGTGTGGGGTTTAGATGTAATGCCAATGTTTTGGGCTTCACGGGCTATGGGTTGATTCTAGGCATGGATTGGCTACCCAGTAATGGTGCCATCCTCGACTGTGAAAAGAGAGTGGTTAGACTCATGACTCGCCTTGTTAACACTCTCGAAATTTCTTATAATCCCATGAACTCTGTTATGTTTAGCTATCTAGAATCTCTTGATGCGTCTATTAATGATTTGCAGTCTGTTAGAGTAGTCTATGAATACTCGGATGTCTTAGAAGAGGTTAAAGGGTTACCTCCGAAGCGGGTGATAGACTTCCGCATATACCTCGTTGATAATGCAAAACAAGTCGCTCTACCCGTTAGGCACATGGCTCCAAAGGAGAGGAAAGAACTCAGCAAGAAAGTTAAAGAGTTGCTTGCGAAGGGGTTTATAAGGCGGAGTATTTCTGAATGGGGTGCTCCAGTAGTGTTCGTAACTAAAGCGGACGGTTCGCTTTCCCTATGTATTGATTATAGGGAGCTAAACAAGCTGACCAAGAAGAATAGGCACCCACTCCCAAGAATAGATGACTTGTTCAATCAGCTTGTAGGTGCATCAGTTTTCTCCCAACTAGATTTAGCTACCGGGTTTCATCAGCTGAGGGTGGCTGAAGACAGCATTGACAAGATCGCGTTCAAAACTCCGGATGGTTTCTTCGAGTAGCTTGTCATGCCTTTTGGCCTGACAAACGCACCCGCTTACTTCATCGATTTGATGAGCAGGGTGTTCAGGGAGTTCCTCAATAAGTTTGTAGTGGTCTTCGTGGACGACATTTTGATTTTCTTGAAGAGTGAGGAAGAGCATGCTCAGCATCTAAAGGAAGTCATGGACACTCTTCGTGCACACCAGTTAAAAGCCAAATTCTCCAAATGCCACTTCTGTAGGGAAGAAGTAAGGTTTCTTGGACAGGTGGTGTCCAAAGAGGGATTAGCTGTGGACCCCGCAAAAGTAGTTGCGGTGCAAGATTGGAAGGTCCCATGGAATGCAACCGAAGTTCGAAGCTTCCTCGGGCTAGCAGGATTTTACCGGAAGTTCATCAAAGATTTTGCGAAAATATCAGCTTCACTTACAAAGTTGACAAAGAAGAACTTAACTTTCACTTAGGACTTGGATTGCGATATTGCTTTCCAATGCTTAAAAAGAGCTCCAACAGCAGCCCCAGTTCTGACATTGCCAGATGGGAGCAAGATGTTTACCGTATACACGGATGCTTGTGGTATGGGATTAGGAGCTGTATTAAAGCAAGAAGGGAAGGTAGTAGCTTATGGAGGACGATAGCTGAAAGCACATGAGAAAAACTACGCAACCCATGACCTAGAGTTGGCTGCCATCGTCTTTGTGCTTAAGTCTTGGCGCCATTATCTCCTAGGTGAGAAGTTTGAATTATATACTGACCATAAATCGTTGAAGTACCTTTTCTCGTAGAAAGATCTTAACTTGAGGCAATAAAGGTGGATGGAATTCTTGGCATCCTACGATTTCGAGATTTCCTATACCCCTGGCAAGGGCAATGTAGTAGCAGACGCCTTGAGTAGAAAGAAGCTGACCTTAAGCCCTCTCTTTGTTGAAAGGCAGAGCTTGGAGTATATAGCCAACTTTGATTTTAGATCCTCTGTCGATCATGTGACTGGTTTGTTAGCATCGCTAGAGGTGCGGCCTACTCATTTGGACTCAATAGGGACCCAACAATGTGAAGACCCTCAGCTAGTTGATGTGATAGATAAGTTAAGTAGGGATGAGACTTCTAGTCACCTCAATAGATACTCCATCGATGATAAGGGTTGGTTAAGGGAGGATGGAAGGCTATGCGTCCCACAAGCAAGGGATTTGGTGAAGAAAGTTCTTGAAGAAGCACACCATTCCAAGTTGACCATATACCCCGGTGGAGACAAAATGTACAAAGACATCAAAAGGATTTTCTTTTGGGATGGCATGAAGAGGGATGTAGCTGAATTCGTCTCGAAGTGCTTAGTATGCCAGCAAGTCAAGGCAGAACAAAAGAAGCCTGGTGCTTTTCTTCATCCTCTAGAGGTCCCACGGTGGAAATGGGATAGCATATCGATGGGCTTTATTGATGGGCTTCCTAGGTCAAGAAGAGGCAATACCAGTATTTGGGTAATAGTGGACAGGCTCACAAAAAGCGCTCACTTCATACCCGTTAAGAGTAGAAGGACTGCCTCATCTCTAGCATCCATATATCTTAAAGAGATAGTCCAGCTCCATGGGATACCCTCTAGCATTGTTAGCGATCGAGATCCTATCTTTACGAGCGAGATTTGGAAGAGCTTGCACGAGGATGTAGGCACACAGTTATGCTTAAGCACGACCTATCACCCCCAAACCGATGGTCAGACTGAGAGAGTGAACAAAGTATTAGAAGACCTCTTGAGATTATGCATTCTTGACTACGGGTAAACATGGGAGGATCATCTTCCTGTGGTGGAGTTTGCCTACAACAATAGCTACCAAGCCACCATATGTATGGCACCCTTCGAAGCTTTATATGGAAGACTGTGTCGATCACCAACCTGTTGGTGGGAGTCTTTAGATAAGCTCATACATGGACCAGATATGATTAGAGAAACTTCAAAGAAGGTGGACTTGATACGAAAAAGTATGAAGACTGCCCAAGATAGACAAAAGTCCTACGCAGATAAGAGAAGGACCGACTTTGAGTTTGAGGTTGGGGATAGGGTTTTCCTTAAAGTATCTCCTTTAAGGAACGTCGTTCGCTTCGGATCCGCAGGAAAGTTGGCATCAAGATTTGTAGGGCCGTTTCCTATCATTGAAAGGATTGGAAAGATGGCTTATAGAGTAGAGCTGCCCGAAAGATTGGCTGGAGTTCATAATGTCTTTCACGTTTCTCACTTACGAAAGTGCTTACATGAGTCTGGGGAATTGGTGGAACCAAGCATATTAGAGAACGTAGAAGTAGAACGAGAGGTGACTGTAAGAAGAGTTCCAACTCATATCTTGGGTACAGAAGTCAAAAAGTTACGCAACCGCGAAGTCAAACTTGTAAAAGTTCAATGGACTGACGCTGAGGAAGACGCGACTTGGGAGACTGAGGCCAAAATACGTGTAGCCTACCCTTTTCTTTTTGAGGGTACATCTTTGATCTCTTTTTCCTTAAGTTTGTTCATACTCATATCTATCTTTTTAGTATTTTCCTCAGTGTTGTTCTCGATCCTTAGGTAGAAACCAGTGGATTTAAACATGTATTTGAAACGTGTTATGATGGATGGTTGCAAGTGGTTGCAAGTAATTGCTAGTAGTTGCTCGTGGATGCATATACACACACTTTAGGTATTAGATCGGCTCAGTCACTTTCATATTGCATATGCATATATGTTCTTATATATGATTGAAACTTGATGTGTTATCATGTGGATGTTGCATTTGTATGAATGATTGTGCACTCATGTAGAAAGTATGATTAGGGAAGATTGCATACATTATGGATGCATGACACCGACATGACTTGCATTAAGGAGGTCAACTGAATCAGTAGACCGCCTTATTTTGCATTAGATAAGGACATGTACACACGTTATGCATATAATCAAAAAGCATTATAAGTCTTTTAAGGACAATGGACCCTTGTGTTTGATGGTCGAGTAGATGGACGATTAGATGGTAGGATATACGTTCTTCTTGACTTGAAGATTTCGGGGACGAAATCCTTTAAGGAGGGGAGAATGTAACACCACGTATGAAGAAGTTATGGCCTTTGAAAGTTTCAAAAATTCAAAATTCAAATTTTTACTCAGAAGAGGGCAGGGCAGGAAAAATTCCCGCCCTAGCCAGGTTGACCCTAGTATCGACCTACCCTACAGGTCGACCTGGGGGACAACCTACCCCCCCCCCCCCGGGCAGATCTGAAAGGATAACGATTTATGACTTCCTGCTGAGTCATTAGGGCTGAGGTGTTATCCTATCTTGACTGGATGGTCTTAATTATTTCTAGGATTAATCTGGCGGCTCTAAATTAATTAAACCTCTATAAAAGCAACCTAACTCTCAACCCTAAATCACAAATATTCATATCAAGAGGCGCCACGCCGTCTATGGTGAACCTAGAATAGCCGTCATCTCTTTCAACTCAAAGGCAAGATTGAAGCTACGTCAAAATTAAATCTAATCTAATTCAACTAAGAAAATTCAACGATCTACATCAAAGGGGAACAATTCAATTTCAGAATACAGATCCCAGAACTCAAGAATTCCTTTTTGTTTGTAAGTGTAGTTATCTTTTAGATGTGAATGAATTAAAGACATGGTTTGTAATGAATTGTAAAATAGAATTGTATCAAGTTGTATGTGATGCTGATTTATGTTTATTCATGTCTATTCTATCGTATATGCCTATGATTTATTATGGTCTATCGAACCTATTATGTTATGTGGAAAATGGGAGAATAAACCTATGATGTTATGAAATTACCATATATATGTTTGGTGATATTATGATACATACAAGTTTTAGGCTAAGTCACGTCGTTTGTGCCTAATTGTTTAGATCCATTATGCATACATGTTTAGATCTACGACCTTGTATAATTTGGTGATTATATCTATATGTTGTATGTCAATTTAGAAATTATGCCATGTTTATGCAAGCTAAGTGATGCTATCATGTTATGAATACATGCAAGTTTATAGGTTAAAAACATGATTATGTAAACCTATATGTTTAGATCTACAACTTTATATGTTAGAACCATATGCCTTTATGTTAGATCAATATTAGCATGATTAAATCCCTATGCAAGTTCACCACCACATGTCTAACTAGATTTTGGTAGTTCTTTGTAAAACTATTATTTTATGACTCATGTTGCATAGATCTAGTTTGCAAGTTCATAATTAAAAGTATATTATTCCAAGTTCATGTGACACATCTGCAGTTAGATCCATATTTTTTGTATGATGTTGGAATGTTGCAAGTTCCCCTTTTCCCCTTTTAGTATATTAGTTAGGCTAAAATGTTGAGCCTAGCATCCTATTTAATTTTGCGAATGTACAACGGGGGTAACGTTGGGGAAAACATGAGAACTATACATAATTAAGAAATTTGGCTCATAACCATGTAAATGGTATGGCATTGAAATGATATAATTTACATATCAAAAATTATGAATTTGATTTAGAAAGAAAGTGGGCCATGACAATAAATTGTTGGTTGATAAAAGGATAAATATGTAAATTTAGAAAAGACGAATATGCCTAACCCGAGGTTAGTCTGAGTTGTGGTGTAAAACTGCCCGGAACTGACCGACACATCCAGTGACCAAAATAATACATGTCTAATGTGAGTGGTTAGTGCATTGAGCCCAAAAAGGACCCGAGGTTAGACTGAGTTGTGGTGTAAAACTGCCCGGAACCGACCGGCACATCCAGTGACCACAAGAATACCTGTCTAATGTCAGTGGTCGGTGCTCTAATAAAGCTAAGTCAAGAGTGGTAGGGTTAAGTCAATTAAGGAAACACTTAACCAATTCAACATGTTAGCTAAACTGATAGGTGGGGTTAGGTAAATTTGGACACTTAACCAATTTAACATGTTGGCTGGAAAACCCTAGTAACAGGGACCCATTTCAGCAGTAACCCACGTAGATGTATCATGGGGCCCTGAACTAGGCAAGGTGGGGCAAGATTACTGGGCTGATTATAAGCGGTCAAAAACATCGACGGTGGTGCATCAGTGTAGGTTCCGACGGAGTACGGGCGTGCACGTACTCCGGAGTGGAAAAAGCAGGCACTGGGCATCAGTAGTCATACAATGTGCATCTTGAATCGTGTCGGATTGCCACGATAGGATTTGATACACCCCGTGGTGGGACCAGCACAGGTATCTACAGTCAAGCGGGGGCCAAATGACAAACTTGATAAATGCATGCGAGTAGGAGCCGATCGATATAAGGGGATCATTTCACCAAGAACACGTGGTGCTAGTTGGACAAGTATAAATAGGTGCAGAAGAATTAAACATGGGTGAAATGTATATTCGGTTATCCTGCCTTATATAGCTTTATGTTAGTTTGCTGTTCTGGTACTGTCCTATTTTTAGTTTATTCCTATCATGACCCTTTTCCTTATTCACACACTGAAAAGTCACTAGACTTATGTCTGACCCATTTTTCTTTCGTCTTCTTTTCTTTCGTCCCCCCCCCCTCGGGTAGCCAGGGAGGGAATAGCTCATCTTAATTTGGACCATTCATCTTTCCAAGCTTGAAGACTCTGTGATGTATGGCTTGGAACCTATTATCTTTGGCTATGGCTTTGGACACACTAGACTTGGGGATTTATGCAGTTGTATTTATGTTTTATGCTTCTTTATATAATAATCAAGACAGAAATTATGATGTAATGGTTTGGAAGTTGGTTTGAACAGTTTTCTGTAATGTTTTGTTATGAACCATGTTTGAAATAAAGTTGGTTTTATTTTCCACTACTTATATATACATCTGTCTTGTAAATTATCTGTGTCTTTTACCTATAATGCTCCATCAAAGTTAAGGCATTTCCTTTGTGAGTGACCTTAACGGAGGTAGGGTGTTTCAATAAATCTTTTAATTAAGATTTAAAGAAGAATTACCAATTAAACATTTAATTGGAATTGAAAATGGAATGTGAATTGGGTTTATTGTGAATGGTGTTTTTAACGACATTCATTCTTTAACCCGATTTAGAGTGAAATGTGATTTAGAATTTATAAAACTTTTAAATAAGATTTAACGGGAATTTTCGAAAGTAAAGTTTTCCAATTTAATATATTAAATTGGAATTGTATGGAATTCGATTTGATAGTAATTGAAATGAGCTTCAGTGGAGGAAGACTGATAATATATATATGGAATTTAAAAGGCTTTGTCAATATTCCATTTATATTATTAGTCAGGTACGGAAATTGATATCGATTATATATTGATCTGTTTTCCGTGAAGATTCCATAATTAATGGAATGTGATTTGGGTTTATCGTGAACTGTGTTTTAAATGACATTAGTTCTTTAACCCAGTTAAAGAAAGGATTACATGTCTTACATTGTATTTCGAACGATATGGTTGATCTCTGCTAAATATATATCTGTTTGGTAGCAGAGAATTTATTCTCTTGCTTAACACCCTTCTCTAAGACGTACGAACTTAGAGGTTATATATCGGCAAAAATCAATAGTACTGTGTAGATTGTTGATGCAACATGTTTGTGTTTCCAAAGTTAAATGGTCATTAATACTGATTTTTTGGAAGATTAAAACTAAGTGGAGTTTTAATGAATCTTTAATTAGATTGAAATGTGAATTGATAATTTAAATTATAAAATTTGGGAAATGATCGAGAATGGAGTATCACCAGTTTTGCTCCTAGCGATAGTTAAATCTTTAATTAGATTTGAATGTGAAAAGGTAATTAAATTTACCGATAACATCGTAGTGTTAGTTATGCAGTAATACCATTTTTGCTCTATGGGATGAATAGGTTGGGATTGGGAAATTGAATAAGTGATTACTTCGGTAAGGTGCGTTAATCCCGATTAGTTTGGAAAACCTTAATATGGTTTGAATGATATCCAAAGGAAGATTAAAGAATAAATTTTAAAGAATATATCTTTAATAAAATTAATGGGAACATATCCCTAAGGATGTGAATATTTAAATAAAAGAATATTCTGAATTCGAATGAGGCGTATGTTGTGTTTCTATAGCACTTGTTTATTATATATGCGAGTTATTTGGAAAGGCCGGGTTTATACCCATTCTGAATAACTGATTCGACGATATGTCGATGATGAAGACGATGGTTGAAGATTGGAGGTCTTCACATCGTTTGGATGATTACTGATGTCTTGATTGGGCTGTACACCCAAGACAAGGTAATAAGTGGTGATCATTCAAGACGTTCTTGGAGATCGACTGGATATGTGAGGACCTCTCTCCTGTATTGGACATATAGGACGAGGAATAAGGTGCCTCCGGTTTCGTTCAGACCCAGAACGAACTTGTAAATGGATGTGTGTCTGACATTGGATTTTATTCTGTGTTGATTGATCTCTATTAAATATATATCTGTTTGGCAGTGGAGATTTTATTCTCTTGCTTAACGCCCTTCTCTGAGACATACGAGCTCAGACGTTATATATGGATAGAAATCAGTCGCATGGCGTGAATTGCCTATATGGCATGCTGAGATGCAGATGATCAAGGCTTCTGTTGAAAAGCAGAGTCTTTTGGTTGATGATTAAAGCACGGCTTTAGTATAGCATAGCTTTGTGTATAGCGTTCGTGTAATAACCCGGAAATCTGGGCCAGTTTAAAATTTTTATTTTGGCAATTTTAGCGAATTTTGACTATTTAAAATGAATTATTTTAAATAATATCAACGAGAAATTTATTTTGAATATAATTCGAACGTATATATTCGTTTGAATCGACGATAGAATATAAATATTAATTTATATTTATAAAAGGAATTGAAAATGGCGCGGTAATTCGATTTCAAACTTCAAATGGAAGTGCAGGATTCAAAATAAACCAGATTTTAACAAAACCAAAAATATTAGAATCTATTTGTGAATATCTTTCCAACAAAACCAAAAAATCCAAATTTCATAGCGGGGATCAAAAGATATGTCCAGTTGAATATTCTGAATAGTCGTTATGGAATTCAGGCCCTTAAAAAAGGAAATTTTGCAAACGACCTCGGATTTCGACGAAACCACTTTTGTTGGATCCGTGATGTCAAGTTATTGCTAGGTTTCAAATTTCATAATTTTTCGATTCAATATGTGAGCGTGGCAAAGGAAAACGCGCTTGACCAATTTTAGTTGATTTTGATCGACTGGAAAATGGCCATTTTTCAAATGGTCTCAGAATTTGATGAAACTAGGTTTGTTAGGACCGTATCATCAATACGAAGCTAGAAAATATTTTTCGGGAATTTTTCTAGTTAGTATGTGGCCCCAGTAATTTGAAATGTACGTTCAAAATTCAATATATAGAGTTATATTTTGATTTTGACGAAAACTAATCCAAACGATCGAATCAGCTTACGATACATATCCCATAGTGTTCGGAATGGGGGTAATTAACTATGGGCGATAGGCGGTGGGTCTCGTTTCGAGGTCGAAAATAAAAGTTACTTTTTGGATTTGAAAATTAAAATTAAAATAATATATTTATTTATAAACCCTCATCTCTTCTCACCTCTCCCTTCAGAAGTCAACGAAGTCAGAACGAAAGAAAAAGAAAAAGAAAAAAGGGGGCGCGCTGTCGCGCAACCACCCCCCCCCCCAATCGTCGACGTCGCCCGCCGGAGTTCTCCCCAACGCCGCCGCCTCCTCTTCTTCTTTCCCCCCTGGACCTCCGTGCCTCCCTCCTCCTCTTCTTTCCCTTAACCCCCAAAACCTGCGAGCCCAATCTGCCCCGAAACCCTAGCCGCCGCCACCCCAGCTCCATCGCACGACCTCCCCCTCTTCCTCGCTTGCCGCCTAGCTCCGCCCACCGTGAATCCCCTTTCCCCCCTTCGCTGGCAAAACACTGTAAGTGTTTACACTTGTTTATTTTTGTTTATTTTCTTTTCTGTCTTTTTTATTATTATTCATAATATAAAGTAGATTTTTATGTAAGGAAAAATCAGATTTTTAACATAGGAAAAATCAGGTTTTCAACATATAAAGGATAAGATTTTTCAATGTGTAAAGGCAAAATCTTTATATAGTAAAAGGCGAAATCTTTATATAGAGATAAGCGAGGTAAAAATTCGATTTTTATATATTGAATAGCGAGGTAAAAATTTGATTTTCATATATTGAATAGCGAAGTAAAAATTCGATTTTTATATATTGAATAGCGAAGTAAAAATTCGATTTTTATATATTGAATAGCGAAGTAAAAATTCGATTTTTATATATTGAATGGCAAAGTAAAAATTCGATTTTTATATATTGAATAGCGAAGTAAAAATTCGATTTTTATATATTGAATAGCGAAGTAAAAATTCGATTTTTATATATTGAATAGCTAAGTAAAAATTCGATTTTTATATATTGAATAGCTAAGTAAAAATTCGATTTTTATATATTGAATAGCAAAGTAAAAATTTGATTTTTATATATTGAATAGCTAAGTAAAAATTCGATTTTTATATATTGAATAACGAAGTAAAAAATTCGATTTTTATATATTGAATAGCGAAGTAAAAATTCGATTTTTATATTTTGAATAGCGAAGTAAAAATTCGATTTTTATATATTGAATAGCGAAGTAAAAATTCTATTTTTATATATTGAATAGCGAAGTAAAAATTCGATTTTAATTTTTTGAATAGCGAAGTAAAAATTCGATTTTTATATATTGAATAGCGAAGTAAAAATTCGATTTTTATATATTGAATAGCGAAGTAAAAATTCGATTTTTATATATTGAATAGCGAGTTAAAAATTCGATTTTTATATATTGAATAGCGAGGAAAAAATTCGAATTTTATATATTGAATAGCAAAGTAAAAATTCGAATTTTATATATTGAATAGCGAAGTAAAAATTCGATTTTTATATATTGAATAGCGAAGTAAAAATTCAATTTTTATATATTGAATAGCGAAGTAAAAATTCGATTTTTATATATTGAATAGCGAAGTAAAAATTCGAATTTTATATACTGAATAGCTAAGTAAAAATTCGATTTTTATATATTGAATAGCGAAGTAAAAATTCGATTTTTATATATTGAATAGCGAAGTAAAAGTTCGATTTTTACATATCGAATAACGAAGTAAAAATTCGATTTTTATATATTGAATAGCGAAGTAAAAATTCGATTTTTATATATTGAATAGCGAAGTAAAAATTCGATTTTTATATATTGAATAGCGAAGTAAAAATTCGATTTTTATATATGTAGTGAATACATATGACGAAAGTGATGAAAGAAGAAACGGCGAAGACTTCTACCTAAGAAGAGTCGAGGCGTTTGGATTTAGCTTGGGTGAGAACTCCTCACCTTTTATTTAATTTTCTAGTTAAAATATATACTTGGATGTAGACGGTGTTTAGTAGCACCCGACACCCGTCGTCCACATACCATGGACGGCTTGTATGTTTGTTTGATTTTAATGTGTAGTTGATTGTGTGATGTGATGTGAAAGGAAATAAAATATTTATATAAATGAAATAAAATATTTTATAGTGGAAAATATTTTATAGTTAAAAATAGAATTTTAACGTGTATATGAAATGAAATAAAAATAAACAGATCGGACGATTTGTTTATATACACACATTTGACTGATATTGATTGGGATGATAAATTTTACACATTGCCCAACTGCACAAATAAAATCTGTGTTTGATTGTTTGAAACCCCACACGGGTATTGGGATGATATTTGACGTACAATAATCCCGATTGTTTAGTTGTATGTCGATCGATTGAATGACAGGCTGTTATAAGCGTTGAATATTTATATTTGATGCTTATACAGTGTAGAATGCACTTTGGATGATGGTTGGTTATTCATCGTTATTATTGTATACATGTGTTGTAGAAAATCCATATAATTAACATTATATGGTAATTGATTGGGCCTCATTCCAGTTTTGAAAAAGAAATAATTGAAATAGAATATTTGAAATAGAATATTTAAAATAGAAATATATGAAGCCGTGTTGATTAGATTGACGCCATTTTGACGCGAACGAGATTTATATCGATTTTATTCATTTTTCAATGAATATTGAAAAGAATTGAAATTTGAATTATATTGAAAAGAATTGAAATTCGAATTAGATTGAATTGAATTGAATATAAAACGAATTCGAAATGAATTGAATATAAAACGAATTCGAATTGAATAGAATGTAAAACGAATTCGAATTGAATTGAATATAAAACGAATTCGAATTGAATTGAATATAAAACGAATTCGAATTGAATAGAATGTAAACCGAATTCGAATTGAATTGAATATAAAACAGATTCGAATTGAATTGAATTGAAAAGAAAATGAATTAGCGCTCAGAAGAGAGCCATTAAAGATTGTTGGCAAAGAAACTAGAGAGCTAAGGAGCAAAAAGATTCATTTAGTCAAAGTGCAGTGGAGTAGTGATCCTAGAGACTGTACTTGGGAGACTGAGGAAAGCATTAAACAAGCCTACCCCAAATGCAGAGTGGACATCTCTGACTAACTTCGGTGTAAGGTACCTTTACAATACTTTGCATTTACATTTTGTTTCCTACTTTGCTCTTATTTCCTTTTCGAGGACGAAAAGTTTTAAGTGGGGAAGATTGTAATAACCCGAAAAATGTGAACCAATTTAAAATTTTTAAAATTGGTTATTACCAAAGAATTTGAATAATTGAAATAGCATATTTCAATAAAATAAAGAATTGGGTATAGTAAGGCAGTTTGAAATTTTGAATACAAACTTTGTCTGACTGTACCGGGTGGAAAATATAATGGATTTTAGCGAAACTGAAAATATTTAAATCTGTTTATGAATACCTTTCTAACGAATCTGAAAATTCAAAATTTCATAACGGGGATCAAAAGTTATGGCCGAATGAATTTTCAGAAAGGTTGCTATATAGCATATACGGCCCTTGAAAATAGATATTTTGTATACGACCTCAGAATTCGACGAAACCACTTTTGTTAGGTCCGGGATGTCAAATTATTCTTAGGTTTCAAATTTCATAATTTTTGAAGCTAGTATGTGAGAGGGGCAAAAGAAAATGTGATTGGTCAATTTCTATTAAAATGGGTCGACCTAAAAATGGACATTTTGCATATGAGCTCAGAATTCAATGAAACTGGTTTTGTTGGGACCGTATCATCAAAACAAAGCTAGATTTATTTTTCTGGAATTTTTCGATTCAGTTTGTGGCCCTGGCAAATTGAAATGTATGTTCAAATTAAATATTGAATGTTTTATATTTTAATTTGAAAAATAACTGACTGTAACAGTCGAAATGGCTAACGAAACATATCCCATTGTGTCCGGAATGGGGATATTTAGCTAGGGGCGATAGTCGTTGGGTTCGAATAGGTGTTCGTTTGTAAGAACACTATTTAAAATTTTCTATAAATCCTCGGCCAATAGGATTTTTTCTTTCAAAAAAAAAACCACGAAAACTCTAGCCGCCTCTCGCTCTCGACGGTTCGTCGAGCTCCGTCCTTCCCCCTCGTTTTACCGCCGCCACAGGCGAAACCAGGCCGCGCCACGACCTTCCCTCGAAAGCCCCTTCGCCCCTCTTCACATCCGACCCAGTTTCGCCACCATCAGAAGCGCCACCATCGAGATCTGACGCTCCGAAGTGGGCGCGTTTAAACCGCCGCCCAGGGTCCATCTCGACGTCGAACTGGAAGAGACTGGGGGCGCCGGGAAGCCCTTCCCTCCCTCGTCGACGTCCAAAAATCTGATCGACCTATCGAGCAACGAATCGAGCGAAAAATCAAAACCTAAATTTGAGCAGGTTTGAAAACTAACGGGTTATTTAATTTTGAATTGTTTTTACACTATAAAGCGTTGCAAAACTTTGAAAAATAATATCTTTTTCGTTCGTTAACGAAATTTGATGAAACAGGAAACATCACGACCGCAAGGAGGCTCTCTACCATCTAGCAGAAGCCGCAGATTTTTTTGATCTTCCTACGATTTTTAGCACTACAAAAACCAATGTGAGGAATCTAAACTAAATTGTGTGAATGGAATCGCGTTGTATAAATTATATAAGCGAAGTGTAAATTATATATGCATTGTATACTTCATGTACATGTGTTGTATAAGTTATATTAGCGATGTATAAATTATACAAGCGTTGAATGAAACATATATGCTTTGAATTGTGATGAAATGCAAGTGAATTATAGAAATAATATATATATATATATATATATATATATATACATACATATATATATATATATATATATATATATATATACTCCCCTCGTCCACAGACCATGGACGATATTTATTGCTTGTAATTGACGTGATATTATATGGTATGACGAATGGTTGGAAATAATTGTTTGTGGTTGATATTGTGGTTGAAAAATACCTTTGTGGTTGAAAAATACCTTTGTGGTTGAAAAATACCCTCTTGTGGTTGAAACAAATTAGAATAGGATTGTGGAATTGAAAATAAAACATGCCGCCTGCGTGCGAACTAGATGCATGATCCCCATTGTCAAAAACCGCGAGGTTTTAAGGTAGAGCGAGGAGCCGTACTAGGGACGGTCCCGGTTTTAACAACCCCGCCGTTATGCTGCCGAAATTTTCTGAAATATTCATGTGTTAGAATTATTTGCATTTGTTGAAATTAATCACATATGTTGAAACCAACATTCATGTGTTGAGTTGAAATTCATTCGTTGAATCGAAATTCATGTGTTGAATATTATTTGAATTTAAACAAATAGCTTTAGCGATAAAAATCACATTTTTATATATATACAAACTATAGGAAATATTCATGTGTTGAGTTGAAATTCATTCGTTGAATCGAAATTCATGTGTTGAATATTATTTGAATTTAAACAAATAGCTTTAGCGATAAAAATTACATTTTTATATATATACAAACTGTAGAGAATATTCATGTGTTGAGTTGAATTTCATTCGTTGAATCGAAATTCATGTGTTGAATATTATTTGAATTTAAATAAATAGCTTTAGCGATAAAAATTACATTTTTATATATATACAAACTGTAGAGAATATTCATGTGTTGAGTTGAAATTCATTCGTTGAATCAAAATTCATGTGTTGAATATTATTTGAATTTAAACAAATAGCTTTAGCGATAAAAATCACAATTTTATATATATACAAACTACAGAGGATATTCATGTGTTGAGTTGAAATTCATTCGTTGAATCGAAATTCATGTGTTGAATATTATTTGAATTTAAACAAATAGCTTTAGCGATAAAAATCACATTTTTATATATATACAAACTATAGAGAATATTCATGTGTTGAATTGAAATTCATTCGTTGAATGGGAATTCATGTGTTGAATGTTATCTTATTTTAAAAATAAAATGAATAGACAATAAAAACTACATCTTTATTGTGAATATGAAGTGTTAAAAATATTCACGTGTAGAATAAATATTTTTGATGATAAAAATATTTCTTTTATCATGTATACGCTTTGATAAAAATACACACGTGTTGAAATAAATAATAGTTTGCTAGAAATATTATTATTAGCTTTGTTCTGCATATATATACATGTGTTGAACAGGGAAAATGGATTAGCTGTAGAGTAAAGAAATTATTTGAGTGCCCAAAAAATAGATAAACCTTGATGAGTTGGCTGCGCAATTTTATTTTTATATCAACTCCTGTGAATGCCATTGGATGCGGAGTGCTGGTTATTCTGTGTGAAATAATAAACATCGCCATAGGATAGTAACAATTAATTTTGAACTACACTACATGGCATACTTCTTGACGATAGTCATACTTCATCATATTCCACATAAGCAATCGGAGCTTGCGTGACGAGGTGGAAGATTTACCATACGAGCGAGAGGCTTTTATGGCGATGATTACATACTACAGGTTGAACTGATGACTGATATGGACTATATAAAATATAACGATAAATTGCCAGATTAATAAAAACCCCACACGGGTCTGGAGTTGATAATAATCACATCTCTCTAGTTATTAGATACGGCACATGGACTATTTATTTCCACACGGAGCGGGGTGACGAGAATTTATTCTCTGGAGTTATTATCTATACACGCTCCCCCATAAACACCAGAATATATCACTATAAATATGTGGATGCTTTATAGGATTTATTGGGTACCTAACACGGTCCAATAAATTTCCAAACCCCTTCCCGTACAAAGGAGGTTATGGCGAAATTTTTCGAAATATTAAGGCGTTAGTGAAATATTTGAAGTGAAAACGAAGTTGAAATTAATGAGTGAACTATATTTGAAATTATAGAATGAACTATATTCATATATATAAATATAAATATAATTAAAACGAATCGAAGCCATGCAGTTCGTATTTTGGAATCGTAATTTGAAACGATTAGTACGATAAATCCGACCATCGGATTTTCCCGAAACCGCAACCGCTGGGTTCGCCTTGGAAATATCTTTCCAACGGCACCAACCTTATAAAAATCCAACGGTTGGATTGTATGGAATGTTTAATTCAAATCTGAAGAAAAACAGCGCCAGAATCGTTTATATCTATATATAAATATAAATATAATTAAATTAAATCGTATAACGACGCTGCAGTTCGAATTTTGAAACTGTAACTTCAAACGACTAATGTGGAAGATCCGACCGTCGGATTTCCACGAAACTGGAACCGTTGGGTTCGCTTTGGGAATATCTTCCCACTGATATAGACTTTGTAGAGATCCAACGGTTAGATTTTCCGATATCTGTAAAACAAATTAGGGGAAAAACAGCGCCAGCGCCACGGCACGACCTGAAACGTCGTTTAATTAAATATCGCCATTTTTAAATAAATAAAAATGGCGAAAAATCGTTATAAAATATTATAAGCATCATAGATTGAAAATAAACTAATTTGGCTTGATTTGTTTGATATTTGATGGTTGTATGTGTTTGACACGAAAATAACACTAAAGAACTGAAATATGGATGTCGAATAGTTTAACCATGGAAAGAATTGATTAAAATTCTAATTACGTGAATTATTTGAAAAGGCCGAGCTAACCCTCATTTCAAATAATTTATCGAGCGATTCGAATTGGAAAATGAAAAGACGATTCAAGACCGACGATCTTTGTATCGGTTGGATGGGCGCTGCTGAGGTTCCTGACTGGAGTAGCTACCGTAAAGGAACGGAAGTAGTAGCCGTCTGAACGTATGTGTTGATTGTACGGATATACGAGGAATTTGACGCCTCCATTTTCGTTCAGACCCAGAACGGACTTGTAAATGGAGTGTGTTTCTGACATTGGATTTTTTTCTTTACTGATTGATCTCTGTTAAATATATATCTGTTTGGCGGCGGAGAATTTATTCTTTTGCTTAACGCCCTTCTCTGAGATGTACGAGCTAAGAGGTTATATATCGATAGAAATCAATCGTATGGAGTGGATTGCCTATGTGGCATGCCAAGATGTTGTGATCAAGGCTTCTATTGCAAAGCAAAGTCTTGTGGTTGATGATCAAAGCACGGCCTACGTGGCCTGGCTTTGTGTATAGCTTGGATTCGCGAGCCTCACACCTCGGTATGAGTTAAAAACGGGATAAGGACTGCAGGGAGAGCACGACGTTTCTTTTTATCTATGGTGGTGTCAGTGACTTATCATCCCTGACATTTATATCTATTTTTCACCTATGTGGTTGTTGGAATGCGAGGCGCCTCGATTATAGGTCTATAAGGATCGGGAAACGTGTGTTCAGGAATTTCCAATCCTCAAACGTAAGAGAGGACCAGCCCTGAAGCATCCAGGGGTTACCCAGAGTGTGTAGTCATGAGGCATTTGCTAGAGTGTCTCAAAGCAGAGAGGAGCTTGCCCCTTGCCTCGACTCATGACGGAAATCCAATTTCCAATACGAAATAACGGATTCGATTGTAGAACTAGTATGGCGACATAGTATATGGTAGCTATGCCGCCTATGATTGATATTTATGATGCTATTCGTTTTTGAAACATATATGCACTAGTAATAATATCAAATGATTTTGCTTTACACGTATCAAACATATTTGGCCATTATAAGGTAAAACTCTATCCTCCGGCTTGCATTGCATTGTATGATGAGACCTGAGTCTTATAATGGCTTCATCTTTTAAAAAGCATTGCGTTGTTTTAAAGAATTTACTTTGTTTTAAATGCACCAGCAATCACTGGAGTTAACCCGTTCCGCGAAAGTGGCGTGGTCCTATGATTTGCTTATTACTGTTGTTTAAACTGTTAAATAGATTTCTCATACCAGTCCCCATGACTGAATCGTTGTTTGTTTCACTTTGCAAACGCGGGTGCCCTTATTTTCACACGGGCAGCCTAGTTCACAGGTGACAGGTTGTTTTTGGCTCTGCACTGTTGCATAGAGTGCATTTTGGCTCATGGCGAGGCTGACTTCACAAAGATGACTTTGACATTTTCCACCATTATTGTACTTATATTATGATTCCGCCACTGGCGATGCAGACTGCTTTACTTTCAGTACTTATTATCGTATGCATATGTACCGCCTTCGGCGATGTGGACTGATACCCTTATTATGTCTCACTTTATGTATATATTCCGCCTCAGGCGATGGTGACTGATCATTTCCCTTTTATTTACTAAGTTATATCCTACGTTGTACTATTTTGATGTTGTTACATGTTGTGATTCCGCTGTCATACCCATGTAAAATTATTCTATTTATTGTTTTTGCTATTATCTGTGCTCTGCTATGATGATTAATGTGTTATATTCCAATGATTATCCTTACTACCGCACCTCGGATTTTGGGATCATCACAAATTATTTCATTTACCCATCTTTTAAAATAATACTGTTTTGAATTACTCTGTTAAATCTTTAGAAACTCCTATTGATGTCGTGGCGTCCCACTATTAGGCCAGAATTCATAAACCACTCGACAAACCAATCAACACAATAAAAACAATTTTTATATCAATTCACAAATACGAGCTCATATATATATATATATACACACACACACATACACTCAAACTCAATCTAGTTATAACTAACCCTTACCTACCGAGTCACGCCACAGAGCCAAGGTTATTTTCAACCTTCACCTCTGATACCAAGTGTAACAACCTGTAAATTCGAACCCTTTTGAGTTGACTAAATACAATACAAGTCCTTCCCAAATTTGCATGAAAATACGAATCATTAATAGAAAGAAGTTAGAGGATGAGAAATAGAAAAGATAGAAAATTAGAATAGAAGAATTAAGATAGAAGAAAAATCTGAAGAAAAATTAAACAAATATTCATTTATATATGGAATAATGGCGACCTCTTGGCGATCTCTTTTCGAAAATTCAAAACACGCTTTTTCTTCTCTGAAATCGTCTTTCTCCTCACAAATCTCTTCTTTACACGTTGACCAAGATGAAAATGTTAAAAACGTTTCTGCTAATCCATCTTTTAAGGATATTCTGCTCAGGCCAGCTGTAAAGCGAAACCCAGATCCGATTTTTTTAAATAATAAAAGGCCTTTGTCAAAACCGTCTCCTCGCATTCTCCACAGCTATAATGAAAATCTCAATAACATCAAATCAAAAAATGGGATCGACAGATCACTGGGCGCGATCATGTCGAAATCCAGTTATTTGTTTTAATTGTCATAAAACGGGGCATAAGGGTTTCAATTGCAAATCCAATCGTTCTCCACCCCAAAAATGGCAGAAAGATCCCGAAAACAAATCTCTGCTAATCTCTACCAAAATTCTTTCGATTGTGCTCGATCGATGGTAATTATCTCCATTGTGAGTGGATCTTTCTCTATACGTCAGATCGAGGAGATTTTGAAGGCCAGGTATGGCCGTCGTGCCCCATCCTGGGACTGGAACGTCAAGAGAATGGGAGATGTCTTTGTTGTTCGTTTCCCACCGCACCTGCTAACAGTTAACTTCCAATATAATTTCAACTTTACCATATGGAGAATTAGCCTGAGGAGGTGGAGCCCGCGTTTCGGCGGTGTCTCGAGGGAGAAGGAAACTTTTTGGATCCTCTTGAAAAATGCCTCGCTAGTATGTCGTAAACTTGATGTTCTCCAAGCATCACTGGAAGATTATGGTGACGTGGAGAGGGTTCAATATGGTGCAATTCATGATGTGGATTATACTTGTTTACTAGCCAAATTTACGAAGGAGGTGGGCACCCCATTGTCGGATTCAGTGGCAATTCCAATTGAGGGTTTTTCTCATGTAGTGCAGATTGAAAGATGCGAGGAGGACTCACCGCCCAAAATTAATGTCCCTCTTTTCAAGCAAAGGGTGTTTGCAACTGATGGCGAAGGGAAGCTTAAAGTTATGTGTAGCAGAGATGGGGGAGCCAAAACGCATGTTGATGAAGTTATTGACTCGGTGGGTGATTCATCGGCTAACGTAGGTGAAGGTAATGTTTACGCAAGGGGAAATAATGACAACTATGTGGTTCGCTTTGATGACGGGGTGGCAGTGGAGGTTGATGATGTTGGCAACATTGTGGGCGTGGGTGCAAACTCTAGGGAGATCGTCGCTGTCAATGAAAATGATGGAGTTGGCTTGCAAGATTTTAAGGATGGAGGCAACATGCAAGGTGCCAGGGAGGCGGTGGATGAACAAGTCATGGATAATGAATCACAAGATCTAAACTTGGCTGGAGATTTGGCTTTGGCTCCAACCAGCTCGGGGGAATGCTCGGCTACAAGTGGAAAAGGCAAGCGTGCAATGGACCATGGAATGGTCATGCTACGTCGCAGTGCAAGAGGGATGGGTCATTCTATGGCAGGTAGCATTTTCGTTCCTGCTATACTTAATACTCAGTCTAGTGATCAACTTCATGATATTGCAAGTAAATCTGGTTTTGTGTTGAATGATGATGTGATACGTGATATTAAGAACAAAGAAAAAGAGAGGGCTAACGGTTCATCATGATAATTGTCACTTGGAAAGTTAGAGGCCTAGGAACTTTTGATAAGTATCTTAGGGTTAAGAATTATCTCAAGTCTGTAAAACCTGACATCATTATGCTTCAAGAAACTAAGCTAGAGAACCCTGAACCATTTATTTTTAAATGTTTGGGGTGGGGTGTTATTGATGAATGGGCCTTTATACCTGCTGTGGGATCTTCGGGTGGCATTTTTACCTGTTGGAGTAGTAACTCTTGGTCGATTAAGCAAGAAATTAAGCAAACTTACTGTCTGCATTTGGCCCTTGAATGTAAATCTACAAATGTACTTTACTTCTTTTTGAATGTTTATGGACCCAATACAAGACGAGAAAGAATGACTTTATGGGCTGAGGGCTTGGATTTTCATAAGCTCATGTATGGTCCCTGGGTAATTGGCGGCGACTTTAATGTCACAAGATTTATGTCTGAATGTAATGTAGTGAAAAACGCTGGCTTGGGCGATATGAACGATTTCAGTGACTTTTTTGGTAACTGTGGCCTTATTGACCTACCCATGACTAATAGAAAATATACGTGGACTGATGGTAGGACCCCTCCTACTTTAGTTCGCCTTGATCGTTTCTTCATTAATGCTGCTTTTCATGACTTGCACCCCCTGACTCTTCAGAGAGGTCTTACTTCTCTTATTTCTGATCACTGCCCTATTGTCCTAAACACTAATGCTGATTATAGAAGGAAATCTTTTTTTAAGTTCGAGAATATGTGGTGCATTGAGCCAAATTTTGATACGATGCTACGCCAGATAGAATTTCGCAGCTTTGGGGATGCAGCTAGCAATTTTTGTAGAAAAATAAGACTATTGCGAATTTTTTTAGCCAAATGGAATTGAGAAGTCTTTGGGAACATCAGAATTAAGAAGCAGAGACATGAATCTGAGATTATGGAGCTTAATGTGCTTGAGGAAGGGCGTAATTTGAGTGATGCTGAGCAAGCCTTGTTAAAAACTAAAGAAAAGGAGCTTCTAACGGTGATTGACCAAGAAGAGATTTTTTGGAAACAGAGATCGAGAACTCAGTGGCTGAAGCTTGGTGATAGTAACACAAGTTACTTCCACAAAGTTGCAAACGGTAGACGGCACACTAACACAATATGTAGCATTTGGAAAGACGGAGTTGAAATTTGTGATCAACAAAGGATAGGAGAAGTTTTTACTGAAATTTATAAGGGTATCTTTGGAGAACGAATTGAGAATCGTGTGAACGTTGATTGGAAGGTGTTGTATCCTTCTTCCGTCGATCTTAGTGGCATTGATGCTGAGTTCTCGGAAAGGGAAATCGTCGAGGCTTTAAACGAAATGCCTGGTGATAAAGCCCCTGGCCCTGATGGTTTTCCAAACTTTTTTTATAAGAAATATTGGGATTTGATTAAGCATGATGTTTTCAACATATTCAATGAATTTCACTCTGGTTCCTTGAGATTGGATATGTTGGGGTACGCTAATGTAGTCTTGATCCCTAAGAGTGGAGGAAATGTCTCTGCTGCGGACTTCCGACCTATTAGTCTCTTGAACAGTAGCTTCAAATTGATCACTAAGGTTCTCGCAAACAGACTGAAAGAGAAGATGGATGACATGATCGATGTTTCGCCGACAGCATTTATTAAGGGAAGATTCATTCTTGACGGAGCGATACTTGTCCAGGAAGTTATCTCCCATAGTGATAGACATAATGTGCCTTGCGCAATCTTGAAGCTGGACTTCGCTAAGGCCTTTGACACAGTTGACTGGAGGTTCATCATCAATCTTCTTAGCGTGAGAGGCTTTCCGTGTAGATGGCTAAACTGGATTCATTGCATTTTAACATCAAGAAGATCCAATATTTGTGTGAATGGAGTGGCTGGCAAGACCATTGTCTCCAAGCGTGGACTGCGTCAGGGTGACCCACTTTCCCCACTTCTCTTCGACTTGGCTGCCGATGTCTTTTGTCGGATCCTTCAGGTGGCAAGTGCTAATGATATTATTCAAAGCTTTGGGCGAGATCACATCATTGGGGGTATTAATTGACTACAATATGCTGATGATACCTTTATTTTTTGCAACCCTGATTACAAGTATATTGCCTCTTTAAAATTTTTGCTTTATGCTTTTGAAAGTTTATCTGGCTTAAAGATTAATTTTCATAAGAGCAGTGTTTACACTTTGGGCTGTAGCGTTGATGTGAACAGGAAATGTGCTGAAATGCTTAACTGCATGGCAGATTCTTCCCCCTCAAATACCTTGAAGCCTACATCCGTCCAAAAAGACTGATGAAGAGTGATTGGCAGTATGTGATTGATAAAGTTGATAGGCGCTTGGCGAGGTGGAAGGGAATTTGTTTATCAAAGGCTGGACGATTGGTGTTGGTGAACTCTGTTCTGTCTGCTATCCCTTTGTATTGGCTTTCTTTTTATTCATGTCCCGGTTGGGTAGTTCAGAAGATTGATGCTGTTCGACGGAATTTTTTCTGGACTGGTATGAAAGACACGCGTAAAGTTTGTTGTCTAGTGTCGTGGGACCAGGTGTGCAAGTCCAAAGATCAAGGAGGATTGGGAGTCATCAATTTGAAAAACATGAACTCTGCATTGCTCTGTAAATGGCTGTGGACTATGCTTAGTGATAAGAAAGTTCTCTGGAAGGAGTGGATCTTAAATACTTGCTATGGTGGAAGCTTTGATTGGAACGCGGATGTTTCTCATTGCTCGATATTCTGGCGTGGCGTTATGGAAAACGTTCACTGGATGAAGATTGGGACTGAGGTTGTAGTTAAAAATGGTCGCAACGTCTCTTTCTGGTCTGACTGCTAGTTGCTCCCTATCCCTTTGCGTGTTGAATTTGCCGACCTGTTTGTTATTGCATGCAACAAAAGTGCTTCAGTCTGTGCAATGTTTAATGCGAATTCTGCCAGTTTTAAATGGAGCCTGACCTTTTGTCGCATTGTGGCTGGTAATGCTTTGATTCATCTTTGTGGACTGGTTCGTTTGTTAGAAGATGTACAACTTCATGGCAATGAGGATGACGAATTTGTATGGAAGATTGGTGGAAATAACTTTCACGTTAGCGCACTTTATAAGATGATGAACTTCACAGGAAGAAAGTATGATGGATTCATGAAAATGTGGAATTTTAAGACTGTACCCACTAAGGTCAAGATTCATATGTGGATGATCATGCACAACAAGCTTAATACAGTGAGAAGATTACGTCAAAAAGGTGTTCATGTTGCTGGGGGCTGTGTTTTTTGTGCTGACGACGACGAGGATTACCAGCATCTTTTTGTTGATTGCGATTTCGCCTTTTATGTGTGGACGAAGTATTTAGTTAGCCTTAATATCTGCATAGACTGGTCCCACTTAATCACCGATCAATTTCTTTTCTGGCACAGCATTATTATTTCACTGCCTGAAACTAACATGCGACATATGTTTGCCCTTTTGAACTTTGCTTATGTTTGGATCCTTTGGCATGAACGCAACTCACGAAAGTTTAAATGCAAAATGAAACGGCCCAACTCAGTTATTTTTCGCATCCTTAATTTTGTTTCTCTTTGGTCAGGCAAGGAGGAGATCAAGTTTGTAGACACAATCAGTGCTCGAGTGATGGATAGGGCTCGTGGTAGCCGTGCTTGATGATGCCACGCTTCATTTTACTGGGTTTGCATGCTGCTATGTAGTTGTTTTATATATATGTTGGGCACTATGTAAACATGCCTGCGTGCATGAAATTTTGGTTGTACATATTTATGTAAATAGTTGTAATAAGTAGCTAGTCTTATGCATGTTGAACACGTTGTACTTGTTTTATGTTTAATGAATGAATGAAGGCGTGAATCTAGCGATTCACTACCTTTTTGCATCAAAAAAAATCTGAATAACATTGAATCTCACAATTGCTGTGGAATTATATAGATATAAGCTTTGGAAAATACAAAACTGTATTTGAACTTACATACGACATCAGAGTACATCATATATACATCGCAGCGGAAATAAACTCTATATATCTAACGATGAAGCCTCCTGCTCCAAGCTCCTTCCAGATCATCTAAAAAATCCTGAACTACTTGACTGCCCATACAAATTTGGGCATCCAAGAGTTTAGGGAGAAAACAGAAAAATAAACTCTGGGTCAGTCATGGGACTCGTATGAGTAAACGATTTTAAACAGCTTGTTTAACTTGGAATATTTTTTGAAAGAAAAGATAATCGTAAAACTGATCCACACATAAACACAGATGGTTTTTACCTTATGGTAACCCAAACTATTTGGAAATCATACTATTTTGATATTATAATAATGTCTAGGGTTTCCACAAATAAATTAGAATCTAGCGGAACGCTTGCATCTCACGCTCCACATATATAGTATATAAACAAAACCGCGTGCCTTTATTGGAGATTGGATTCCGACTATGACAAGGTATGGAACCACCCACCGATAGTGTATCTCTAGAGGGGAATACACTGGGTTCAACAAGAACGTCTTGCAAGCCGGCCACACATGACTGACCACTCATTTCTCATGAGTGTATCGAATATACTTTCACCTTACGGTTGCTAGCAACATAACCGTTCCCGGGAGATACAGAAGCGAAAGAAGTAACAAAATGAATATTCTCTAGATGGTGACAATACACCCTAATGGGAGCGACCCACATAGCCATGCTGCCTGCCTAATTTTTGTCATTTTCCGGTTGTGAGGCTTGAGGTCAAAACTTACCTTTAGAACAAAAAATCTTCATTCACTTTGAATGCCACATCGTCAAACCCGTCAAATCACAAATTAATTTCCCCAAAATTACGGGCATAAAGCTAAGAGAAACCAATTCCTCCGCCACCAAACATAGTTTAAAAGAGATCAACTTACGCCATCTGTTAGGTATACTCTCATACATTCGTCCATACAAGTTGTCCTGGGATTGGACAAACCGAAGGCACTATCTTGTAAATCCATCTTAGGCAATTTTTTACCTAGGATCGACAGAACATCTCTTGCGTAAACGCCGTCTTCAATGGTCTTCAACTTGACTTCAAATTAATCAATGCCTAGGTCGAAACAAAGTGGTACTCGGATTTCATTTAGAAAACCAATCCCGGTCTCTTTGAATCGATGAACGTTAATATCTTTTAGGGTCAAGTAATGCTTTAATGGATAATAATTTATCACATTCAATTTAATTCTATATTTATTGGTTATCTTGTATACTGAAATTATTTCAAATAAAATTCCTATCCTAGATTCAATAGTAACAATATAAGTTGATTTAACTTAATAGGACATATCGAATGTTTAACATATGCTAAAGAAGTTATCTGGGGGTAATACAATAATATTAAAATCAATCAACAAGCACATCCATCATCATACAATTTTTTTTGATTTTAATCCGACGATTGAATTCAATCAATCGTTGTTTATAAATCAATTAATCTTGGGTAACGCATTATTACAATATTATATTTATCGACTATTTGATTTAGTTAAGAATCCACCTTCTTTTAGTTATAATCCATAGCATTATAAAATATCACTTATATTCTATTTCTTAGTTCACTAGAAAACTATTAATTTATTAAATTTTTTATTTAAAACCGAAAGGAAATCGACACTTTTCTAAATCAACAGAGTCAATTATCAACTCGAGTATCTCCTCTGGAATTACCTCCATTTTGATATATTTTCGAACATCGGAATAATCCTCATTGTCAACGGTCAACTCAATTCTTCTGCCCACTATTCCCTTCCATCCATTCTTGCCTGCAAAACGGTTGCTTCCAACATTTGTTCACTTTGAATCGTGAATATTCTTTCTTCTGAACTCTTCCTTAAAACAACTTGATTTCATAAAACAGGGTCAAATTCTTCTCTACTCTTTCCCATGCCACGTCCCAGTCCTGCAACCCGCTCCTTTCCTTCCTTTCTAGTGTGTCCCCTTCTTTCCTTTCCCTTATTTTGCTACGGTTGATCCAATGATCAGCAAGGCGGAGGACACCACCACATGACTAACACAGCATGGCAAAATACCACTCAAGTACAGCATGAGTCCTCCTTTTTGTCAAAGCTAGTGAAGTACCAGTTTTACTTTCACCTGCCACATTTCTTACTAGCATTACTTCCTTACTTCCTGACCACCCTCTTCCATGCTTCGACCACCCATTTCTCCCCAGTGCCAAGAATCAACAATCCAATGCAGCACAACCCTCATCACGCACCAAATTATACGCACCGGTTAACAACGGGTGTCATGATCAAGGGACTGGCGAAGTCGCCAAACCTGATCTGAATGGCATAGCGATTTCCAAGAAACTAAGCAAGCCAAAGTATAATAGCAGTCCTTATATTTGTGCCCAACAAAAATGCAGTTCCATCTCTTATATAATTAACCAATACGTGTGGTATCAACTGGTGTATTTGGCAGAACATGCAGCATCAGTAAGAACTGAATGTAATATCAGTTTTTATACATAAATATATAAATGTAATTTTCGTTTGGTCTTAACTTAAAATACTTGTTCTTTTTCATGGAATTTATGTATCAGAACATCCCAACCATTTTTATCATACTGCAAATAACTAGACAGCACTAAATGTACCCATCTACAATCTATAGAATCACAAGCTTCTTCACTCCAAAAATTGTTAAGTCTACTTATGATATACCTACTAGATACGTATATATATATATATATATATAAATTACACTATAACAGTAAGCAATACCTGAAAAGGGTTTGAGAGAGTGACAAGGAAGTTCATTCCCCTGTTTAAGTTTAAGCTATGGTTTTCATATTATTTTATTTCAGGTTGTCTTCAATCCCAAGTTAAATATGAAAGTTCTAACAACTACACACCAGACATTCGAAAGTAGATATGCATCTGTAAATGTATGTATTATACATATGTCAATCAGAAGGCAAATGGGAAGTTTACTCACATTAGTTACCCTGCTCTTTCGAGGTTTTATCTTCAACTCTGTTTTGCTGTCCTGGCCATTAATTCACCTTCTAATATAAAGTATTCAACATCGCTTTTGGGGTATGAAGGTGCACCAATAAAGCAGGGTATTTATAGCTGGATACTTAGATTAAAATAAGGTGTACATTTAGTGTTTGCAGAGTAGCCATATGGCCAGGGTCGAATGTAGGTAGGCGCAGTTGTGAATGAAAAGAGAGGCTAAAATCTTCTTTTGATCTCCTGCTAAATGCTATGTATAGCTGGTTCATAGCAGTGTACATATTTGTACAAAACATAAGCACTTATATCATACAAATACAGCTTTTCTCTTTAGCAGTCACATTAATTGAAAGAAGTGCACAGCTATATGGTAGCTACATATATAGGAGTGAATAGCTTGATTAGGAAGAAGAAGCCTAGTATGAATTTAAGAAAGTAGCTGTGCAGGGTGACTGAAAATATGCAGCAAGGATATTAGCTGGGTGTGTAGTCATGGGAATATTGCTGCTAGTTGATGGAAATGGACTACTTGACAGGGCTTCACACATTAACAGGGCACGGCTGAAACTAGTTTTTGGATACTACTACATGTGCAGGTATGTCTTCTTTATATCCTAAGGCATACTTGCCTATTAAGTAATTTAAACTATCTATATATTCACTTCCTGGCACACAGCCTATGTATGAACTGTTATGATATTTCAATTCATGTACAAACATCCCATTTCACTTAAATGTTTTGATTATAGTGTTCCAGGCTATATATTTTTTTTGCAAGGCAAGCAGGATTGAATGGCCCCAACCATTTTATTAATACTCAGTCACAAATACAAAAAAGAGCAAATTACAATACACACTCAAATACAAGAAATGATAGATCGCACCAATACATGTTTAGCAACACGTACATTCCTAAACACTCTATTGTTCCGTTCCATCCATAACAAAAAAGAGTCTTCTTTAAAGCTTTCAAAAGGAAACATCCACTAGTATTCTTCCATCTAGTGAATTTGAAAATCAAGAACCATTCCTCTTGAGAACCATGCGCAGGCACATGAAAACCAAGATGAAGGAGCACTTGTTTCCAAACATACCCAGAATAATCGCATTCAAAATACAGGTGCTTAATAGTTTCAACATCATATGAACATAAAATACATACATTAGTATCAATAATCCCCAATGCAAATAACTTACTTCTAGTATGAATTCCATTGTTTAGTATTCTCCACATCATCATGTTTTCCTTTGGCACACTATTTGTCATCCAAACTCTCAAGTGCCAAGGAAATATTACATTGTTATCCGTCAAGGCATTATAAACAGTTTTAATTGAGTGTCTCTCATCATTCCATAGGGTATGTTCATTAGCAGGGAATGACATGTTTCTCATATTATTCCATAATGTATTTAAACTCGCTGAGAAAACATTTGGAAGACACAGTGCACCATCAGTAATAAACTGATGAACACTGGCTGAATCATTAATGCCAGAGGACGTTCTTACTATATAATCAACTTTCTCAGCCAATATAGTTCCTTTTGCAATCCATGGGTCAAACCAGAATGACACTCGACCAGGAAACCTCAATTTACTTTGGAAAAAGGGAAGAAATGTACCTCTCTGCTTCATAATATTTCTCCAAGACCAGCTGACATCATTTGGGATTGGCATTGTCCAGAAATGATCTCTTTTTATAAGGTTTGTTTTACACCAATCAGCCCATAAATTTGGTTCATTGCATTGAAGCTTTTCTATTCTTGTTGAGAGAGCCGCTTTATTCCATGTTTTCAAATTTAGTATACCAAGTCCACCACTAGCATAGGAAGAGCACAGCCTCTTAAAAGAAATAAGAATTAATTGTTTTGAGTATGAGTTTGCATGCCAGATAAAGTGACCAAGAGAAGAGCAAACCATATCAATAATTTTAGCAGGTAACACAAATATCCTTGCATAATAGATACACATGGCATAGGCAATTGATTTAACAATAACCACTCTACCTGCCATTGAAAATTTAGAGGCTGGCCAGCTAGAAATCTTGGAAATGATGATTTCAAACAAAGGCAGACATTGAGATGCTTTAAGTCTTGATGAGCATAGAGGCACACCTAGATAATGTTCATTTTCTATCATATGAGAAAGACCTGTTAAGGAGATTATATTTGATTTCCTTTCATCATCAATTCCTGCACATTTAATTCTAGATTTGCTAATGTTAATAGATAATCCAGACATCTTCCTGAAAGACTCAAGCACATCCATTATCCCATTCACAGATTTTCTGTTATGCCTTGTGAACAATAACAAATCATCAATGAATAACAGGGAGGTAATCCTGGATCTTTTACATTTCAGATGATAGTCAATTTTCTTCAAAGAGAATGACTTTTGTGCTAAATTTGTAAATAACTCCATAACACACACAAAAAGATAGGGAGAGATGGGATCTCCATGTCTAAGACCCTTCATTGCCTTGAAGTATCCAAAAGTATGACCATTTAAACTCAATGAAACCTGAATAGTCGAGATGCATGTATATATCCATGATAAAAAGGGAACAGGAAAATTCATTTTGAAGAGTATATAAATGATAGTTTCCCAGTTTATCGAATCATATGCCTTTTGGATGTCCAGCTTTAACACACATCTCGAGGAGATAGAGCTCTTGTTATATCCTTCCATAAGTTCTGATGCCAATAAGATATTATCTGCCATGTCTCTCTTAGGAATAAAAGCACACTGGTTATGAGAGATAACTTTAGACAGGACTTTCTTCATTCTAGATGCAAGGATCTTAGCAATACACTTGTATAGAACGTTACAGCATGCTATAGGACGGAAATTAGCGACATATTGGGGGTTTATTATCTTTGGAATAAGAGCAAATCTGGTTGAATTAATTCCACCTACCAATTTATTGTGAAGGAAAAAGTTTTTAATGCCTTTAATTACTTCATCCCCAACCACTATCCAACATCTCTTAAAGAAGAAGGCATTAAATCCATTGGGTCCAGGAGAGCTTGAGTTCTTTATAGAAAAAAATTGCCTTTTTTATTTCATCATCTTTTATTTCATCAATTAACGCATATTTTGAGTCATCCGAGATAGCAGGAAACACAGTTCGCGAGAATGAGTCTAAATTGATGTCAGTATTAGAGGAACTACCGATAGTTTTTTCAAAAAACTCAATGAAGGCAGAATGAATTGAATCGGGTTCATTGCAGATTTTACCTTCTATGTCAGAAATGGTGAGAATATTGGAAGCAGATCGCTTTATCTTGAGGGAGTTGTGAAAAGTTGTTGTATTTTTATCACCATGAAGTGTCCAAGCATCCTTGCATTTTTGTCTTGCCATCTTTGCTTCTTCAATGATAGCTTTTGATAGGTCTTTGATCAATTAATTTTCCGAATCCGAGAGCCTGCTCATATCAGAACTGCACGTACACCCTTGAATTTCAGTTTGTATTTGATAAAGAGATTGTCTAATGGAGTTAGATAAACTTGATCCATTTCCAAATGTAGCCGTTGACCAAACCTTCAAAACACCCTTCAATCTTTTCAATTTTTCCTGCATAATAAACATGGGGTTACCAAGCACATGAATGTTCCAACTATTAGTAACTATGTTTAAAAAATCCGGGTGGTCTACCCAGTTGTTGAAAAATGAAAAAGAGGAATGTCTTCTATTGAATTTCTTGCCCCAATCCAACACAAGGGGGAGTGATCAGAAAGGGATGGAGGAGGGATAAGACAGCTAAGGGTAGGCCATAGAGAAATGGCAGAGTAGTTTTGATTGGGTCTATCAAGTTTGTAGTAAGTTCTAAGACCATTTCTAGAACTGTTGTTCCAGGTAAATGAAGCACCAGAAGATGGAATTGGAATCAGATTGGCATCAAAAATTGCACTATTCAAGGGTCTAGTCTACCTAAATGTCAGAGGGGAACCTCCCAATTTGTCAGAGGAGTTTTGCATGCAGTTCCAATTACCAATGCAGATCCATGGAAGGGAAGGGTGTTGAAGGGATGGCAGATTATCCAGGAAGGTTTGTCTATTAGCAACACTATTCTCTGCATATATGACAGTTAGCATGAAGGTAGTGTTAGAGGGAATGTGAAGGATTTCAGAATGTATAAACTGCCTATGCACACAGCTGGGATTAAGAGTGAAAGTAGTGGGGTTCCATAATATCAAAATTCTTCCAAAAGGAGCTTGAGACAAGTTGTGTATTGAGTTCCAAGAAGGTTGAATAATGCCAGAGGCTTTTGAGGTAGTTATGTGGTTTAACTTTCTCTCAGCAATGGCCATCAACTGGATCTTATGAGATACAATCAAGTTCTTAATTTCTAGCTATTTAGATAGATGGTTAGCACCTCTAGTATTCCAAAACCTATTTTGTCTATCACTGAGAGGGGTTAGAGGCCGAGGCTCTGGTTTTAACACAAGATGAGATAGGATTAGGGCTTTGATGAGAAGGCAAGGAGAGTATTGATTCTTCAATTGAATAATCAACATCTTTATCAAGATCAGACGAGGATGAGGTTTTCTTTGGTTTGCCTCTGGTTTTCTTAGTAACCCTGTTTCTTGGCAAGGGAAAGGTTGGTGGTTTTGGAACTTTAGAATCAGAGGAGGAAAGGTGCTGTGTTTTGGAGGAATGGGTTTTAATGTCCCCAACGATGTGGTTAGGAAGAGACAAGGTTGAGTAAGGGGACGTAGGATTATGCATGGAAGATATTATTGTACATGGAGAGTGATGTAGAGTGTTTGGTTGATCTGGTAAGATTTGCGGAGTCTGACTTTGTAATAATTCAAATTGGTTGTTCAAACACATAGAAGAGGTTGCACAACCATCAGGGACATTAGTTTTCGAGGATATAACCAAATTTGATGACTGTTTTCCTTTTGCCGAGATGTTTTCATATTCAGGCTATCATCATGATTTTCATTTGTAACCACACCAGGCACTTTATCATTTATATTTGCATCACAGTGGTTATTACCTTCCTCATCAACATTTATAGGTGCGTTATGATTTTCTATACACAAAACATTTGTCGTTTCCTCTCCATTCTTTTCATTACTCATATTATCCTTTGGTACTCTTCTTCACATTTTTTTGAAATTTCTAGTTCTTTTCCTTTGCACCACTGTAAAACCCCTCTGTATACCTTGCTCTTCATCACACTCATGTGCATATTTTCCTACATCCTCTTTTCTATTTTCTTTCTTTTTGTTTTTTATTCCACTTTCAACATCGATAGTCTCTTTCTGCTTCTCACATAGGGAAGCTGCATGCCCAAAAATCTTACATTTCGTATAGATTAATGGTTTCCATGTATACTCCACTATAATATCTGGACATGTTTCATCTCCAAAAACAAGACTCTCTGGAAGTTCTTTGTTCGGACTAACTTCTATTAGACATTTAGCATATTCAAACCTTTTCATTTTTTCAGTATTTTCATCGTAACATAAAATCTTCCCTATGTGACATCCAACCCAGTTTATACCCAATAGAGACCAATACATCATCGGAATTCTATAGAAATGTACCTAAATTGGAACAGTTCTTTCCGCCGCTTTTACTGATGATAATGATGGTGTCCAATTTGAGATGATGAACATTTGTCCACGGATAAACATAGGATCTTTCTTTAACACCCATAGCTTATCCTCCTGATTGACAAATTTGAAGAAGTAATTTTGCTTATCATAGAAAATGTCATAATCACCCTTCAATTTCCAGACCCTGTCTAGATGTTGTTTAACTGCCATATAGTTGACATTACCAGCTAGGAATGATCCAACCAGACAGTCATTCCATGACTTCGTACCTTCATCTATCACAGATTGAGGAGGAGGAACCGACTTTCCCTTGTAACTAACTTCCAAATTGATAGGGACAAAAGCTCCCGCATTTTTAGGCTTGGAGTAGAAAAGAGAGGAGAATTTAATAGGAGAGGACAACGAAATGGGGGGAGGAAGAGGTGAAGCACGAGGAGGAAGGATGGTCTGAGGTGGATGAGGAGTTGGAGGAACAGGACCTATAGAAGAAGTAGGGGTGGCTGAAGGGGGAGGACAAGGCGGGATGGGAGAGTCAGAGGAAGGATGAGTCAATATGGAGGAGTCAGAGGGAGGCAAGGTGGAAAAGATGTGTCAGAGGAAGGACGAGGCAATATAGAGGTGTCACAAGGAGGATGAGGCAAGATGGAGACATCAGACGACTTTTTTTTAAATATATTAGTGTTTCAGGCTATTGATTCCTATATACTAGTAGTTATTTTTCATTGTTAAGCGATCCAACAATGTTTATATGACCTGATGTGAACATACAATGTTAGTTTATTACATGGCAACTCAATGTATATTTGAGGAAATATAATTTAATTTGATTTGCTTTCATTATAATTGTTATACATGCGTTAAGGAATAAAATGTTTAGATAAGTATAAAAAAAATTAATATCTTGATTACACACATATATATACATATATGTACCAAAGATTATATCTATATAAAAAGATTAATTTCTCCAATATAAGGATTCCAAGTTTACCTAAGCAAATATATTTTTACATGAATTAAAAAAAGTTTAAAAAATGTCAAAACAACATTTACTTGTGTATATAAAAATTTCAAGTTAAAAACATATCAACGGAATTTAAACAATTGACTATTCAAAATTTCAAGGATATACATATTCAATATTATTAAATCTAATTAAATTCCCAGCAAAATATAAGATTTCTAGTTTTCAAAGTTGGTTAAGAAATCCAGGACATTACAAAAAATTTATATCAATTATATATTGATTTTATTTTTGTGAAAATTCCATATTTAATGGAAAATGATTTTGGTTTATCGTGAACTGTGTTTTAGATGACATTGGTTCTTTAACCCAGTTATAGATAAGATTAAGTTCTTAAAAGTTGAATAATCATAAAGTAATGATTTTTTGATATAAAAATCAAATTGGAGTTTTATTGAATCTTTAAAAAGAATATTAAAGATTAAATTTAAAAGAATTTATCTATGATAAAATTGATGGGAATCTTTCCCCTTTTAATATGGATATTTTATTAAAAGAATATTCTGAATTGGAATGAGGCATATGATGTGTGATTATAGCACTTGGTTTTTGACTATAAAATACGCGGGTTATTCGGAAAGACTAGGTTTAACCCATTCTGAATAATTACTACGATGATTTTGAAGATGGTGATTGAAGACTGGCGATCTTCACATCGAATAGACGGCTACTGATGCCCTGAACTGGGTCGCTCCTAGGAAAGGGTTAAAGTGGTGTTGTCCGAACGTACTTGCCGATTGTCCGGATATGCGAGCACCTCTCTTCCGTATTGGACATACAAGACGAGGAATAAGGTGTCTCCGGTTTCGTTTAGACCCAGAACGGACTTGTAAATGGATGTGTGTCTGACATTGGATTTCATCCTATGTAAATTAAACTGATTTCTATATAATATATATCTGTGGTGGCGGAGAATTTATTCTCTTGCTTAACACCCTTCTCTGAGATGCATGAGCTCAAAGGTTATATATTGGTAGTTATCGATCGCTTGGCGTGAATTGTCAATGTGGCATGCCAAATTGCAAATGATCGAGGCTTTTGTTGAAAAGCAGAGCCTTGTGGTTGATGATCAAAGCATAGCCTATTTTGGCATAGCTGTGTGTATAGCGTTACCTCGTGAACCTCACACCCCAGTATGAGTCAAAAACGGGACAAGGGAACGCAGGGAGTACACACGTTTCTTTCTAGATAGAAGTGGTATCAGGGTTTTACAAGCCCTGACATTTTACTTATGTGGATGATGGATTTCGAGGCCTTGGATTTATTGGTCGATTCTGACCATTTTGTAGGTTCAATAGGACCAGGAAGAGTGTGTTCAGGTTGCCAATCCACTAAAGTATTTGTGGATCGGTCCAGCAGGATCCAAGGGTTCGCCAGTGTCTGAATCCTGAGACATTGCTAGAGTGTCTCGAATCGGTAAGGAGATCGTTCCTAGCCTTGACTCATGATGGAAATCCAACTTCCAATACGACCCCATGCGGTTTGGATTGTAGAACTAGTATGGCGACATAGTATATGGTAGCTATGCTGTCTATGAGTGATACATTATGATTGAAATGTTTTTGAAAACATATATACACTAATAATAATACCAAATCCGTTTTATCGTATCAAGCATTTTTGAAAACATATATACACTAATAATTATGGAGGGCGGCGTCAGCAGCTGAGGAGGAGAGGGGGGTCTGGTGCCCTCCCTCCTCTCCATTCCTCCCATTTAAACCCCCCTCCATGCCCAAATCAGCCACCGCCAACCCTATTTCGCCGCCACCGCTGCTGCACGCACCCCCGACCTCCGCCATCCACCTCCGACCACATCCCACCACCGCGCCGCCCATTCTCGCCCCTCTCTCCCTCTTCTTGAATGCAGTGAGTTTTTATTTTATTTTATTTACTGTTTATCTTTTCAGTTTTGATTGTTTTTAAAATAGTTAAGAGCATATTTTTTAATATAGAAAGATCATATTTTGAAAATAGTAAAGATTATATTTTTAAAATATAAAGGTCAGATTTTTTAAAACATAAAGGTAAGATTTTTTATAAAACATAAAGAATATATTTTTTTAAACATAAAGATTATATTTTTAAAACATAAAGATAAGATTTTTTTAAAATATAAAGGTTAGATTTTTAGAAATATAAAGATGAGATTTTTAGAAATATAAAAATGAGATTTTTATCATATGAACCATAATGATTTTTAGTTAGACAAAAATTCGATTTTTATATATACGAATTAGCGATAAAAATTCGATTTTTATATATATGAAGTAGCGATAAAAATTCGATTTGTATATATATGAAGTAGAGATAAAAATTCGATTTTTATATATATGAAGCAATGATAAAAATTTGATTTTTATATATATGAAGTAGCGATAAAAATTGGATTTATAAATATATGAAGTAGCAATAAAAATTTGATTTTTATATATATGAAGTAGCGATAAAAATTCGATTTTTATATATATGGAGTAGAGATAAAAATTCGATTTTTATATATATGAAGTAGCCATTCGATTTTAATATATATGAAGTAGAGATAAAAATTCGGTTTTTATATATATGAAGTCGCGATAAAAGTTCGATTTTTATATATATGAAGTAGCGATAAAAATATGATTTTTATTATATAGATAGCGAAGAAAAAATATGATTTTAATATATAAACATCATATTAAAAATGTGGCTGTTGGCGTGGAAAGGACTGCGTTGGAATTTCGGACAAATCCAAATGATTCAGAAATTCAAAAGTAAAACTGGAGGAGTGGATCCCAAAGTGAGAACTTCTCACTTTAATTTATTTTCTAGTTAAAAATATATACTTGGATACAGACGGTGCTTAGTAGTACCCGACACCTTTGTTTGAAACAATGGTTGTTTAGTAGTTTGGTTGAATAGATTATTTAGTTGAATTTGGTTTGGGAAATGAAATGAATTGATTAGAATTAATATGTACATGGCGCGGGCCATTGGTAGGCGAGGGATAAGGCTAGACCTTATTCTGGTTCTAGTATCGCGCCGTTGTGCTGCCAAAATTTTCTAAAAATGTTATAATAATAAAAATATCATTTTTATTGTATAAGTGAATTGTATAAAATATTCATGTGTTGAAATAAATGTTTTATAGTTAAAAATATAGTTTTTAACGTGTATATGAATAAAATAAATATTCATTTACAAATCGGACGATTTGTTTACGTACACACATTTGACTGATATTGATTGGGACGATATATTTTACACATCGCCCAACTGCACAAATAATAATCAGTGTTTGTTGTTTGAGAACCCCACATGGGTATTGGGATGATATTGGACATACGCTAATCCCAATTGTTTAGTTGTATGTCAATCGATGGGTTGACAGACTGTTGTAAGCGTTAATTATTCATATTTAATGCTTATGTAGTTGTGTAATGCACTCTAGATGATGGTTGACTGTGTTTGATTATTGTTGTGTACATGTGTGTATGAAATCCATATAAATAAAATTATATGGTAATTGACTGTGTTTGTTTCCAATTCGGAAAGAATGAATATTTTAAATTAAGGAATATTTAAAATGACGAGTAATGAATATTTTAAAATAATATTCAAATGGATCAAAATATGATTTTGATGTCCGGTTTTGGATGGACACGAAAATATTTAAATATATAAAGCCATATTGATTAAATTAACGCCATTTTGACGTGAATGATATTTATATCGATTTTATTCATTTTTATACTGAATATCGAAAATGAAGTGATTTCAAAATCTAATATTTTGAAAATATTATCATTTATTATCGATGATATGGAATATTCAATTTTGATTTGAAATTGAATATGAAGTTGAAATCGTTTTGAAAACGAATTTTAAATGATTTACAAAATACGTTTTAAATGGAAATCGATGAAATATATATAATATATATTATATATATTTAATGGCCTGAATAGAACGCGCCGCGCCGCGGCAGTTCGCGAATTTTGACCATTGACTTCGAAAGGGCATTACGGAAGATCCGACTGTCAAATTCTCCTAAAACCGTGTAACGACCCAGAAAATCTGAACCAATTTAAATTTTTTAAATTGGCTAAAATAATGGATTTTAAATATTTAAAATAAATATTTTAAATAATAGCAATGAAAACTGAGTTTGAATCGACGATTGAAAAAGAATATAATTAATTATAATTATAAAAAAGGCCTGAAATGGCGTTGCAGTTCAAAAAATTGAATTCAAACTTTGTCGGACTGTACCGGGTGCAAAACAAAACGGATTTGAGTGAAACCAAAAATATTTAAATCTGTTAGAGAATATCTTTCTAACGAATCTAAAAAATCGAAGTTTCATAGCGGAAAGCAAAAGTTATGGCCAAATGAATTTTCAGAAAGGTCGCTATGGAATTTATGTAGCCCGTGAAATTGGCCATTTTGCATATGATCTCGGAATTCGACGAAACCACTTTTGTTGGATCCGGGATGTGAAGTTATTGCTAGGTTTCAAATTTCATAATTTTTGAAGCTAGTATGTGAGCGTGGCAAAGGAAAATGTGTTTTGGTCAAGTTTTAGTTAAATTGGATCGACCAGAAAATGACCATTTTTCAAACGGTCACAGAATTCGACGAAACTAGTTTTGTTGGGACCGTATCGTTAAAACATAGCTAGATTTATTTTTCGGGAATTTTTAGAAGCAGTATGTGGCCCGGCAAATTGAAATGTATGTTCAAATTAAATGTTGAATGTTTTATATTTTAATTTGAAGGGAAGCTGACTGAAACAGTCGAATGGGCCCACGAAACATATCCCATTGTGTTCGGAATGGGGGTAAAACGCTAGGGACGACAGCCGTTGGGTTTGAATTGGAGTTCGTATGGTTAAGGGGGTATTTTCCGAATAAAAGAATTAAAAATAATTTAAAATATATGTGGCCCAATCACGTTCTTCCATTCATTTCATCGTTGACTCCAAAACCCGCTTCTCTCCCAAATTGAATGGCGCCTTCAGCTCCGCCCTTCTCTCCCTTTATTCTCCAATTCCGATCCACGAAACCACCTGCTCCTTTGGAGTTTTCTGAAGCCCTCGTCACCCTCTTCAAATCCATACCCACCAAGCTCCCTGTCGACGCGTGCACCTCGAGATCTGGGCCACGAAATCCGCGCCGTTCATCGCACCGCCAAGCCACCATCCCGCTGTCGATCTGACCTCCACCACCAGGTGCGGGTGCACCGCTCGGCCCTCTTCGATGCTGCACCGCCCGATCGACGCATCGCTTCACGGATTGACCACAAATTCGAGACCTAGTTTTGAACTGAAACAGAAAGGTACGGCCTTTATAATTTTAAAGAGGTTATAACACTTAAAAGCATTGCGAAGTTAATTTAATTTGTAAAAATCACATCTTTTTGCTGTGTTTGACGAAATTCGATGAAACAGGAAACATCGTGACCGTGTCGACGCTCTCTACATTCTAGAAGAGGCCGGATATTTTTCTGAGCCTTCTGCTATTTTTGGTGGAGTGGAACCCAATGTGAGATCTCTAATTTATAAATGATACGGAAAACGACGATGTATAAATTATATAGTTGATGTATGAGTTATATAAGCGTTGTACACCTCTTGTATAAGCGTTGTATAAGTCGTACGTTCGATGTATAAGTTGTATATGCGTTGTAAAAATTATATATGTGTTGAAATAGAAGTGAATTGCTATATATATATATACACATGCCCCTCGTCCACAAACCATGGACGATATTTATTGGTTGTGATTGGTGTGAAAATTGATTGATAACGAATGGTTGATTGAGATTGTTTGTGGTTGATATTGATTGATTGTTGTTGAAAAATACTCGTTTGTGGCTGAGAAATATTTGGTTGAAACAACATTGGATTAGTTTGTGGAAATGAAATAAATATATACATGCCACCAGCATGCGAACTAGATGCATGATTCCCCATTGTCAAAAACCGCGAGGTTTTAAGGTAGAGCGAGGAGCCGTACAAGGGACGGTCCCGGTTTTAACTACCCTGCCGTTATGTTGCCAAAATTTTGAATAATATTCATGTGCTTGAATTATTTTCATTTGTTGAAACTATATTTATTCGTTGAATTGAAATTCATGTGTTGAATGGTGTTCGTGTTTTGAATAAAAAAAATCACTTTTTTATCATCTATAGGAACTATATAAAATAGTCAAGTTTTGAAATAAATTGTTTTACAATAAAAATCACATTTTTATTATATAAATGAATTGTTAAAAATAGTGAAGTGTTGAAATAGAAGGCAGTTAGATGAAAATATCATTTTTATCAAAAGTGTGAAATTCATATGGTTTTGAAATCGAAGAATCGATATATATATATTTAAATAGAATTGAAATATATCGAAAAACGACGCTGTAGTTCGTATTTTGAAATCATGATTTCAAATGATTAGTGCGGGAGATCCGACCATCGGATTTTCCCGAAACCGCAACCGTTGGGTTCGCTTTGTAAATATCTTTCCAACGGCGCCAACTTTGTAAAAATCCAACGGTTGGATTGTCTGGAATGTTTATTTCAAATCTGAAGAAAAACAGCGCCAGAATCGATTATATTTATATATATATATATATATATAATTATATTTAATCGAATAACGACGCTGCAGTTCGTATTTTGAAAATGAAACTACAAACGATGATACTGGGAGATCCGACCATCGGATTTTCCCGAAACTCGAACCGTCGGATTCGTTTTGAAAAGATCTTTCTAATGATGTGAATTTTGTGAAGATCCAACGGTTAGATTTTCAGATATGTGTAAATCAAATCTGAAGAAAAACATCGCCACGGCCGCGTTATGGCCCGAAGCGTCGTTTTGAATAAATTGGCTATTTTAAAATAAATAAAAATAGCGATAAATTGTTATAAAATGTCATAAACGATATGGAATGGAAATAAACTGAATTTGCTCGATTTATGTGATTTTTGATGGTTGAATGTGTACATTAAAGAACAAATTGGTGTTGTCGAATGATTTAACCATTGAAATAAATTGATTTGAAATTCTAAATATACGTGAATTATTTGAAAAGGCCGAGTTGATTCTCATTTCAAATAATTGACCGACGATTGAAAGTCGAAGATAAAGACGGTGGTCGAAGACCGGAGATCTTCAACTCGTTTGGGTGGTAACCGAGGTCCTGATTGGGAGGCATCCCGAAATATGGATAATGAGTGGAGATCACCTGTGTGGTTGTTGCTGTTGCGAGGCTCCTCGGTTAGATCGGATGATTCGGGTCCGACGGAGTCATTCGTTGACTCATTTACGCCCCAAAGGGCGGAGAAACGCATTGTTCAGGCATTATAATCCACTTCGTGTGGACCAGCCCTGACGATCCAAGGTACGGTTGCGGCTGTGCCTGAGGCTCGGGCTAGAGAGTCTCGAAGGCGGTAAGGACTATCTTTTGCCTTGGTTCATGACGGAAATCCAATTTCCAAATATGTGACTGTGCGATTTTGATTGTATATCCATATTTGGCGACATAGTGGCATGGGACGCTCATGTCGTCTAAGATTGATAGTTATGATTTGAAATTGTTTTTGAAACATATAAACACTAGCAATAATATCAAATGCCTTTGTTTTATTCGTATCAAGCATATTTTGGCCGTTATAAGGTAAAACTCTATCCTCCGGTTTGCGTTGCATTGTGTGATGGGAACTGAGTCTTATAATGGCTTTATTTTTATAAAAAGCATTGCGATGTTTAAAAGAAATATTTGTTTTGGAGCACTGGCAATCCAATGGAGTAAACCCGTTCCACGAAAGTGGCGTGGTCCTGTGATTAGCCATATTATAAATGTGTTGAGTAGATTTCTCATACCAGTCCCATGACTGACTCGTTGTTTGTTTCACTTTCAAACTCGGGTGCCCCTTTTTCTACATGGGCAGCCTTGTATTCAGGTTTAGCTGACTTTCTCTGGATAGCTGGAGCTGAAGATGGATTCTATCATTTATCTCTTTTTATGCTGTTCAGCTCCTATGGTACATATTTTGTTTGTTTCCGCTGTAGACATTTATGTATAGCTGAACTGTAATTTTTCTAAGTATGATCCTGTATACTATGTAACTCTGATGATTAATTTTATCCAGTATATTCTATTGTTCATTATCTGGTGTATTTATTTAATTATGTTCTGCTATTTTCTGTTTTTGTGTTATATTCCAAATATTACCCTTGTCATCGTCAGTACGGGAAATGGGGTCGTCACAAACCGGAACCATTGGGTTCGTATCGAAAAGAGCTTTCCAACAAATATAAGGAATTTGAAATCTAACGGTTGGATTTGGAATTATGTCCAAATCAAATTTGGAAAAGGTCATTGTAAGTGAAGTTCGGTGGCCGTTATTGGAAATCGACTGTAAGGGCCTTGATAAAATTATTAAAAATGTCAATAATTTGTGTATAATCATAATAAATGATTTGGGATGAAAAATTCCATATTTGAAAAGATAAAAATATATTTTTATCGAAATGAACTAGTTATTAACTAGATTAGAAATCCAATAATTTTTAAATAAAATAAATTGGATTTGAGAATGGGTTTTAAAAATAACCAGAATTTCCAATATATGAATTGGAATGGATTTGAATCGAAATTTTCTTTGGAATATTTCGATATTGGATTTCGTGATTATACGGATATTGTGAAGGAATTTGGATAATATATATATATCATTATTCCCAATACGATATTCGTTGATTTCAGAATTTGATATTGAATATAAGCCAATATAAATTCTATTCAGAGCCTTGTATTTAATATTGAATTGGATTTTGTGTTTGTCGTGAACTGTGTTTTAAATGACACTGTTCTTAAACCTAGTAGAGAAAAGATTAAACCTTTTAAATAAGATTTCAAAGAGTTTACCAATTTATTAATATTTAATTGGAATCGAATAGAATTGGATTTTGGGTTTGTTGAGAATGGTGTCTTTATTAACACCGTTCTTAAACCCAATGTGAAAAGGATAAATGTAACACCCCGTGTTTTCGATAAACCTTAAAGTAACAAATTAAAGAATAATTAATTCTAAATGTGAGAATTAAGGGGAATGGGTTACGCCATTGCGTTCGTCTCAGAATTCTTGTTGAGGTAGAATCTGAGTTTGCGTGAATTGGACTCTCAACCCTAAATCACAAATATTCATACCAAGAGCCTCCATGCTGTCAATGGTGAACCTAGAATAGCCGTCATCTCTTTCAACTCAAAGGCAAGATTGAAGCTACGTCAAAATTAAATCTAATCTAATTCAACTAAAAAAAATTCAACGATCTACATCAAAGGCGAGCAATTCAATTTCAGAATACAGATCCCAGAACTCAAGAATTCCTTTTTGTTTGTAAGTGTAGTTATCTTTCAGATGTGAATGAATTAAAGACATGGTTTGTAATGAATTGTAAAATAGAATTGTATCAAGTTGTATGTGATGCTGATTTATGTTTATTCATGTCTATTCTATCGTATATGCCTATGAATTATTGTGGTCTATCGAACCTATTATGTTATTTGGAAAATGGATGAATAAACCTATGATGTTATGAAATTATCATATATATATATATAGACGTTTGGTGATATTATGATACATACAAGTTTTAGGCTAAGTCACGTCGTTTATCCCTAATTGTTTAGTATGCATACATGTTTAGATCTACGACCTTGTATAATTTGGTGATTATATCTATATGTTGTATGTCAATTTAGAAATTATGCCATGTTTATGCAAGCTAAGTGATGCTATCATGTTATGAATACATGCAAGTTTATAGGTTAAAAACATGATTATGTAAACCTATATGTTTAGATCTACAGCTTTATATGTTAGAACCATATGCCTTTGTGTTAGATTAATATTAGCATGATTACATCCCTATTCAAGTTCACCACCACATGTCTAACTAGATTTTGGTAGTTCTTTGTAAAACTATTATTTTATGACTCATGTTGCATAGATCTAGTTTGCAAGTTCATAATTAAAAGTATATTATGCCAAGTTCATGTGACACATCTGTAGTTAGATCCATATTTTTTGTATGATGTTGGAATGTTGCAAGTTCCCCGTTTTCCCTTTTTAGTTTATTAGTTAGGCTAAAATGTCAATCCTAACATCTTATGTAATTTTGCGAACGTACAATCGGGGGTAACATTGGGGAAAACATGAGAACTATACATAATTAAGATATTTGGCTCATAACCATGTAAATGGTATGGCATTGAAATGATATAATTTACATATCAAAAATTATGAATTTGATTTAGAGAGAAAGTGGGCCATGACAATAAATTGTTAGTTAATAAAAGATAAATATGTAAATTTAGAAAAGACGAATACGCCTAACCCGAGGTTAGACTGAGTTGTGGTGTAAAACTGCCCGGAACCGACCAGCGCATCCAGTGACCACAACAATACCTATCTAATGTGGGTGGTTAGTGCATTGAGCCAAAAAAGGACCCGAGGTTAGACTGAGTAGTGGTGTAAAACTGCCCGGAATCGACCGGCACATCCAGTGACCACAACAATACCTGTCTAATATGAGTGTTTGGTGCTCTAATAAATCTAAGTCAAGAGTGGTAGGGTTAAGTAAGTTAAGGAAACACTTAACCAATTCAACATGTTAGATAAACTGATGGGTGGGGTTAGGTAAATTTGGATACTTAACCAATTTAACATGTTGGCTGGAAAACCCTAGTAACGCGGACCCATTTCAGCAGTAACCCACGTAGATGTATCATGGTACCCTGAACTAGGCAGGGTGGGGCACAATTACTGGGCTGATTATAAGCGGTCAAAAACATCAGCGGTGGTGCATCAGTGTAGGTTCCGGCGGAGTACGGGTGTGCACGTACTCCGAAGTGGAAAAAGCATGCACTGGGCATCAGTAGTCATACACAGTGCATCTTAAATCGTGTCGGGTTGCCACCATAGGATTTGATACACCCCATGGTGGGACCAGCATAGGTATCTATAGTCAAGCGGGGGCCGAATGACACACGTGATAAATGCATGCAAGTAGGAGTCGATCGATATAAGGGGATCATTTCACCAAGAACACGTGGTGCTAGTTGGACAAGTATAAATAGGTGCAGAAGAATTAAACATGGGTGCGATGTATATTCGGTTATCCTGCCTTATATAGCTTTATGTTAGTTTGTTGTTCTGGTACTGTCCTATTTTCAGTTTATTCCTATCATGACCCTTTTCCTTATTCACACACTGAAAAGTCACTAGACTTACTCAGACTTATGTTTGACCCATTTTTCTTTCGTCTTCTTTTCTTTTGTCCCCCCCCCCCCTCAGGTAGCCAGGAAGGGAATAGCTCAGCTTAATTTGGACCGTTCATCTTTCCAAGCTTGAAGAATCTATGATGTACGACTTGGAACATATTATCTTTGGCTATGGCTTTGGACACACAAGACTTGGGGATTTATGTAGTTTTATTTATGTTTTATGCTTCTTGATATAATACTCAAGACATAAATTATGATGTAATGGTTTGGAAGTTGGTTTGAACAGTTTGTTGTAATGTTTTGTTATGAACCATGTTTGAAATAAAGTTAGTTTTATTTTCCGCTGCTTATATATACATCTGTCTTGTTAATTATATGTGTCTTTTACCTATAATGCTCCATTGAAGTTAGGGCATTCCCTTTGTGAGTGACCTTAACGGAGGTGGGGTGTTTCACTTGGTATCAGAGCAAAGGTTTACTAGATCAGATAAAAGTTTTTGAAAACTATATTCAAAAAGAAGCATTTTTCAAGAAAAAGTGTTATTTTACTTTAAAAGGCATAATCCCCCAAAGCCATATGCACTATCTTTCTATCCTTTGTTTTGAATCTTTCCTCTTTCATTTCAGCATGTCTAGGAATCTTAACCTTCCATAGGGTGTACAGATACTCGGCCGGTTCAGGAGGTACCTAGAGGCTAGGGCCAACGACGCAGGCCCAGCAGACATTCCTCCTCCCCCAGCTGCAGCGTTCCTCCTCCTCCTTTTCCTCATGCAAATGCTTTCTCAAAAATATGTAGGGACTTTCGAGCCATGGGTGGAAAGAACTTCATTGGAAATGAATCCTTCGTGGAAGCAAGAAACTGGCTCAAAGAATCTGAGGATTTATTCGATATCTTCAAAGTGGATGATAGGAAGAAGATACAGTTGGCAGTATGGTTACTCAAAGACGAAGCTTCCTATTGGTGGGAAGTCACTAATGCTGAAAGACTAATTGAAACTTGGATGGATTTTAGGATGAGGTTTGAAATGAAATTCCTCTCACAAGCTGAACGAAGCCTACAGATGGAGAAGTTCTTAGCTCTCAGACAGGGAAGTATGTCGGTCAAGGAATACGTTAACCAATTTAATCAGATGGCTAGGTTCGGATTGGAGTTAGTGAACACTCCACATAAGAAGGCTCTCCGCTTTGTTAAAGGATTGAATGAGCCATTGCACAACGTAGCTATGTCCCATATACCTATGGGTGCGACTTATGAAAGACTGGTGGACATGGCACTGTTACAAGAAGAAGATAAGGTAGGCAAGAAGGAGACAAAGGTGGAAGCATCTCAAGATAAGAAAGGGGAAGGATCACAAAGCAAGAAGACAGATTCCAAGAAAGGCGGGAAAAACAACTAAACCCATGACAAGAGGAAGTGTAATTTTTGTGGCATTCCTGGACATCTGGTTAAGGACTGCAGGCAGAAGAAAAGGAAGATGGGTGGCTATTTCCATTGCGGCGAGGCAGGACACATGGCTAGGGACTGCTCAAGAAAGCAAGGGCAAGGGCAGAGAGTTGGATCTACTTCTGGAGGGCAGGTTCACGCTCTCATGGCACCTCCGCAAGAACAAGGTAGAAATGTTTCTGTTGAGAGTTTAGTTTATCTTTTTGATCATCTTGTTCGTACTCTTTGATTCTGGCGCATCGCACTCTTTTATATCTACTGCTTTAGTTGAATCTCTACACCTAGACACCAGTTTAGTAGAGGATCCATTGGTCGTTTCAAATCCAATTGGGGCTCAACTTATTTGTCAATGATTTGTTTGGATTTGGAAATCTCTATATTAAGTGTGGGGTTTAGATGTAATGCCAATGTTTTGGGCTTCACGGGCTATGGGTTGATTCTAGGCATGGATTGGCTATCCAGTAATGGTGCCATCCTCGACTGTGAAAAGAGAGTGGTTAGACTCATGACTCGCCTTGTTAACACTCTCGAAATTTCTTATAATCCCATGAACTCTGTTATGTTTAGCTATCTAGAATCTCTTGATGCGTCTATTAATGATTTGCAGTCTGTTAGAGTAGTCTATGAATACTCGGATGTCTTAGAAGAGGTTAAAGGGTTACCTCCGAAGCGGGTGATAGACTTCCGCATATACCTCGTTGATAATGCAAAACAAGTCGCTCTACCCGTTAGGCACATGGCTCCAAAGGAGAGGAAAGAACTCAGCAAGAAAGTTAAAGAGTTGCTTGCGAAGGGGTTTATAAGGCAGAGTATTTCTGAATGGGGTGCTCCAGTAGTGTTCGTAACTAAAGCGGATGGTTCGCTTTCCCTATGTATTGATTATAGGGAGCTAAACAAGCTGACCAAGAAGAATAGGCACCCACTCCCAAGAATAGATGACTTGTTCAATCAGCTGGTAGGTGCATCAGTTTTCTCCCAACTAGATTTAGCTACCGGGTTTCATCAGCTGAGGGTGGCTGAAGACAGCATTGACAAGATCGCGTTCAGAACTCCGGATGGTTTCTTCGAGTGGCTTGTCATGCCTTTTGGCCTGACAAACGCACCCGCTTACTTCATCGATTTGATGAGCAGGGTGTTCAGGGAGTTCCTCAATAAGTTTGTAGTGGTCTTCGTGGACGACATTTTGATTTTCTCGAAGAGTGAGGAAGAGCATGCTCAGCATCTAAAGGAAGTCATGGACACTCTTCGTGCACACCAGTTAAAAGCCAAATTCTCCAAATGCCACTTCTGTAGGGAAGAAGTAAGGTTTCTTGGACAGGTGGTGTCCAAAGAGGGATTAGCTGTGGACCCCGCAAAAGTAGTTGCGGTGCAAGATTGGAAGGTCCCATGGAATGCAACCGAAGTTCGAAGCTTCCTCGGGCTAGCAGGATTTTACCGAAAGTTCATCAAAGATTTTGCGAAAATATCAGCTTCACTTACAAAGTTGACAAAGAAGAACTTAACTTTCACTTAGGACTTGGATTGCGATATTGCTTTCCAATGCTTAAAAAGAGCTCCAACAGCAGCCCCAGTTCTGACATTGCCAGATGGGAGCAAGATGTTTACCGTATACACGGATGCTTGTGGTACGGGATTAGGAGCTGTATTAATGCAAGAAGGGAAGGTAGTAGCTTATGGAGGACGATAGCTGAAAGCACATGAGAAAAACTACGCAACCCATGACCTAGAGTTGGCTGCCATCGTCTTTGTGCTTAAGTCTTGGCGCCATTATCTCCTAGGTGAGAAGTTTGAATTATATAATGACCATAAATCGTTGAAGTACCTTTTCTCGTAGAAAGATCTTAACTTGAGGCAATAAAGGTGGATGGAATTCTTGGCATCCTACGATTTCGAGATTTCCTATACCCCTGGCAAGGGCAATGTAGTAGCAGACGCCTTGAGTAGAAAGAAGCTGACCTTAAGCCCTCTCTTTGTTGAAAGGCAGAGCTTGGAGTATATAGCCAACTTTGATTTTAGATCTTCTGTCGATCATGTGACTGGTTTGTTAGCATCGCTAGAGGTGCGGCCTACTCATTTGGACTCAATAGGGACCGAACAATGTGAAGACCCTCAGCTAGTTGATGTGATAGATAAGTTAAGTAGGGATGAGACTTCTAGTCACCTCAATAGATACTCCATCGATGATAAGGGTTGGTTAAGGGAGGATGGAAGGCTATGCGTCCCACAAGCAAGGGATTTGGTGAAGAAAGTTCTTGAAGAAGCACACCATTCCAAGTTGACCATATACCCCGGTGGAGACAAAATGTACAAAGACATCAAAAGGATTTTCTTTTGGGATGGCATGAAGAGGGATGTAGCTGAATTCATCTCGAAGTGCTTAGTATGCCAGCAAGTCAAGGCGGAACAAAAGAAGCCTGGTGTTTTTCTTCATCCTCTAGAGGTCCCACGGTGGAAATGGGATAGCATATCGATGGGCTTTATTGATGCGCTTCCTAGGTCAAGAAGAGGCAATACCAGTATTTGGGTAATAGTGGACAGGCTCACAAAAAGCGCTCACTTCATAACCGTTAAGAGTAGAAGGACTGCCTCATCTCTAGCATCCATATATCTTAAAGAGATAGTCCAGCTCCATGGGATACCCTCTAGCATTGTTAGCGATCGAGATCCTATCTTTACGAGTGAGATTTGGAAGAGCTTGCACGAGGATGTAGGCACACAGTTATGCTTAAGCACGACCTATCACCCCCAAACCGATGGTCAGACGGAGAGAGTGAACAAAGTATTAGAAGACCTCTTGAGATTATGCATTCTTGACTACGGGGAAACATGGGAGGATCATCTTCCTGTGGTGGAGTTTGCCTACAACAATAGCTACCAAGCCACCATATGTATGGCACCCTTCAAAGCTTTATATGGAAGACTGTGTCGATCACCAACCTGTTGGTGGGAGTCTTTAGATAAGCTCATACATGGACCAGATATGATTAGAGAAACTTCAAAGAAGGTGGACTTGATACGAAAAAGAATGAAGACTACCCAAGATAGACAAAAGTCCTACGCAGATAAGAGAAGGACCGACTTTGAGTTTGAGGTTGGGGATAGGGTTTTCCTTAAAGTATCTCCTTTAAGGAACGTCGTTCGCTTCGGATCCGCAGGAAAGTTGGCATCAAGATTTGTAGGGCCGTTTCCTATCATTGAAAGGATTGGAAAGATGGCTTATAGAGTAGAGCTGCCCGAAAGATTGGCTGGAGTTCATAATGTCTTTCACATTTCTCACTTACGAAAGTGCTTACATGAGTCTGGGGAATTGGTGGAACCAAGCATATTAGAGAACGTAGAAGTAGAACGAGAGGCGACTGTAAGAAGAGTTCCAACTCATATCTTGGGTACAGAAGTCAAAAAGTTACGCAACCGCGAAGTCAAACTTGTAAAAGTTCAATGGACTGACGCTGAGGAAGACGCGACTTGGGAGACTGAGGCCAAAATATGCGTAGCCTACCCTTTTCTTTTTGAGGGTACATCTTTGATCTCTTTTTCCTTAAGTTTGTTCATACTCATATCTATCTTTTTAGTATTTTTCTCAGTGCTGTTCTCGATCCTTAGGTAGAAACCAGTGGATTTAAACATGTATTTGAAACGTGTTATGATGGATGGTTGCAAGTGGTTGCAAGTAATTGCTAGTAGTTGCTCGTGGATGCATATACACACACTTTAGGTATTAGATCGGCTCAGTCACTTTCATATTGCATATGCATATATGTTCTTATATATGATTGAAACTTGATGTGTTATCATGTGGATGTTGCATTTGTATGAATGATTGTGCACTCATGTAGAAAGTATGATTAGGGAAGATTGCATACATTATGGATGCATGACACCGACATGACTTGCATTAAGGAGGTCAACTGAATCAGTAGACCGCCTTATTTTGCATTAGATAAGGACATGTACACACATTATGCATATAATCCTGAAGCATTAGAAGTCTTTTAAGGACAATGGACCCCTGTGTTTGATGGTCGAGTAGATGGACGATTAGATGGTAGGATATACGTTCTTCTTGACTTGAAGATTTCGGGGACGAAATCCTTTAAGGAGGAGAGAATGTAACACCACGTATGAAGAAGTTATGGCCTTTGAAAGTTTCAAAAATTCAAAATTCAAATTTTTACTCAGAAGAGGGCAGGGCAGGAAAAATTCCCGCCCTAGCCAGGTCGACCCTAGTATCAACCTACCCTACAGGTCGACCTGGGGGACGACCTACCCCCCCCCCCCCCGGGCAGATCTGAAAGGATAACGATTTCTGACTTCCTGCTGAGTCATTAGGGCTGAGGTGTTATCCTATCTTGACTGGATGGTCTTAATTATTTCTAGGATTAATATGGCGGCTCTAAATTAATTAAACCTCTATAAAAGCAACCTAACTCTCAACCCTAAATCACAAATATTCATATCAAGAGCCGCCACGCCGTCTATGGTGAACCTAGAATAGCCGTCATCTCTTTCAACTCAAAGGCAAGATTGAAGCTACGTCAAAATTAAATCTAATCTAATTCAACTAAGAAAATTCAACGATCTACATCAAAGGGGAACAATTCAATTTCAGAATACAGATCCCAGAACTCAAGAATTCCTTTTTGTTTGTAAGTGTAGTTATCTTTTAGATGTGAATGAATTAAAGACATGGTTTGTAATGAATTGTAAAATAGAATTGTATCAAGTTGTATGTGATGCTGATTTATGTTTATTCATGTCTATTCTATCGTATATGCCTATGATTTATTATGGTCTATCGAACCTATTATGTTATGTGGAAAATGGGTGAATAAACCTATGATGTTATGAAATTACCATATATATGTTTGGTGATATTATGATACATACAAGTTTTAGGCTAAGTCACGTCGTTTATGCCTAATTGTTTAGATCTATATGTTGTATGTCAATTTAGAAATTATGCCATGTTTATGCAAGCTAAGTGATGCTATCATGTTATGAATACATGCAAGTTTATAGGTTAAAAACATGATTATGTAAACCTATATGTTTAGATCTACAACTTTATATGTTAGAACCATATGCCTTTATGTTAGATCAATATTAGCATGATTAAATCCCTATGCAAGTTCACCACCACATGTCTAACTAGATTTTGGTAGTTCTTTGTAAAACTATTATTTTATGACTCATGTTGCATAGATCTAGTTTGCAAGTTCATAATTAAAAGTATATTATTCCAAGTTCATGTGACACATCTGCAGTTAGATCCATATTTTTTGTATGATGTTGGAATGTTGCAAGTTCCCCTTTTCCCCTTTTAGTTTATTAGTTAGGCTAAAATGTTGAGCCTAACATCCTATTTAATTTTGCGAATGTACAACGGGGGTAACGTTGGGGAAAACATGAGAACTATACATAATTAAGAAATTTGGCTCATAACCATGTAAATGGTATGGCATTGAAATGATATAATTTACATATCAAAAATTATGAATTTGATTTAGAAAGAAAGTGGGCCATGACAATAAATTGTTGGTTGATAAAAGGATAAATATGTAAATTTAGAAAAGACGAATATGCCTAACCCGAGGTTAGACTGAGTTGTGGTGTAAAACTGCCCGGAACTGACCGACACATCCAGTGACCAAAATAATACCTGTCTAATGTGAGTGGTAAGTGCATTGAGCCCAAAAAGGACCCGAGGTTAGACTGAGTTGTGGTGTAAAACTGCCCGGAACCGACCGGCACATCCAGTGACCACAAGAATACCTGTCTAATGTGAGTGGTCGGTGCTCTAATAAAGCTAAGTCAAGAGTGGTAGGGTTAAGTCAATTAAGGAAACACTTAACCAATTCAACATGTTAGCTAAACTGATAGGTGGGGTTAGGTAAATTTGGACACTTAACAAATTTAACATGTTGGCTGGAAAACCCTAGTAACAGGGACCCATTTCAGCAGTAACCCATGTAGATGTATCATGGGGCCCTGAACTAGGCAAGGTGGGGCAAGATTACTGGGCTGATTATAAGCGGTCAAAAACATCGACGGTGGTGCATCAGTGTAGGTTCCGACGGATTACGGGCGTGCACGTACTCCGGAGTGGAAAAAGCAGGCACTGGGCATCAGTAGTCATACAATGTGCATCTTGAATCGTGTCGGATTGCCACGATAGGATTTGATACACCCCGTGGTGGGACCAGCACAGGTATCTACAGTCAAGCGGGGGCCAAATGACAAACTTGATAAATGCATGCGAGTAGGAGCCGATCGATATAAGGGGATCATTTCACCAAGAACACGTGGTGCTAGTTGGACAAGTATAAATAGGTGCAGAAGAATTAAACATGGGTGAGATGTATATTCGGTTATCCTGCCTTATATAGCTTTATGTTAGTTTGCTGTTCTGGTACTGTCCTATTTTTAGTTTATTCCTATCATGACCCTTTTCCTTATTCACACACTGAAAAGTCACTAGACTTATGTCTGACCCATTTTTCTTTCGTCTTCTTTTCTTTCATCCCCCCCTCAGGTAGCCAGGGAGGGAATAGCTCATCTTAATTTGGACCATTCATCTTTCCAAGCTTGAAGACTCTGTGATGTATGGCTTGGAAACTATTATCTTTGGCTATGGCTTTGGACACACTAGACTTGGGGATTTATGCAGTTGTATTTATGTTTTATGCTTCTTTATATAATAATCAAGACAGAAATTATGATGTAATGGTTTGGAAGTTGGTTTGAACAGTTTTCTGTAATGTTTTGTTATGAACCATGTTTGAAATAAAGTTGGTTTTATTTTCCACTACTTATATATACATCTGTCTTGTAAATTATCTGTGTCTTTTACCTATAATGCTCCATCAAAGTTAAGGCATTCCCTTTGTGAGTGACCTTAACGGAGGTAGGGTGTTTCAATAAATCTTTTAATTAAGATTTAAAGAAGAATTACCAATTAAACATTTAATTGGAATTGAAAATGGAATGTGAATTAGGTTTATTGTGAATGGTGTTTTTAACGACATTCATTCTTTAACCCGATTTAGAGTGAAATGTGATTTAGAATTTATAAAACTTTTAAATAAGATTTAACGGGAATTTTCCAAAGTAAAGTTTTCCAATTTAATATATTAAATTGGAATTGTATGGAATTCGATTTGATAGTAATTGAAATGAGCTTCAGTGGAGGAAGACTGATAATATATATATGGAATTTAAAAGGCTTTGTCAATATTCCATTTATATTATTAGTCGGGTACGGAAATTGATATCGATTATATATTGATCTGTTTTCCGTGAAGATTCCATAATTAATGGAATGTGATTTGGGTTTATCGTGAACTGTGTTTTAAATGACATTAGTTCTTTAACCCAGTTAAAGAAAGGATTACATGTCTTACATTGTATTTCGAACGATATGGTTGATCTCTGCTAAATATATATCTATTTGGTAGCAGAGAATTTATTCTCTTGCTTAACACCCTTATCTAAGACGTACGAACTTAGAGGTTATATATCGGCAAAAATCAATAGTACTGTGTAGATTGTTGATGCAACATGTTTGTGTTTCCAAAGTTAAATGGTCATTAATACTGATTTTTGGGAAGATTAAAACTAAGTGGAGTTTTAATGAATCTTTAATTAGATTGAAATGTGAATTGATAATTTAAATTATAAAATTTGGGAAATGATCGAGAATGGAGTATCACCAGTTTTGCTCCTAGCGATAGTTAAATCTTTAATTAGATTTGAATGTGAAAAGGTAATTAAATTTACCGATAACATCGTAGTGTTAGTTATGCAGTAATACCATTTTTGCTCTATGGGATGAATAGGTTGGGATTGGGAAATTGAATAAGTGATTACTTCGGTAAGGTGCGTTAATCCCGATTAGTTTGGAAAACCTTAATATGGTTTGAATGATATCCAAAGGAAGATTAAAGAATAAATTTTAAAGAATATATCTTTAATAAAATTAATGGGAACATATCCCTAAGGATGTGAATATTTAAATAAAAGAATATTCTGAATTCGAATGAGGCGTATGTTGTGTTTCTATAGCACTTGTTTATTATATATGCGAGTTATTTGGAAAGGCCGGGTTTATACCCATTCTGAATAACTGATTCGACGATATGTCGATGATGAAGACGATGGTTGAAGATTGGAGGTCTTCACATCGTTTGGATGATTACTGATGTCTTGATTGGGCTGTACACCCAAGACAAGGTAATAAGTGGTGATCATTCAAGACGTACTTGGAGATCGACTGGATATGTGAGGACCTCTCTCCTGTATTGGACATATAGGACGAGGAATAAGGTGCCTCCGGTTTCGTTCAGACCCAGAACGAACTTGTAAATGGATGTGTGTCTGACATTGGATTTTATTCTGTGTTGATTGATCTCTATTAAATATATATCTGTTTGGCAGTGGAGATTTTATTCTCTTGCTTAACGCCCTTCTCTGAGACATACGAGCTCAGAGGTTATATATGGATAGAAATCAGTCGCATGGCGTGAATTGCCTATATGGCATGCTGAGATGCAGATGATCAAGGCTTCTGTTGAAAAGCAGAGTCTTTTGGTTGATGATTAAAGCACGGCTTTAGTATAGCATAGCTTTGTGTATAGCGTTCGTGTAATAACCCAGAAATCTGGGCCAGTTTAAAATTTTTATTTTGGCAATTTTAGCGAATTTTGACTATTTAAAATGAATTATTTTAAATAATATCAACGAGAAATTTATTTTGAATATAATTCGAACGTATATATTCGTTTGAATCGACGATAGAATATAAATATTAATTTATATTTATAAAAGGAATTGAAAATGGCGCGGTAATTCGATTTCCAACTTCAAATGGAAGTGCAGGATTCAAAATAAACCAGATTTTAACAAAACCAAAAATATTAGAATATATTTGTGAATATCTTTCCAACAAAACCGAAAAATCCAAATTTCATAGCGGGGATCAAAAGATATGTCCAGTTGAATATTCTGAATAGTCGTTATGGAATTCAGGCCCTTAAAAAAGGAAATTTTGCAAACAACCTCGGATTTCGACGAAACCACTTTTGTTGGATCCGTGATGTCAAGTTATTGCTAGGTTTCAAATTTCATAATTTTTTGATTCAATATGTGAGCGTGGCAAAGGAAAACGCGCTTGACCAATTTTAGTTGATTTTGATCGACTGGAAAATGGCCATTTTTCAAATGGTCTCAGAATTTGACGAAACTAGGTTTGTTAGGACCGTATCATCAATACGAAGCTAGAAAATATTTTTCGGGAATTTTTCTAGTTAGTATGTGGCCCCAGTAATTTGAAATGTACGTTCAAAATTCAATATATAGAGTTATATTTTGATTTTGACGAAAACTGATCCAAACGATCGAATCAGCTTACGATACATATCCCATAGTGTTCGGAATGGGGGTAATTAACTATGGGCGATAGGCGGTGGGTCTCGTTTCGAGGTCGAAAATAAAAGTTACTTTTTGGATTTGAAAATTAAAATTAAAATAATATATTTATTTATAAACCCTCATCTCTTCTCACCTCTCCCTTCAGAAGTCAACGAAGTCAGAACGAAAGAAAAAGAAAAAGAAAAAAGGGGGCGCGTTGTCGCGCAACCCCCCCTCCCCCCCAATCGTCGACGTCGCCCGCCGGAGTTCTCCCCAACGCCGCCGTCTCCTCTTCTTCTTTCCCCCCTGGACCTCCGTGCCTCCCTCCTCCTCTTCTTTCCCCTAACCCCCAAAACCTACGAGCCCAATCTGCCCCGAAACCCTAGCCGCCGCCGCCCCAGCTCCATCGCACGACCTCCCCCTCTTCCTCGCTTACCGCCTAGCTCCGCCCACCGTGAAACCCCTTTCCCCCCTTCGCTGGCAAAACACTGTAAGTGTTTACACTAGTTTATTTTTGTTTATTTTCTTTTATGTCTTTTTTATTATTATTCATAATATAAAGTAGATTTTTATGTAAGGAAAAATCAGATTTTTAACATAGGAAAAATCAGGTTTTCAACATATAAAGGATAAGATATTTCAATGTGTAAAGGCAAAATCTTTATATAGTAAAAGGCGAAATCTTTATATAGAGATAAGCGAGGTAAAAATTCGATTTTTATATATTGAATAGCGAGGTAAAGATTCGATTTTCATATATTGAATAGCGAAGTAAAAATTCGTTTTTATATATTGAATAGCGAAGTAAAAATTCGATTTTTATATATTGAATAGCAAAGTAAAAATTCGATTTTTATATATTGAATAGCGAAGTAAAAATTCGATTTATATATATTGAATAGCGAAGTAAAAATTCGATTTTTATATATTGAATAGCTAAGTAAAAATTCGATTTTTATATATTGAATAGCAAAGTAAAAATTCGATTTTTATATATTGAATAGCTAAGTAAAAATTCGATTTTTATATATTGAATAACGAAGTAAAAAATTCGATTTTTCTATATTGAATAGCGAAGTAAAAATTCGATTTTTATATTTTGAATAGCGAAGTAAAAATTCGATTTTTATATATTGAATAGCGAAGTAAAAATTCGATTTTTATATATTGAATAGCGAAGTAAAAATTCGATTTTTATATATTGAATAGCGAAGTAAAAATTCGATTTTTATATATTGAATAGCGAGTTAAAAATTCGATTTTTATATATTGAATAGCGAGGAAAAAAATTCGAATTTTATATACTGAATAGCAAAGTAAAAATTCGAATTTTATATATTGAATAGCGAAGTAAAAATTCGATTTTTATATATTGAATAGCGAAGTAAAAATTCGATTTTTATATATTGAATAGCGAAGTAAAAATTCGATTTTTATATATTGAATAGCGAAGTATAAATTCGAATTTTATATACTGAATAGCTAAGTAAAAATTCGATTTTTATATATTGAATAGCAAAGTAAAAATTCGATTTATATATATTGAATAGCGAAGTAAAAATTCGATTTTTATATATTTAATAACGAAGTAAAAGTTGGATTTTTACATATTGAATAGCGAAGTAAAAATTCGATTTTTATATATCGAATAACGAAGTAAAAATTCGATTTTTATATATTGAATAGCGAAGTAAAAATTCGATTTTTATATATTGAATAGCGAAGTAAAAATTCGATTTTTATATATGTAGTGAATACATATGACGAAAGTGATGAAAGAAGAAACGGCGAAGACTTCTACGTAAGAAGAGTCGAGGCGTTTGGATTTAGCTTGGGTGAGAACTCCTCACCTTTTATTTAATTTTCTTGTTAAAATATATACTTGGATGTAGACGGTGTTTAGTAGCACCCGACACCCGTCGTCCACAGACCATGGACGGCTTGTATGTTTGTTTGATTTTGATGTGTAGTTGATTGTGTGATGTGATGTGAAAGGAAATAAAATATTTATATAAATGAAATAAAATATTTTATAGTGGAAAATATTTTATAGTTAAAAATAGAATTTTAACGTGTATATGAAATGAAATAAAAATAAACAGATCGGACGATTTGTTTATATACACACATTTGACTGATATTGAATGGGATGATAAATTTTACACATCGCCCAACTACACAAATAAAATCTGTGTTTGATTGTTTGAAACCCCACACGGGTATTGGGATGATATTTGACGTACAATAATCCCGATTGTTTAGTTGTATGTCGATCGATTGATTGACAGGCTGTTATAAGCGTTGAGTATTTATATTTTATGCTTATACAGTGTAGAATGCACTTTGGATGATGGTTGGTTATTCATCGTTATTATTGTATACATGTGTTGTAGAAAATCCATATAATTAACATTATATGGTAATTGATTGGGCCTCATTCCAGTTTTGAAAAAGAAATAATTGAAATAGAATATTTGAAATAGAATATTTAAAATAGAAATATATGAAGCCGTGTTGATTAGATTGACGCCATTTTGACGCGAACGAGATTTATATCGATTTTATTCATTTTTCAATGAATATTGAAAAGAATTGAAATTCGAATTATATTGAAAAGAATTGAAATTCGAATTAGATTGAATTGAATTGAATATAAAACGAATTCGAAATGAATTGAATATAAAACGAATTCGAATTGAATAGAATGTAAAACGAATTCGAATTGAATTGAATATAAAACGAATTCGAATTGAATTGAATATAAAACGAATTCGAATTGAATAGAATGTAAACCGAATTCGAATTGAATTGAATATAAAACAGATTCGAATTGAATTGAATTGAAAAGAAAATGAATTCAAATTGAATTAAAATCGATTTGAATTGAAATCAATTTGAAATGAATTTAAAACGAATTTATATTGGAAAATTTAATTTTGATTTGAATTTGAAATGAAGTTGAAATCGTTTCGAAAACGAATTTAAAACGATTTATAAAATACGTTTTAAAAGGAAATCGACGAAGTATATATTATATATATAATATAATGGCTTGAATAGAACGTGCCGCGCCGCGACTGTTCGCGAATTTCGACCATTGACTTCGAACGGATATTACGGGAGATCCGACCGTCGGATTCTCCTAAAACCAAAACCGTTGGGTTCGTATCGAAAAGAGCTTTCTAACGAATATTAGAAATTAGAAATCTAACGGATGGATTTGGAATTATGTCCAAATCGAATTTGGAAAAGGTCGCTGTAAGTGCAGCTCGATGGCCTTTGATGGAAATCGACTGTACGGGCCTTGATAAAATTATTAAAAATAGTAATAATTTGTGTAAAATCATAAGAAATGATTTGTGAAGAATTGGGATGAAAAACTCCATATTTGAAATGATAAAAATAGATTTTTATCGAAATGAACTAGTTTTGAACTAGAATTATAATTCTATTTATTTTTAAATAAATAAATTGAATTTGAAAGGGGTTTTAAAAATAACCAGAATTTCCAGTAATTGAATTGGAATGGATTTGAATCGAAATTGTCTTCGGAATATTTCGATGTTGGATTTCGTGATTATACAGATGTTGTTATGGAAATTTGAAAGATATTTATATATCGTTATTTCCAATACGATATTTGTTGGTCGTAGAATTTGATATTGAATATAAGCCGATATATTTTCTATTTAGAGCCTTGTATTTAATATCAAATGTGATTTGGGTTTGTCGTGAATGGTGTCTTCATTAACACTGTTCTTGAACCCAGTTGAGAAAAAGATTAAATCTTTTATTTAGCTTTAATGAAGTGTACCAATTAAATAATATTTAATTGGAATTGAATTGGTATTGATTTTTGGGTTTATCGAGAACAGTGTTTTAAATAACACTTGTTCTTTAACCCGATAATTAATGGAATGTGATTTTGGGTTGTCGTGAATGGTATCTTCAATAATACTGTTCTTAGACCCAAAGGAGTTAAGAAAATCAGAAACTAAATGGAGATTAGTTTAGTTGAATGTTTTCTGGGGTATTGATCTGATGTTGGTTTCGGCCTTCGGGGTTAATACTTAGGGAATTGCTCACTTGCTAATTTACGGTTAGGGACCGATTGAAATGTAATGTGATTTTGGGTTTATCGTGAACCGTGTTTTAAATGACACTGATTCTTTAACCCAGTTGAAGATTAAAACTAAGTGGAGTTTTAATGAATCTTTAATTAGATTGAAAAGATCGAGAATGGAGTATCACCAGTTATGCTTCAGGCGATAGTTAAATCTTTAATTATATTTAAAACGTGAAATGGTAATTGAATTTACCCATAACACCTTGGTGTTAGATATGAAGTATAACCAGTTTTACTTCATGGGATGAATAGGTTGGGATTGGGAAATTAAAACAAATGATTACTTCGGTAAGGTTCGTTAATCCCGACTAGTTGGAATTGATATTCAAAAGTAGATTAAAGAATAAATTTAAAGGTTTATCTTTGATAAAACTAATGGGAACCTTTCCCTAAGAATGTGAAATTTAGAAACTAACTGTCGGTTAGCTAAGCAGAATGGTTTTCTGGATATTGATCTGATGTTGGTTTCGGCCTTCGGGGTTAATATTTGGGGAATTATTCTCTTGTTAATTTACGGTTAGTGACTGATGAATTGAAACGAGGCGTATGTTGTGTTTGTGTAACACTTGTTTATAATATACGCGAGTTATTCGGAAAGACCGGGTTTATCCCATTCTGAATAACTGATACGACGATAAGTCGAAGATGAAGACGGTGGTCGAAGACCGGAGGTCTTCACGTCGTTTGGATAATTACTGATGATCTTGATTGGGTCGTACACCCAAAAGGAGGGAATCAGTTGGTGGTCATCTAGACGTACTTGGAGATCGATGGATATGCGGGGTACTAGGTGCCTCCGGTTTCGTTCAGAACCAGA